>CM051692.1:11760643-12365643 GCA_028022725.1 Lycodopsis pacificus
TTCACCAGGAACAATGAGTCAATCAGCAGACACAGAGCTTCACTTCAGCTACATTTCAATTACGGCTTCTCGTGGCGGTTAGACGTTAAAGCAGTGGCGTTTTGATCCACTGAGGAAGTCCACCAAAAGTGTCTGAGAGCTTAAGAAACTAAATAAGTGGCATCGACAGTGTATGAGCGACTAAGAACGTCAGTATCTTCTCCCTGCATAGGTAGCACGCTACTTAAAGCTAACTTGAGAAACCAGCAAGAGAACGCTAAAAACAACAGCCCAGTGTTACCGACGCTTTTCCTTTGAAAGAAGCTAGAAGCTCCAAAAGTCCCTAAATCCAGTGAAACGGTCTGCAAGTCGTCAACAATGACAGAACTCCCTCCTAAGCCCCTCCCCCAGAAGTTATCATAATGAACGTAAACAACGAAGTGGGGAAATAAAAGTTTAGAAGACAAGAATGTGAAATCTAAATCAGCTGTCAGATTAGATTCCTTCAAATGCATTTTAATATTTACTGTTTTGTGAGACAGCTGGTGAACTCACGTTATTGCAGTAGAAGGTGTAGAAGACTCCGGGGACGTAGCAGCCCAGGATGCCGACGGAGACCCCGGCGTAGTCCAGCGCCATCCAGCGGCGGCTGGTCTTCTCCGAGCGGTGGCAGCAGAACAGGTGATAACCCACCGAGCACAGCATGCACAGCTGGAGACGGGCACGCGGCGAGGGGAGAGTCGCCAAAGGACGTGAGATAACAAGTAGCAAAATATTAGGATTCAACCGCTTTCAGCTCATCATTCTGCCTCTCTTATTTATCTTTTAATTGGACTTGAAGACTCTGGTTGTGAAGCCTCGTCCAGCCAACTGCTGGACTGATTATGTTGTTTTCATTTGTTGAGACAAAACGGCCAATATTTGTGCTGATGTCCTTCTGTAAGCGCTCAGATTACGGTAACACCAAGCGATCGTCACACCGACAGGTTCCAGGATATTTGGCTGATTTAAATCAGCACATTGCTCAACATGAGGAGAACACCTTGTTGTTAACACAACATTAAAACAAGCCCTGCCGAGGTAAACTTGGTGAAATGGACCTGAAGTATATTTAGCAATTCATCTTTATCTGTTTTTATTAATTGAGCATAAAATAAAACATTATGGAGGCCAGCTTTAATCTCTAAATGTAACGTGACGTCCTACCCAGATGTTTCCTCCGACTGTCACGGCTGAAGTAAACATGTTCCTGTACCTGGAAGCAGAAGAGTCCGATGGAGTAGATGACGTAGTCCTCTTTGGAGGCGCCGATGGCTGGCAGCACGAAGGCCATGTTGTACACGCCGACGAAGAAGAAGAGCAGGAAGCCCAACAGATGGCTCCAGATATTCACCGACTCATTGGACAGGACGAAGAGGCTGCACGGAGGAA
The DNA here is from genome assembly GCA_028022725.1 of Lycodopsis pacificus. NCBI lineage: Eukaryota > Metazoa > Chordata > Actinopteri > Perciformes > Zoarcidae > Lycodopsis > Lycodopsis pacificus. The sequence goes on from CM051692.1 coordinate 11,762,054, forward strand.
CGGTAGAAAACAGACAGATGAACAAATATTCTCATTCATCATCATCTTTCACTACACTGAGATCAGTGAGCTCAACCTCACAGCTTATAATATTTAAATTCAAACACAATTCAAAGAGTGAAGTCAATGCATGTCTTAAAGCTGCAGTCTCTCTAGTGTCCACCAGGGAGAAAATGACTCTACTTCTCTCTTGATTTATTACCTCAGTAAACATTGTAAACATGAGTTTATGGTCTCAATCTCTAGTTTCAAGTCTTCTTCAATACAGCATGATGTTAATTTAGTACATTATGGTCCATTTAGAGTCAAACAGACCATAAAGCAGGGGATGCTTTAGGGCGGGGCTACTGTGATTTACAGGTCTCTACCGGAGACGTATATGGCGTCTCTACGTCACTCCTCCTCAGTCCAGATATGGTCACTGGTTGCCAAGATGGCGACAGCCAAATTGCCCAAACACAACGCTTCAAAACATCAGTCCACAAACCAGTGGGTGACGTCACGATGACTACGTCCACTTCATATCAACAGTCTGTGATCGAAAGGCGCTTAAACAATAGAGGAACCCACCAGCCACTGTGGCCATGGAGAAATATACAAGAAATCATCCACCTCTTCTGTTGTTGAAATGTTTGATTATAAAATCTGTTTTTCTGTTTCAGTGTAAGTCTGATTTGCATGAAGCGCGTACATGCAACACACCTCTGGAGTTACGCTGCACACCTTTGAAGATGTATAACGTTCTCACCTTTTGATGCACAGTCTGGAGGGCAGGTAGGCTCTATATCCGTCTGTGATGTACGGGTTCTCCCTCAGGAACACTGGGATCTGTTCGTAGGTGTACAGCCTGATACCACGGGGCACCAGCACGGGCCAGTACTGATACCCCCCCACCTCTATGTAGTGGGCCGTCTGGGCGCTCTTTTGGAGCTTCTGAGGCATGGCTGGGCCGTGGGAGTCTGCTTTAGTCTGACATGAAGCTGAGAACAAAAAGACAGAGAAGATCCAACTACAGCTGCACCTTACACTACAAGTCTTATTATACAAAACAGCAAGATTGAGTTATTTAAATGCATAATTGTTGTTTTCAGTATATTAGGTTTTTTTCATGCTAAACATGTACATTTTAACATTTCTTTCACACAGAAGTGAAAATAATTTAGTAAAAACAACAAATAAAAATAAAATAAGAAAATGTCTCACTGATCTGTTATTGTTATTATTGTCTTGTTTTTGTTGCTTTTGTCTGTCAAAGCACTTTGTGAACTATGTTTTTAAAGGTGCTATATATAAATAAAGTTGTTATTATTATTATTGTAACCGTTCGTCTCTAATTGGATAGATGAAAAACTAAACACCAAACTCCGTTCAGTAACATGGACATTTTGCTTTGGCCTTACGTGCTAGCAGACGTTCACAACCGCCAGAACAAGTCTCAAAAGTTGGGGTTTTTGTTGACATAACGGGCTTTTTTAGTAAATAACTATGAGCCGACTATACCTACAGAACCCAACTGAACTACACACAACTTCATTTAATCCGTAAGTGGTAAATAATACTGTGGTTAAACAAGTCGATCTTAAAATAACAGAATTGGTATCGCAGTTTGGTTAGCTAGCGGCTAATTACAGCTGCAAGCTAACATGCTAACACGTCGCTTTTGATAAGAACAACAAAATAATAAACAACAAACTCACCTTTCAATTTTGTGTACGTGCAGTTTGTACCATTTTGTGGTTTGTAGTACGTACTATGCATTTGTATAAATATGTTAACGTTAATTTAAAAGACAACGCAGTGTAAATTACATCAACTTTCGGCTACATCTTCCAAATCACCAGCGATGTCATCAACAAAGGACCCCTCAGCGTTGCCCACCGACTGCCTGACTAAAAATAAACAACAGACAGCAGACTCCGCTGATCATGTGATGCAGTTGAAAGCGCTGGAAAAAGCTAGTGTGTGGACTCTAAGTAAAATATTCTTAGATTAAGAGTGAACTATTATTATTCTGATCTTTGTACATGAATATTTGAGCAACAAAAATGACACAATAAGCAAGAGGCTTCAGCAAAAATACAAATAAACTATATTTGGGTATTAATGCTATATTGCCACGACACACCTTTATATTTTCGTTTTTTAGTGCAAAAATACAATATTCCCTCACAGTTCATTCTAAAATCTGTTTCAAGTTTCCTTTATTTCTGTCTTGATTAGCAAAATATTTGTGATATCATATGTGTGAAATAAATATTAAAATGTCTGTTTAGCATGAGAAAACCCCCCTAATATGACCATATTATCACACTGAAAACAACAATGTAAACTTAATGGATTGAAACTGTCTTTTCTATTAATGTCCACGTTGTCTCCTCTATTAATAATGATAAGCCAGTTAATAATAATTTAATATGATTTAGCTGTACAAGATTTGCCTGCTTCCACGTGTGTCAGACAATGACAATAATGACAATACTTTGAATGTTTCAGGTCTGCTCCTCCTTTCCTTGACATTATAATTATTCACAAATGTTCTGTCTGTAGCTTGAATAAGTTTGACCGGCTGAATAAAGGCATAAGAAGCCCTAACACAATAACTCTATTATTGTTATTTAAAATTACATTTATTTTCTCTACTAATGCATTTTGCCATGTTCCTTTAACTTGCCAGTTTGTTGTTTTTAAATCTTTAATTATAAAATAGTAGCATTATCACGATTTGTGACTGATGACTTTTTTTCAGATTACCTTTTTTTCAATAACAGAGTACGACCGCAAAGAGACACAAAGCAGCCACAAAGAGTCTCAAATGACTACAAAGAGCCACAAAGCAACTACAATGTGTCACAAAACAACTATGAAAAGACACAGAATGAACACAGAGAGGCACAAAACCACAGAAAGTAACTACAACAAACAACAAACAACAACAACAACAAACAGAGGCGAAACAACTATAAAGTCTGTGTGTCTTGCTCCTGCAAGAGAGCTGTTGGGGCCTTTTGACCCATAATCCACCCATGACTTCCTTATGTTACGTAATATGACGCCTGTGACGCAAAATACAAATGTTGCTGAAAACACCTGTTTTTCCTCAGAATTTCTGCCCTCAGCCACCAGCAGGGGGCGACTCCTCTGGTTGTCTAGAAGTCTATGAGAAAATGACTCGACTTCTCTCTTGATTTATTACCTCAGTAAACATTGTAAACATGAGGTTATGGTCTCAATCTCTCTCAAAAACAACAACATGGCGAATCCAAGATGGCTACAACAAAATCGCTAAACTCAAGGCTTCAAAACATCAGTCCACAAACCAATGAGTGACGTCACGAAGACTACGCCCACTTCTTATATACAGTCTGTGCTTGTAAAACATAAAATCCTGCATTAACATTATTTCTGTTATTTTCTGTCATTATGGGTATTTTTCTAGAAAAGCCTATAAGTATAAATCTAGTGAACAATTCAACCTTCAAGTTGCTCTTTAAACGTAGGCGGCTGAGAGCAGCTCCCGTCTCCTGGCTGTCATCCTGCTGCACTGAGCGGCTGTGTTACATCCTCCTGTCGCTAACTGTCATCCAGAATCCTCATCAGAGAAGCTCTCTCTCTCTCTCTCTCTCTCTCTCTCTCTCGCTCTCTCTCTCACACTCAGTCGTCCCTCTGCTGTTTACACCCCGCTTTAATTGCCTCCCTCTCAACTGGAAGTGTGTTCTTCATTATCACTTCTAATACACCTCTCAGCACATCCACTCTGGCAAAGTGTCAGCTGCCAAGTTAAGATAGTAACTCGTGCATGCAAGGGCAAACAACAAGAATCTCCTGCTGCTGCAGTCGCTGCTCAGTTATTAATTGATTTTGTAGTTGGCAGTGTTGGATACAAGTGAGGCAACACATGTACAAATGTACAATATGTCCTTTCCTTCTACTTTCTTTTCCCCAAATTTGTAAAACACCCATTTTACAACTTGGTACACATAGACTTTCGTTATTCTGCCCTTTGGCAATACAGAAACTAAATGTGTAGTTTTCAACCAGTTACACTGCAAGAAAATCAGTGTTTCTGGATTAAAAAAACTCTAAAATATTGGCTGCTTTTATATTTAATTTAAATTAATTAAAAATATGTATACTCCAATACAGTGCATGGCCTACATGGTAATTTAAAATATTCTGATGTTCTGTATAAATATGGAGATGAGTAAAGTTAAAACAGGCAGAAATTGCTAAATATTGGTCTCTGTTCATGGCCTAGGCACCTATTTAAAACATCAGGATGTAAATATAAATGTAAGTAACTGGAGCAGTTTGCAGATTGCAACTAACTGAAACTTCTCCTGTGTGCAAAACCGCTTTGAAGTCTCGAGTTCGGCATTTTGGTCATCGCCATCTTGGATTTTTGCCGCCGGTGAACGGAAGTGACGATATTTGGACTGTGGAGGAGTGATTCTGGTAGCAGCAGCGACCTGTCAATCACTGTGTAGCCCCGCCCTAAAGCATCCCCTGCTTTATGGTCTGTTTGACTCTAAATGGACCATAATGTACTAAATGAACATCATGCTGTATTGAAGAAGACTTGAAACTAGAGATTGAGACCATAAACTCATGTTTACAATGTTTACTGAGGTAATAAATCAAGAGAGAAGTAGAGTCATTTTCTCATAGACTTCTATACAACCAGAAGATGCAGGTTTATGGTACTCCAGCATTGGCTTCACTTTTCAAAGACGGAGGTTTCTCTCATGAGGACGACTCCCCCGTCTCCCGCCCTGCCACCTTCTTTCTGACTCCTCCTCACTGATTCACTGCGACAATCTGTCGTTGGCCCTTTTTTTCCCTCCCCCCCCCCCAATCTTTGATTTCTGTCCCTCCATTTTTCTGTCAGACTTAACGCAGAGAAATGTGCCTCGACGTAATTGTGCGCTTAGACGGCGTCTAATGGAACATGAAATTAAAGCGCTCCTACTTATCCTCTGAATGGTTTGTAACACTCGAACACGGAGACGCCGCAAGTGTTCCATGTTACGGACGATATTTTTCCCTCATGAAGCAGCCAACTGCGGGGCTGCGTCCTACAGTGACATGTGCAGTAAAACGGCACTGCAGTACGTCTTAATTGAGGGCGCTTACACTGTCTCGACAAGTGGGAGTCTCTCCTTCCTAAGCAAGGCGCTGTTAGAGTGGTTTTAAATAGAGGCAGACAAGCCCCCCCGGGCCGCCAACCTCCTTTGGGAGTGTCAGGGTCATCAATGAAACTGGTGCGCTCCTTTCTGACTGTTGCGCCGCATTTAATGGCACATTAAACGGTAAAATGCACTAGATGTTGACGTTACAAGCTGGCTAAATTGAGTATATGTTAGTGCACGGAGGATACATTTCCCTCTCACACCTGCTTCTACGTGGAAGAAACCTCAAATCCAGGGCACTCGGGTCTTTATTTTTCCCTCTCAAACCCTAAACACAAAGCTCACAGGCTTTTCTTTTCGATGGCGGGCCCCGCCAAATGTTAGCCCGCCCTCTGTGCCAAGACTAGACAGGCCCTTTGCAAAGCTAACACGGCCTCGCGGCGGCTTGTGCTCGTCAGCGGCCGGCTGGTCTCATTGGCTTTATTTATAGTCGGCGCCACAAGACATCTGCTGGAGACGAGACTCTGTCCTCTGTGTCCGCACAGCACCGCACAGAGGGAGCTTGTCAACGTTGTTTTTCGAGAGGGCAAAGTGTTTGCGAGGACCCCGGTCAGAGTAAGGGGGGGAGGAGGGGGAGGGGGGGGGAGAAAGAGAGACGTCTGCAGCCTCCTCTAATGGGACGGGTGTCCCCTCCGATTGCTTTCTCCGTGGCTCTGATTAACGCGACCGGAAGACAGAGGGAGGCTTCACAGTTTGTCGCGTCTCGCGTGTTAGCCGATGTTTACTTGATCTGAGAGCTGTTGTTTGTTTGGTGTCTTCAGTCTGGTCGTCGGCTCGCCGCTATTTTGGGGACCCTGACACTTGGATGCAGCTCGGCAAGTCGTCTGATGCGGCCTCGCCTTTTCTTCCTCCTCCTCCTGGGTGTCACACAGAGTTTCTCATCCTCTCTCTCCTCACATCGAGGACGTCTGGATGTCTCTGGCTGAGCGTGCTGCTGCAGGCCTTGACACAAAGTGTTGGGGACAGCTCTTTGCTCTTCCCACAGAGCGATGGGAGGGGTGAAGTCAAGACTGCCACCGAGGGAGGGGAGTGTGAAAATACTTTGTTCACATGTTCCTGAAAAGAAGCAACCTGAGGAAGCCGCCATTACAACATAAGAAGGAGGCTCTTCATGGCGACACGATAACAGAAATCTCTGCTTTAGATTGTGGACACGAAATATAATATTTGACAAGTTAAAAATAAAACATTGTGTTTTTTTGTGATTAATACTAAAATGGAGCCTCGTTTCAATCCACCGAGGAACGCCTTCTTTAAAGGAACAGTGTGTAGGAATTGGTGGCGTCTGACTGAACGCCCCTCCACTGCTCCTCCCTTTACAAGGCTGTGGTAACGTGAGCCGCTAAGTGCAAAAACGTGGTAACGCTGTTGGCTTCGCTCAGACGCCATCCTCACCGTAATTACACTACTTTAGGAGATACGGAAGTCAGACGGGCGGCTGGTGGTACCGCGGTTTTACAAGCGTGCCGAGTTAAGCCAATGAGGAAGCATCTTAAACTTGCATTCTCTCTACTGGCCAGCAGGGGGCGACTCCTGATTGTATAGATTGTTTTAACATTTCTGTCTATTTGTTTGTTACATCTTAAAATTAGACACATTTAAATTTACATTGTAATCTTTACTTGATTCTTTAGGCCATGAACAGAAACCAATATTTGGCAATTTCTGCCTGTTTTAAATTTCCTTTTCTACATATTTCGCATGCCACGTGGAGTTTTCAGGTCTAGAAACACAAACGTTCTTGGAGTGTAACTGGTTACAAACTACACATTTATGTTTGTAAAATGCCTGAGACTCCTTATAGTTTTCTGTATATGTGTAAAACACAACGAACATAAGTTTCAGGTGATTAAATACCAATGAAAAACATATGAATATTATATTCCATGTCTGCCAATAAATGCCAAATGACAATGCCAAATCCTACGCACTGGCCCTTTAATTAAGTTCTGAGTTTTCTGCCAGGTTGTAGAAGAAAACTTTGCTCTTAGTGCTGCTGATTCACAGTGAAAAGAAGAGACAAACTACTTGTTGTCGCTTCAATTAAAAACATTACTCCAACATCACTACAGCCTCACAAACACGTCTCACAATCACAAGCTTTTCACCAGAATGTTTTAGAGTTTGGGTTCAGAGGCTTCGAACTAATCTTGTTAACTTCTAACGGTGAGGCCTATTTCTCTTTTTGTGGACCATTTAGGAGAAATTACAATGTACGTGTTCGTCCGCTTAAAAGTTACACCAATACAAGCTCAGCTAGTCGCGTGTTTGTCTCATCGCGTCGACGACTGAGTGATGCATATTTTGTGCAACTGAAGAAGCGGCTTATCAAATACACCTCGAGACATACAGAACATATGTGACTTCGATTTTAAACTTCAGTTCACATCCAAACGTTGAATAAAAGGACTCGTATTAAGGATTCTACTTTGTTGAAAATAGTATTTGATTGTATTTATTAAAGATAAACCTGGACAATGGTTCTGATTGTTTCTGAATATCTTCATTTGTTTGTGTCTTTGTCTGCAGGGACTATGCACGCAAATTAGCCGCCGAGCTAAAACGTCCATGTTGATTAATATCTAATGTCCACATAAATAATCAGATAATCAAATAACTGCTATGAGGCCAGAGCTATCGTGCAGAGAGTATTTGTTCTGCTTGCAGGCCACATGTGGAGCAGTGAATCAAGTGAAACTGAAATGTTGCATCAACAAATGTTCCAGCACTAATGTCTGAATCTATCCTCGTAGCATCTGCGCCACTGAGCTCTTTCTGGGAATGAAATGTTGCTCAGTCTTTTTTTGGGGGGGTAGTTTCATCTGTATAACAATATTGAAAGGCATTAGTCCTAATCTCCGAGCATCCATTTACTTTTTTTTTTCATAAGTCTTTTGAAGATACATCTGGTTTCCTATCTTGTAATTCCTGCCGGGATTCCAAAGAAAAGCGTAAACTATTTTTACAACGGTGGAGGGATTAGGGAGGCGGGACAGGGCGGTTGTTTTAGGACGTTTAGCTGCTGCAGAGAATCAGATTAATTCCTCCGAAACAGCAACAACTGCTGCAGCGTGTTGCTCTTTTATGTGTTTTTTGCAGCAGCAGCAGCAACTTTCTTGTAATCTTTAATGGATCAGAAATTATAAGCTCATCCTCATCGCACAGACAAAAGCTTGTTGACACAAAGAGTATGCATGCGGGGTACTTTATATTTTAATAATATAAAACTGGCTGTAGATTAGACCTGCATATGCGCTGATGCAGTTATCCTCTTTCTGCAGCGCTACATGGGACGCAGATTGGTTTTCTTTAGGTTTACAAAGAAGATTTAGATCAAAGAAATTATGTAATTGTGTATTTATTTCTAAAAACATTGTTTTGATTGTTACTTGTACTCATCTGCCTCTTGAACCTTTTATGACAACTCACCTAAAACGACTCATTTCCGGTCGGGGTCACACGATCCTGCAGCTCAAACACATGAGGCACTTAGTGAGCAGGCTCCTCACAGGATGCAGAAAACTCTTTGACTTTCTGTTTGTTTCCTTTAGATCACAAAACGTATATTTGCCGTTTTTTCCCAAATGATCAGAAAGAAACGGGAAGAAGGTTTTCATGTTTTCTGCTCCACTATTATTCTGCAGACGGACTTTATTGAGGACGCAGTTACACTAGTTAGTAAATGTAAAATCTAAAAGTTGTAACTTTATTCAGCCTTTTTAGAATTGTTTTGTGAATTTATATATAATATACTTTTGTCTGATTTAGTATTGTTTTTTACAGTAATTTACTGTTTATCGCTGACACATTACTGCACATTTTGATTACAATAAGTTACTGTATTCCTCTGATACAGTCAAGATAAATAGCTGATAAAACTGCTGCCAGTAAAATACTATAATCTTTTGAATTATTACAACAAATAACAATCAGCTTTAATTACAGTACATTACTGTATTATTTTGAAACAGCAGAGATACTGCAGATTGTACACTAGCTTGATTACAGTAAACAAAATTAAACCATCAGTATGACGAATCCAAAAAGTATTTCACATAAACTCGTAATTTTTGATGAAGGGTAGAAAAAGTGCAGTGATCTGATTTACAAGAGGTCACGACTAAAGTATTGTTTTTGAAAAACGAGATGAGCATTTACATTCTGATATATATATATATATATTTAGATATTTTTAGATGTTTACAGGTCACATTCAACAAAGTTCTTGTACACCCTAAAGTCTTACTGACTTACTTATTATTCCAAAATCATTGTCAGAAAATCACAAATGTTTTTGGTGCTTTTTTTATTTCTAAAATCATGTGGCTGCGACCATGAGAGTAAGAGAGTATTCTAAATCCTACTTTAAACAAAGTGATGCACAAAGAACTGGCTGCATACAACTCTAAATTCATACCAGCTTTAGATCCTTAGAGAACATTTCTTGTCATTTGAGAGACGTATGCTAAGTGCGTTAGCATGCAGCACTGAATGCACCACATTCTGTGTCACCGCCTCACTACTGCGCCGCGCTGTAAAAAAGAAAAAGTGTTTTCATTCTGCAGCTATTTAGTCAAACGACAGAAGAAGATTCATTACAAACTACTGCAGTGATTTGTCTTTTATTCATCGCCAGTCTGCTGAAGACAGAATTAATTTGGATATCGCTGATGAGAATGGAACTTTCTGAGCGAGCAGCCTCTGCACCGAAATGCATCAAACCTGTGGACGTTAATTGCTCTAACTGGGAATTAAAATGAAACTGATGGATTCTCCTCAAAGTAAAGAGAGAAGCTTCTCATTCAGAGCCGCTCCATCGTATCCATTAAAGATAGTCTCTGAGTATTAAATCTGTGATTTTGTTGAAAGTTTCAAACTTGAGCTGCTGCTGGAAATCATCAGAGATCATTTTGGGTGTTTGTCAGATGCGGCTGCAGTTCGCGTGTCGTCCTGCGGAGGTCACTCTGTACCTGCAGCAGAGCAGCAGACGACCACCCAGCTTCACGTGCAACGTTACACTGATGAATCTACTCTGTCTGTCGGTGAGGAGGAGACACAGACTGTACAGTATGAGGCCACGTAGGATAAAACCATAAATATTAGAATTAATATTCTGACACAAATCTGCACATTTCATTCAGTGTTCACTGCATGCACAATATAAGAAATCATTAAAAGTGTTTCTCATTTTAAAAGACAAACGTGTCACAGTGGAGGATTTATAATTTTGCACGTATTATTAAAAGGTGATTTTATTTTAAATAAATATTTTCATTTTTTTGTACTTGGAGCGGTGAAATAAAAAATGAGAATGAAAATCATGCAAACATAAAAAGGATCATAACCACATCTTTATGTTTTTATGTCAATCTTGTATTTTACAGTATGAATAATTGTATTTTAATTGTATTTCTCTACATATATGCTATTTTGTTTACCTTTTGTACAAAGGTGTGAATGGGCAGCGCGGTGACTTACAGTGCGGACAGTAAATCACACGCAGTTGTTGTTACTCGCTGCTTTCACTGTGTGGCTGCAACAAAAGACTCACAGCTGCAGAGCAATGAATCAGAGACGACCGAGGCTGAGAGGAAAAAACAAAAGCGTCCGCTTCCTCCTGCAGGCAGCAGGTGGCGCTCTGGTATCTCTGTCTGGGTCCTGCATGGAGGCATCACCTCCCTGCATGAACCTCGGCGTACCAGACCCCCCAAAAGTGGCTCCTGCATCAGGCCAACAATAAATAACACACCAATTGGGGGCTGTTTCAACCGGTATGATTTATTAAAAGTTAGTGCATTAGATCGGGGCAATAATTGAAGTTATGATTAAGGAAATGACGGGTTTGGGAGCCGTGGACGATGACAAATGGATGCCGGGACGGACAGACTACAGCAGACAGATCTGGTTTGATAAATAATTCACAGTTGGATTAAACCAGATTGAGATACAAGCCAAGCATTTTTCTTTTTTTTGTTAAGTGGCGTTTTTTTAAAAAATGAGAAGATTTCTCTAATGGGATTCGCTCCAAACCTGCCCGCCAGGAAGCTCTCTAGCTGGTGGCACGTTGCTCAGAGGATCATCATTGTCATCATATGCAAACCAGTATTAAGATGGATGCTGCCTGATCCCATCAAGATAATGGGTTTCATGTCTCCTGGCGTTAGATGAGGGGGGGGGGGGGGAGAAGATCTCTCTCATCTCTGCAGGCATGTCGGCCCTGTGAGTCCACAGCACGCACAAATAACTAACCAGTGTAATTCAACATGAATACCTCAGAAGTTAACGACGCGTCCTCAGGTCAGAGGCTCAGAGATTTGGGGGTTTCCATCCCGGCGAGGACAAAAGAGAGACACTTTGTTCACAGCAGAAGGGAGAGAGGGAGAGAGAGAGAGAGAGAGAGAGAGAGAGAGAGAGAGAGAGATGGAAAGGGGGAGGTTAGCCCTCAACCTGTCACCGCAGGAGAGGTCACGTTCGGCTGTTTCAGGCTCTCTGGCTGCGCTCATATAACAACATCCACGATCATTTACTAATTCACAGTCTGAATTAGATTTTGTTCAGTATTTTACTGAATTAAATATGTAAAAAAAATACTCCATTACAAGTACAAATGTTATTTAAAATGACAAAAGTATTATCAGAAAGATGTACCTGCAGTAACAAAGTACTAACCTGCAGACTGACTGTTATAGATTATTGATGCATTGAACCTTTAAGCAGCATTTCAGTGATGCAGCTGGACAGTTGGTGGTGCACAAAATACTACACAGTATACTGGTACTACTATGTATTTAGGTGGTGAAATATCGAGTAATGCATCATGCGTGAATCTACTGCAGTAGCATGAGGAAAGACTCAATCTGTAACAAGTAACTACAAATAAATGAATAAAAGAAATTGTGTGAGTGAAGTGAAAAATTGCACAAAATGAAAATAATCAAGTGAAAGAATCTATAAAATGTATAAATGTATAAAAAGTACAGTTCCTCAGTAAATGTACTCAAATCCACAAGGTGACCATTTAAATATGAGTAACTCGTCCTGTGTTACCGTGAATCTTTAAAGAAAGTCTGTTTCTCTTGTGCCTCCACGGTGAACTTCTCTGTTCACAAAATCAAAAAATGTAATTAAATGGGAGTCGCAGTTAAAAACAGCAGAACTATATCAAAACATCAGTTTACAAAACTCTCACACAACTCAAGCTCTGAGGAATAATCACTGAAGACGGAGAATGTTTGTTTTAAATAGAAAAGTTTGTGTGAAGAGGCTCGTGTTTGGGAAGTAGTGAGCGTACAACTGGATGAGTGAGATCACTCTGCACGAGTTGTGTGAGAGTTTGTAAACGGATGTTTTGATAAAGTTTTGCTGTTTTTAACCTTTTGGTTTCACACGGGACACGAGCAGCAGCTTCCTGGGTGAAAGTGTTTGTTTTTAACCCACACTCCTCCCTGCACGGACCTCCACTACGATTAGAAACGCATTTGCGATACGTTAAAAACCCAAATATGTATCTGTCGTCCTATGGGAACCTCATTTTTACATCGTTTTCTACAAATTTCTTGAAACCAGTTTTGTGTCTGCAGCGTGAAGGAAGCCTCACTCCGACTCCCTGCCCATCCAAAGCCTGCAGTGTGATTCACCTAAAACCGGAGACGGGGGGGGGGGGGGGGGGGGGTGCAGGGCATGGAGGGGGAGTGGATGTCTGAAGGTCAAGTGCAGAGCGGCGAATTGGGGTTGGAAGCAAACTAATGAGTTTTCCCGTTCTGTCTCTGCCCCGGACCGCTGGCATCACCTCGCTGTCCTGTCAATCCACCTCACCCCCTTCCTCAACCAACCCACCCGTCTTCTCCCCCCCCCCCCCCACCTTCACCGCAGAGAGACAGAGCGAGAGAGAAAAAAACAGGAAAAAACTGTTTATTTCTGAACAGGCCTCTTAATCTATTTGGACTGGGCGTAATAGGACATTTGCATGGCGAGCACAGCGAGGTGTCAGCGATAACCACGGGGTTGTGACATCCCCTCCGAAATATGCTGAGCTTTCGCTAACCCCTCATCAAACACGCTGATCTTTATGGACTGTATCATATTGTGCCGTAATGTGCTTTATTGTCCACAGAATAAGCTTTTCTTTAAGGTAATTGGAAAGCGGGAAATGGCCGCTATCGGCGGACTTTTTAAATACATTATTCCTGAAATGTGGCTTGTGTAATGACCCTGTCGGTGTAAAACGTGAGATTTATCTTGGCAGAAGAAATTGATCCATTTCACCTTTGTCTAATGGAAATTTTTATCAAGGATTATCTGTTTATGTAAATGAGCGTGGCCCCTGGAATGGAGGGGATAAAAAAAGTCTGGAGGAGGAGGGGGCAGTTAATCTAGGGCCTCTTTACGTGTCAGTCTGGACATAATGCATACAGGATTCATCTGTGTGTGTGTGTGTGTGTGTGTGTGTGAACCTCTATCTCTGTGAGAACCAGGTTGACTTGAAGACCTTCACAGTGAAGATATATTTTGCGTAAAGAGGATGTTTTGGCTCGTCGTCACTTCTTTACTCTGGTTTTGGGGTCAGTAATAATAGTGCTGTTGATATTTGGAACATCAGACCTGCATGCAAGAACACTTTCCGTAATTATTTCCTCTAAACTTTCTCCTTATGTCTTTCCGTACGAGCGTGCCACGTCAGATTCAGCTGAAACGCTCCTGATTCCAGATAAACGACCGGCGTAAACGTCATGAATGTGAGTAAATGAGACTTGTGAATTAGCATAACTGACGCCCCTATAATACCACATAGTGCCGCTCCATATGTCCCATGTTGAGGTCCTGCTGTCGGAGATCCGTGGAGGAGAGTCGATGGTTTTTAACAGCGTCGGCAGCAGAGTTAAGGGACCTGCTGAAGTCAAGGAACAGGAAGTGTTAATAATGCCGAGTCAACGAAATAAAGAAGAAACGGTTCAACAAGAAAAAGGTCGAACAGCAAAAACCATCGATGACTCCAACGAGAGGGGTCAAGTCATCTGAGATGTTCATGTTGATATTATACAACCTTTCCACTCATCAACAGTTAAAAGTGTTAAGAAACATAACGACGTGCCAGCAAAGGGAAGGAAGAAGACGTCTGCTAGATAAACTAATTGATGAACACTAAATGTAAAGGTTGTCTTTGTGTGTAGTTCAGAAGGAAGACGTTAAAGAAAATATTGTGAGGTTGAAAATAACAAGTTTACAAGAAAGCTCCACACGGTGCTTTTACATGAAAGCTGTGACTTGATGTAGTAACAACTGAACATTGTTACAGTTACTGCACACACTTCTGGTGGAATGAACGAAGTACCTTTACTGCAGTACTTTACCTTTACTGCAGTACTTTACCTTTACTACAGTACTTTACCTTTACTGCAGTACTTTACCTTTACTGCAGTACTTTACCTTTACTACAGTACTTTACCTTTACTGCAGTACTTTACCTTTACTGCAGTACTTTACCTTTACTACAGTACTTTACCTTTACTGCAGTACTTTACCTTTACTGCAGTACTTCTATTTCATGCTACTTCATATACTCCACTACATCTCAGAGGTAAAGATTGTGCTTTTTACTCTACTACATATTTTTTCAGATTTAGATAAAAAAAATATAATATATGACATAAATAATACATGATGATGCATTATTATAGATTAAACTAGCAAGCAGTATATAAAGTAATATAATCAGCTCCACCTTCACCAGCTGCAACATTAAACTGATGAACACATTAATGCATCAATAATCATAAATCAATAATAATATATATATTATATATACCAGTACATATACATATATAATATTTAAAGTGGCCATTGTGCCAAATGAGTACTTTTAACTTTTAAGTATATTTTGATGCTTTTACTGAAGAAAACTTTTGAATGCAGGACTTGTACTTGTATCAGAGTATTTCTACACTGTGTTATTATATTTTTACTTCATTAAAAAAACCTCTGTTCAGTTTAAATGTGAATTAAATCTGTTTTTATAGCTGTTGTAAACAAACTAAACTATTTGACTGTGCTTTGTATCACTTAGTTACCTGTAAACACTCCGATGCATTTTATTTAATTATCTTTTTAATTACTCAATAACTTAGTCTCTAAGTCTTTGCTACAGACCTGACTGGTCATGTTTGTATTAAAGATGTATTTCAAGCACAGCGATATGAGAGCATGTCACTCAAATATCATGAAGGCTTTGAATGTCCACAACAAAGCCAACAAAGCGCTCAGCTTGTGTTCGCCTGATTTCTGGGGGCCCCTCCCCATAACGTCCATTCGTCACGGAGGCTCTGAGCATATTTACATATCATAAAACTACATTTTTTTCTGCAGACAGCTCAGTTATGTGCGGCGTTAACACGGTTGACTCAGACGTTTGGGCTGCAGAATGGATGGCACATTTTGGAGTCGCCGACCGCGCGTGGGCATGAAAAATGAATTGAATGGCGTGCAGGCTGTGCGCGTGGAGGCTGTGCGCTTGGAGGCTGTGCGCGTGGAGGCTGTGCGCGTGGAGGCTGTGCGCGTGGAGGCTGCGCGCGTGGAGGCTGTGCGCGTGGAGGCTGTGGGCTTCAGTCACTTAGAAGTGGGGCTGTAAAAGATTGACAGCCCCCCCCCCCCCCTTCACTTGTGTTTTCATTGCAGCGGACGCTTTTGATGTTTTTATGGGAGAGTCATCGCCTTGTTGAGGGAGTCTTGGGGGTGACAGCAGTGTGACGGTCTTGAAATACAACTGGTGGTGGCATTGGGGGGCTAAGGGGGGGTTGTTCCCCATGGAGGGCAGCAAATGGTGCTTCACTAGCGGCCCCCCGGTGGCCCCCCCGCTGTCATCTGCCATCCTGACAGGCAGACAAGAGCGGGGGAGAGTCAGCCGGGCTAAGTGACAGACACGGCGACGTGACCCGATCCACCAGAGGGAAGGCCTTCATCACTGTCTTTAAACTGCACTGATGTTCTCAGAGGCCAGAGACCGGGTCTGAGCCAGGGCTAACCCCCCCCCCACACCAACCTGATGATCAAACAGAGGCCGTGATGCATCGCAGCGGCCAGAGTTCAGCTCCAGCTGTCTGCGGCTGGGTGGGTGGGGGGGGGGGGTCAGACAAACAGAGAGACACTGTGATACAGAGGATGATGTATGGCATCGAGCATAACGCTGCTGAACAGACTCAAAGGTCCTCCGGCTGCAGCAAAACATTTACTGTCACACAGTGACTCTAATTCAGCCGTTTTACAACCAAGTTTCGTCCATTAAACATATAAATGTTTATTATTTTTACTATTATTATTTGAAAGGAAAAGCAAAGAGGGAACAAACGCCTGAAATGTCTGAGCAGTTGTTTGATACAAATTAAAACTCCATGCAGCCACAGTAGGAATGTAGAGTTAAAAAAGGATCCATCAATGTGTCTGATCAGGGCCTAAAACTGATGATAAAATAATCTTTATCTTGTAAAAAAACAAAAAAACAACAAATAAAAATGTTTCCTTCAAAGGGAAAGTCGATTGAATCAGTTCACTAGCACCTCCATAGATGCCTGAAATACGGTCTGTGGTTAGCACAAGTTACGTTTTGTTAGTAAATACCACACTCTTGAATTTTAACGCTTTTATGTCTTAAAAAGCGCCGACTAGTCCCCTTCACAGCCTCGCTGTGTTTACTCGTCCTCATGTGACTGTGGTGGAGCTAGTTTATAGCCTAACGTTATCTTTTTACTTCTGCCGATTCAATTCACGCTTCAAAAATCATAAAAGTGGTTTAAATATGTGAAGAATATGTTGCGGAACGAATGTGTAAGTAGCATAAACTTGTGTTTGCCACAGAGCTTATTTTCTCCAATGAGCCAAAATCCAACGGAAAAATCCCGTTGGCTGTTTGTGATGCTAATTTCTGGGGTTACAAATGTATGTCCTCGATCAGGGTTGTATCAGTTTGGACGGCATTATGGGAAGTGTAGTATCCACTGGTGTTGGTGCTTGACCTGTAGTTAAGGATATAACGACCTGTGCTGCTTCAATCTGAGATCAGTCGCTTGTAAGTCCTAAAACTTTACTACAACGACTTATAGTTTGAAACCTCCAATAGTTCAGCATGTGCATCCACTGCACCCTGATGCCTCCAGGTGAAACATCCACCTGTGTCAGTGTCTCTTATCATCCACAGCCCTGACCCAACGTGGTGATCCACCGCTGGGAACGTATGTGAGATGTTCCGCCTCTGCTGTTGCAGGAAAAGTGCTTTTTCCCCAGTCAGTGACATCTGTCCCACGGAGACACGAGTGGAGACCATTTGGTCCTCCCTTCATGGCACTTCTGGGACTTCTGACTTCTTAAAGAACTCAGAGTGCCGACGTCAGCCGTCAACTCCAGCATCTCACCGAGATCCCCAGACCAGAACCAGAGTGAGACCTCAAACACTTCCCGTCCCCTTTTCCATCCATGACTCCTCGTACACTGGGACCTATATGTAATTAAAAAAGGGGGCTTTAAATTGGCCCCAAGCATTAAAAATGGATCCTGTTGGCAGCAAATGGAGCGTCTCCCTGCTCATCTGCCGCCCTCGTGTCCAGGTCCTTGAGGGCTGGAGGCCCAGACAGATGCTCCTCCAGGAGGAGAGGGAGGTTCTTGTTTGTGCCTCAGGAGGGAGAGGATGTCTGTGACCGGCTGGGGCCGGGGTTTTTAAGATCCTTGGAGGCATTAAGTCAGAATATTGTTGCTGAAGGATGAAACAGCGGTCCACGAAAGACAGGTTGTTAGTTAATGTAAACCGTGTTTAAAAAAAACATTAATGTGGACTGATGTTTTGAAGCCTCGAGTTCAGCGATTTGGCCGTCACCATGTTTTTTTTTTTGACGACCGATGAACAGGAAGTGACCATATTTGGACTGAGGAGGAGTGACGTAGAGACGCCGTATAAAGCTCTAATAGAGACCTGTCAATCACAATGTAGCCCCGCCCTAAAGCATCCCCTGCTTTATGGTCTGTTTGACTCTAAATGGACCATAATGTACTAAATGAACATCATGCTGTATTGAAGAAGACTTGAAACTAGAGATTGAGACCATAAACTCATGTTTACAATGTTTACTGAGGGAATAAATCAAAAGAGAAGTGGAGTAATTTTCTCATAGACTTCTATACAACCAGAGGAGTCGCCCCCTGGTGGTCATTAGAGAGAATGCAGCTCTAACACACTTCAGCATCGGCTTCACTCGGCAGAACCGGAGAATCGAGCCCCAAACCGAAATCCCCAGAAAAGACATGTGCTTCCTCTCCACCAATGAGGAGCAGCTGCTTGTGTACTCGTTGCAGGAGAGGCTAACCATATGAGCCCTGGTGGGTTTTTTCCCCTCCACACTTATTACATTAGCATGAGCTCAGTGGCGAGGGCACCGCTGCATCATAGACACGGCTATTACTTTGAGTGCATGCGGGGTGTCTGACTCTGTGTGTGTGAGGAAGAGGAGGAGGAGGAGGAGGCCACTGACTCCTTGGCAATCCCCCCTTCCCCCTCCACCCTCCACCTCTTCCACATCCACACACACACAGACTCTCTCCAACCTCTCGCCCGGGTGTCAGAGCCTTCTCCTGTCAGTAATTTGTTGCTAATCAGCTGTCAGCTCGGAAGCGATGATGAGGTGATCATCGTGGGCGGTGGAAGGTAATGGCCTTAAAAGTCACAGAGTCAATGTCAATGGGATCACTCGGATTCAATCAGGGGCGGCCCGATGAAGGATGGCGCCCGCTGACATTACCACTCATTTTGAGCCCAAGCATCTGGGCCCTAGTAAATAACCATCAGTGGGTGGGTCCGGGGGACAGGTCATTAGCCCTGAGAAAAATAAATATCTCCTCTCTCGCGAAGGCTGCAAGTCATTTAGCACAGACTAGGAAATTTCACCCTAGATTAAGTATGATGAGCCAATATCAGTCAGAGGAGAGGCCATACTGAGCAAGGGGTGGAGGGGGGGGGGGGGGGGGGGCTGATGAGACGCAGGGAAAATTTATACGCAGGCTTCGGCAAATGTAATATGATTTTAAAGGCGAGGAAGTGTGTTGGCACAGGGCTGCAGAGGAGCGACACGACCACTTGGAACTATGTGTTTGACTGATGTTCTTTTTAAAGGGCTCACGTGTTTTGGATTGACGCTGCTGATTGCCGGTGCTTCCTGCTGATATTCTACATTTTCAAATTTGCCCAATTTAGTTGCACATATTGAAGAAGATTGATCGCTTCCTGTAGATTTACATTCTTGTCACGGTGGGAAATCATCCCACACGCCGACTCTGTGATAGAGTCCTGGGTTTGTTTAGGAATTGATGTAAAAAAAAGAATCAAACAATTTCATCAATAAATAGATTGAAATGGAACATTTAGAGGTTTTCTACGTGGCTGTCGGCCTTTAGAGGCAGAAGGTTATAAATATCCAATATCACCTCCATTATTTCAGCAAGCTGTTGTTTACTTTTTATTTTATTGTTATTGCAAGAGCACAACAAAACGAGTTAAAAGAATATGAAAAAATAATAATAAGTAGTTTATACAGTAGGTTTTGTGAAAATGTAACTGAAATGTAAAGTGTGAGGCAAAATTGAAAATATAAAATATATATCAATACAAATGTGATGAATATGTTTGCCAATCTGAAGATGAAGTAAAATATCCAAAATAAATACATAAAACGTTTCTGCTCGCCTATAATTTTGCACAGTCCTGAGAGGTCAGAGGTGAAACACCAGTGACCTGGACAGGAGGAGGGAGAACAGATACGGGACACGTTCTGCTGCTGCTAGGTTAAAGGAGGTGTCTAATTGGCTAATTAATGTTGTGGCTGTTACTGTGTTTCCACCTCCGCCCCTGCAGGTCAGGAGCTCACAGCATGAAACAGCTTGCAGGATGTTGCTAAGTTCTTACATCACACGATGCAGAAACCCTCCCACCTGATGTCACTAATGTTGTATCCAACATTCCTTTTTCTTTGGAGTTTATCTGTCAGACTCCAACTGGGACCCAACTTTCACTATTTTTAGAACAGTTAGAACTACAAGTCTCTATTCCTGTTGGCTTGCTGATTTGCTGCTGCACCTCAATGGCGGTCGTTCATCTTTATGGAGCCAGAACCAACAAGAATCTGCCAAAGTTCAGTTATATTTGGTTACATACTTGACTTTGTGACACTTTTGTTGGTTTTAGGTCTCACTATGTCTTTACCGCCATCAAAAGCTAATTATACAGTTTCTCTGAGATACATTAAAGTAAAAAAAAAAACTAAATTGGTTTTACTGTGTAATAAAATAATGGTGTTAACCTAATCTATGGCATTAACAAAGGACAAATGAAGGAGAATTTGCACTTTGCCTCACACTGTATGCTTTTGACTCTCTATTATGTGTCGTCCTTTTGTTCACAGTGTCAAGTTTTGGAGTACAGTAGAAGGATCTCCTCTTCTAAAAGTCCTGCACACACTTCAGCTTGACTAATGTAAAGCCTTGATGATGCGCAAATGACCCTGGCGGCTTTGAACTGTCATCAATTAATAGGAGATGGCTCTGAATCCATTACAGCAAATATAATACAAACATTATTATATTAACCTCCAAATCTAGTCTAATTCTATCAACATAATTAATTTAATCCATTTGCAAAGTGCCGGTTTGATGAATAATTAATATTAACACTTAAATATTAAATATTCATATTTGTTCATGTATCTCAATTGTGTTGGAGTGCTGCTGAGGTGCTCTCCGTCAGCTGTGTGTGTATAAGACTGACCTCCCTAAAAAACCGACAGCATCAATCATTTCCAGTAAATACCGAAAAACGTCGTAAGTTTAAGTAGAAGTGACAAAGTCCTCTCTAGGATTTACAGAAGGATGTTTGCCTGGAGCGAAGGAGGATGTGGTGTGACGCTGTTATAGCAGCTACCAGATGTTTACTTCCTGTTTCCTACCGGAAGTCAACGTTGGTTTCTTTGAACCATGAACCAACGTTGTTTTTTCGCCGAAACCAACCGAACACTAACCCTCGCCGTGTCAGATCCATAGACTGAATATAAGAAGTGGATGTAGTCACCGAGGCGTCACCCATTGGTTTGTGGACTATGGTTTTGAAGCTTCGAGTTTGGCATCTTGGCCGTCGCCATCTTGGTTTTTTGGAACCAGAAATGACACCAGAGGGTGGAGCCAAGTACAAGTATTGCTGAATAAGATAATTTTAGGTGACCAAACTGTTACTTTCATGAACTGAAAGCACGCTGACAAAGGGTTAAAGTTGTAAGACGAAAACACAGACGCCTCCCAGGCCCGTCAAAGCCAGCGACATAGCAAAGTGGTCGAAAGCTCTGGAAGCTAATAAGTGGACCTTTGAGTTGAAATTAGTTTGTTGCATATTAAATGTTCAGATTTAATCAGATTCAAAACACCTGTTAAATGATATTTTGAATGAATAAAATCTGTGACATGAAAATATATTCATGGACATTCTTTTTTATTTTCAGGGATGCAAAAATCTCAGCTTATTGGGGACGCGGTGCTAAAAACAGAAGAAAATGTTTTCAAATGCATCGACATAAACGTCTGAATGCAAATCAGTGACATGTTGTTTTTTTGACCCGACATGAGAGAAAATCAGAGAATATTTTTCCAAAAATATTGGCAGTGACTTTGATGCAAAAACATTCATGAAGAAAAGCCATTTTCAGTCAGTCTCTGGCGTGTTCGCGTGTACAGACAGAGCAGTCAGACCGACTTTCATGGACTCACACTCGGGTTCACCATCTCTCTCTCTCTCTCTCTCTCTCTCTCTCTCTCTCTCACCTCCTGGGTCCTGGCCATACATCTCCCCCGTCTCTCGCCCGATGCACAACACTCAGCAACTCTTGGCGAGGCATCATTAGGTATAATGTACTTCCCCCTCTCTCTCTCTCTCTCTCTCTCTCTCTCTCTCTCTCTCTCTCTCTCTCTCTCTCTCTCTCTCTCTCTCTCTCTCTCTCTCTCTCTCTCTCTCTCTCTCTCTCTCTTCTCCCAGGGATATTTTGGAGTGGGGCGAGCGAGCTGACCTTACTGAAGGGCTCAGACAGAGCTGCCAACTCCCCCCCCCCCCTCCCCCTTTACTCCCCTCATCTCCACCAGTGTCTGGTGGGCACACATGGCAACATGGTGATTTACTATTGAGAGCAATGTTACAGCTCCCATCAATGTTATAACTCTTGTTATTGCCGTCATTAAGAACCAGCTTGAGTTTGAACTACCCAAAGACTTTGCTGTGATCAGCTGCTTAATTTGTTTTTAATACGCGGTAGTTCTCTGTTGTCACACTAAAGCCCCTTTTCCCGATGGACCAAAAAAAATCCACTAACAGCTACTAACATCTGGCTTTTGTCTTTATTGGGAAAGGTTTAAATCGACATTCAATCCCGGGACAAATGACTCTGCAGTAGTCACAGGATTATTTTCAGCTCCGGCTCCGATTGGCAGTGATGGAAACAGGACGACCGACTCATTTTTGCCTCTTTTTCCGGCGCTACAAATTCCACAAACGAACACGTAGAACTTGTAGAATTCAAAACACATCCACAAATTTGTTGGAGACTAAAACAGAGTTCAGAGACGACTGAATTTTGGACTTAAATTGATCAAGTGGACAGAAACACTACTTCATATGAATGCTGATGTTGTTCCATGTCTGCTGGATGTTTAAATGGGAAACTTTCAATCAATTTTATGAGGTGATGATGTGTTTGTTCTGCTGCTCTGCAGTGGCTAAAACAATCAGTTACTGCTGCTTTAAGTTGAGACCAATGCTTCCATGCAGACCGTGAACACGAATGAATAAAGGGAAGAAAAGTGCATTTCAAGATACCATTAGTTCAGTTTGGTTATTCGTCTCCACACATCTAAGTTCACATTTAGCTCTGCCTCTAAAACAAAATAAAAGTCCGACCCACTAGAAAGTTTTGTGGTATCGTTTGAAAAGACGGTTTCATTCTCACACAAAGATCCGTCCCCTGTGCAGCCCCAGATGATTTATTCCTAAAAGGCACTTTGCGAATAAACAAATGCCCTCCTCTCAACGCTCGTCACCCTGCCATGGCCAGTGACAGAAGCAGGTGCCGAGTCCAGGTGGGCCTGCCAGCAGGGGGGTCCGACAAGGCCAGGAGTCCACAACCAGGACAGATCTCATGCCTCCAACACCGAGAAAAGCTGTTGCCAAACTCCCTCCACATATAACACACACACACATATATGTTGACTGAGTGCTTTAAAAGGCAAACTGGGAGGGAGTGCATTTGTTATTGTGAAATAATAAACTAGAGGGACAAATTAGCCCCAAGTTTGAATCTGTGTGTGTGTGTGTGTGTGTGTGTGTGTGTGTGTGTGTGTGTGTGTGTGTGTGTGTGTGTGTGTGTGTGTGTGTGTGTGTGTGTGTGTGTGTGAGAGGCTGATGAACCCTGCCTGGAAGACGATCATTAGTGAGTCAAATACCAGCACAAATGGCCGCCCGCGATAATGGCTGACATTCATCTATGTCTGAGTCTTGTCCAACTCGCCGCTTAACGCTCACACAACGAGGGAGCTGAAGTCTGACGAGCGGAGAGAAAAAAACAAAACAAACAAAACTTTGTGGAGGAAAGAGTCCAAACTCATCTCCAAGTACGAACCTTTGTCAGTTCATACACGTTAACGTTTGCATTCTGAGCTGCACTTAAGGCAGTGGACCTCAGATTAACCGTTAACGTTACAAGAGACAAAGCGTTAAACATCCTGGAAATAGACTTAACTAAATACTCCTCTCACCGGGGAAGAATCATGTATGATGAAGCAGTGCAAAGGAAAGAAATAAATAAAAAAAGAAAGCTTGTTGCGTAACATTTTAACACTCACCCACTTTGGTGTGATCAATCAGGAGCCCGTGCTCGGTCCATCCCTCTGCCCCCCCATCTGTTATTGCAAGTGCTGTCCATATAACAGGCGCCTGTCAATTTCGCCTGCTTTTTTATTTTTATTGACTCATCCTCCGATCCACGGAGGAGGAGGAGGGGGGGGGGGGGGGGGTTCGATCACAATTATCATTTTTTATGAATACATTTTCATGAATATATTAGCGTCCTCCCCAACCACCGCCGCCCACCACACACGTACACATTTGGTGGAGTGTTGTTTTCTCACAGTTAATCAGTGGCCAGATAAATCAGAGGCCATATTTGCGGTCCATCTGCTGGGAAGGTGCAGTGGGCTCCAGACGCCATTCAAACACGCTGGACAATAACAGGAAGTGGAAAGGCGGCACGCAGACGTTGCAGGCATCACACTTCGCTGTTCACTATGTTCTGTCCATACAGGTGTCACGCCAAGAGGATTTACTGGAACAGCACCCAAAGAACTTTTTGGGATCTGCATGTTGCAACTTGTGAGCAGTTTAGATCCATTGGTTTTCTAACCAGTTAATACTATGAAAAGTAACTAAACCCCCAAACCACTTTTTAAAGCTAAGAAATAAAGCATATGTGCGTTTCGTCGTGTTGTTGATGAAGTCAAGTCCTAATCTTGACATTTTAGTGCATTTTTTTGTTGTGTTCACAGACTGTAAGTAGTGGACATTGGATGTTTTGAAGCCTCGAGTTTGGCAATTTCGCAGTCGCCATCTTGGATTACGGCCGTGCCATGTTGTCTTTTTTCGCAACCATTGAACAGGAAGTGACCATATCTGGTCTGAGGAGGAGTGACGTAGAGACGCCGTATAGTCTCTGGTAGCGACCTGTCAATCACCGTGTAGCCCCGCCCTAAAGCATCCCCTGCTTTATGGTCTGTTTGACTCTAAATGGACCATAATGTACTAAATGAACATCATGCTGTATTGAAGAAGACTTGAAACTAGAGATTGAGACCATAAACTCATGTTTACAATGTTTACTGAGGTAATAAATCAAGAGAGAAGTAGAGTCATTTTCTCATAGACTTCTATAGTCAAAAATAGAAAAAGCATTTCGGAGCAGAAATCCCAAAGTTTTCGACCAAATTGAAGCTTTTGGATATTTTTCAATTACAGACATTTCTAGATATTTTGCTAACAAATGGAAGTACAAACATGACTTCTTTCTAACGAAGAAGATGAGAAACAATGGAAAGAGAAGAAAAATTAAACAACCAGGGAGTCAGGGACAGGACGTCGTTGCTGAAAATAAAAAAAGAGCAACTCCACCGGTGAGTCCCTGAAACTCTGAATAAAGACCCAAACGGCAGTCGGTGCTTTGTTATTCCAGATGGCTTTATGGGTCATGAAAGAGTGATTCACGCGTCACTTTAAAAGTGCTCGTCGCCGGCCTGCCGTCGAACCGCTCTCCTCTCCCTTAAAAACTAGGGAAGCACCCCATCAATTATTTGCTAAGCAGCCATACTGAAGATCTCACTTTGAACAGTGTGTGGGGACGGCAGCCCTGTCAGCGCCATGATAGATGCACTGGAGGCTCACGCTGCCCCAGCACGCCTCTCTGAGGGGCGGCAGCTGCACAAAGCTGGAGCTGTCTCTGTGTGTGTGTGTGTGCAGAAAAGCAACACGGTAACAAATACACACACATAGGGATACATGCACAAACACACCTGCACATATGCAAACCCACATTTGCATAAACACCTTGTCTTATACACACATACCGACACTGACATGTAATATACTATATGTACAGTACAGTACAGTACTTGAGAGCTTTTTTGGGGGTACTTGTACTTTACCTGAGAGTTTCCATTATATCTTACTTTATACTTCTTCTCTTCTAAACAACAGAAAAGTACAACCAGAAGAACGTCACAATACGAAAGTTTGATTTGTAAAATCACCTCAACTCCGCACAGCTGCAAAACCCACCGGAGCCCGGGCGACTAATTACACCGGTTGCCACTTTAATGTCCAATGTAGCCATTGAGGATTCAATCAGGTCCGTGGAGAATTAATAGAGCATTAATCAACACGCGCTAATTAGCTAATAACGCGTTAATTAAATCAGTTATTTAAAGTTCTGAGACGTGTAATGCGTATTCTACCGTTCAGTGTAGATAGAGAGAGGGAGAGGGAGAGAGAGGGAGAGATATAGACAGAGAGAGAGAGAGACAGAGCCACAGAGAAGGAGAGAGAGACACAGGATGTCTGCACACGCATGTTGCAGCACGGACGTCAGTACGTCACGGTGTCGGTTATAATCGGACCTTCATCGCTCCATTGGGGTTCCCCTCTTGGCGCCATTGTTATCCCCCTCCCCCGACCCCTTCCACCTCCAAACCCTAAACAAGTCTCATTTCTTCTCAGCTGTGACAAATTCGCCAACGCTGTCGGGATCGATGTCTGCGTTTAGGCCGCCGTACGCTGCGCAGTCGTAGATCCTACTGAGCCGGATGGGAAATGGCAGAAAGCCAATAGCTGAGCTCGTCTTCGAGGTCCAGATCAGTGAATTACTTTGAGCCCGTCGCTGGTGCTCTTAATGTGAAATCAATACACCTTTCTCCACTTACCAGAGTAAAACGCTTGACCTGAGGATTGACTTTTTATTTTAGCCCCCCCCCTCTCTTTATCTTCTAAGGAATGGCTCCGTAAGTTTGAGGACAGCTTTTATTTTTGCAGCGATACACAAGGTTAGATCAGGAGCAGTCGGGCCTTTACTCCGGCTACACGACAACCTCTCAGCTCGAGTTACGATTACCTGACGTTCGCCTCAAAAACAGAGAGTACCGAGAGCTGTAGGTACATTTAATGGTGATTTAATATGATGATATGCTGCTATATCTCCTCTGGTTTCAGTTTTTTCCAACAGATTTCATAACCTGGCTGCAGTTATTTGCTATATTCAGCGTTTAGCTTTGTTTGTGCTCGCACCTGGCACCGTAGAGCGAGCCGCTCGTGCTCAAAGCGCTGTTCGTGGCATTATTCTC
Organism: Lycodopsis pacificus; assembly: GCA_028022725.1. Taxonomy (NCBI): domain Eukaryota; kingdom Metazoa; phylum Chordata; class Actinopteri; order Perciformes; family Zoarcidae; genus Lycodopsis; species Lycodopsis pacificus. The sequence goes on from CM051692.1 coordinate 11,789,185, forward strand.
TGGAAACGCCAGAGGGCATACAAACAAAATGTACCGTGAAAAAGCAGGAAGGCAACGAGTGTAAAAACGGCATAAATCAACCTCCACATGGCCGAGGAGGGGTTGTAATTATCTGTAAACTCATCTTTCATATTCATGTGCTACTTTATGGCCTTTATACAAGCCCTGTAAAGAAATAAGTCAAGTATTAACAGCATTGATACTATAGGAAACAAAGGGTGAATATCACGTAAACAATTTGATTTGGCTGCTAAATATTAGATGCGGTCAAGGACAGTCGAGTTCTTCCACACCGAACTGGGGAAACTATTTCTTCATGGAGCTGGCTTTGTGCACGCAGACATTTTCATGTTTTAAGGGATAAAATCAAACAATTTCCATAAACGAACATATCGTATAATGCAGCATTAAGATTTCCCTTCATTGGAACTAAAGGACCCAAACCATAAACAGTACACAAGTTCTTGAGCTACAAATTAGGGCACAATTAATAACCTGGCATCCAAATATACTGCGATATAATTTATGCTAATAAAAGTCCAGTGATGGTTGTTGAAAAATGTAATTATCTATTCTTCTCTACGGTCAGATTTAGTGATAGTAAAACCCCACTTCCTGTCTACCAGAATGCTACTGAATGGGCCTCGGACATGGTCGCATATTTGGGGTCAAACCTGTGTTTGTGGTGTAAAACGTGGCAGATGTGCAGCCGGATGTGTTCCCACTCATGACGCTGTCAAAGTATTGGACCTTTTTCATTCGTACCCGAGCCTGTTCTGGGGTTTCTCACAGGCGGTAACCTCCGGTTCTGAAGAGTGAAGCCAAAGCTTCATGTCTTAAAGCTGCATTCTATCTAGTGTCCAGCAGGGGGCGACTCCTCTGGTTGTATAGAAGTCTATGAGAAAATGACTCTACTTCTCTCTTGATTTATTACCTCAGTAAACATTGTAAACATGAGTTTATGGTCTCAATCTCTAGTTTCAAGTCTTCTTCAATATAGCATGATGTTCATTTAGTACATTATGGTCCATTTAGAGTCAAACAGACCATAAAGCAGGGGATGCTTTAGGGCGGGGCTACACAGTGATTGACAGGTCTCTACCAGAGACCTATGCAGCGTCTCTACGTCACTCCTCCTCAGTCCAGATATGGTCACTTCCTGTTCACTGGTTACAAAAAAGCCAAGATGGCAAACGTCCGTAAACGCCAAACTCGAAGGCTTCAAAACATCAGTCCACAAACATGGTGACATCAATGTCACCATGCTGCTCACAATGGGTGACGTCACGATGACTACGCCCACTTCTTATAAACAGTCTGTTGATCCTCAAGGTTGCAAATCTGGCAATTGATTTGACCAAAATCATCTGTTTGCTTGGAGGTTAAATCTTGTACAAGATGAACTGTGAAGTTCCCCAGAGACCACAAAGACACCGCGTCATATGGAAAACCTGCTTAAAATCAATTGTAGATTTTTCTTTTTTCTTTTCCCCGGCTGGATCCCGTTTTAATAAATCCAGCCGCACATTCCTCTTGACCCCACCGTGTCACCATGTCTCCTCCCCCCCCCCCCCCCGCCTCACCTGCAAAAAGGGAGGAAGGCCACAGATCAATACGTTTGATGGGGGGGAGGCAATAAGCAGCCCTATTAAGTGACAAAGGTTTACTCTGTAACAGCTGGGCTGGCGCGGGAGCCGAGCTTGTCTGACTAATGAATCGTGAAACAATCAGGCAGTAGCCATTTGTGTTTAGATCTGTAAATATGGCGCGGTACAAGTGCCAGACCATCGCTGGCACTCCAGCTGGGGCCACAGATGGTCTGGATTGGAGGCGAGGCGCGGGCAAACCGTTAGCTCCTCCGGCCCACACTGCACCGCACCTCCTCTGTCTCTGAGTGACAACTTCACTTTCGCGCTAACTTAGCCCGCCTGCCCCACGTTGGGAGCCAGGATTGGGTTTAAAAAAAAATGAAATAAAAAAAACCTGACAGCTCCTGAATGGGAGCCCAGCCGATGAGCAGTCTTGCTGCAAATCCAGCAGAGGGAAGCAGGAGGGGGGGAGTATAGAGAGCCAGGGCGGAAAAAAAGAAGAGAAGAGCAATGATGATCCTGCTATTTAAAGACATGATCAACCTAATTAACCTTGGGATGCCAATGAGTAATTCTGAGGTGGCTGGTCCACCACGAGGTGTGGAGGCCTCATAAATCTCACTAATAAGAAGCACTTCTTTCTAAAACAGGAGGGTGAGCGGCGCTGGTCATCATTTGGAGGAGGACTGAGAATACTGTATGTGGTGCTGCTTATCGGTTTAAGCTGGGGGGGGGGGGGGGGGGGGGCTGCAGATTTAAACCCTCCGACGACAGCTGAGCAAACACAGAAACATTCAAACAGACAAATAAGAACTCATTTCAAAGACGTTCACAAATAGAGCCACGGAGGAGATAAAAGGTTTATTTAATCTTGTTTTCAAGGTAAGAAATGATCTTCCAGGCGCTTCACTCTCCACGTTGCGGTGCGGTGAATGTGGAAGAGCGGGTGCAAAGCCATTACAATGCCCACCAGGGTCTATTAAACCCAATGACAGACGTTGTTTACAACCCCAACTGCTTCTGCAAAACCGCCGCCATTATCGCTGCATACTGATGCGAGCGTCAACAGCAGGACTGGCTCGTCTTTTAGAGGAAGCGTTTATCGGCGTCTCTGAAGGATTCAGAAGCTGCTAAATCACGAGATGGCGGGTTACCGTCATTACTTCCACCAGCATATTGGGTCTGTGAAGGCTGCTCGCTCAACAACACACTGGCTGATGAACATCACACACCGACGGCACAATCAAACCGGTGACTTCAAAGTGGCTCAAGCGCATCGCAAACTTTGCTACAGCGGCGGAGAAGTATTTAGGACTGTTTGAATAGTTTAAGAAAAGACAAGTTTTCATCCTGTGCCTGCATTAACTGTTAAGATATGTCTTGTATAAATATAAAAACAAGAAAATATAATGTCAGTCAGAAAGCCTAGCGAACCTCATTTGAACCTGAGGCTAGTTTGTGCGTCGCATTATAGCGAGCGGAGCAATTCTGTTTCCTGTTCTGTTGTTTGGATGTTAGTTAATTAATTAAGTCTTCCCAGAATATTAAACTCTTAATGTATAGTTAAGCCAAAGTGATTAATAACAATCTCAAGAGATACTGCTCTTACTGTACTTAAATACAAAAGAAGCATTTCTAAATACTTTCTACTCATAAAACAACATGTTGTGCTTTAAGGGCTGAGCAGTTCCAACGCTGAGTTTTAATTCAGCTTTTTTTATTTGAGTTAATTCTGCATTAAAGCTGCTTGTTGTTGCATTTCGCTCTAAAACTCACGTATAAAAGTAGTGATTGCTGGAACTAATGCGATCAATTAGAGTTGCCATTCAACAAATTGGAGCCACGTTTGTAGTCCTTTGTCATCATGTGTTTACACGATCTAGTCAAACCTCTTATTTGAAGGCGCAGCTTTAACGCTGACGACACCCAGTCGACATTCAGAGCCTGGGACTCGACACGCCGTCGGCTGCAGTGTCTGGACGTTCTGCTCCGCCTTGTGCTGCTGGATATTTATGGGCGTCTAAATGTGCATGAGCAGGTCTGCAGAGCCTTTTGTTTCACAGTGGTAATAACACCAGAACCCAGACCTACACTGTCCTTGCCTTGCCCCCCCCCCAGTCCTGTGAATGCAAACCTAGGCAATGGAACTTTCTGCGCAACGTTAACTGTCACGACCCGCGGTGGCGGCGGCTGGAAACGGCTTAACTAAACTGTCAGATCTAATAAAGCCAATAAAGGGATCAGATAAATGTTTATTACATAGTGGGAAAAGATCATTTCTGGACAGAAATTGAGGATGACCTTTCCGGATAATTCTTCGCTGCCTTCCCCCCCTCAACCCCCCCCCCCGGATAAATCACTGGGTCCCTTTGGTTTCACGGCTGATGGAGCCCTGCTGACGTGGGGTTGTTAAAACCTCGCTAGCTCTTTTTTCTTTGTCTCCCCAATTACAGGAGCCCTCTGAGTCTGAGTGCCGCCTCGACGTACAGACATGGCTGTGGCTGCTACAACACATATAATACTTAAATATGGATTTCTTTCAATGAAACTCTGTTGCATTTCTGCAGAAAACTGAACGCAGAAGATGTTTCATGTAGTCTTGTTTGGACAGGAACGTGTTTTTCGCCTGTTGTTTTGTTAAAATAAGCACTAAACACTAAATTGTAGTCGTAATGCAGGATGTATGCAATATGAATGCATGAAGAACAACTTTTACAAAGGCTACAACCAAACATTTTGATACAGGAGTGATATAGAAGAAAGTTATTGAATATAGTTATGTGGCCCGTATGCTACTAAGACACTGTGATGCAGCATTAACTGACTGTGTCTGTTCACTTGGAGGCAGCAGAACAAGATAAAAGATTTAGATTCAGCTGTAGATTTAGGTTTAGCTGTAGGTTTAGGTTTAGCTGTAGGTTTAGCTTTAGGTTTAGCTGTAGGTTTAGGTTTAGCTGTTAGGTTTAGCTGTAGGTTTAGCTTTAGGTTTAGCTGTAGGTTTAGGTTTAGCTGTTAGGTTTAGCTGTAGGTTTAGCTTTAGGTTTAGCTGTAGGTTTAGGTTTAGCTTTTGTACGGTGCACTTTGAGTGAGGTGCAGCGACATTATTACTGGACTATTGTGAAGTGTTACCAGATCGGAGTAAAAGTCTGAGTGAACAAAGTCAAAAAGCATCAGCTCATTGTTATTCCATTATTAATGTAGAAAGGGGGGGGGGGTGTTATAGTTCAAACCGATGTAAGATTTAAGACGTACACAGAAAACCTGTAACGCTCATCAAATATGGATGACGACACCTTCCCCGCCTCACGGGTTCACTTCAACAGATGTGGCGTGATGAGATCAGGTTAGGGGGGGGGGGGGGGGGGGTTGAAGATGCTTTCCTTTCTGCCCCATTCCCTCTCAGGAACCCCCCCATCCCCCCCCGCCCCTCCTTGGCCTGTCCTCTGAGCTACATGTGGCATGGCTGCCTACCGCTTCCCGTGACAAGCCAAGCTGTCCGCTGACCACTTCATTTTTGATGTTGGCAGGCGAGACTCGAGCAGCGGCAGCCAATGTGTGTGTGTGCGTGCACAGACACACACACACACACACACTGGGTTCAAGGGAACATCATCCAAGAAGAAGGAGACGAGTTTCCAAATGACCAAACACAGGCTGCTTGATGAGTGTTTGCTTCGCCTCTTCTTTGTTTTCTCTCCGTCTCAGAAGTCCATCATTGTATCTCTGTTTATCTTCTCACTGCCTCTTCTTTCTCCTCCTTTGTATTCATATTTATATTATCTGTCTGTCTTGGCTGTTGGTGTTTTTTCCTCTTTGTTTAAGAGGCATTTCTATGTATTTTCTCTCCTGGTGTTGTCTGTCTTGTTTTACTTTCTTTCTTTAAGACTTTACTTTTTCTTTGCGTCGTCTTCGTGTCCAACTTTTCTTTCTCTTTCCTTAAGATCTTCATCATGACAGCGTTTCATCTCGTGCTCTGTCTTTACATTGTTCTGTGCTTCTCTTATTATAGTGCATGTCCTTCTCTTTCTTACTTCATATTGTTAGTCTCTACAGTTTTTGTCTTCTTTTGATATTGTTATACTGTCTTTAAATTATGTTTTTATATTATCTTCTTCATTGTCTGTTGGTCTTATTAGTTTGTTGTCTTTTCTAAATTTGTGTCTTTCTACGTCTTTCTTTTTGTCGGGGGAGTCTTACTTTAGTCTTACGTCTTTTCTGTGTTGTTCTTTTAATTTAATTTAATTAGTATTTCCCACATGATCCTGGCCATGCACATCGAGTTGAGTAATACTGCAACCGCTTTTGTTGTGCAAAAGTCTTTTACTTCTGCATTTTAACCTGAGTTGAAGATTGAAGCGCTGCTCTTAAGGGTTGGCTAAGTTGAAAAAATGATATTAATGAAACCAAAATTACAATCAAAGTTCATTGTTATCGGCAACCATATATTTCCTCACCTCTACCTCTTCAGCGATACAAACCATTGAAGAAAATAAACAATGGATGATCTCTTCTGTCTCGTTATGTCCCACATTCAGAGCCACTGGACACTCGTTCCTCTGTATCAGTGTAATAGACTGACGTGAGCTAAAAGACATGACAAGGCCGCTGTTTAAGGTCAGACACACATTACATGTTGGGGTCAGGACAAGAGGCTTTGATCGGTGCGACCAAGCTGGGTTCATGATCTGTGTAGCCGCGTGTGTGTGTGTGTGTGTGTGTGTGTGTGTGTGTGTGTGGTCGGATAGAGTGAGAGTACATGAGGCGGGAGGGCCTCACCCAGCCCATTAGATGTGCGCACTGGCCTGTGAGATGTTGTATCGCTTTAATTAGCGGGGGGGCCGAGGGCCACGGCAGCGTGAGGAGATGGGGAGAAGGTTGATTGTGTTTTAGTCATTGCCTAAAGCCACGGACACCCCCCCCCCCCCCCCCACCCCCACCCCATCGCCCTCCTCCCACCCCCATGTAAGAAGTTTAGTCTTCCTCTGAAGGCCTTTTGTTAAAGTGGCTGATGACAAGATTTGGGATTTAGTCTTAGTGTTGTAGTTGTTAATATTTTAATTCACACTGACATGAAAATATCCCCTATTTCCTTTTCAACCTCTCATCATCTTTAATTTGCTGCCACAGATCTGTAAGAGCCAATCGGCAAAACTTTAAACGCCGTCTCGATTAAATTGGGAAATAATGGAAGATTTCAGATAGCTGCGGTGGAGCAGAGCACGCCGGATGCACCCTGGCGACGAGCCAGCCCCCTCGCACAGGAGCCGCAGAGAGCAGGAACGGGCATTCTGGGTAATTGGACTGGTTGTCCCATTGTGGAAGCTAATGAAGTGATGCAACTTAAAAGATGATTCTTTGGGATTGTCTTAAAACCGTTATCAAGTGACAGCAACGTGAGATTTGTTGGGGGATGCAAGTTAAAACAAATGTAATCAAGCAGAAAATGAAAACAAATTCTCATAATTTAGATGGATGACACTGGAGCTGCTCATGCACAGAGTTTTTTTAATGTTGCGGAAATAACCTCAAATTGCATGTAAGGATTCTTCCATAATTTTGTTGTTTTTCTAAATTGCATTCCTACATTCTACGTGTTGAAAAAAATCCCAAAATGTAGCTTTGCATGACACACATGATTGTTTTTTAAAGTGATAGTATTGCATGCATTTTCTGTAATAATCAATAATGCCACGTAACAAAATAATTTCTTCTCGCATGCATTTTTATCAGCAAGCTAAACAAAGCAAACAGCTTCCTCCAAATAACAAAAGCATCTTTTCATTATGAAGCCGACTGAGTCCTCACCACGGCAGTAACACGCTGTAATACACGTTGCAATGATTTCCTGTCAGAGGTCATGTTCAAAAAACACAAGTACACACCAGGAAGCATAGTGACGATCGATGTCAGAGGTGAGAATCAGTGGACTATAGTCCCCTAATGGCCGGTGTCAGATCCCATGTTTCTCTCTCCGTTAAGGGTGCAGGGATGTGGGATTGGATGGGAAATGGTGGGGGGGGGGGGGGTTGATGGTGGGCGGTGCTGCGGCTCTTTATTGCTATCATAAAAGTTTACACGACCGCCATCTCTTACAATCCATATTGACAGGAGTTTTCAGAGAAAAGCGCACAAAAAGAAAGAAGAGATCATCTTACAGCCTTAGGTGCAACATACCCTTGTAATAGGCCAAGGAAAATATAGACTTATGGAAAAATGAAATGAGGCATGAATGACCATAAGCGTGAAGACAATTACACCCTTCGGAAATCGTATATTTGTGAAGATAATTTCTGGAGGAGGCTGCGTGCCTCGGACCTGGCGGGGTTACAGTATCTCCTCTCGCTCTACGCTTGAACTCTCCTTGAACTTGACGGCATCACCGTCGCTGGAGTGAGACGCGGCTATCTGCCCCCGCATCTGGTTATTTTAGCTCCAATTTGCTGCCTAATGCCACAATTACCCTGATCTATGGCTCGAGTCACCCCTTTAATGGCTCAGTGTCAAAATCAGCACATTTGCAGAACGCGAAAGGGCCTGAGAGGAAGTCCTGACTTTGCTCCATTGACGGCTTGATTGACTTGGGAACTACTTTTTCTGTTACGTGACCGGCCAGATGAACCAGAAGTTAAGGGCAAACCCAATCACCTGGCTGATAAAACTGAAATAAAAAGTCCACCGTCTCCTTCACAAACGTCATAATAGTTGCAATAATAGCCTAATGACTGATTGTGGTTAATAGAAGTGGAGAGTGAGATAAAAACCTAAATCACTTCTTCACTTTCTCCTCCTCCATTTGCTCCGTTACTGTCTGAAATTAAACAGATTCTTGTACGCTTTCTTTTAGGCATTTCTCCTGTTTTATTTTTACGCAGAGCTGCATTATTTATTGTAATTTTAATATCACAGGGATGCAATTGGAGCATCAGAAGGGGGGTAAAGTATAGTATAATAACTGTAGCTTAACAAACTGCAACGCTGTGTTGCTCATTGCACACCAGAAAACAACGTGGGACGGATATGAAATGGAGGGACAACTTCTCAGGACAACAAAATGTCAAATCTGGCTAGCGTGTTAGCATGCTAACAAGCTATTGTTGCCACATTAATGTACTTACAGTGAGAATGTTGTAGGATGCTTGGATGGGCCGACATCACCATAAATCTACACAAATAAATACAAATAAATCATAGTGTCAGTTTCAAAATAGCGTTTTGCTAACATTAGCTAACTTAAGCTGCGACTATATGCACTGTAATTTGTCCTTGAAGATTGTGATTGAATCACAAGAAAGCAAATCACATTGCTTTCTCTCGTTGCTTTACACTTTTGAACGATTTCTTTAAGCATTATGTCCCAAACAAAAATAAAGTTTAAACGCATTGAAGGTACAGACCAGATAATAACCCGCCGCTTTCCCCCTCAGGTAAACACCGTTACCTCTGCTAGCACTTTCGCCGTTGTTTGCACTGTTGGCGCTGTTAGCACCGCTAGCTGAGCGCGGACGGCCTCTCCCTCGTGGATGTAGTGTTTTTAACTAGATGCATGGATGCGTTTACTCCTGCAGCATCGTTAGCTATGAGCGCCGGCTCGCCTTCGACATGTTGAGAGCCGCTGAGAGGCAATCAAAATGCTCCCAATTTCATATTTTGTATTTTGCAACTTTTAAAAAGATGGTAAAACAATGGCCACCTTCCAAGTGGATGTAGTTTTTTAGCCAGATGCATGGATGTGTTTATTCCTGCAGCTCATCAAAAAACAGTGTTCACTGTGTCAATGCCCACTAAAGCTCGATGGACTCTCCGTGATCATGATCTGAATAAGTCCCTTTGGATGAGAGCGTCGTGATAAGAGCCTGAAATGTAACATTACAAACCAGAGAGAAGATGCATCTGTAACAACATGCTGCAGTGTGCAGAGAGTGAACTCCACTTTGGCTGCAGCAGAATCCCCTCTCAGCGATGAAAAGCAGCCCCCCCCCCCCCCCCCCCCCCCGAAGTCCACTCCATCACGGCATGGCTCTCTGGCCTCGCTGTGGCGTGACTGGGACAAGGATGAGTGGCGGTAAAGGACAAACTCATGGACACCAGTTGGGCTCCCAGAACCAGGCACACATTATTACCCTCCAACAGAAGCACGAGTGAAGGCGGGAGCCAGGAGCCCGTCCCCGGCACAGCTTCGCTGGGAGATGCAAAAAACAGATGGCCACTCCCCAGCAAGACATTAGCGGCGGAGATTTGAAAACATCTTGAAGCCCCCCGTCGCCACACGGAGACTGCGGTCAGGAGGCTAATGTGAGAATAGTGGAACATCGGAGTGAATGGTAAAATGAGCTGCGATAAGAACAGCAGCTGTCCGAAATTACAAGGAACTGCATGCTGCAAAGTATTTATTTGGGTCTACGGTGTCACATTCAAAAGGCCATTGTCTGAGGCTTTACAAGCCAAGCCTACCAGTATATGTGGAGATTAACGTCACACCTAAGATGTACTAAACCTGAACTAATTATCTACAGATGGAGGGTTCTTTCATCACAGTTATTAGAGTATTTATTATTCAAATGTTGGTGCAGAAAGGCAGGTAACTTGTCACCAGTTTATTTCACCAAAATGTTGAAATACAAGAATGTCTCCAGCGCCTTCAGCTGGTTTTCACCATCATTCTAAATGTTTATTGAGAATATGGAAACAGTACTCACTAGTTTAACTAGTGTTTCCAGCCTGGTATTCTTAAAGTCACATTCCCTGCATTGTCAAACACATTTCCTCCCGGATTGTGTTTTCCTTTTGATTTATCATGAATTGTGTTTCTACTAATAGTCTGCTGAAGTTTGGGAGTCCGCTCTTCATGTCCCATGTGAGACCAAGAGGCGCCGTTGACTTATTGTAACTTTACATTAAAGGTTTTACGTGACTTAGATAAGGTAACAAACATTCTTATTTTAAGGCAAACCATGATGTTTTTAGAAAACCTAACATTTTTGTTTTGTTTCTATTCACGTTTATAACGACCGTAATCCGGGAGAAAATACATAATTTCTAGGAGACATGGTTGCTTTTTCCAACGTAAAATATGAATTTACAAGTCTCTGCTGCTAGACTATGCAGAGAGTTCATAACAATGTAACCTCCAGTTTCAAGAGATCTACGGTATTTCAGTCTGTATACCACTTCATGACGATAAACACAGGTATTCTGTTCCTTTTCTTTCAGTGAATACTTGGATTTATACTTTTATAATCACAAAACAAGCACCAACGTGCCTCTGTCCTTTTCTTCTTGGATTCTTTTACTTGTGAAAATGAATAATAATCACTGCTGGCCTGATGCAAACCTCCAAACAAACACTGCAGCAGGAATGCACACCAAATAAAACAAAGACAGAAGCCAAGGTGGCACGTATCGGTGTCTCCGGCCCGGCGGTCCGGTGGCGGGGGCGATATTTGTCGCTGGGTTGTCAGGAGACTTGTGAACAGAGGGTTTGAGTATTCCTGGACATATTCTCCACACCTGCGCCTGCAGTGCACTGGGTTGGCATTTCAAACTTTATCACCTGTCACACGAGAGACACCGGCTGCTCTGGAGAGCACCCCCCCTCCCACCACCACCACCCCTCCACTCGCGAGACATCACACCCGTCCTTGGAAGTCATGCTTGGAGAGAGAAGATGGAGATTTCCCCGGCGGGGGGGCTGCGGCCGCTGGCCAGCCGACGTCCATATTGTCTCTCGGCTCCTCACTGATTTGAGGGCTGTGGAATCATCTTGATCACGTAAAGCTAGAAGCTGCCTCTTCACATCTCCGTCCATATGTGCTGCAGGTGAACAGGAAGTGACATCCACAGCCAGACTGTCATTTCTTACAACACACAACTTGTTGTTTGTTTTTGTGTATTATATGACTTTGCCACCAGAATCCTGTTATATTCTCACAGGGACAGATAGTATTTACAGTTTGATCATCTTGGCCAAAATCATAATGTGGTGTTATCTTAATAATTATTGGAATCAGATGGAAATCTGCAAATATTACTGTTATTTTTATATTTAAAAAACTAGAAACAAATTAAAACGGTGCTTTCTTAAACTTCCGTCAAAACAACATTAATGTCATGTTTAACTTTTAAATCAACCCACTGTTTATAGTTAGTTATTATGATAATAAGAAACTAAATTATCTCTGCTTCATGACGTACAAACATGATGAAGGCGTCCTTACAAGGATAGAAAGGTGAGGAAACTCTTAAAGCATTAATTATTATTATTTATATTATAACTTTTTTTACTATTACTATAATATTTACTATTATGATTGTTATTATTAATCTAGATTTTGATTGTCATTGTTCTTAATAATATTAATAACATAATTTGTATTATTATTATTCAAGGTTAATGTCAAGATGGGGGATGAATGTAGTTTGGGAAAGTCCCCACCACCATAGTCAATTTAAATTTAAGTGCATGTGTGTGTGTAGGTGTGTGTGTGTGTGAGTGTAGGTGTGTGTGTGTGTGGCAGTCTCCTGGGGACACAGTGATCAAGGTGACACGTCTCTCTGGTCTCCACAGGGGGTGTCTGGGCCCCAGAAGGCCATGGGTGTCACGGCAGCAAAGCCCCACACTGGATGATGTCACACACACACACACACACACACACACACACACACACACACACACACACACACACACACACACACACACACACACACACCCACCACTACCACTGGAGGTTGTGAAAGTCCACAGTTGAGTTTTGAATTGTTCCTCAGAAGTTATTGTTTTGTGTTTGATTGTGTTCTGATTTGTGTTTTGTGTCCAATGTCTGTGTCTAAGTCACCTACAATTTATCTTTGTACCTGATGAATAATGCCTGTTGTGCAATATTTTAACACATTAGAGAATGAAACAGAATGTCAGCAGTAACACAAAGGACCATGGCGTAACGTTTCAGCCCAGAGCAGAGCCAACCTCGGCCTGCTGCTACGCTCCGACCCGCCCGACCGCAGGCTCCTCTTCTCCATCTGAGCTCTGAAGAACGCAAACATCACGAGCTGCATATGTTTCACCGTTCCACAAGCAAAACACTCCTTTATGTGTGTTTGGAGATAGATATTAAAATGAACGGACAAAGGGTGGAGATATATGGATTTTGTTTTAAATTCTAATACGAGGCAGAATGGCTACGTTCAAATACACCCTCGTCTTTTATTGTTTGGATGCTTCAGTTCCAGTGAAGGGAAATCTGTTTTTAACAGTTTCTGTTTGACCCTTTCATGTTCCAACACAACAAGACCCTGTTTACACCTGGTGTTAACGTAGTATTCACTAAATACAAATGTAAACGACCGGCAAGAGGCATTGAGATCCGATCACTCAAACCAACTCAAAGAGGTGTGTCTGGGACGCACTTGACAACAGATCTTTTCTAGTGTAAAGGTGTGTAAAGGCGTGTAAAGGCGCTCTGATGTGTAACCAGAAAATATGTTATCAAAGCCGCGGCTTCTTCTTTTCTTCCTCCTTTTTCTCCAGTTGGTTCTGAAATCACCAATGAAGGTAATAAAATAACAACACTGAGGGTCATTAGTCTGAACCCAGCCTGCGAACTCTGTAATCCTCCCACATTGTCCTCAGCAGAGCATCACAGCGTCACTCTTTCCTTTCTTTCCTTTCACAATAAAAGCCCAAGACATAGACTGCATCCCTGCTAAACCAGGAACTTAAATTCACCTCAGAGCATTTCACTCAGAGGCTGTTTCCATTTACTAATAGACTAACGAGAAATCAATCAATCAATCTTCATCACAATGTGAAAAAAAGAAAAGATTTGAACAATTCGTCTGGTATTTTTCTTCCTTCTGTACATGCACACAAACACACATATATATGCAGTCAAACACACATATGCTTCAATGGACACACACACACAGGAACATATATACACACACACACACACACACACGCACACACACACACACACACACGGTGAAAAGCCATTTCTTCCTCATCTTCACAGTCATAAAACCCTCCCCCCCTCCCAACACCCACACATTTTCACCCTCTGCTTTTCCAAGTTCTTACCCCCCTCTCACCCCCATACACTCTCACACACACACACACACACACACACACACACACACACACACACCCTCAACCAAACTGCTTGAGCCACTTGCCTGCCAGGGAGTCAAGATGGCCCTCCAGCCCCCCAGCCAATCAGACAGCTTGGCTCGCACAGGAGATCACAGGCCAGCTGATCCAGCCTCCCGACTTCTTTCTTCGTCTGCTCTTCTGGAAACTTTTGGGCGGAGAGCGCAACATCGCAGATCGAGCTCCACGGGTCTGCTGGAGAGAGAGAGAGAGAGAGAGAGAGAGAGAGAGAGAGAGAGAGAGAGAGAGAGAGAGACAGAGAGAGAGAGAGAGAGAGAGAGAGAGAGATGTTTGGGTGTGTAGTATGATTCTGTTGGACTGATGACATGTTGATTTGGGGTTGCGATGGTTTATGGGATGTTTATGCTGCCTGTGCTTGTATTTAACAGGAAGACATTTCTTAACTGAAAGTTAAATGAAAAGATCAATATTCAGTTCATTGGTAGTTCTTGTTTAGTTAGTTTAGCACAAAGCCTAGCTTGAAAACAAAGAACCTAGCTCCTTTAAAGGGGCCTTCTATCAACTACAAAGCATGTCTTATATTTACATGTTGCATTGACGCCTTTAATTAGAAATACAGTCAATTCTCAAATAAAACAGGGTTTTCAAATAATGGTCAAGTTTCAAAATAAAAGCTGAACAGTAAAAAAACAACGTGCAGGAAGTGTTGAGTGACTTTGATGGTAGTTTACATCCAAGTGTATTAGTCCTATTAGACGTTTGAGAAATTGTCATAATTAGCATATGAATTATTGAGTTACAGCTAAAAGTGACAGTGACCTTTGACCTTTAGCCCCCCAAATCCAATCAGTTCATCCTTGAGTGCGGGTCGACGTTTGAGCCAAATTTGAAGAAAACAGGGAAAATACTTTGTTTCTTACTAATATATTTTAAAAATATACTCGGAAAAGATGAAATAAATGGCAAGTTTTTTTCTGAAATATAACAATAAAATATACCAGTAAAAAAACAGGGGAAATTAGTGAAATATAACAGGTAAAACAAACCCAATAGAACCTTTCTCTGAATAAAATTTAGAAGAAAACTAGACGCTGTACACCAACAGTTTGTGCATTGGAGATATATTGCTGACCAACAACATCTGGAACCGCACACAGCACCTCTGCTTTGAAAACTATCACGACTCTAAACTTCGTGTCACATGATACAACATTAAAAATGGTCTCCCAACAAGTGGAGGACACGTCACAGGATGTAAAATAGACTCCGCCCTTTCTTCCCCCTTGTTTGTAACATAAAATCATGGCCACTGTAGTTCGCACAGTGACCATACATCCTGGGTATTTGGCTCTGCGGGCGTTCAGCTGCTGCTTCTATCCGCTGCCTGAAACGGCAGGAGACGAGCTTCCTCTCACAGATCGGCGACGCTGCGAGCGAAGTGGAGGAGCGCTCGCTCTCACGCGCGTCTTGGTTCCTATTCGCCATGACACACTCGCCCTGTTTGTCTTCCAGCCTGCAGCTGGCAGTGGAAGTGCTGATCATGCTAAGTGGCATGTGGCTGAGACGCAGAAGAAGAAAAAACACGCTCAACTTGTTCTACCATGAAATCTGCTTTTTGCTCTTTCAGAGAGAAAGATCAGAGGAGGGAGGAGAGCGAGATTTTCCAAATGAGGAGTTACAGAACCTATTTTTAGATTGTGTGTGATGTGTACATCAGTGATGGTGTGTATACTGGTTAGATAGAAGGATTATTTTGTTTTTAGACATTTTCTCCGGTTCTGGAAGTGTCTTAGAAGCTGCATTCTCTCTAATGACCACCAGGGGGCGACTCCTCTGGTTGCATAGAAGTCTATGAGAAAATGACTCTACTTCTCTCTTGATTTATTACCTCAGTAAACATTGTAAACATGAGTTTATGGTCTCAATCTCTAGTTTCAAGTCTTCTTCAATACAGCATGATGTTCATTTAGTACATTATGGTCCATTTAGAGTCAAACAGACCATAAAGCAGGGGATGCTTTAGGGCGGGGCTACACGGTGATTGACAGGTCTCTAACAGAGATGTATACGGCGTCTCTACGTCACTCCTCCTCAGTCCAGATATGGTCACTTCCTGTTCACTGGTTGCAAAAAAACAACATGGCGACGGCCGTAATCCAAGATAGCGACGGCAAAATCAAGGAACTCGAGGCTTCAAAACATCAGTCCACAAACCAATCGGTGACGTCATGAAGACAACATATCTTCTCGACAAAGACAAAAATAAAATAGAATAAATATTAATAAAAATAAAAACAAATAAAGTGAACTCTCATTTCAATAAACTCTGCTATTTGTGGAACCTCGTGACGGATGACGGTAAACATGTTTTCCTGAGTCATACATGTGATTGAATGCTGTGCGTTGTAAAACACACATGCACACATCGGTACATGTCTGGAAACAGCCATCTGTACACGCAAACACACTTCAAGGCACACAATCTGAAGAGAAAATCACATCCCTGCTCTGTCGGGGGAGGGGGGGGGGACTGTTGTGTGATTATGATGAACTGGTTAAACTGCAATTACGGCGGCGAGCGATGGGAGAGGAGACGACAGCAGTTTAGACGACAATTTGGGAGGCGGCTGCCGTGGCTGCTGCAGCTGGGGCCTGTTTTAATGCAGTAATTGATAGACTCTGCCAGTCACTAGTGGGTTCAGCATTAAAACTCAAATTATCATCATTAGAGACCCCCCCCCCCCTCCCGCTCCTCTAATTGCTGCATCAAATGCACATCGGCGTTTTTGTTTTCCATTATAAAATTACACTTGTGTTGTCTAATTTCATCAGCTGCACATCGACGGCGTCCACGAAGGTCTCGTCAGTGATTTCCTCTTCGACCTCCTCACACACGCTCCTCAGGTCGTCGCACAGCCTGTTAATGAACATGTGATGGATGTCTGTTGGATGGGGGGGGGGGGGGCGGAATATCACGTTCTGGTGGTGATACACACCATAAACACGATGCAATCCCACCTCAACGCTCCCGTTTCAGACGACTTATAAGTCACTGGGAACGAATGGTGTCCGTGTCCATTTAATGACTCAATAAAGTCCACTCGGTGGTAACGTCTGCTTTCATTGAGGTGATGCAACTTTTCAGATCACGCTGTAAAATAAAAGAACTTCACATGCAGGCGACGGTGAGCAGGGCAAAGGATCCATCACATCATTTATATGTTCCGGTGTTTCTCAACCTGGATGTTGAACATTTGGCACCAACCAGAGGATGCTCGCCCTCATATTTCGTACAGATGTGGCAGTAACGATGGTCAAGAACGTTTACATTTACGCATGAATTTGCTCCGCTCGCGATGTGAATCGGGTCGTGATGGTTTGTCATTTTTTGTGTTCAAGTGGGTCCCCGGAAAAAAGTCTATTCTGGTCCAAAAGGTTTAGAAAACCATCATGTAATAGTTATGGAAGAAAGAAGAAGACTCTAAAAGGTGAGAAAATTAAAGCAAAAATCACGATGAAGCTAAATGGCTCAAACCAAAAGAAATGGGGACAAAAACATAAAACAAAGTGATTGACGTAAACTGAATGAAATCAGACAAGATGCAGTGAAAGTGAGACCGCCCAAAACAACCTTTAAACGCTCTGCTGTCGCACGGGAACAAGGTTACGCGTCCCTCTGACAGCGCAGCAGCTAAACGGTTGTGAAAACCTTCTTCATCCTGACTGAGACCGAGTCTCCTCGCCCCCAGCTGCTTCTGCGTCTTTGTCTCCGTGTGCGCTTCATACCACGAGAGAACATACATGCTGTACGTATACGCTGAGCAAGCTGATCTTCCCATAAACCGACAACCACTGTCCGTGTGTGTGTGTGTATGTGTGTGTGTGCCCTTGACAGCAGTCCTGACCTGCTGTTATCCAGCTGTAACGCAGTCAAACACCGAACAATCAGCCTTTGCAGCGCTGCCAAGCAGTTAGCAAGATGTAAATTAGCATATAGTCTGTCACATGGAGGAGCTAAATTGGTCAAATGTAACACAAAACACACACTGGTTTCTCCCTTCAACCTACAACGCAAGAACAGATGTTTGGTACCAATATAAACTCCATTCCATGTGTAGGTTTGTGTGATTTAAGCCGACACCGGTAACTCTGACCTGTGTCTGCGAGTGTTACCGTCACAGACTTTCTTCTTCAAGAGTATTTTCCTCGCTTAAAATCTGCCCCAATTAGAGAATATTAATGATTGTTAAATGTGCATATGCTGGAGCTGGAAAATGGGAAGGTTAATAGACAGGCAGCGTCACACGATCACATTTATCAGTTTCTATTTATCTCTCCTTGGGAGGTGGCAGGTTTACAGTAAATACCTTCTGTCCCCCTAATTTCCTAATGATGGTGATAATGATGGAGAATGGCGCAGTCATTAGCGAGGACAGGCTCTGTGCATCACTCTGTCAGCTACATCTCTCCCAGGCCCGCAATGAGAAGTGATGGGGCCCAGCTGTTCCCCCACATCCTCTCCCCAAACTGAACCTCTCTCAGAGACTAAGGGAGAGAGGGGGGGAGAGGAGGAGAAGGTAAGAAGAGGACGAGGAGACAAAGAGAGAGAGTGCAAACATCCAGAGACAAAGAAGAGAAAGGACGCCTGAATACATGCCAACCAATAGAGGACACAAGATGTCACATTGTTATCAAGAAATGATCCCATTCGCCAACGCAGCTCTGAGAACACAGACAACTAAACCCTCCATGTGTACCTACGGAACTGTTCACACAGGTGTCCCATACCAACGTGGACGGATTACTGAAAGGGCCTACGCTGGAACCAGGGGCCCAGAGTGACCCGAAGGCCTTTGGACTACAAAACGTCACTCAAAGCTTCACGTACCAACCAGGAAGACACTCGAAACGACGGCAAAAGAAACATGAATCAACTTCAAAGAGACACAAGAAAAGACTGCAAAAAGACCGAACAACTATAAAGAGATGCAAAGCATTTGTAATAAGACGAATAGACAGAAATTGAGTCAACACAACTATGAACAGGGGCCAGACAACCACAAAGAGACAGAATTAATACAAAGGGACACAAAATTATTAAAAACAGATGCAAAATGAATATGAAGAGACACAAAAGGTCTACAAAGAGAGACAAAATGACCACAGAGACACGAAACCACAGAGGGATGCATAACGACTATAAAGAACAAGAAAAAGAGGCTAAACAACAATAACGTGTGTGTGTCTTGCACCTGAAGAGGTGTTTGCATTCGCCCATAATGTACTAAATGAACATCATGCTGCATTGAAGAAGACTTGAAACTAGAGATCGAGACCATAAACTCATGTTTACAATGTTTACTGAGGGAATAAATCAAGAGAGAAGTAGAGTCATTTTCTCATAGACTTCGATACAACCAGAGGAGTCGCCCCCTGCTGGACATTAGAGAGAATGCAGCTTTAAGACACCTCTGCATCGGCTTCACTCGACAGAACCGGAGGTTGCCATCAGCTTTGTCCTCACACATTAAACTCACTCTCCACTTCACATTTCCTGTTATTCTTTTCAACTTAACCATCATTTCATTTTTAACATATCCTTTTTTTTTTACTGTGCATGCCGCCTTTGTCTCCACCGTCTCAATTAGCAGTCCACATGCAGTCCCCACATGCACACTGCTATCAGCCCGAGGAACGTGTTACAATTAGAGCTGATAGCCAAATATTCCTCTTTTCCAACAGATTAATTTGAGCGCGGGGCTTATCAGGAAAAGGCCTTTGCTTGTCCTGCGTAGCGATAGCATTCTGTACAAAGAACGCTGGTGTGAAGTAATCTGAAAGGACAGAAACCGTTATCTGGAAAGGAAGTTAAACACTCGGGATCCGCTCTATAAATTCAGAGGAGACTAAAGATGAACATTTTCATTTGTCTCCCTCCCGTGAACCATCGTGTTTTCTATTGTTAATCTCTGAGTGCAAAGCATCGAATCCTTCAGGAACGTTTTGACAACCGGACGCCGAGGCGCGGCTGATAATGCACTGCGTGAAAACCTACAGTTGAATAAATTATGCACCGCCAAAAAAAAAAGGATCAGTCTGGCTGTTTAAAAAAAAATTCAAAGTCACCTCTGATGAATAGCGCGGGGTGATTAATTCATGATGGGATACGCCACCTTGTCAGGCCGGAGCTCTTCACCGGCTGATGGCAACACATGCATAATAGAACAGTGGTTCTCTGCCTCCCCCTCGTCGGCTGAGCCAACTTGAAAGGAATTAGAAACGGAGCCGTCAAATTACACGTGTGGTGTCACCGCGCTCAGACGAGGGGGGGGGGAGTGGATCACTATCGCCTGGATTGTGTCTCTAACGTCACGAAACAATGAGAGGAAGGAAAGTTTGTGAAAAAGGCCCGTGAAAACCTGGAGGGATTTGATTTGCCTCGCTACGTTAGATCCCACTGAGGAGGTCTTTCCTGCAGAAGAGAACTCGATATTTAATAATTGCAACAAAATGTATCTACTCATGTTAGTGTTCTATAATATCTGAGGGCTGCACACAAAGTGTGGTCATGGTGCCGTAATGACTGGACTCCTCTGTGCGTCTCTGCTTCACTAGCAGAGTGAACAGTCAGTTCAGCAGTGGAGTGACCTTTTCTCTAAACCCTCCGATAACTCTCTCCGGCTGACAGGCCGAATGAGCAGATGATCCCGGACTCCTTCATGGTGTGTTGCGACTGCACTCGTTGCAAAATGACAAGTGGATCAAGCTTCTTTTTTTTTTTCTTTTCACCTCCGGGGAGAGAAAGGGGGGGGGGGGGTGGACCTGTGTCACTCTCGACCGCCGCACCCAAGAAAATCAGCCGTGAAGTTTTTTGGTTTTGGGGCAATCTGACCGCTGACACCGCGGAGCTGTCACTTACGATGCCCTTCCCCTCCATCACCCGATCTCACCCTGCTCCTCGCACCTGACTGGCACCGTGGGTTAGCGTGCCGGGGCCAAAAAAGCGTGATTGACACCTCGCCCGATCTTCTGTAAACACCTTGAGATCTTGGCACCCCCTCCAGCAAGAGGAGGAGGAGGGGGGGGGGAGATCGGTGACTTGTGTGAAAGAGGCCTCTCTCCTCCTGGCCTCGGCTCAAGTCTGCTGGCGCTTGCTGTGTGACGCGGCCACGACTTGTCAGAGGGAGTAACAAGATGCTGAGTGACTTAGCACCTCTGGAAATGTCAGCCCCGAGCCGGCGGACGCCAGGCCGAGTGGGGAGTGGAACAGACCCCACTGCGACTGGCTCAGCTGCTGCCTGTAGGAAGCAGGGAGTGCATACGCTTGGACGAGACGGGACGAGGCGTCGGATAGATGAGGCCTGACGCCGCCGCGTTCATTCGCCCACCCCCGATGTTTCCGCCACACGTCTCACGCTTGCTTCTCTTTTTTCGGAGAAGTGCATCTGCTATCGTCCAGCTGCTGTGGCGGCAAAAAACAAACAGACTTTCACTGCCCTAGTGCCCGACAACAAAGTCCACGCTTTGATGATGATGATGTGGGCAACCGCGGCACGCCTAAGTGACCCATTATTGCTCTGGTGAATCATGCTAAAGGAGACAAGGCGCCAAAGAGACACCCAACACAGAGCGGGAGTCAGTCACGTCGGCACGGTTATCCACCGCGCCGACAAAACACATTCTTCCTCTCCCCCGAGTAAACTCGATGGATGTTATAACGCGACATATTTAATGCTACATATTTGTAGAAAGTCAAGCAGAAAGTCAGTCGGGTGGAGCATTAAGGAATCAGGAGGGAGAGAGAGGAGAGAGGAGAGAGAGAGAGACACACTTTGGAGCGTGACGCCGCTCGGTAAAATCTAATGGGCTGTTTACTCGCCGCCTGCCGAGATCCACGCCGCTACATTGACTCCTGATTTATATTTTCTGATTCATAGAGGCGCATGCATCTTACTTTAATCAAGGTTCTCCCCATCATCCCCCACTCGTCCCCTCCATCTCACTGCCTGACATCCTACTTTTTTTTTCCCCCCACAATGCACATTAACAGCAAAAAATATAAATATATAATCAGTTTTATGACACATTTTTAGCACATGATGGGCGAATATAGCATTTTGAAAATGGCCCCGGCCCTATCCTCAATCTGCAAATAGATCCGCTGGGATGGGGGAGGCAATATCGAGAGGACACAGTCTCAAGGGTGTGTGTGTGTGTGTGTGTGTGTGTGTGTGTGTGTGTGTGTGTGTGTGTGTGTGCACGAGCAAGCGGCTGCAATCTGACGCCTGCTATTTCTCATGTTTGTTAACAAAATACAATTTGAGGTGAGGAGCGGAGTGTGCGGATAAGGACAGAAGCACATCATTTGGCTGAGCTGACGAATAAAGTTCAGAAGTGCGTTCTGGGATCAGCGGGAGGACGCCTCGTGCCGTCAAGTGTGTGCTTTTAAAATGTCGGTAATTGCGTCGTGCTTTCACGTAACGGTGTACAACGCACTTGATTAGATTGTGATGAAGCACAGGTTTCCACACATCACCGCCCCCCTGAAATGAATCAGGACAAACAATAGCATGCTCACCTTTTCCTCAAGGAACGCGAACGCTCGGAGCAAAGTTTAGCATCGGGGGTTAAGTTTCAGTTTCGTTCCTAGCTGGCTGCTAATAGCCGACATATCCGCGAGGGCCAGGAGGCCACAGGTTCGGCAGATTAAGGCTGGGGATTTCTCTTGACCTTTCAGCCAAATGCCATGCTGTTTGAGGTGTACGAGCATAATTAGATCTGATCGTCCCGTTGCTTTCTAATCTTTGCCCGCCACTTGTTTTTTTTCTGCACCGCAAACATCTCTGTGGTTCATTAGCAGCGTTTAAGATGTGCAGGGCACAGGCTAATGACTGAGAGCTAGCGAGGTTGCAGTAATCCTGTTGTTTTCTGATGATTCCACATGATGCACACAACTGTTGCGGTACGGCTCGCTTTCAAGGGAAAGCCAACCCCGTTAATGAGGAGGATGGCCTTCCGACGGGCTCTGTTTTAGTGATGTACCGCACGTCGTCTGGGAGAAAACAAGAAAACAAGAAAAAAAGGCGGTCGCCCGGCTAATGCAGCCGCCAATTCACAGTGACATTTGCCATTAGCTCCGTGCTGAATTCGACCCGGTTGACGAAAGCAGAAGAAAAAGCTCAAATCATTCCCAATTAACGGAGGCATCAAACAGTGGGGGAAAAAACCCCGAGCAGGAGATTTTACGGGCGGTGCGCGGAGAGAAAAGGTCAGGCTCCAGTGGAACAAGACAAAGTCACGCCGGTTATTAGAACTAATGAGCGCTTTCGTTAGACCGAATTAACGCCGGTACACAAGCGAAGAATAATAAAATAAATGAAGTGAGTCTGAGCATTTGTTTCCTGACACACACACGAACACTCACACTTGACTGGCTGACAAACTGACCCAGACACAGACTTTTAATAACGCATCCTTAAATATGTCGTTCCATCGAGCGGTTCTGTTTTCGAAGACGCGACAAAAGTACATTTGGAAAACTTAAAAACTAGCCCTGAAAACAAGAATCAAAAAATGTGGAGATTTAAAATCCTAACACGAGAATGTGCAATCTTCAGATTTTATTTCATTCAGATTTGATAGCACGGACATTGGTAATAAGAAGGCACATTTCATGACCCAAAAGTAAATAATCGCCTTCACATTGAGCAACAGCTCTCTTTTTGAAAAGACCAACACGAGACGATCCCGAAGCCGATGTTTGCGGATGCTGTGGATACATCATTGAAGTCTGCCAACGTTGGTTTTATTCATATTTTCTGGTAAATAAATACGTTTTCACACCCTTTCCTCAAACCTGAACCACCTTTTAAAATCTCCTCGTTCTCCTAATGAGCCCTTGAATAGAGGAGTTTATTCATTAAGATATTCAGATGATTCTCCCCTCGTCTTCCTCCCTCTCTATGAAACGACAGAGGTGGAGGGACGTAGCGGTGATTGGCTGTGACAGCGCCCAAAATGAGGCTAACGAATATCCTAATGAGGAGAACGCGAGCCAACGCTGCGTCGTTCCAACGTTCCAGGTAGCCGGCCTTGAGAGAGACGAACCCACGAGCTGCAGCAAAAACACTCCCTGACCTCTAACCGAAACACCTGCACGTTCTGACACACATCGTTTGTGTGTCTGTGGATCGAGACAGTTATCGGTAAAACATGGCTAAAAGGTGAGGATCATCCACTAAACAGCTACAATGTTGTTCGAGTTATACCAAGCAATGCAATGTTTCCAGTGCACCCTGGTTTTGTTTTATTCATCTAGAACAAAACACAAGACTTTGGTATCAGTCCCTCAGAAAGAAAAAGAAGAATTTGCAAACCAAAGCAACCGCAGGGACGGCAAATAGCCCAGAATGCAGTGCAGCTACAGGACAGGTTGTGTGTTGAGTAGAGGGCAAAAACAAACTCTTGGTGAAATGTTTTACATACAAACATATCGATGTCCGTCTCTTGTAAGCGTGCCTAAGAAACACAACACTACTTCTGATATCTGAGAATCAGTGAAGCTGCAGTTTATATCCACGTCTGTCCAAACTGTCATCACTTCATCATTTTATCCTGTTAGATATTTGTTCAGAATTGTAAAAAATTAGCACATGAATTAGGTCACAGTGACCTTTGACCACCAAATTCTAATCATTTCATCTTTAAGTCCAAATAGACGTTTGTGCCAAATTAGAAGTGTTCCTGAGATATCACGTTCACAAAGGCATACAAATGTCTGCATGGGCCGAGAATAAACATGTTTAGGGTGAAAATTTGTACCAACTCCACAGCATATAGTGGTTGAAAACAGGTTGTTTTCACTGAAATACTCCTCTTCTGCTTCCTGGAGACCCTCTGGATTCACCTCAGGGACCCCTGAAAGTGCCCAGACCCCCCATTTTGACAACCCCTGTCCCATCCAGACGAATCACACCCTCCTCACGTCACTCCGACGAGGCTCTCTGGATTCGAGACGAGGCCCCGAAAGTGGTGAGCGATGGCGTCCCGTGCAGACGCTGGATTCCATTAGAGAACAACAGGGCATCTGAGCATATGACACAGAGCCTGAGGGCAGAGGAAGTAACTCAGCCTGACTTAATCCACCGGACGAGCTGCACAGGAGGCTCACTTAACGTGTGTGTGTGTGTGTGTGTGTGTGTGTGTGTGTGGGGGGGGGGGGGGGGGGGATATTAACGACAGTCCACTGCAGCAGTGATACCACTGATATTAATAATAATGACTCAACAACGGACTTCTAAAGGCCAACAGTGAATCCAGAACAGAGCCGAGGTTGATGAAGTGATTCGCTGATTAACAGAACAATCAATGGAGAGTTATGAGTTATTCCACTTCATAAAGTAAGTGTTTAGTCCGTTCATCACCTAAAATAAGACATTTTAATCAACTTTTAATGGTCATCTGTCATTGTTTTTTTTGCCA
This sequence comes from Lycodopsis pacificus, assembly GCA_028022725.1. Taxonomy (NCBI): domain Eukaryota; kingdom Metazoa; phylum Chordata; class Actinopteri; order Perciformes; family Zoarcidae; genus Lycodopsis; species Lycodopsis pacificus. The sequence continues at coordinate 11,814,358 of CM051692.1, forward strand.
AATTTCCTTTTGATTAATAAATTCATCATGAAAATCTACAAAAAATGTAAATTTTTACCCCAATTTTTTTGAATTGGCAACTTATCATGAGCATAAATATTCATCACGGTTACACAAAAATAAAAGTGTCACAAACAGAAAGTCAAACTACTAAAAAAGTTCAAAGAAGAGGATTTTTATTGTCGCCATTATCAAGTCCTCAGAATTTAAGTCGAGTTTTTCTTCTTTGTGTTAGTTATGGGGTCAAGTAAACAATGAACTGTTTCTGCTTCTTTGAATGAATGTGTTTTTAACACCGTGTTTTGTTTGTTCTCCGTCACTCGTTCACTCAAAGGATTCAAGGAGAATTTATTTTTCATTATTTAAGATGTCGGCCATGTTTGCCCAGAAAATAGTTTTCTTGCCTCTGTTTACATTCCTCCTGATGCAAAACAAAAACAAATGCACGACAGGAATGTAACAGTATTTTTGTTTGTCGTGTCTTTTTCTCTTGTGTAGCAAACGGGCATATCGTTGTGCAACCCTGATGTTATGTACATATATTATGCTACAAAACCCCATTTAGTAAAACTGTTCACAAGGACAACTTATTTTCATTATTCAAGATGTCGGCCATATTTGCCTTCCTGATGCAAATTCAAAACATGCACAGGAATGCACCACTGTTTTTAGTTTTTTCTTGTGTAGCAAATGGGCATTACGTTGTGCAACCCTGATGTTATGTACATATAAATATATATATATATATATATATATATATATATATATATATATATATATATATATATATATATATATATATTTTGTGTTCTTGTTGCAAAACTGGTTCGTAGACTAAACTAAATCTAGAGGGTATCTTACTTGTAGAAACCTTCTATTGCTTGTGTGCATCCCGACGCAGAGACGAACATGTTGAGGGACGATGTGGTTGGGTTGGGTTGTATAGTAGGAGGAGGAGGAGGAGGGGAGGTGGTGGTGGTGGTGGTGGTGGGGGGGTGGAGGGGTTGGCATATGGTCACATGAGAGGCACAATCACGAGCTGGAGAGCCAAAAGCCCTGCCTTGCGTATGATACGCATTGTGGCGAGAAACGTGGATGGCGTGTTTGCGGAGCGTCTAGGTCGTGTGCACGGGTGGTGGATGGGTGGAGGGCTGAGGGGTGGGAGGTGGTGGTGGTGGTGGTGGTGGGGGGGGGGGGGTTGGGCCATGTGACGATGGCCTGAATTGAAAAGAGCCACCTTTTTGATTTTGGACGGGGCCCCCGGTTCCTGGCAGGCTGGCCGGCCATAAGGCGGGGCGGGGCCTGAGGATAATGGCAGCAGAAGGGAGAGGAGGCCGACAGCTGGCGGATTCTGCCCCAATATGTTTCCATGAAAGAGGCGAGGAAATTTCAGAAGACGCGATCGCCCGGACGACACGCTCGGCGGCAAAAGGGAAGATTAAAAATAAAATTAGTTAACATCTTGCCCGTTTCACCCCACGATGCACATTTCGGCGCGGGAGGTGGAGGAGGGGGAGGAGGAGGGGGGGGTAGCGGGGGAGGAGGGGGAAATGATTGCGACGGCCATTCACATTACACCAACAACCAGAAAAGAAAAAAACCCTTACAGTTAATTAGAGGAAGTCATGTGTCGCCTCCTGAAGCTCGTTCAGCACACACAGATGTGGCCTGGAGTGTTTTTTAAACCACTTTTTCATCATCTCTCTCTTTCTCTCTCCTCCCTGCATCTCGTTTTCTTTTTTTTTTTTACCGTCCGAAGCATATTGTGAATCTAAAATGCAAATGAATCTCTCTCTTTTTTTTCTACCTCCAATCACCGTGCCTCTAATGAGGTGTAAAATATGTGCGTTAATGACAGAAGAAAAGTTGTTTAGATGTGGGGGAAAGTTAATTGGTTTTAATCACAGCCTACATCCATCTGGTTACGCCAGACAACAAACTACTTCATCCCGATGCCTCATTAGACGTATTGTGAGTCGCTACGACTGAGAGGAGACGCTCGTCCTCCACTGGCTTCCTTTATGCACAAAGTATTGTTCAGCTGCAGAGTGTTCAGGATCAGATGAAACGTAGTCCATGAGCTCTTTGACCAAAAGAGGACACACTGGTAGGACGTTAGTCTTTCATATTGTCTGACAGTCAATATGAAAACACATCGTCACGGACTGGAGGAGCCGGGGATGCGAACCGCTGATGTTCCGATCTGAAGACGACCCTGTGCCACATCCTCTCTATAGGGGTGTTCACATAGTGGAATTTTGATGGGTCAAGTCTGTGATCGCCGTCTGTGTTTGAGCTTTGTGTAACTATCTTCTTACACTGCTTTCTTTTTGTGGTCGTAAATAACTTTCGGTCCTAATTCCATTCCCTCCTTTTGTAGCAATCCACAGACAGAAACGACATGGAAGTGAAAGGACAGACCAGGCGGCAACCTCCGGTTCTGCCGAGTGAAGCCGATGAGGAGTGTCTTAAAGCTGCATTGTCTCTAGTGTCCATCAGGGGGCGACTCCTCTGGTTGTGTAGAAGTCTATGAGAAAATGACTCTACTTCTCTCTTGATTTATTACCTCAGTAAACATTGTAAACATGAGTTCATGGTCTCAATCTCCAGTTTCAAGTCTTCTTCAAGACAGCATGATGTTCATTTAGTACATTATGGTCCATTTAGAGTCAAACAGACCATAAAGCAGGGGATGCTTTAGGGCGGGGCTACACAGTGATTGACAGGTCTCTACCAGAGACGTATACGGCGTCTCTACGTCACTCCTCCTCAGTCCTAATATGGTCATTTCCTGTTCACTGGTTGCAAAAAACAACATGGCGTCGGCTGTAATCCAAGATGGCGACTGCAAAATCACCGAACTCGAGGCTTCAAAACATCAGTCCACAAACCAATAAGTGACATCACGATGACTACGTCCACTTCTTATAAACAGTCCGTGGGACAGACGTAAGCAGCAAACAGCTGTTTCTACGTGTTACTTGTATTTGTTGTCTTCTTACAGAAACAGCTTCATCCCAGTGCTGTCAGGCTACACAACTGCTAACGAGATAAACTCAAAAACAAACGTGCACAGTGAGTTTAGCATCATGAACCCTCTTCTTCAGTTCTCTTCATCTCTTCTGAAGCTAAACCTCGTGTTGACCGTCACGAAGCCGGCCTACATGTCTCGCTTTTTCCTTCCGTTGCCGTCGCCGAGCTTCGTCTCCATCCGAGCGGTCACATAAGTTTAAAAAAAACACATTAATTATGCCTCAGGGGATCATACATTTCGTGTCAACGCCATCGAAGGGTTTCGGTCGGGCGGGGAGGGGTCTCTGCGCTGTCGGCTGCCTGCCTCCGATCCGCTCAGCCTAAAGATGCTCTCACCATCTGTCGGCAGTGCGGCCATGTCCAAAGGACCATGTTTCTGTGGATCCTAACAGGCCAAGAACTAAAATGTGTGAACTGCAGGCCTGCTCATCTGAAGTGTTGATAAGAGGCTTGAAAAACATACCATGTGTGACTTAGCACCATACAACACTAGGAGTTCACTGGGGATTCAGCCAAAATTTAGAGGGACTCAATATGCACCTCAGGGTAATTTAAACACATGAAGATCTCAAGAATGTCTTGAATCCCAATGTTACAAGAAGGGATTTAAAGTTTTCTTCTATATTTGACGACTATTCAAAGATCTAAAACTTGACCTCACACGGAGGGAATCATGTCACACGATGTTTGTTTTTTAAGTTTTAAGACTGAAGGAGTAAACTTAGTTGCGGATGACAAGTGCACGTGGGAGCATGTGCAGCTAGGTTTACCCATGTGCCTCATTAATCATGAGCGTTTGGCTGAGAGGCTGCTTTTTAAATGCCCCTGTGATTCTCTGTCACTTACTGTGGTCCGTCTCCATCTAATGCTGATGAATTCTGATGAGTTCTGTTCAACAGAAATGGGTTTGTAACAGTCTTACTGATAGTTCTAGTATATTTTATAAATGTATATCTTTATAAACAAATTGAAGTTTTTTTGTATTTACTTGATTTAGGATCGAGCTGCCCAAATACAATTATTTGTAATTATTTATTGAAACCTGTTATTCCAGCAGGATGACAGCACAGAAATAAAACTAATTGGACTCTACTTCCTGTCACTCACTGACTAGTTTTTCCTATTTTAAGTTACTACACGGAACTTTTAACTGGTTATGAAACAGTCTCAGTTAAATCCTGATGCTTCTATAAGACCATCATCAGTAAACGAGACCTTATTGAGAAGATTGTCTATTTCTATATAGATATTCTTGATGCTCGTCATCGGGTTTGATTCCCCGTAAAATCAGACAAAACAATCATGCAGGTTCACCAGAAACGACTTCGGCTCAGACAACCAGCAGGAAACCAACACCGGCACCACGCTGCTGGAGACCCAGGACGTGTTGCTGGTCCCGCTGGAGGGAAGGGAGGCAACGGGAGAACCAGAACCAGGACCGAGAGGGACAGACTGTCAGACCCTGCTGCAGTAACATGAGAGGTTTCCTAACTCTGGTGCTCAGAAACACTTTAGTCCACAGGGACCAACAGAATCAACACGAAATGAAAGTTTCTTGTCGTAACTTTAACACAGAGACATCTGGGTGACTGAATGCTTTGGGATCCTTGATGAGGTTATAAGAATATAACAGTTCCCGGGTTATAAAAACAGTGAACGTAATCCAGGCGCAATTATGCTTCCCCATAAAAAGATAATTGGCAGTACATCGCTGTATTTTGTAGGAGACAGAGTTGTTGTTTTTTGGTTTGATTTGTTTTGTATTTTTATGGATGAAAACCCCAAAAGTTTCATGACAGTTAAATGCGTCCATATGTACTGTGTACGTTGAGTACATGCAATGCAATTAAAGAGTTGAATACTGCATGTTTTAATCAGTACAAATGACAGAAGACCAATAAGAACACCACACGCTTCTCTGTGGTAGAAATCATCAAATAAAAGAAACTGACGCGGAGGAGGAAAAACATTTCTATATTCTTTCGATGCTGCTACGAGAACTTCTAAGAAACGCCGTCTGATTAGGAAAACATACATGTTAATTATAGAAATCAGTGTAGTTGCAGGCTTGTGTTGAATAAGAAAAGTTGTGCAATTTACTGATTTGCAGGATGCGACGGTTAAACCAGCAGCAGCAGTGATGGAAATTGCCGTGGTAATAATTAAGAAGACCTTAGCATATTTAGATAAATTAAGCAGCTGGATGGGCTCTATATTTACAGCCCCGCTTCCTCACTAACTAACGCGTAGTGTCAGAAATACTCTCTCCGTGTTTACATTCCGGCTTCCCACTGCTCGTTCTCTCTGAGTGACATCTCTGAGTCTACGAGCCACCGATTCACCAACTGAACCGCAAATTGTGCAGCCAGGAAATGAATGTGAGGCGGCAATCATTATCGAACGCTGAAATTTGACACCTAATCATGAAAACAGCACGCAAGTGGTGCTGATGATTACCCGTGACAGTTCCAGCGTGTGTGTGTGTGTGGGGTGTTTCTCTCTCGCACGCACGCAGAATGCTAATCATCCGTCACTGTAAAAGGCCACTGTATATTTTTAGGAATAATTAACGATGATCACAACTACAGTTGGCATTATGAGAAGTCAAAGAGTTTCTAAAATGATGCATTTGTTTATATTTGTAAGAGTGCAATCGGTCTTTTCATGAGAGAATCAATGTTTTCAAGGTGCAGAATGAAGAACCAGACCGATAGAGCACATGATATGAAAATATATCAATATTACTTTCTCAGCCTTTCCCAACTGTTGACCTGGAGGGATGGTCCTGGTCTAATCCGAGGTCACCGCAGTAACGAGGACCGCAGGGCTCACCGGGCTCAAGCACCGAAGGAAGACGAGGACTCCAGGGAACATCAGAGGACTGTGACTGAACGGCTCAAAACCCCCCTGAACCTCCCAGAATCCCCTGAGAGGCCCCCCAACAAATCCCACCGGGAACAACAGCAGAACTCCTGGCATCGGGCCAGGCTGCAACAGTCCAGTCCTGCAAAGCTCACTAATTAAAGGCCAAAGCAGTCGTACGGGTTCCCTCACTTCAGGACGATGACCCCCCCCCCCCCCTCATGAACATCTCATACAGCCAATCAGGCTGTTCTCATACAGCACTCGTAGCTATTCCTTCTACACACATTGGTTTGCTGTAATTCGTAGATATCTCACAAAATCTCCTTGTATCTAATCCACTAAATCATGAACCAGGAAGTAAAACAGGAGACCGCTGTCAACGTTAACGAGAAGGCAGCGTCGATTTATTCGTCACGTAATTCCATTGGTCTGTTACGTGACTTTTGCAATAATTTTAACTCAAATGTTGATCTTTTTCTAAACCTAACTAAGTTGTTTCCTGTGAAGACGGTAGTTTATTTTGAAAAGACTGTACGCGTGTAACGAGCTGAAATTGACACGTATTGCTGGACTTTCATAAGAAAACGCACAAAAAAGTAAGTTTTTCGTAAGATATCAGAAAAAACAATTCAAACCGGACTAAACACCTTTAAATACTTTACATTTTGTCATCACTGAAATAACATTTCATGAAATAAAAAAATATATAGTTTAGTTTTGTCTGGTTTCCACAAATGTAAACCAGTCAAGCCAGGGAATATAATAGTTCTCTGGATCACGGCTAAGGCCTCCTCTCAAACAGCATAAATGTGCCCTTGCAACAGTGTTGCATCATGGGAATGGATGTGTTCAAAAGGATCCAGGCAAACACCCAGAGAGAGAGAGAGAGAGAGCGAGAGAGCGAGAGAGCGAGAGAGCACTGAGGCTGTAAAACCACAGAGGATTTTTACATCTGTCTGGCCTCATTGCTATGCACAGAGCCCCGAAGCCACATCTCTCTGCCTCCACCTGAGGGCTGGAGCACATTGGCTACGCCACCGCCCTGACAGATTACCGCCCTAAACTGCGGCGCCTCCGCCAGTGAGGAAGAGGCCTGCCAGCAACAGCTGTCCTTTAGCATTGGAAATGCTAAGCTCCCCTTTGACGAAGACTGAACGGGAACGAGTGTCAACAGCGCTTCGCCCCCGGAGTGGTTCCTAACATCTTGTAACTTTCTGTGCTCCGGACCACTTCTGTTGGATACTTTTACATCAACACAGCAGCTGAGTTGTAATGTGTATGGTAATTTATTTATTTCATTTCTGGCCCCTCTGCTGCGCACACACACACACACACACACACACACACACACACACACACACACACACACACACACACACACACACACACACACACACACACACACACACACACACACACACACACACACACACACACACACAGTGTCAACAACGCTCTTGAACTTGAGCTGTGCGTTAGCCGGCTGCTATGCAAATGAGGTCGGAGGAGAGGAAAGCAAACAAATCTGTTAATTGATACATGCCGTCGGTGAAGGGCCTCGAGGATTACCTGGGAGAGCTGGAGTGTCATTGTCCGAGTTTAAAGTGCATCTAATGGCGATGCTCGTCCTCTACAGGCTAATGGGAACCATTCTGTTGGCTGTGGAGAGGCGCCCGAGCTGTCGAGGAGAGGGGGGGGGGGGGGGGGCAGGCATTCGGAGTGACCCGCGGTGACCCACCCGCCCGACATGCAAGTGTGCGGGTCGGTTCAACAGCCTCTCCAGGACAAAAAAATAAAAAATCCGTCCGTGGCAAGAAGACACTAATTAAGGTAACACACGGGCGGATAAGCCCCACAAGTGTAGCACACAGTTGGAGCGTATACTGGACCTTGTCATGTAGGTCACTTCGGAGCTTTTAGCAAAGCTATGCATATTAATGGACCTCTGCCACGGCGGCCGCCGCCTCGGCGCTCATAACTGTGGGGCTCTTTGTCTGAAACATATGCGTTGCAAATTGAGATTGCGGCTGGTTACAGTCAGCGCACGTCCCCGTGGCTTTGTATTTAGCCGTAACAGAAATAAAAGAGAACACGATGCCGAGAAGAATTATGAGTTACCCGTGGATGAAGTTACTACAGTGAAAGAGTTGTAGGGAGATGATCGTGTGCTTGGTGATATGAAGATACATCTCTCATACGATTGAAACAGATGGATTCATGGTGTGTGCACGGTTGATGTGTTTAAAGCAGCTATTTTCCATGAACATGTTGACTGCATGTTAAAGATAGAGGCCACGGGAGCTTTATGTGGTTCCGTATGGTTTCTTTTTCTCTAAGGCTTACGGCGCTTATGTCGCCTGGTTTCAGAGTTCACGTAGTGACGCAGAAGGCTGTGAGCGACACGTGTTTCCAACTTCATCGCAACAGTTTGTGTTCGTCCCTTTCCTGCTTCAAGACGATGCTCCCGAACACGAAGCTGGCTCCATAAAGACATGGATTTACCAGTTTGGTGTGGAGGAACCTGACTGGTCTCAACCCAAACCAACGACTTCAAAGGGGGACCGGGACGCAGACTGAGAGCCAGCCCTGATCACCCAACATCAGGGTTACACCTCACTACTGCTCCTGGTGCTGGATGGAACAAAGTAAAAGTAAAATGTTTAGAATATTTCAGGGCGGTCGAAATGATTTTTGGGACGATGGCAAAACAAGTAAACGTCTGGATCCTTGTAGACCAGCTGCTGTGATCAAACAATGAAGGAATCTGTATCTGTTAATACGGATCATCAATGATCAGTAATTAGTATCGGCGGCAAAAGAAAGTGATCAGGGATCTGTAAAAGTTATATTTGCTCCCTTGTTTCTTGTGTGCTGATCTGATCAGTGACTTTGATCCGGACCGTGACTTTATGCTCCGTTGCACCACCAACACTAATCAATACAAGGGCTGAGTCAGCAGTCACGAATGTGCTATGAAGCTGCACGTGAAGCTGCTCATTAGGTGTCGATTTGAGCCGCAGTGTCTCGCCGCGTGCCTGCTTCCTACTCTGACATCCCTCCGTTCAGCGGCCTGCATGTGGCACGGATCTTCAGCTGAGCCTCACAAATCGTCCGCCGCCGCGTCACTCAAGCCTTGTTTACAGACATCCAGCGTTCCCTTTTCCCCTTTTATTTTTCTCGCTTGGCTGTCTCTCACGCCGCCGAAAAGTCGGTTTCGGGGGACGTGTGATGTACATCATCGGTAATCAGATAAGTTGGGTACCATCCTCCTGCTTTCTCTCCAAAACAACATGTCCACTGAACTGAAAGCCAGAGTGCAACTGTCACATTAGCAGCCAGAGAGCACTCACTCCGCCACACGCCCGGTAAACAAAACCCCGGAAAGATGTTCCGCGTGACAGACAGACTGACGGCTCATCGCCATCCACCCTCCCTCTCTGTTGTCAGTTGAAACTCTTTAATTAGAATGGCAGAGCGGGGGGGGGGGGGGGGGAATCGTATTTGAATATGCATGACAGAATGTTGCATTTATGGCAACAAAAAACAAGGGTTGAAACTGCTAATTATGTGGTCAACAGTCAATCACTGAGCTGTTTTACCTTCTATTTAATCTCTGCAACCTGCATTTTGATCTGGCGTCGATTCGTGCGGGCTTTCAAGTGTGCCGCTTTAATGAGGCATTTTTGCATTCACCGAAAGGGGTTCTGTCAAAGAAAAGCCATAAAAAAACCTCCCAACTAACTGTCTGTCACTTCTCATAATGAGCCTTGTTAGACTTCCCTTCTCCTGCAGATCATAATGGAGTCGTCACAGTGTTCCACCTCCCCCCCGTCGCCGTGTCCTCCTGTGGAGGCGGTTAAAGTTATCACTTGATTCGTTTTTTATTTTGCTCTGAGCACTCTGGCAAAGTTGGACAATTATTTTTCAATCCCTGGGCTCTCAAAGGAAAAACGTGCCAATTACAGATGTGATGTTCTGTAACATGTTTGTGATGATGATTGGAAATGTCATTAGTCCAAATACGAGATGTTTTAGCTTGTGTGAGTCATGACATCTTTTTTTTTGTGATCGCTGAACGCTACATTAGTGTAAATGTTCTATTTATTCTACCCAATTTTGAAAGAACAATTAATATAAAATGTTTCTGACTGGTAAGTCAACACTGGCGATGACAAACGAGTGCAAACACGACGTATTTACACAACATCGAGGCCAGAACCACGGGGCGTCCCACGGCCCACAGCTGGGACGCCCGCAAGCCTGCTTCTCCATTTTCTGAGGTACGGAGAAGAAAACAAATTCCAGTCAGACCCGGCGCCGCTTGCCAAAAACACTGCTCATCCAAAGTCATTTGCGGAAAAGTCCATTACCATCATCACTTGTGGTGATGAATTCCCTATGATGGTGGCAGGCCCGCAGCAGCCTCCACTCATAATGACATTCTGCTCTTGTTGGCAGTCACTCCCCCCGTCAGATGGCTCATTCCCAACAGCCAGCGTTGTCAGACAGAGCGCGCACGCACGCACACGCACACACACACACACACACACACACACCCACACACACACAATACCGGGCCTCGCCGCCAGAAACAGGAATGGCGCTTGAAAGGCAAGACTTCATCTGCTGGTAAAGGCCGCAGCGTTCAGTCTAGTCAGCGTGTTACGCTCAATGTAATCATCTGTGACTGATGTTTATTTGCAGCTAAGAGACACACCTGGTAGTTTGTATAACGGATCGTCAGCTACAAGAACTCCAACTTCATTAACAGACATTGAAAGAAAAAACAGTAAAGTATCACCTGTGCTGTAGTGTTGCAACTGTTCAAATACCGACGCTTCAAACTACGACGCTCTAGTTTCTCTTCTAATGTCTCTTCAGCGACGGCGTGTCAGTTTCCTGTCTTTTCAAAATAAACTTCCAACGTAGGTTTACTTCTTTTTTAAGGTTTACTTACAATAGATGGTTCGGCTTAAATGAAGGACAACGTGATGTCAATCTCCAATCTCCGTCTTTGTCAATGAGCCTAAAGACCAGATGAAAAGAACCCCGTGTACAGACAGAAGGTGGATTTTTGGACGAGTCTCTAGAACCCCTGATAACCTTCAGTGAAAACAACAAGTTCTTAAAAACACATGGCAACTGTGGTACGGCTAAGGTTTGGAAAGTAATGCAGTTTGGAAAATAAAATATATTTAAGAATTGTTATGGAGCATTACTGCGGCACATAAACGATTAAACCGACAGGTGGACGCTTCATGGATCGGTGTTTGACAATCCGATGGAAGCGTAAAGAGAGACATCGTAGATCTTGAAGTTCCTTCGGTTAAGTGAAAGGGAGGGACAATGACGAGCTTCCCTGATTTCACTGCTGGACCAAATTAAGTTTGATGCCCCATGAAAGGGAATGTAAGAGGAGCTGCAAGGCCAATAATATTTAAAGCGCCGTGCGACTAAGTCATCACTTTGGAAATAAAACAGCTCTGTGGACACGCGGCGGGGTCTGCTGCTGCTGGACGACTCAACAACGACGCTCTCCTGTAAAAACACCTCCAGAGGAACATTGATAAAGGTGAGGTCGGACTGGGTCTTTTAAGGCCGGCTTGTTTGCAGCAACACACACAACTACGGTACTTATACTTATTGAGCTCAAAGGTATGTCGGCACATGATACTTTATGTTTGACATAAACAAGAGTTTAAATGTTTCTGCTTCACAAACTAACCTTTAGACCAGGGGTCTCTAACTGGCGGACCGCGGTCCGGATCCGGACCCAGACGCAGTTGCATCCGGATCCAGGACCTAAAATCGATATTTTCACACATATATTAGGCAGCGAGTTTGTACTTTAACTGGTAGGGTTGCACGGTGTATCAATACTAAAAAGGCACCGCGGTACCTGTACGTTAAAAACTATACGATTTTGCATATTTTTAGTATCGATACTTTATTAAAACAGCGCGCGATCAGAGCGCACTCCCTGCTCCGCTCCCTGTCATGCTGCCTGCAGGCATGCAAGGGGGCGGGGCTGCCCAGCGCGCTCACAGCAACAGGCAGCGCGCGCACTCACAGCGAGTGATCACAGGGGAGACATGCACGAGCTTTTGCCGACCGTTCTCGGCTTCTTGGAAAACAAGATGCAGAAGTATCATCTGGAAGTACTTTGGCTATATTGCAGACAGTGAAGGAAAGCCCACTGACCTACAGAGACCCGTCTGCCAAACGTGTTTCAGACAAAGTGAGGAAACACGTCTAACACGGCAAAGCACCTTTCAGACAGACACCCTGACTTTTAAAGAGTTCAAAGAACGACGGGTAAGCACATGTGATTATAAACATGAACACCCCCAAGCTCACCATAGACAGCTAACACGAGGAGCCTTAGCCTAGTTAACAACAAGCCTATATGATCATGAGGTCACATTGCACACAAACGTGCACTAAATGAAACAATTGATGCAAAATGGCTCGATGCTGGTGGAGCCTGAGGGTGGATCTTCAGCTAATTATTTTTAGTTAAGGAAAAATAATTATTCCATGAATTAAGATAAAATATGAAGTGAAAATATCAAACTCACTATGCAAGTAAATGAAGAAATGAGGAAAATAAAAATGAGGAAATCAAAACGAGCAGGAAAATTGCGCTAATCAGAGAGGTTATCTCACATGACGTTCTCCAAAAAGAGAAACGTGTTCAGAGAGAATAGAATTTATAAGCAAGAATGAACAGACTCTTCTATGTTAATTCTTCCCAAAGGCAGTGGGTCATATGTTCAGAAACCGTAACTATTGATAAAAGCGGCAAATGAAGCGCACTACGAGGCAAAGCACAACTCCTTTGAACAAACGTACCCACTCACATCTGAATGAAGACAGAAAATAAACCTAAGAGCCCAAACTGATCAGAATCCTAACGCATGACTTCACTGTCCAATGATGATGTTACAGAGAGGACAGAGCTGAAACAAGTGTTAATAACCACACATAAAGTCCATGCTCACTGATTTATCTTTTTAGATGACAAAAATATAATATTGTTTCTTTTTGATTGACATCACTTCACACATGAATGTACTGAATTTAAAGCTGCAGGACAACTCGGTGAAATACATTTTTCTAAAATGAATTACTTTATTTTAAGATGCACATTCTTCAAAAGCTTTCTGTTATGTCAGTTATTCTTTAATCCAGACATTATTTTACTTGAAATGAGAAGAACATTTATTTATGTATTATTTATAATCCATACAGTTAAATTTGAAAACTGAGAATAATAATTTGTTAAAATATAATTGATGTGTACTTTCTTTATTTGATTTGACAGTTGTTGACTACACAGAGACGTTGTTACTAGGCTTCTTGAATATATATATATATATATATATATATATATACATATATATATATATACATATATATATATATATATATATATATATATATATATATATATATATATATATATATATATATATATATGGCACTAAATAGCGCGGGTTAAATATTATTGTAATGTTTCGGACCTTTGCCCGAGGAGATTTTCTCAATCTGGACCTTTTGGAATTTTAGTTGAAGACCCCTGCTTTAGACGATGTATTTTCATTTTAAAAGGCAGGGTTGGTAATCTTTGCCGAAAACAATTTGATATTTTCTCTTGTAAACTCATTTTTTAAAGGTGCTATATAAATAAAGTTGCTATTATTTTTGTTGACATTCTCACTACATCCTGACAGCCATCAATGAATCAAATGCGCTGACAAAAAAAGTATCTGTGGACATCGCAGGACTGCAATAAGCCCGTCCAATCATTTTATTCAGACTGAAAAAAAAACCAAGATGGCGACGGCCAAAATGCCAAACTCGAGGCTTCAAACGGCAGTCTAGAAACAAACGGTGACGTCACAGTGATGAGATGCAGCAGACTCCATGTGCTCGGCCTATTTTGGATTTTACACAATCTTTTCCTTCCTAAAACATTATTATCCCTTTTTTTTCCACGGATGACATTAATCACATAACTAATACTTTTATGAGAATAAATGAATTAATATTTTGCTTTGATAGTTGTCTGTCACAGTAGTCCACAGTAGTCCACAGTAGTATGTTAAATAAGTTTGTAAGTTGAGGGTAAAATGCAAAGCGCCTGCCTCTCTGATGTAGCTGCATAATAACAGCCCAGGATATTATGAGAAGAACAAAATGCAATTTCCATCTCTCTTTGTGATGATAATAAAAGATTGACTCGTAAGATAAAACAGGAAATCATGGGAGGTGTAAAAAGCAAGATGGCTGAAGGTGACTCTAAGCCCGAGCTTATCGGGGGATTCGGTAAACAAGAGGCCTGGCAAGCGCGGCGCTCGGCTGGTGACAACTGGTGATGGTGACCAGGTGGGAAATGTTATCCTAACAGTCTGGAACTCTTGTGAATTATTTGCTGATAGATATAAACAGCTGTTATTCTTGGTAATGGAAAGCAATTAGAAACATCTGCATACTTGGCTGTGAGCGATGCCTCTGAATGGCGGCCGCGGCTCCCAGGTGCCGCTGGGAAATAATTACATCATCAGGACGGGGGGGGGGGGGGGCCGGAGGACTGCTAGTGATCTGTGAAGAGCAAGGAGAGCCCAAAGAGGGACACGCACACAAATGTGTATTAGTCAGACCTGTATTACATTTCAACTTTCACAGTTTCCTTTGATCCTAATCCTAATCCTTACACACCGAACCTAAACCTAATTTAACTGAAACTTAACCCCTACTCTTCTTTTTTGGATATTCTTTAGTGGCATTGGACGGATATCAGATTTACGTTTTTACACCCCAAAATCAGTTCAGACGACACTCAATCAGTCAACAATGGCCCAATCTGTGGGATGTAGGGATGTCAACTAAAATGAGGAATCAAATCAAAACCACAGGTGTAATCTGACATAATGAACATCTCATGTATGTACAAATATTGTGCAGTCTGGTATATGGATGGAGTACCTAATGGAGAGAGACAAAAAGTGTCACTCAAACCCACACGTACCAACCAGGAAGGTACTCAAAATGACAACAAAGAAACATAAAACAACTACAAAGAGACACAAAAAGACTACAAAGAGACCAAAAGAAAGAGACTTGAAGTGACTACAAACAGACATAAAGCAAATACAAGGAGACTCAAAAAGAGGCAAAACTAACCCAGACAAGAAATAACTACAAAAAGACCAAAACTGACACAAACAGACAACAAAGAGTCATAAAATACTACAAAGTGACGAAAACAACTACAAAAAGATGCAAAACAGCTGCAAAGAGACTCATAATGACCACGAAGGAACACAAGACAACTACAAAGAAACACAAAATAACTACATGAAGGGGCAAAACAACCACAGACAAAGAATAACTACAAAACTAATTACAAATTGACACAAACTGACCACTAAGCAACACAAAACCACAGAGAGATGTGCAACGAAGGTATCAATGTTAAAAAAGATCCTCACCCCCGGCTTCCTACTTTCCTAAATTCTGCAGATTTTGGAAATTTGAATTTTCACATCTCATGCAAAACCATAACGGTACACATGAACTGTACCTGAGGCCACATTTTCATGTGGATTGACAAACCGCGCTCGGGTTTGAGAACACAGTGTTCAACAAACAAAGACGATGGAGAATCTAAAGTGTGTCCTCATCTCATTTAAATATATTTAGGGTAAAATCCTTTGTACTGTCGACGGGACAGGTGTGACCTGACAAACCAACGAGCATCTGCAGCCGCAGTGAATCCACACTTTGTTAGTGTTTCAGTAAATTCAACCAGAAAGAAAGATACAACTCATCAACTTTTAAAAAGTTATACATTTCAGCTGTAAAGAAGTGAAGATGACTCAAGATATCCTCACTTTGGGAAAACTTCCCTCTCACCAAATGTCTCAAACTCAAACTGCTTCCGACAGGCGGACGAGCACAAGAACACACTTATGAACACATACACCCACGGGCCGAGACAGCACACATTTGTTATGTGATAATTTATTCTGTTTTTCCCAAGCAACATAAAAGATCTGTGTGTCTCGTTTGGGTATTTTCAGAAGTATGAATTCACTGTGAATGTTGTTAAGTGAAACTCTTCGACTCTCACGGAGAACCTGAGACACAGGCTGACACAAAAACTGATAATAGTGTCGTTGGTGTGATGCCTTTGTAGTATATTTGTTGTATTTTACTCAATTTGTTGCAATCAAAGATGTTGACATCAGCCAGACATTCTTACATGCTTTAGTCAGTAAAAAAGGAAATAACAACTAAACAAAAACACCTTTTTCTTCCAATTAGTCTTCTTTTTCTCTGGAAAAACGTCCTTTTTAGTCAAATAAATGAAGTACCTTTTGTTGTGTCTCCTGCCCGTACTTGTACTGAGCCCGTTACTGGAAATGTCCTCTGTGATATCTGATTTGCAGTCAGTCACGCCGCAGTGTGTCTCCTTCTAATTGTGTTGTGTACGGCGCCGCTGACCTTCTGGCCCGGCCTCCTCTCTCTAAACAATGCCGCGGCTGCGAGAGCCCCCCGACTGCGCGATGCCTCAGAATTTACCCCTGCTAAAGCGTGACTGTGACTCTCCACATACATCAACCCGCGGGCCCCTACTGAGCGTGCTCATCAGCTGTAAATACCAGCAGTCTGGGGGGGGGGGGGGGAGATGGCAGGTTGGGCCTGATGGTCAGAGCGTTGTCCTGTGAGCAGAAGGTCACGGGCCTGATCCGCTCTGCAGGCGAAGGAGTCCTGACGAGGTGTCCTTGAGCAACGCGCCGACAATGTCTGCTGCCCTTTCTACGATGGCGCAGAAAAACAAAGATTTACAAGTACAGTATTTCTATCTGAATCCTGAAAATGAACAGTTTATATTTGATGAGCAGCAAAACAAACATTATTTTGAAAGGATTTTGACGTATTTATTTTGTATTGCAGCACTTATTCTGAAAATTCACTCACAGCTCACCGATGATGTTTCAACAACTCGTGACTACATGACTTTAGCCCTGATTTTCCACTTGCAGACAGTTTTTTGGAGCTCCCCGACAAAACCCCAAGATCCGAGGCAAATCGGCGCTTGTGTGCTACATGTAAACCGTTTAAGGACTGATGTACAGCAGGCACGATCAGGGAAGTACAGCCAATGAGAGTGCAAGACGTTGGTTGAGGGTAAACTGGGCAGAGGGGCCGCCTGCAGCCTTAATGTGTTGCATTTAGTAGAGTCATTTTCTCAAACACTGGATGAAAGATCGCTGTTTATTGGACCCATCCACCTCCTCTCCCGCCTGCCCTGTTCGGGCGTCAGCGGTCTTTCATCATTGATGATTACGAGGATAACAGACAAAATGATTACATGGGATATCTACTAATTACGGCGCATTCTTTTCGTAGGTATTGCTATGAATGCTGGATGAGACCAGCCTGCTCTACATCTTCATATAGTTCATTAGGAATCTTGTACGAGGATTGTGAACGTCCAACTTAGTACCTTTTGTTCTTAGTTACCGTCTGTAAATAGTGGTTTAAGCAGATGGGTAGGCACTAATTGCTAAGGTAGTCATCCACAAGCTAGTAAAGGTTTTACATAAGTAGAAAACGTCCAGTCTGAGAAACATCACGTTGAACAACACAGCAAAAACAGAGGGGGGGGGGGGGGATCTGCTTCTCTAGTCGCTGCAGCCGACAGGAGATAGAAGCAGCTCCAACACGAAACATTATGTTTGTGCCTTTGTTTCATCGGGGGGCCTGTAATCCCTCGGGGCAACAAACAGAAAATATCCGTCAGAACGGATGAACCTCCGGGCCGTGAGCCGCGGCTGCTGTGGTCGGATATGTTGATGCCGACTGGCGTACCTGTCACAGAAAGCTGCGAGCGTGGTTAAAAAAAAAAAAAACGAGGTGGCTGGTGTCACATGAGTCTGCTGAGGGAGTCGTTGATGAATGTGAGTACAGCGGCACGGCACACAGCGAGTCTGTATCCGTCAGCACTTCCTTACCCTGACTTTACTTCCTACTTCTAGTGCGTTTGTTTTACGTGAGGGTTTAATGTGTCCTCTGAGTTCTAATCTACAACATCCACTTTCCTTTTAATTTGCCTCCATGTTCGTTGATAATCTTTGCTGTGAAGAGGTTTTTCGGTAGTACCATTAAAACAGTTTCCTACGAAAGCCAGCAACACGTGTCATTAAAAAAACTCCGTCTGTACAGGAAACAACTTAGTTAGGTTTAGGCAACACAACTATTTACTTAGATTTCGGAAAAGATTGTTGTTTGGGTAAAATAACTACAGCTAAGTGGCGTTACTTAAGTACGAAAGTTATGTGACAAATAAATCAACGTTAACTTCTCGTTTCACATGAGGAACGATAAAGGGGCCTCTCTTGATAAAAGATCTGTGTTTGTTAAATTCCACGGAAGCGTCCGTGCCAACAGATGCTACGTAGTTTTGTAGCGTTAGCTCCGCTACGCATAAAAAAGAAGCACCTATAGTCATTTTTTGCACAGAGCTGACCGAGCCGGGCAAGAAGTTGGAACGGCGAGAGCATCCGGTCAATTTTCTAAATAAACACCCTTTGCAGACTCACGATCGTAACCACAAGTCTTTTAATGGGATTCACTTTGTCCGTCAGCAGAACAAAGAAGAAAATAACTTCAATAAACACGATGAAAACAGACCAAAGTTAACTTACTTGACGTTATTTGCCACAACCATGCTGTGGTTGCCATGCA
The DNA here is from genome assembly GCA_028022725.1 of Lycodopsis pacificus. Taxonomy (NCBI): domain Eukaryota; kingdom Metazoa; phylum Chordata; class Actinopteri; order Perciformes; family Zoarcidae; genus Lycodopsis; species Lycodopsis pacificus. Next base: position 11,833,012 of record CM051692.1, read on the forward strand.
CAGATAATGTAGAAACAGGGTTTTCATCGACATCGTCATCGTACGTATTTCTGGGTTGGTTCTTGTCTGGTTGCATCGTTTGAGCACAAAATGGAAGCCTCCCTCCGCTGGTGTGTTTTTATTTCCCATCAGGGACACTTCAGGTCAACAGATTGGTTCACATACAGAGAACACATACAAAGAGTGCAGCCACAATCCACGTCCTGGTGTTTCTACCCGTGTGCCCGTTTGCTAAGCCGCCCACTCCTACTGTAAAAAAAAGAAACATTGTCCACGGTGAATAATGTGATTGTGACATCACTCAGACTAGTACAGTCTGCCGGTCTATTCATAGAGACGGCCGTGTCCTCGTACAAGTCAAGTACATGATCAGATGAATGCTTTTCATTTCCACTGACCTGGTCTGAGTTGATGAAAAACAATCATAATAATTGGAGTATGGGAGGTACAGTACAGCACAGACAACCAAAGTACTCTCCTCCTCCCAGATGGTCCGTCCAGCCTTTTAATAATGAAATCTGCTTTTGTGTTATTTAAAAAATTACAATAACCTTTTCCGCTAATCCCCCGACTTACGACCTGGTACACCTGGATTCCTGCGCTGCACGTACGTCCGTAATCCCCCCCGGCTCTTGATAACATATTAGGATTATATCTCGGATATGGTTCTTTAATAAATAGTTTAGATAAGCATATCTGTTTAATTTTATCCGCCCGCCCTCCCCATTGCATGCAGGATTACAGTGAAATAAAAGGGGGATGGTTTTTGGTTGAAAGCGTGTGATCCCGCGGTCTGCAGACAGAACATGCAAACATCTGTACGAACAATTCATCAGAAAGAATTATGTACGGCGGACTGGAGGGCTCTAAGCTGTGTGCATTTCAGCATCGCAGTGTCCTCGATGACTGAGGCAGATCATAAATAATGGAAGCAGAATTAATTGGTTTATGCTATGAGCATGTGTTATATATATTGATGGCATACCGTCAGTGTGCTGTTGCTCTGTGCTGGACTGGACATATATATATTTATACACCGCAGCTTTCCAATTTGATGTATGATCTCGGTCTCGACGTCTGGATTTATACGGTTTAGAATACATTAATGCGTAGAAATGATGACGCAACAAAAAAATAGGACATAGAATCAATGAGGAAACAAATTACAAACAACCAGAAGAAAGTAAGATGTCAAAGACAAATGGGTGACCGTCCGGCTGCGTCCAATGAAGCCGGCTCCATAAAGACACGGAGTTCCCAGTTGGCTGTGGAAGAACTCGACGGGTGTGCACAGAGCTCTGCCCTCAACCTCATTCAGAACCTTTAAGAACCGGAGCACCGACTGTGAGCCGGGCCTCTTGAGGCCAGTTTAGAAAATGTTGTTGAAAGACTTCCCAGAAGAAAGGAGGCTGTTAAGCTGCAGGTTGAACCCATTGGTTTAAATGGTGAAATGGACTTGTGGTTGTTCAGCGCTTTTCTAGTCTTCGGAACACTCAAAGAGCTTCAACACTTCACATCAAAGAACACGTCGAAATAGACTAGTGGAGCCCGTATGTCGATGTGTCACATCACCCATATGTCATCGTACTGTAGCACATATGAGGTGTAACACAGACCGCATTCTTCTAAAGCTGTTGAATATACCAAAAATCAAGTACATGGCCAATCTAAGTCCATACCTTTTGGGGTCCTAAGCAGAATGTAGTCCGCCCACAGCCCTTTGAATCCATCCGTATGCATTCAAATCATTGCTGCACAGCCTTTAATATCATCCTTATATATAATAAATGATATGTAGGTATTGAGGGACGCAATCATCGAAAACATTTTGGCAAGCACACAATTCATCATCATCATTTGTGACTTTTGACTGCTTCGTTAAGACGTTAATACCGAACGGATTGTGTTCATTGACTGTATGTGTTACGGTACGTTTCAGTGTTGACGAAGACCAACGAGAATATATATTTTTCAGTAGCAGAAAAAAAACGTCCATTCAATGTATTTGAAATTATGGATTGGATATTGATTTTTACAACCGTTAAATACAAAGCAGCATCGTGTTTCACGGTCAAACAAACGAAACAAAAAAATAGTGTGACAGGCCTTTAACTTATGTATGCACTTGACCATGAGGTCTGAATTTTCTAGGCCAAACACCCGACTCCCTGTGGGTCATGACTACCCCCCCCCCCCCCCCCCCCCCCTCACACACACACCCTGCTTTGTTTCTTTACCTTGCGTGCTGGGGTAAATACCTCAGCACCTGCATGTTGCACCGATTTCACCCGGCCCCGGCAGATGGTCCTCACCCTTCACCGAACACACACTCTGGCACCTGGGACGCCGGGGAAATCCTTCCGCGCTCTCGCCCCTCTCACGTGCACATATTATAAACACAGATGCAATGTGTGCAGGGGCGTGCGCGTCCGTGAGCAACGACCGAGTGGGTGGCGAAGGCGCTTCTCGTTTCCCCGCCTATGAACACAACAAAAAGCCACTAAGATCAATGTACGGAGCAGCTTTATGGGTCAAGTACAAGACACATAACACATTCAGGGATTCAAGGGCAATTTATTGCCATTATGCAACACACGGTTGCACAACGAAATGCAGTTGTAGCCCATTTGTTAAACAAGAAAACCTCCCATTTTGCCGGGTTTGCCTGAATTTTGTCGTGCGACCGGACATCAGGCGGGAGCCGACTGGGTGGTGGACTAGCATCAGGTCCTAGCTGGGTTAGCTTAGCTTCCATCGCGGGTTGATGTACTTACACACAAATAGAAATAACAGCACGAGGACAGCAAAGCTGGATGAATAAGGGTACAGGATTGTACACAAGTAGTGTAAAAAATGTGTGTATTGTGTTGTGATGTTGAAACGGAAACTGTTGCCACATAGTTGACAGAACTCTACATTGTCAGAAACATCATTGTATGTAACATTTACATAACCAAGTCGTTTTGTTGTGAAAAACTAAGTTTCCTGTTTGTTTTGAAAAGACCTTATTCATGCAACGAGCAGAAATTGACACGTGTTGCTGGGTTTCGTAGCAAAAATGAGGAGTTACTTTTCGTACTGTTGCGTGAGGATACGTTGAATAAATAATGAGCCTTTAAAATACATTTGTTTTGAAAAATCTGTTCTTAGTTTCACAAATGACTCTTATTTTGATATCTTTATTATTCTACAGTGTTTTTGTTTTATTCTATGTTGGATATACTACACACACACACACACACACACATCAGATATTTTAGTGAATATTTAGTAGTTCATAATAATAATTGTATTTAAAAAATACTTTTCTAATCAAATATTACACTGAAAACACTTTTTGATTGTGATACTAGAGCAGTTAAATACCACACACACACACACACACGCACACACACACACACACACACACACACACACACACACACACACACACACACACTGTGTAAGAGATGTAGTTCCCTCACAAAGCATCAGCCTGTAACGCAGCAGCTGTGCTCAGATTGGTTGTGATGAGGAGGAGCTGTTCCTTCCTTGAGCTTAATGTGAACATTTTGCCCCACGAGCCCCCCGTGTGTGACTGCGTGCGCCTGGACGGACGCGACCCCGGGCGCAACGTAAAGACAAATAAACACCTCGTGGCGACTGTTGATTTAATTAAAGGAGCCTTTCTGTACCGGCGGTGCGGCGCAAAAACAAAAAGGGAACGTTAATGATGGAATTAATGGCTGCTGTTTGCCAGGCCGAGCGGCCGCACCAGCCGCACGCCGTCCGAGGGAGTAACCCTGAGCTAAAGATTACAGGCCGGGGATGAGCTACTTGACGTGTCAAGTGGAGAGGCGGCTTCTTCTGGGTTTGAGGTTCTGTTGCAGTCTTCATCTTAAACTAAAATAAATGTTTAAATCATGACACACAAAGATTATCCCAACAAACTAAGTAACTAAATGTTCATGTAATTTCAAAATGACTTGTATGAGCAAAATAAAAATGCCAAAACTTGCCCAGCCACAGAGCCCAAATTCACCAATATTTAATCAGTAAATATTGGTGATTACCAAAAACAAATACCAGAAAAAGCCTGAAGTTCCCTCCAATCTGAGCAGCCATTCCCCCTCTAGTCTGTGAAGCACTTTTACCCTTGGCCTGTCTCAGATATTTACACACAAAGTGATGCAGAGCTTCACTTCAGCACAGGTATCATTACTTTTTGTTCAACCTTTCTGGATATTAATGAAACTTCCCTCACAATGTTTATTCAAGAACTTAAATGAGTCAGAAGCAGTAACTCACGCCCACGTATCTGCAGAGCCGGGACACCGTCAAGGGAACCGGGTGATGAATCACCGGAAGAAGAAGGAAGTGTGGCCTTATACTTCAAAGTTTAATCGCCTCGCTAAGAATCACTCTCTCCTGGCGGACGACAGCGTCAGAGACACTTTGAGGTCCAGACCTTCACTCCTGCTGTCCCACATCCATCACACATGGGCGTCTTTTTCATTTCCTGACCGTGGATCTCTCTGCTGCTCGGGATATTAAGGGACAAGTTGTTTTTTTGACATTAACTTGACACTTAGCAAAGCAGCTGCTGCATGAGGAGCTTTTTGTAGCAGCACAGAGTTAAAAGTGTTACAGGTAACGTGTTTAATGTCCTGCAGAGGACCGCGGGCCGAGAGCGCTGGACGTACGAGGGTTATTCCATGAAGACTTGTTTGTTGGTCAATCGTGAAGCCTGAGGGTAAAGTGCTACAATATGTTAATACTAAGTTTAAACTATGTGTGCCTGTATACACACACATATACATATGCATCAATGTATAGATATAGATTGTAAGATTGCAGATTGTAGTTTCTTCACTTCTCTTTAAGATGATATTTATTGACTTTTGGCCTTCTGGAAGCTCGTCATTTAAAAAGCCTTATATCTGTTCTGTGTAATATTTATCTCATGCGGTACGTGGATCGGATTATCCGGTTCATCACCATTCATCCAATCACAAATGATTCCTCTTTGTTTTGTTTTGGAAGGTTTAGACGCTGCAGTGATGGAAGTCGATTTGTACATCTCGAGATCACGCTGAGAATTCTGGAAAACGTTGTCACATCTCCAGCCTGACCGTTCACTCCGTCAATGAGTCCTCTACCTGTTCACACAGACATTTAGTCAGCAGGACGCTAGAGATGCTGGAGAGGCTGTCCTGTTTGTTTGGTTACATGTCAAAATGTCCTCAGTCAACGCAAATAACCCCGAAACTTAAAGCATACAAAAGTTAGGATTAAAAAATAAATATTATATTGAACGATATCTTTGATGCCATGTATTTAGGGTGTTTTTGTAAGTTAAAAGCTAATTGTTGGACTACACCAGAAACAACGTCGGACGCTACCCTGAAGAAACAGAGATAGAGGAAAACACTCGAGGAGTAAAGCGTGTTGTATTGGAGAGATGTAGAACCACGTTGCATGTTGACGAACTTCCGTTGAAAAGGTTTCCAGCACATTCAGACCGCTACATGTCTGAATAAAATATGCCGTCACCAATCGGCCCTGATCATTGGCACCATTTTGCATCCCCAGTCAAATTAAATGCATCACGTATATCCACTCAGAATAAGACTTTCATGTTTTTAGCGGTTTGTAGTCGTTATTTTTTAAGCCGTTGCTTCACTTCTTCATTGAATACGTTCTGGCTGCTTCATGTTTCATCTTTTAAAACCACCTCTTAAGTATATGACTCATATGTAACGACCTTTGGTTCGACAGTTTCTGTTGTCATTTTGTTTTTCTCATACTCATTTCAGCCATCCTCCTTCATGTTGGCATTATTGTTACGATTGAGAATGGCTTCCTGTAAAAGCGGCTACAGATGGGAGCCGGGCCATCGGGTGAAAAAAAACAAACGATAACAAGCGTGAGATTAGTGGATAATATCTCAAAGCACATGTTGACTTCACACACGTCTAGTGTTGCCGTACACGTGACTCAGTGACAGTTGAGGAGACCACTCAGTGAAAGTTCACTCCATGTACACTCACCGCTTCTTTTTGTTGCATATCCCTCTGCACCCTGGAGATTAATCAAAGACAGCCGAGCCAAAGCCCCTTGATGATGATGGTGATGATGATGATGATGATGGTGCAGTTTGGGGTGGGGTGGGGGGAGGGCAATAGATTAAAACCCTAAGCTATTGACCCATAACTAAAGTGATGTTTGAGCTCATAATCTTTTCATCTCGTGGTAAGTGAAACCCGCTTTGTTGGATTTTGGACCGTCAGCAGACAATAGGGAGGATCATTTTAACATGGCTCCATGCTGAGCAGGTGGGAGGAGGGGAGGGGGTAGCAGAAGAGACCAATATTTAGCAAATAGTATCTGTGAGTTATTTTCTACACTTCCACCACAAACAAACGAATAGAGTCGCATGTCATTTAAAATCTACCAAAAAGAAGCATCTTCCACATCTTTTGTTTTTTGATTTTGTGTGTGTGTGTGTGTCTGGCAACGCGATTGTTCCGAAACAGCGATGCAGAAAGGAGGGATGCGCTTGGGATCCCAGGCAATTTTCATTACACCGAGTCAAGCTGTTTCAGTTCAGGATCCAGGCCTTTGTGCCGCTTTGCCCGGCACTGATAACTGGAAACGTGGCAACCAAACAGCATTCTGTGTTGCAGCACACTTTCGCGCCGGGGCCTTGCAATACGTCCATCTGCCGCGACTAGTGTTGCAGATCGCGCCGATGTCCCCGCCCGCGTTCCCTCGCCTCCTCTCGCCATGAGCTTCTCCAGGTTTGCACGACCGCTCAGCCGTAGTCGCCCTCGGTGCACAAAAAAAAACAACCTTTTGTTCCTGAAATAAAGAAGATTTTCTCAGTGCTTTCCTGCGGATGTAGAAGTTTTTTTCCGCTGGCAAGGTTTGGCCTCCAGTGTGCTTTTAATGGCCGCATTCTAAGCATGACTATATCGGTAATTACAACTTATTCTGCAGCACACGTGTTGAATCTACTAATGCATGAGGGCGTGATAGGACGTGTAGGTAAAGAACGGGACGATGCAGAATTCCAAAGCTTTCGGTGGATATGTGTTCGACCGCCGAAGGGTTTTTATTCAAAGGTTTGTGCTCGGTTGGCTGTCAGAAGGTGATTAAGTTTGCAGTTGAGGTTATCATCTTTCACGCAGGTTTGTCAATCAGATAATCATAAACAGATTTGTCCAAATGTTTTCCAGCCCCCCCCCCCCGCCTCTAACAATAAAGACATCCAACAAAACATGTGCTTCAAGACCAACTTCCAAGAAAAATTATTTATGGCCAAAATCTCTACATCAGATATCAAAGTACGATCCAAAACCCCGACCACCAGAATGCGCCGACAGCCCGAACCCAAGCGAAGGACAATCTGTCCCGCCTCTCAAGCTGTCGTCAAATCACCCCCCCCCCCCCTCCAAAAAACAACAACACAAGAGCAGATCTTCAGCTCGTCACCTTCCAGCTTGTTCCCCCAAAGATTACAACACCGAAACTACACCGAGCATATTGACGCACTTTAGAAAAAAAGAGGCGGTTACCAGATGCTTGATCCTTAAATCCCCCCCAAAAAAATCACGAGGCGATGCTTATATTATATCAAGCATTTATTGGAGAGTATGTTTATTTTTAGGGGGGGGGGGGGGGGAGGATGTGAGTCTTCAGGGCCGAGCTGCAGCGTCTCACAGGTCTAAGCTCACTCTGAGACATATTGAGACACAATTTCATCTCGTGGATTATTCCGTCTCGGGGAGGGACGGACAGATGATATTTTGAAATATAAATAAACAAACACATGTCACAGGGTGTAATGGGGGTTGAGGGGGGGGGGGGGGGGGGGGGGGTGCGTTGGGGGGAGGGCGACGGTAGGGGGGGGGTGGAAGAGGGAGTTCCTTAAGAGCCTTCGGCTATCTGCAGAACGCTGATTATGCAGAAGTTAAGGGGATCGGACCAGACAAGTTTATGTCTGCATTAATCAAGGGAGAATAAAAGGATGCCGCCTGTGTTCTGTGATCACTCGGTGCATAATCAGACATCTGAGGAGGAGAGCGTGTTCTACAGTGTGGTGGCACATGGTGATGATGTTCTGGTTGACTGAATACAATGCTATGATATCACTGCTGGGGATGTTTTATGGGTTTTAGTGGCGTGCTTGGTCCTCTCAGCCACGCGTGAATAATACAGACAGCCCTATTCTAAATATGACAAAGCAGAACCAAGTTAGTCAAATGTTATCGTATCCTTCCTCCGATAACTGAAATGAGAGCTGTAATCAGCTGAATAATTCCTTTTCGGGGACGCAGACAAAGAGCAGCAATAATGTTGTGAATCCTGCAGAAGAAAGACTTAAATAGCGGCGCCGTCTTTATCGTTTCACCACTAATTAGTCGCTACAATTCACGGAGCCATGAGAGCAGAAGAAAGTGACTATTTTTAGAATATTGTACATTAATCTGACAACTAAGTGGAATCCATTGTTAGCTGCAGAGCTCTGTGGACCGAACGTCTACTTTAGTAAGACAACTGACAACTTGAATGTAAAAAGGTTTAGTTTTGAACCAAAAAACTGTTAATTAACTGCAAGGCAGGTCATGTAGCAGCATATTAGAAGAAAAATGAGTAGCTGCGAGTATATTATAGCGAGGCATTGAACGATATGAAAAATTAACGTTACGATTATCCTGGCCAAAACAATTCACAATAACCATTAAAATATGGTTAAATGGCACTAAATGGCCATAATTCGTAGATATCCCACAATGTGTTTTCCGTATGTTATGTAATCTTGAAGAAGGACGTAGAAATACTAAATCACACCTGGCGGGTGGAAGGGTCCATCAAACAGCGATCTTTCTGCCGCCGTTAGTTCCTCGTGTTTTCGTCACGTAGCTCGCGTACTTCAATAGTACGTCACCTAAACTACAATCTTTTCCTGAACCTAACTAAGTAGTTTTGTTGCCTAAACATAACTTAGTTGTTTCATGTGAAGACTGAAGTTTATTTTGAAAAGACTGCATGCATGTAACAAGCGGAGATTAGCTCGCATTGCTGGACTTTCAAAGTAAAATGCATGAAAAACTAGTAACTTTACGTAAGATACCTTACGAACCGTCATATGACGATACTTTGCATTAATCATGAGGTCCTCCTGCTTGAATAAAGGATGTATACAATAGAAACATTATGTCTGTTTCCTACATGGTAATCCCTTTATTTATTTAAATCAGGCTCTATCTTTCACTTTCACCAGGATAGCAAGCTAGCTGCATTTTTCACTCGTGAAACTAAATCATGGATATTCACGGTTATACCGACAATTCAAATTCACCACAATCAACTTATTGTGTTTTTTTAACGGCGATCCGCAAAATAAATCCTATATCATCCTGTTTCTAATCATAGCTGTAGTATATTTGTAAATATTGTCACATATTTTGGAAAAATGCTTCCTGGAAAAAGCAAGTCTAGGTCGTTCAGATTAGTACATTGTAATAATGTTTTATTATTTAATTTGTTGTGGAAGTGAACTGTGAAAATCTCTCGTTTATTAAGATTCAGCCTTTGCAAAGTCGGAAAGATTAAGAAAACAACAGAGGCCGATTCTAGTGATGCTGGATTTCAAATGCATAAAAGCACAAATATGGTGTGAAATGCATCACCGCCGGCGTAATATTATGCACGCACATGAATGGACTTCATTGGCATTGTCAGCCAGGACAGGTGCGACCCCATAAGCCATAACAAGCTCATCTACATTTCACAGCATGGAGGAGCGTCTCAGCCCCGACTAATGTGTCGGCTTGTTTTCCACCGCAAAACACAGGAAAGAAAGCATCATATATACCTCTTATATTATATAGTGTGTAAATGTAACACTCGACATAAAAGTGTAGCGCTGAAGCTCTTGTCTTTCAGCTAATGTTCAAGTTCTTGAATCATAGATCATCATCATTACTTTAACAGAAGAACATCCCTCGTTTCTGATGGAAGAGTGGGTCCCGACACGAAGAAGACCTTCTTCAGCGTGTTCAGCAGCAGGTAACCCCCCCCACCCTTCACCCAGATTGTCAGCTAATAACCATCGTCTTCCTCTCCCCAACTTTGACTCTGATGTATCTCCAATGTCATCAATGGGTGAGGCTCATTTCTGCTTTATGTTGGGGTGAGAGAGGAGAGAGAGGAGACATTTCATCCTGCAGCCGCAACGACATCAACATCAATCTGTCTGAACTGCTGCTTAAATGACTGTGTAACCTTTACAGCACTGTTAAAGAACGATGTATAATTTCTGCATAAAAAGAGAAGAGAAGTCGAGGTAATAAAAAGAGAGAAGAGGAGTACAGCTGATGCACTTTCACTTTACTGGACTTGCAGGCTTTTTTAATGCCCAGTAAAAAAAGAAGAAAAAACAAAAGTTGCGCCCTCGAGAGTCACTTTGTAAAAGACTCACTGATGTTTCCTGCTTTTAATAAAAACACGCACATTAATAGATTCACTGAATATTTTAACAGATTTAAAAATGTCTGGGAACAACAACAGATTGAGAGCCATAAAAAGCAGAATAAAGCCTTTATTACCCACTGACATTCCCCCACATAATGGAAATATTTTACAATGCCTCCCATTTATGGACCTCCGTCCACCATAAATCATATTATGCAAGAAACATCACCATGACTGCTGGCATTAACTACTTCATATGAAATAGGTTTCCAGAGGGAAGGATTGACTTTACTATACGTCGCCCGGAACAAAATCCAATCTGCCGCCATGTTTAATGCCACGTTTTTTTTTTTATCTTGCGAGCATATGTTGGAATGGCTACAGATGATGAAGCTAGCTGCTGGGCAAAGTGATCATCAGTGCTGTTCTTTTTCTATTGTTAGAGCTCTCTTAATAACAGGATCCGGCAAAGTGTTTGTGACCTTTGTCAGGGTTTCTTTTTATTTATTCTGGAAACACAGGGGCTAGCAGGAGCCGCTGTGCTAGCCCCCCCCCCCCCGCGGCATGTGTGAATATGCAACGCTCCCCTATTTCTTTTCTTTTGTGCAAGGTTTCAACATGAAAACCTGAAATTGTTTGGAAACCTTTTGCCTCGCAGGGCCTTCACGGGGTGAAGCCACATAGAGCTGAGCTCTGCAAGAATGTTTGACGCCACTTCCTTAGTCGAGCATATGCCACATTCTGTTCTGGGGAGGCCGTGTTTGTGTGGTGGTTGTTGTTTTTCCTTTTTCTGGGGAGGAAGGGCTGGTCAGGGACAGCAGCTGTCCAGCCCTCTGTGAGCATTAAGACACGCATGACCCGGCCAAAAAACACAAGGTAAGCAAAAAGAACACACCAACAATGCTGCTCTTCTGTGCATTTCTGCTCTGCGTCTCGTAAAACCTCCATGACATTCATGTCAGCCCATTATCACCGCAGTAATACAATAAATGCAATCTATTGATTTGGTCGACAGGGACACAAATTGTCTGTTTTTTGTCCCGTGTCGAGGACGATGAAAATAATGCCAATGGAAAGTCAATTAGGAGCCTTATTCATGGTGGACACGCAAATGAATGCATCCATGTGACTAAGCAACAGTCAGAGCAAGTGACGTACTTTATGATATCCAAAAACACCACTATTTTGAGGTGGACCAGAAGACCGGAGTTGTGATTTTATGGTAGTGGTTTTCAAAACTGTTCTTGACAGTTTTCCAAAACCTAATTACGTGATTTTGTTGCCTAAACCCAACTGTTGGTTTTGTTGCCTCAACCTAACTGTTGGTTTTGTTGCCTAAACCCAACTGTTGGTTTTGTTGCCTCAACCTAACTGTTGGTTTTGTTGCCTCAACCTAACTGTTGGTTTTGTTGCATAAAGCCAACTGTACGTAGTTTTGTTGCCTCAACCAAACTTTACGAGGTTGTGTTGCCTAAACCAAATTGTACGTAATTATTTTGAGCCGAACCGTGATGTCTTGTCTAAACCTAACTTTCGTTTTTAAAGTAATGTTGTTTCTAAAAAAGAAAGTCGTTGAAAGAGACAGGAAAAACAAAAGGAGAATTCATGTCCCTGTACACAAAACCTATAGAAACTTCTATTCGTGGCTATTTCGCGATCTGCCGTGAGGCCGCGTTTTTCATGTGGTTACATTAGAAAGGACACTCATGTGGGTCAAAGTGAAATGTAGAAGCAGTTCAACACACAGTAGAGGGAAGAGGCTTAATGGAGAGATCAAGAGAAAAGGCAGCAGCTCCTAGAGGAAGGAAGGAGGGAGGAGGAAGGAGGGAGGGGTGGGGGGCAGGTGGTAGGCATGGACAAGGGTATGCTGGTGCATCTGCCTGCGGCGATGGTATTGACGGACATATTTCCCACAGCTCCGTGTCACAGCGGGATCATCGCACATGATTACGGGGGGGATCAGCATGATCGGCTGTCGCTGATTTCACTGACATCTGTCGGTGAGGTGATACAAGCTGTGACGAGGATCGGCCCCGACATGGAAATCTTGAGCGGCTGTTGAGCCGCGGCGACCGAAGGCTTCTTGTAACTCTGAGTGGAAAACCACAAAGCGCCTTTTACCAAACGAGAAAAGGATTTCATCGTCTATTTGCACGAGTTTCGACACTTATAACACACCCAAAATGTTTTAAAGCCTTGATACTCAGTGGCATTTTGGCGCATACTCACAAGAAAATACATGAAAGATTCTTAAAGTGTTATTTAAATGATGTTCTATTTCTTTATTTATCTACCATGACAGCGAGCTAGACAGTTTTTAAAAATCACTCGTGACAATGTTCTCAATTATCCCGATAATGGAAAGTGTTTTTTTTCCCCTAAAATTAATTTACCATCAACTTCTACGGCCTCCGCCATATCTGAAAACGTTGCAACTAGTGAAGAAGAAGAAGAAGAAGAAGAAGAAGAAGAAGAAGAAGAAGAAGAAGAAGAAGAAGAAGAAGAAGAAGAAGAAGAAGAAGAAGAAGAAGAAGAAGAAGAAGAAGAAGAAGAAGAAGAAGAAGAAGAAGAAGACTTGTGAGGCTGTGAACACCACTAGAGGAGTGTGTTCATCTTGACTCTGGTAAATACGCCCCAATTTGAGGGCAGCATAACCACACATCACCAGTGAGAGTGAGACATCACCAGTGAGAGTGAGACATCACCAGTGAGAGTGAGACATCACCAGTGAGAGTGAGACATCACCAGTGAGAGTGAGACATCACCAGTGAGAGTGAGACATCACCAGTGAGAGTGAGCCATCACAGCGAAAACCAATTCACACATAATCCAGTGATCGAGCGTCCTTTGCTCAAAACCAATAGAGTATCTGTCCGGCTCCAAAAGATGGATTATTCATCCCTGGGTAAGTGATTGCAGGGTTCATAACAATGAGATTCGGATTAAGGAATTCATTATGGGGGTTTTTGAAGCGGAGCACAGCTTGAACACAATTACATGTAAGTCCAGCCCGGGAGATAAAAAATCATCTCCTCAATATGGAGCGCTTTGATGTGACCCTCGACACAGAAAATGATCTCCCAGATAAATCCTTTCTTCATTTCATCTCGGAGATTCGAAGGGAAATTCTTCAACATATGGCTTAAATTGTTGGTAATGGATCGGAGGCGAGTGATCTGGGGCAGAGATCCTGAGCCCTTTCTCATCTTCTGATGCGAGCTCTATCTTTGATTAAATGTCAGACTTTCACTGTCACATATGCTGGAAGAAAATCCCCCCCCCCCCTTTATTTACCTTAAAGGCTTCTTAATGGGCCGTTCCAAGAAAATAAATCGAAATCTTTGCCCCGATCACGAGGAAGACTTCGGACATTATGCTGCCGTTCTTGTACTGAATCATCTTGGTGGTTGCATTCGACAAAGCAATTCACAGAAAAGCTTTTCTTTGTGATTCAGTTGGAAAAATATGCTCTAGTCAAAGAAATAGCTCAAGTAATACTTTGCTTTTCAATCTTCTCTTTTGGGATTGTCTCAGTTTCTGTGTGGCTTTCAAACATCCCTCTGAACCACAAAACCCGCCTGTGGGATTGAAGACCATGTTTTATTTAAACAATGGCCACAACTACACCGTTTATCACAGCCAGAAGCTGTAAAAAAACTGAATTATTGTCAGATTATCATCTTTCCAACGGTCCCTGAACACATCATGTGTCACGAACGCCTCAGTCAGAAAAAGCAACTAAAATAAAGCTTAAAATTGTGATATTTCAACAAAAATATACACAATGTCTCATTTAAAATCTTAACCAGTTTTAACCAGATCCTGTAAAAAACATTAAAGTCTGAGCTCCTCAACGCTACTAGGAAGCCATGTTTGACTCGGCAGAGACCAAAAGTCACATGACAACAATTATGTGAAGCTTTGACTGAACTGCAGGACAGGAGAGGTTGAAGTAGAGGTTGTAAAAATGTAAATAGTCCAATAAACATAGCACATGAAGCCTCAATTTCTCTCCCAACATTGGTAACTTGAAATTTTATTTCGATATGTAGATCGATATTTTTGTAAAATAAATCATCAAAGAAATCCAACAATTTGTTTACATTTTTATACTTCATGGCATTATAACTGTTTTGCACTAAAGACATGTTTGAGTTCTCTGTACTTCTAGTCATGATTGTGATGTTTCCGTAGAGGAGCAGGACTATAAATCAAGCCCCCAGAGTAAAATGTGACCGGAGCAAAAAACGCCCCGAAACTGCTTGGTGTTCAGAGGGTTTTAATTGCCTTATTTCCAGTTTGGGGGTCAATAAAATGCAGAAGTAACGCAGCATTAGTAGAGAAATAGTTGAAAAAGGTATGAAGACTGTAAGATCTGCAGCACTGACCACATCCTGTGATGTCTAAGCCAGCCGACAAGGTGTTTGAGTACAATTTATGAATTAATCTCTCCATTTAACGGCTCGTTTGAACAAATAATGAGCAAAGATTTAATCAGCATACGTGGTTTAAAAACAAAGAGCTCCATTGCACCTACAAATGTCTCCACTGAGTATAATATTCCTTAAAAAGAGAAATAGACTCGTAGGATTCAAGGATTCAAGTAATTTGGGGATAAACGCATTCATTAAACGTGTCCAAAGTAATTAATACTTGTTAAAGACGCTTCTGCTCGGTGAGCAATGCAAAGCTATGGCGGCTTGTTTGGGTTTGTTTACTGCGTATACGACCAGTCATCGACATGAATGATGTCAGGACGCTTTACCACCAGAAGTGTTTATGACAGAGTAGAGCACAGCGTCCGACTGCATTTTCATTCCCGTTATTTTTGTTTTAACGCATGTGTGAATCAATTAATTCTGCCATAAAAGGCCACCATAAACTGTGTGCAGGAGTTAATGAGTCCGGCATTACCACATCATTACACCAGCTGGCATAATGGAGCATGTGTTGTTTGTCATAATATATGCTGCCATGCTTAACAGACATAAATTGTTTGGAATGCTAAGTTTAGCTGTTTTTTGTTTGATGACAAAGACAAAAAGCTCGTGCACTAAGATCACCGTGCTACCAGCAGGTACGTACTTACACACGTGTGTGTGTGTGTGTGTGTGTGTGTGTGTGTGTGTGTGTGTGTGTGTGTGTGTGTGTGCATGAAAGTGATTTTACAGCTGACAGGCTTTATCAGGGTGATCTAAAACAAGCTAATAAGCCTTTTAGGATTCCATATATCGTACTTAATGTTTGTGGAGGAACTGACAAAGTTCAAAAACCCTCATTTAATTATGTTTATAGCACCGATAGCATCGCCAACACACTGCTTACAAATCTAACTTCGTCCACAGCTGCGTTTCAAAACAGAAGGGAAGCAAATTAGTCAATTTTCCCGACAAATAGATGCTTTTTTACCACTTGCCTGTACACTTTGGTGCAAAATTAAATAATCAAAGCATTAATATAGCAGCGAACCACTTTTATCTATGTAGAGATATAGTGGAGTAATGTGTACCTGAGCAGAGGATGAAGTCACTTGCGCTCTCTGTGTGTTGTAATCTGAGCTTCTCTGTGCTTTGTTTATATCGCCGGGCCGGCCACACGTGCTTTCAGTGCATGTTCGAGCTCAAAGGGCTTTAAGCGACTTGCATTCATCGGGTGGAAAGGATGTTTAACTTGTTCTGTGTCTGCTGGATGTCAATGAAGATACATTGATGAGCAGATACCTGTTTCTGTTTCAGTCTTTTTGCCACTTGAATAAATCCTGAAAGAAACCCCAATTTGAGTTGGCGAGCAACGTGAATTATGCCGTTTCTCTAAGTGCTAAATAGTCTAAATATACATGCGTTTAAATAAGCATTTTAGGGTATGTAGTAGTTTGATCGCACAATGTTGTCATGCCCACTAAAAAGTACTTAGGCCTGACATGACATGCTTCATTTGGTGCTTGTTTTTCAAGTGTTTTAAAAAGGTAGTATTCTCTCATGTAAATGCTCCAGAATCCAAACAAATCTCTTCAAACATGCCTGGTGTAAATGCACCCTAACTGTGTCAACAGCTAAAGCTGGCTGCTGCTGATAAACAGCTCACTAACAACTTGCTCAGTGGACCCTCGCACCATAAAGGCGGGTTAAAAATACATCCCAGTGAGCGCCACTCATGCAGCACATGTTTCCTTCAGTCACAAGCCGCTCAAGATGCGCCTCCATCCATCGTCTCATAAGCAGTCTGCAGCACAGCGAGGGGGGGGGCGTCTCAAGGTTACCAGGCCCTTCACCGCTCTGGCATGATGGGTAGCTGCTGCCCGTGCCAGGAAGCCGGCCAGCAAAAATAACTGCCCGGGTTCGCATGGCCAGCTTTACCTTGACTGAAAGAAAGGAAGAAGGCACCGGCGGCCCCCCTGCCGCTCGGTAACTGATACCAAATGGTGCCTCCCCTCTGGGGTCCTGACCTGCGAGCAGGCAGAGTCCCAGGACACCTCAGAGCCGAGCTGGAGGACGGGCAGACAGCTGTCTTCTGTCAGTGGGCCCGTGGACCTCGAAGATCATCTTTTTCTGCACACACACACACGGCCGTTTAGCAAGAGACTAAAAGCAGAGCGGCAAAAGGACTGTACTGAGTCACAGTCACACTGCAACTACAAATGTTCCAGTTCTGATCTTTCCCACTGCAGATGCAGATCTGATGCCTGCTAAAAAAACTACATGGAGGCTATTTTTAATGCCGAAATGATCAACTATGAGATACTGAAAGATTATTATGTATATTTTTACAACGAGCTTCAGAGCAACAAAACAGGAATCCTTCAGCCAGGAGGCCGCTGTTCATTCCTCGTGTGTAACAATAAGTAAACGCGGATGTTTCTGTCATGTAACCTGCGTTTAGTAACGGCACTTCCGTGGTTATTTGAACCCAAACGACGATCTTAGCCTAAACTTAACTCAGTAGTTTCCTGTGAAGACGGAAGTTTATTTTGAAAAGACTGTCTGCATGTAACGAGCAGAAGACGACTCGTGTTGCAGGACTTTCACAGTAAAAGCACTAAAAATGAGGAGTAAGATATACCAACCGTTGTATGAGGATACGTTGCATTGTGTCACTTCCTGTTTTCAACATTACCATCAGCATGAGTTATTTGGTCACATGCTAACGGTCATCCAGATATAAGGGGAAATAAACCGGAGTTTATAATTAGAACAGAGGGAGGCCTACTTTACTCTGAACACGGCTATGATGTGTAACTAAAGACATCTTCCTTAAGAGTAAACATCAATAAATGATCTTTGAATTCTCTCGAGTCAAGTCTCAGATCTACTTAAATCAAGAGATAACTTACTTCCTGTTCTGCCACCTCCACCTCTGAAGCCAGCGAGGCTCTGAGGAACAATGTTATATGGATGCTGATGGGGAGAAGCTGCATAATTAATTTGTATATTCTAGCATGACAGATGTTTGATTTTGGCCGTAAAAGTAATTAATAAGAGAGTGGAGGGAGAGGCAGATTGCTGGAAGATTATTTATGAAGACTCCTCACAGAGCATGTTGGAGGTGGGGGTGTGAGAGTGTGTGTGTGTGTGTGTGTGTGTGTGTGTGTGTGTGTGTGTGTGTGTGTGTGTGTGTGTGTGTGTGTGTGTGTGTGTGTGTGTGTGCCCCAACATCACCTGCTCCCCTGGCTGTCCCAGCTGTTAGCCTAGCTGCTACCACTGTCATCGCCAAACATTTGCTTTAACGTCCCTCTGCGGCGAAGGCAACAACTGAAATGACGAACGGACAAACCAAAACATTGCACCAGTGTTTAAAATTTCATAACAACACGGAGCCGAAGGTCTTAACCATTTTAATAAATGCAAAACATACTCGTCTGATTGTTCCAAAGGGCAAACCAGAACACCTGCTTCTACTTGGGAGAGGAAGATTCAGAGAATACAGATGTTGACATCTGCCGCACACAGAAGTGAAGTTAATTGATGTATTTGTGTTGATGGTGAGTTATGTTTGCACAGCTTATTATTTACATATTTAAATACTTTCATTAGTGAGTTTAAAACGGTCACAATGATCTGTGGTTTTCCCTCACATGCATCACAGTCGAGGTCCTCCCAGCTTCTGATTGGTTAGTTCAGTCACATGTGTGTGTGAGGAGCAAGGGACCAAGGGTCCTTCTCATTTCCCGATTGCGTGCCTCCTCGAGGAAGAGACACGTCCTCGCCTCGGAGCCGTCACTTTAATACAACGTCAAGTATGTGAATGTGGTTTGACGCCTCTTTTATTTGGTTATTGTTGTCAAAATCATCATACCGATAGATTTTCTGATAAGAAGAAAGAACAAAGAGTCAAATCTTTGTATGGAACAGGCAAATCTGATTCGTATCAAAAAAATAACTGTCGGAAGAATATATTTATTTAATGCAAACTCTTGTTTCCCCAGAACTGTAAAGTACACAATCATAATAACGCAGTTCAGTAAATGGCGACGTCCGTGTACCAAGATGGCGACGGCTAAATCGCCAAACTCCAAGCTTCATAACATCAGTCCGCAAACCAAAGGGTGACGTCGCGATGACTACGTCCACTTCTTATATGCGGTCTGTTGTGTGTGCCAAACGTCATGGCAGCCCACGTGGCGCTCGTCAAGATGTTTCACTCTGGACCGACGGACCAAAAGCTGCCACTTCTAGACCATTCGGATGGCTTGGCTAAACATAAGTCCAACGGGACATCAGGCTGCACAACATTTGGTCAACAAGTACGTCTGGACTCAGAAAGACGGACCGCGGAGGAGAAACAAAATAATTAGATACGGCCAAGTGTTTTGCAACAGCAGGGACGGAGCAATTTATGCCTCAATCTAGGCACAAACTTCCATTTTTCTTTCCCCCCCCTTTTTTTATTACAGAGCTGTACGGCTTCAGAAGATAATAATGAACTGTAATGGATGCCAAACAGTGAGGACAGGGAGTGAATGTAATTTTCTCAATGAGGGCATAAATCTCACAAGGAGGCTGGAAACTGGAAAGTCCTGTTGGGTATTCAAATCTGCTGCCGTGACTGAAGCGGTCACAGTACATCACGGTGCGTTGCGGCTCGACAGAAGGTTAGCGCAGGCCATCCGCCACAATGTGATCTCCTTCATTGCCGGTCTGGATGCTTGGTGGGTTCTTATTAGTCAGCAATGATTAAAAAAAAACAAAGCTTTGATAGCAGTGCACAGGAAGGGGCCGATTTAATCAAGCCCTCTTCCTCCTCGCTGTAATATATATACGTTGTTGTGACAACAATAGGCTCTTGTTTCATTTAGCTGTGAAGTCTACGGGCTTACATTAATTCAGACCATAACCAGGGGCCGTGGATTATGGGAATTAAACATTATCTGAATAAGAATAGAGGTGGAGAGGAAGGCATGCATGGACAGCGATGGAGAGATTAAGGTCTGACTGATCTCTCTGTTAAGCCTTATAGCTGCGACGTGACGAGGCCCTCTGCTGAACAGCTTTCTCTGCCGGCTCCTGCAGGTGTCGCCAGCAGTTCTTCATCTTCTAGGACTCCAAAGATATTCAAAACCAAACAGGTTCCCGGTAATGACACCCACTTGTAAACGTGGAAAACAGGTTCATGTTGGTGAGACATAAAGATTACTTTTGGCTCCCTCTGCTTTCCAGGATTTAATCTATCGGTAAATTAGAGAAGAAACGGCAGAGGCTGCTTTTACTTATTTCACCAAAAAGGCCTGATAATTGCCACAAAAATGATCTGACAATATCCTGGGGCATGTTTTTCAATATGCAAATTCAACCCCGTTCCCAAACAACTAAACCTCTCAATTACGAGGGAATTTGAGGGGAAAATTTCTCGAATTGAAGCAAAACAAGGCAACAAAACTAATTTTAAATGTGATACGAACATTGGTCTCCTTTGTGAAAGTCCCACCCCAACCTCCCCCCATACGGGTTTCTGTGGACTCATGTGAAACGTATTTGTGAAAAGCAAACATAGTCCACGACTTTTCCCTAGAAACACAAGTCACTACGCAGTTTAGTTGTTTGGAATATCATTTGTAGTTGACCAAACTGGCCGAGTTGGTCTGCTTAATTGAAACAAACTGTAAACAAATCATTTTAAATCAAGGTGGATTTTTATTGCAACTGCATCTCACGTATTCATGAGCGAACGTGGTTTGCTCAATTGTCAACAAATCGTCAACAAGTGCATTCACTTTGAGTTGATATATTTTATACCAACAGTTGTTCAGTTCCCCTCAACTAACTCCAATATGAACCCATCCGCGTCTTTATAAGAGGGCCAGAGCAGCTGACGTAGTATAAAGAATGAGAAAGAGTCCACACGAGGCAGGCGGGAGGTGAGGAGAGGAGAGTCAAACAAACACAGGACTTTCCTCCGGCAGACCGCTGTTCGTGTGCCCCGCAAAATTAACATTAACGTAAAAAGGTTCACATTTTCTCTCGATAGCTGCAGAGTCACACGAGTTGTTAGAAACTAAATAAACAGCTTCAAAGTACATCACCACTCCTGAAAACGTCTAAATCACTGTGCCACCAGCTGTCTCAACATAATCTCTAACTCTTCTTTGGGACCTTTTTGGGGTCACAGGACACAAAATGTCGGAAAACATCAGAAAGGTAGAGCTTGTTTTGGATCATCATCCTTTAAAAACTTTGAAAAGCTTTTCTGCTCCTTCATCGGTAGAGGAACTCTGGAGGCTCAATTACGGTGATCACACTTATCAAAACTAAATCTGTAAAGTATAAACTGCTTAGATCTTGTTATATTTCATTAGTCATCATGTGACTCACTGATGGAAAACATCGCAGTTTGAGAACCACCGCTTTAGTCTGCTGTGTCAGCTTTTTTAAATTCCCGCAATTTCAAAAGACGAGCAAGTGAATGATGATAATTGAACTCTGGGAAGTACAGTGTGTGCATTAAAAGAAAAAGTGCTCACGCTTTTGGCTCAGTAAAAAATCACTTTAAATACTTGTTTGACCTCCGAGTTGTCAAATTAAATGCCCTTGATAGTAAATGTGCGAGATTGCAGAAAGAACAGGTACGTCCAGCCGTCGCTAGGAGAGATTCTGTGCATATAATTGTACAGATGTGTCTGATTAATGGGGAATGTATTTGAAATTAATTACAGAGCGATAAATTAGCGCTCTAACGCCGGACAAAGTGAATTGAATCCTTCTCTTTCTTGAAGGATAAATAGAGAGATGAAATATAATGAAGAAAGAAAGAAAGTGATCATAAAGAAATGCATTTGCATACTAATTAAACCGGTGTAATAATCTCAGCGATATTCTTCAAAAGGAGTGTACTCAATAGAAGTCATTTCCATAACTTACTGAGTTATTGTCCTTCTGTCCTACAGTACTGTGGGGAACGGCTCCGCTTCAAACGGGGTAAAATCCTCTCCTTGTTTTCAACTTTCTTGCTGATAAACTTCGGCACCGTTCATTGTAATTCCCGGCACACCCTCAACGCAGGGTTAAATGTCCTTTCAATCTGTTAATTGCAGGACTTTATAATTCAAAGGAAGGGATCCAAGACCCGCTATAAATCAAACAGCCACTCACAGGGGGGTTTAATGAATTCCTCCCAGTGACATTGCAGGTATAGCATCGTCTAACCCGGAGACTCGACGGTATTCAGTAAACACACTTTAAAAAAAGAAAAGAAAAAACGCTCGTTAAAAAGTGATCCGCGCTCAAAACAAATCATCTACAATCTCAGGTGTGTGTGTGTGTTTGCAGTTTCAAAGAAGCGTTACATGGATGCAGCAGCTGCTAACCTACATTTCTGCAGAGCCCCGTCCCCGTAGAGGAGGAGGGAACATATGGACCTCCTCCTCAGCCTCCCAAACACAACCTGTCACCCTCCAAAGACAGTCTCAAAGGAGTCTCACCTGAACAAAGGATGCAGTAGACGAAATAACAAGTCGACGACATGGAAGCGACAGTATTTGGTTTTGTTGCCATTGTACATGGTGACTTTCTATCTTGTCCTGCATGTTGTGAACTAGTGATGTGACGGATCATTGTTGATCTGTGATCTGTACGGATCCCCCCTAATTACACAGTTTAACGTTAATCATCACAGTGTGAAATAAAGTTTTACTGGTAATCATTATTCAATAATATTCAGTAAAATATGTGATCAGGACTTTATTAATGCTTTCTGTTTGCCGATCTCTGATAATGTTACAATGTAAACAACTGATGTGTTTAAATTGACCGGAGAAGAGCTAGTAATGTTAGCAGCACTGCTAACGGCTAACAGTCAGTTAAATCATGATGTGTTCAGGCTCTGTTCAGTGAAAATGAGTACTGGTAAGTTATAACATGACAGAAAGCTGTGATTGGCTCGTACCAGCTGTGCTGTGATTGGCTGATTATCTTGCGATAGCAATGTGCTTTCCTACGCTGTGACAAGAGCATAGACAATAAAGCAGAACAACAAGAGTCTTTGGTGTGGATGAAGTTAAATTTCACTCATTTAGCGGGTGGCTAGTTAGCGAGCTAGCTTACTAATGCCACCATGCTTTCATGCTACACTGGCTGCAGGAAAAAGGGCAGAACAAAGCCGTCACTCATCTGGACCCAGCGAGTATTATTTCCTTCATTTAAAAAATGAAACCCACATCGTCAAAAAAAAGAGGCTTTAATAAAAAGCCCACTCACCACGACAATGTTTTATTCTAATAGTTAATGAATGCACTTTACTATTTTGTTTACAATGTGAGATGACACCAGGCGTGCACCAATGGACGACGATCAAATGGTGTCTACTGACTTTACTGCTGCACCGTCCACATCGTTCTTTTTTCCTGCGGTTTTTTGTTTCTTTTTATTCCATTTAATTAGTGCAGAAAATAAAATGAAATTTAGTCTACAGCATGAAATATGAAAGCTTTTATGACCTAGATGTAGGTTTAATCACTATTATGTCATTGCAACTGGACAATTAATTGCATGACAATTCCAGCTTCAATAACAGGAACAGGAAATACGTGAGTGTATAGTGCAGTGAGATCAAGAGGGTCTGACATCATGTGTGTGTGTGTGTGTGTGTGTGTGTGTGTGTGTGTGTGTGTGTGTGTGTGTGTGTGTCGTATGTCTGATACTGATGTACGGTGAGTTGTCCTGTTCTTACTCTCACTCTACCCGCACGGCGGTGAAACGTGGATGCATTAACGCTACAACAAAAAAAACTTTCACTAGTTGAGATTAAATAAATCCTTCTGTTAATTTTCAGGCCGTCTGTCCCTCATCTGCGGTCGCCAGGACCGTGAGTGTGCCTCTCCGTCCCAGCGGGGGTAAACCTCTCAGAAGCAATATGTAATTAAACTCAGAGAGCATATTCTTTAATCCTAAAGGCTATTATAGATTTATGGTCAGAGCATTGTCTGAGCCCCCACAATGGCTCTTCCTCACTGCACTCCTGCGGATACCGTGAGCCCACATATATATATATATATATATACACACATATATATATATATATATATGTTCTTAACTGGGTAGATAAAGGTTCTGTAACCCTTTTAAATCTGGCTTGGTAATGGGAGTGCTACAATGGCTTACTGGCCCTTGGAGGGGTAATACGACGGCTTTTGTATTCGGCCCCCGGGATGGATAGAGGAAAAGCTTAGAAAAAAAAAGGATAGAGGAATCTGTAATTATAATGCATCAGCCGTCATCAACGGCATATTTCTGAACCCATCTCCAGTCACATTAGAAACAAGCAGGAGCCGTACATGTGGAATTGTAATTATGGCGTATTCGTTTTGAGCTCGCAGGGGGATTAAAGTATTGACTACGTTTAATTGTAAGTGTTCTACATTTTAGAAGAGTGGAGCCCCTGATTAAGAGTGACCTATCCCCACGACAGGACGCTTTGAAACCACGTTAATACTTAACTTAATTGCTACTTTTATTTGCAATATTCTGACTCAATCTCCATCCTCTCGCTCCGATGGTTCCCTTGTGTGTTACTTCTTTTTTTCTTTGCTCTTCGGCTCTGCAGTGTTTCATCTTTTCATTCAGTTCAAAACTCACGTGTTTTCATCTGCTTTAACGTGATCGAATAACTTCATATTTTGTAGTTTGTTCACTTTGTGATCTTGTCCTTATATATTGTTATAAAGTGTCCGTCTCTTTCATTCTTTTTTACTCAATTTCTTTACTTCCTTCTGTAAGGAACTTCAAAATTCAAAAAGTTTCACATAATGTGATATATATATATATATATATATATATATTTATTAAATGTTAATTTTTACATCATTCAAAAACCACCAACGACAGCACAAAGTCCTCATCAATATGTTGAATGGGTTCTGCAGGATATCTGCAGTTCTGTTTGGCAGAAGCCGTCAAATATTCCTAATTTCCAACACGATTCCTAAAATGCAACGTATTTGTGGCAGCAATACACGGATGATTTGGCAGAAACACACAGATTTCTGGTACGATTCTTATATTCAGCTATTTTTGTGTCTTACATGTCCTCAAATATCGACGTTAAAGTACCGAGAAACAAACTAAATGTCGTCTTCCAGGTGAACCGTGTGCGGAAACCGAAACCAACCACGACAACCCAGAACTACAGCCTCTTATTACGAGCGTGACTTTAAGCACTGAACTGTATCACTAAAGCACAGAACACACACATCCAAACAGGAAGTGAAATACATCACAAGGCTGCAACGCTTCATTTGTCCTAATCAGTCTTTGGACGGAACAAAAAGAACGAGGAGGAAATAAACTGTATGAAAGGAGAAAAACCTTCATAATTCACTGTTTCTGACTTTTTAACTTTAATAAAACATCAACGGCACTAAACACGATTTACACCCAAGGCCAAGACCGAACATTGTTTGTCCGAATGAGTTTAATCTACAGACAGACACACAAATCACGACTGAGATCTTTTCCCAATTCTTCACCAAGTACACATCAGCTGCTTAAACCGACGCTGATGAAGACGTCGGTTGCCGTCCTGAGTTGAATGCAACCCGCTGCTCTCGTTGCCTCAACTTCACTACGAGGCAGCAGATGAGAACACGTGTCCTGGAGGGCACTGCTCAACAACCTGTTCAAAGACTTGTTGCAAATATCCCATCACTCATTCAATCTATTTCTAATCTCGATAGATCCTTGAGAGCAAGCTCGAGTTCACAGTTATGTCTTTTATGTCTATTTTTTATCTGTCACCCTAAAAAAACTGAATATAAGATTCAAAGGTTCTATACCCGCTACAAAGCATGCAGAAACAATAATGAAAGAAGAGAGAATATTTATACGAGTAGAAACATCACTCAGGATACTCTTGTACTACATTGTCAAGTATTATTAAGACATGCAACACAGAGGCTCATAAATGAATAAATTGCTTTGCTCATGCAAAGCAAATAAATGAGGGATAATTATGCTAAATAGAAACATGGACTAGAGACTATGTTGCATTGTTAGACACGAAAAACATACATGAAAGAAGCACAAAATATAAAAGTGTGCCGAGTGTGTAAAACATAGAATATATAGAATATACAGCCCATAATAGATACAAAACAAACACAAGAAAAGTCAATCAAAGATCACAGAGAATCCTCGAGACTCTACCTGTCAGTTAAGACTTGATGGACATTTACCGGAAGACCACAACGAGTCTCACGTGAGTCCACTTGTGTTTGCAGGCTGGATGTGTGTGTGTGTGTGTGTGTGTGTCTCTATAGAAGGTTCATTTGTGAGGAGACCTTCCCCTCTCTGGATCGGACACAAGAAACAAACACCAGGTGTGTTTGGTCTTTTCGTAGTTGGACCTCTTCGTCCTTCTCTGTCTCACACACACACACACACACACACACACACACACACACACACACACACACACACACACACACACACACACACACAGAGTGAAAATCATCAGGTTCCCGGTGCCTCAATGATAATGTATTCTCTCTGATTTGACTTTTTAATGGGCTTTCACCTAATTACCATCACACGGCTCCTGAGATGCGAGCTGGAGAGGAGCTCAGGAGTCGGGGAAGAAAAGGAGGTCAGATCTGGAGGTGTTGGCACATGGCCTGATCCCCCCCCCCCCACACACACACACACACCCTCTGCCCACTTTTGCCTGATGATAGATTTTCCCCTTGAACATGATGTCAATATGTTGATGTGCCTTCCTTTATTAAGATACCATCCAACTGATAACAAGTCCTGCTGTGTGTTAGCAACATAAATAATTAGAACAGAGACCGAGGAACGGCAGGTGGCTCTTGGCACAAAGAAGTAATCATACTTGATGTGGAAAATAAAGTAAAAGGACCCATCTGTTCACAGCGGGGGGGCGGGGGGGGGGACACGTTAACATATTGTCAGCAACATTATGGAATACACAGATAATAATTTAGTCACGGCTCCGGACACTTGTTTGAGATAATCTAACAGAAGTGAGCCAGCGTCTGCTTCGAGGCTTCAAATCAACCGCACGTTCGCTCACTCGTGACTTGTCCGTCGGCCATTTTTGTCCCGACGCTCTGCCAATTATTCACCCGAAAGGGGTCGATGGAGGAGAGAGGCAGCGGAAACTCAAAGAGATGTTGAGATGGGACCAGAAGCAGCAGCAGAAGGGAGCTGTTGAACCCCGAGTTCTCTGTCTGTCCAACACTCCCATTCAACACCCAACATCGGAATTGTCTCCACGAGCAAAGTGCATGACTGGGAATTCACTCTAATCAGCAAAAGATGCACTTTGGATTCTTTCAGTGCCAACTTTTGTTAAAGCTGCAGATGAATGCACAGAGAGAGTTATAAGGAGTGACGTGGAATCAACTCCAGGAAGCATGGACGCATTACGAGACGCACATCAACTTTAATGAAATGCTGTCGGCTGAAAGCTGCACCTGAACTTTTGTTCATGCAGGAGATAAAGAACGGACCTCTGCCTGTGGCTAGCTAAAATACAATAGCTAAAATAACATACGACAGAAGATATAGAATATCATCAAAAGCAGGCGTTTTGCAGCGTATTATAAAGTGTTGCAATGTTGCGTAATGCAATTTTATGCATTTCATCCATTCATTTATAGTTATACGGGTATAAATCTCAAGTTCCATCATAATACCATATTATATATCGATTATTTAGACAACAAAACAATATTTGCTGAAAGTCTACGATACATTAATTCTTTCAATTATTTTATTTATATATCATGACTAATGCCAAGTCACCCCTATTAATTAATATTAATTACGTTAATAATATTAATAGATTCTTGCATGTGGGGGAAAGAAATAACCAAAAATTTAAATATATATACAAATGCTAGACCTATGGAGTAGTTTACTGTGCAATATTCAATAAAGCAATGCTATTCATTAAGAAGCATAAATGCATAAAGGAAGGTTTTTAGTGAATGAATCACTGCCATGAAACGTTACATCTGTGTGCAGCCCGGCTCAGAGGCCATTTTGGATGCACTAGAAGACTCAAATTACCAAAATGAAGGGCTCGTCTAGTACGGCCACTTGAGCCAAGAGTTCAAGAGGCCTCCTGTGAAGAGCTTCTTGTTGTGAGGAACATTAAGGCCTCAGCGGGCGCCCGCACTCATCTCACGTCCTCACATTCTGTTCGTGGACCAACAGGTTCATCTGTGGACGGCCGCGCTGCAAATGAGATTCATCTACGCGCCTGTTTGAGGCTGATCAGTTTCGTGTTTACTGGTGTGTGGAATCGTCCTCGGTATATCAATGAGACGATTAAGGACGAGCGGACGCCTCCACTACGAGACCGAACTTCAGCGCGCAGCGTGTGCTCATCAGCCGGCGTCTTCTCACAGCTTTTAATCTCAGAGTCTGCAGAAAGACGACGTCATTTCAGTTAATACCGATAGAAGCAGGGAATAAAATGAATCAATAGCAGCTGCTACAGTAGTTGAGTTGAGATCGGAAACAGCGGTTCAGCCGATGCATGTTCATCCTCCTCAGCGCTCGACTCGACACCAGTGGGACTATTTTAGACACGGTTATTATATTTTCACGATGACAATGACATTTAAAGTGGTGACAGAGAAGAACATGGCTGTTTAGTAGACGTAGCATGGATAAATACATCACACCTGCAGCTAATGAAAGCTATTCTCCTTTTACGACCAAATTAGCGACGATTTACAGACAGGCTGTGTTAGTACTTTATACATAAATAAAACGTATTCAACTCTATTTCAAACTCCCAAACCAGAGTTGGTGATTGTTGGAACAGTAAAAAGAGTGAACAGAGACGGTTTCTGTGGAGTGTGAATGAAGCGTTTTAAATGATCAACAAGGTGAAGTGACTGTCTGGTGGCTTTGTGGAGAGCATCTCAACTGTACGTACTGTACACTAATAACTGGCAACAAGTGTCACGGTATAGTGTGACGAACAAACTCATAGTATGGTACAAACGTAGCCGGTGAGTTGTAAAACTCGTCTATTGAAACCCTTTTAGAACTGTTGAACTGAAACGTGTGCCTGCGTGATACTTGAAGAGTTTCTTACTTCCATGACAGATTAGAAGACACCGAAGATATAGTATATAACCAGATGCTAAACCCTAAACAATATATCATCATCAATATTTTGTGAGGGAAACAAAAGCTTCTCAGCAAAGTATCTCAACAAGCTGGCCGTGAAACGTGCTGCAGGGCTCGTTTAATGAGCTGCATGTCCGACACGAGAGTGGATATTCAGCTCTATTCATTATTTGACTTCCCCTTTATCAACACATTCAACTCGAGGCTCTTTTCCAATCGTGTTTCAATTAAGTGTGACATGTTCAGACAAGATGCTGAGGTGCAACAAATAGCTCCACATCTCCCCTTAAAATGGCTGCTCCTGTATCCCTCGCAGGGAAACATTATTCCTAATAATAAACTCTTTAATAAATACTTCGGGTCCTTGGAGAGTTCCTTGAACCTGAAAGGAAACACCGTCTATACCCAGGAGCAAAGAAGGCCATTACAGCTTGTACCCGAAGATTTAATAGGTGTCATAATTTATCATGTAAACCCAAAAGTGTTTCTTAATTAAGTGTGAGCGTTAATGAATTTTTTAATTTGATCCCTGTAAGTACTTTGCCATGCTAATTGCAATATTCCACACATTAGTTATCGGCTATTGCCCTTGGCTATTTGCTGTCGTGAGGTGGGCGGGGGGGCTTTTCCCCCCTCAGCTTAAGTTCATTAACAAGAGTCTGAACTACAGAGGCTGTGTTGAGAGGATACATGTATTTAAGATTTACATTCTGCTCCACAAACAGAACATAAATCAAAGATATACGATGCTTTTAAACTGAGAACGATGGAATTTTACGTGTTTTTTTGCATCGAACAAAGTACAATCAGTTGTACTTCTTTCAGTATTATGAGCTCGTAGCAGCACATCCTCAGCCTGAAACTGGTACACGAGAGTAATCACTGAGTGAGCTATTTAAAAATGACTAATGCGATGCGGGGCTCGCTCTTGATGACTGCCTTTGTATCCAAAGTCTCGCTATCAGCGGTGGCAGCCTCATATTGTTCACCGCAATTAATCTGTTTGAGAAACACAATAATGGAGTTGCCAACTGCTGCCCCGCGCTGGTATTTTATTAATCAACCGCAATTAGGCGGATGCCGCTTTGTCCTTAGGATGACTTTTTCCATTCGCTTGCAGAGAGAAACTGTGCGCCGCCAACACAACAGCGAAGCTCAGTGAGAAATACAGTCCTCTGCCACGCAGACCACAGATGGGCTCAGACAGACATAAAGTAGCAACAATGTGGGGAAATTATCATCAGCCACAAAAAACAAAACAAATGCGAGCGCGTCTTGGCTGTAAAGTTTGTCTACTTTATCAGCGACTTATAGCAAATAAAACGACGCCATTTTGAGGGCCGACTTACACTCTGAAACTCCAGCTGGCAGCTGAGTTTCAGAGAGTAGTGTCACTACTGTCGCCTGCAGAGGAAACAGCTTCTCAGGCCACACTGCAGTTTAACAACTCACAAACAGCTTCATAGACATGCACTGATTCTCACTTCTTCTCACTCCAGAGGCGTTAAATAGCTTCGTCTGTGGCTCCAAGGGGTGAACAATGACGCTCTATGTGGCCGCAGTTATAGAGGGAGTGAAGGAGGAAGTCAGGTGGCGTAGTATGAAGAGGGAGAAAGTCTGCATTGGGAGGTTGATGTGGATGAATTGGTTAAAAACACAGAACTTTAACCCAGTAGACCGCTATTCTTCTTCTTCTGAGCCTAAACAAGTGGCTTTGTTGCCTAAACCTAAACAAGTTGTTTCCTGTGAACACAGAAGTGCATGCAATACTCACACTAGAGGGTTATGTAGAGCGTCATAATTAGAAATGTAGGACAGATGACCTCGCTGCTGTATTTCACGAGTTGACAGTTCGACTTTTAAAATCCTTTGGGATCAATTCCTCTCTGTGTCCTCACCTTCTGACACCTTTCCTTTGAGTAAACAAACATGCTACAAACATGCTACAAACATGCTAGTTAAACTACAGGAACGACGCTACTTGTCCTTTTTCCGGCTCACATGTTAAAATCTGTTTGAAGTTGCTCAAAAAGCAACTGTTAACAATAACTTATAATTCTAATAATGAATTAATGTAAAAGTAATTTAAATTAAACATGAATTTAATAGAATTAGTAGATAACGCACCCTGAATCGGGCCGTCTGAGTGACCACTCTTATAATAGCCTGCAGATGCAGCAGTGACTTTCTCCTGCTGCCGTACAGTCACGGTTAAGATGGATTTGCTAAGCCCTTTAATTCAGCCAAAGCCAAAGGAACACAAGGCCATTAACACACATCCGATCCTCACAACACTCCGCCCCCTTTGGTGTCATGACATTCAAGCATAATGGAGAAGTCGGCAAAGGCAAAATTTAAAAAACCCAACTTCCACCGTGAATGTTTCACGAAGTAATTCCGCCCATATGAAGAAACTCAGAAAAAAATCTGTTGACATTATCCGCCGGCCGATGTTGTCGGAGCATCTGCAGAGGAAATGTATTTAATATTCACGGGCCGTCTTACACTCCGACATTAGCCGAGGAAGATAATCCCTCAGAAGATTAAATTAAATGTAGGCTGCAGTGTTTAGTGCTGCTATTGTTTTCATTAGTGCAAAAAGGAATTGTGCTCGCTGCATATGATATTAAATCGTGCTGCTGGGCCGAGCACTTGACATCCCCCCCCCCCCCCCCCCATCTGATACAACATAATGTCATTCAGGGTCCACAATCTCCAAGCAGCAGGTTAGCATTATAGTTTTTAACTACACTTAGCGGTTTCTAAATATGCATTTGGTGGTATTAAAATAAATCTGTGGAGATAAAAGCAGAAGGTGCACTACACTCCCGTTTGTTCATCTTCACTCTGAGAGGTGAGGAGGTGACGCTGGATGGTTGAGGATGATAATGCAACATTTTACCAGTTACTCAAGTCGTCAGATGTTCTCTGTTGCAATGGGGCTTTTTTTTTCCGGGGAAATGTTCAACAGGTTGCTGTAAAGCAACATCTGCGAATGCTGATTAATTATGGTTTGACAGATGTTCCTGAACGTCTGCAGAGTAGAAAGCCTCGTCCGATCCTGTTATCCACGCTGGAACAGGTCGGGTCATACATGGACAGCATGCACAACTTTCTACCGCAGCATGGACGCTTCCCTTAGATTTATGCTATATGCCATTAAGTAATTAAATATGCAGGTTTAAATTAGACATAAGTGTTCCCTATAAAAATAAGGGTCATCACAGCATTAAAAAGTGAGATGTCGGACAAACCAGAATTAGTTAAGAGGGGACATATAAATATATACATGTAGAATATAAAGTTGTGTCCAATGCAGCTGAATCTATGAATTTAAATGTTTGACAATGTAAAGAAGTACAGTACACTCCAGTGGGAAGTTAAAGTTCCAGGTTTTCATGCTAACTTAAATAAATCTGTTTTTGATTCCTTCACCAAAAAGCTCGCAAAGTACTTTTTTAAAAAAGCTACAAAAAAAACGACAACAAATTTGCACGATAAAAACTAAAAACACGCCCCTCCTTCCTTTCTTCCTGAAGATGCTCACTAAAGTTCTTCTTCTGTGGACACAGAAGAAGCAAAGCTCTATTAACCCTTCACAAAGTATGTACTGTTGCATGAAGTACACACTCAAATGGGAGAAACTACTTCCTCATAACGTGGCACCTTTAACTTTGACCCTCTTGCTCGTACATCTGCTGTGCAAAGGATTGTGGGTCAGACTAGCCAGAGAAGCATGCTGGCTAGCAAAACTGCAAAAATGCAACCGGCTGCAGAAGTACATCCTGGTATTTTTGTCGTACTGCATATCACATACTATGTACTGGGACGTACTAAATAGTCTGGTAGTTTCATGCTACTGAACATTAGAAGGAGGCAAAGTGATCCCAGCAGGTCAGAGCATGTTGGTGATGTCAGATGTTCTTCATACTTGTTTGATTGTTTACTTGTTTATTTGTTTCTGTGCATCACATTGCTGTTTTGGGGTTTTGATCATTCACGGTGCAGGAAGCACTTCAGACATTAGCCACACATTTTGTTTTTCCAAAATCACAGTCGCTGTTAAAACCCCAAAACACTCTCCTTTACAAATCAATACTTTCACATGAGAATACTTTTGTAAAACTTGTGTTTTATACTTTACTTTTCCCAATGCAATGACAACAAGATGTTGCAGCACTAGCTACTGAGTTCAATGCTACAATGAAAACGTAACTCCTACATTGGTTTGATATTTATATATTGATATTCATATGTTAAAGATATTTCCTTCTTTTCATTTAATGTCTTGTTAATGTTTTTGATGACATGATCAGTTCCATGTCACCATTACACCTTGATTTTATTTCCATGTAAAACCTTGTAACGGTGTTTCTGTCGTTAAACCTGTGCTCACTGATACACTCATGATGGGTGGACAAAATAATAGGAACACAGCACTATTGTATTATGTTTTCATGTTACCATAACAGGTGCAGATTTTCAGTTCCAACAGTGACTTCCCTTTCAACGTCCTCTTTAATTTGATCTTGAAAGTTGGGGCAAAACTCCGGTGGCAAATACCGTAGCGTGACATTCTGTCATGAAAACACCTTGTCGAGGACACTCACCTTGGGGGTTGGTAGTGCCGGCGAAGTCCAGGACCAGTCCATCCCTGCACCTCGGGATCCCTGACACGGAGGGCTGCCCCCTCTATAAGCCCGGCGTGGTTGATCAAGCTGTTCCAACAACTGGAAGACATCACAAGTTAAACACTCATTATTTTAATTTGATGCTAATCATGTGTTAATGAGACTAATCCTCGCAATGATTCAGGTAATTTGCTTAATGGCTCCAGTCCAGATTACAGCAATCAGTCACGTTTGATAAGACGTCTGTTGTGCGGCGGGATGGGAGGGGAGGAGGGGGGCGGAGGACAGGGAACAGGTGAAGGCCAGCAGGCCTCCGGGAGAGTGAGGACATGCCAGTTCACCAACCCGCTCACCTTTGAGCCCTGGACGTCTCGGCTCTGCGTGACGGGGAGAGCGTTTTGATATTTTCTCCTGTCACTACCCAGAAGGCACTAGGAGTAAAGGAAGCAACGTAGCGCTGGTGTAATCAGGCAACTAGAACATTTTATTGCTTATAGCACAATGACTCGGTTTACAAACGTAGATATCAAATACAAAATTACACTATTTAGACAACTGAGGCCAGCAAACATAGTAAAAATGGGCTGAGGTTGGAGCCAGATCAATGATATACAATATGATGATGAAATACAATAGACTCAATAGGTTTCATCGTCATTAACTGTATGATTTACTGTCGTCATACTGTGTGCCAAACACACTTTTTGCCAAGGCCAAAACAATTAAAACTGTAATATTCTGCAGATATATTGATTGGCTTAATTGTTATTTATTTCCATGTCTTGTTTTCACAACTATTGATAGGTACACCAATGTGAAAAGCCCATTGAGACACGTTTTGCATATAATTTACCAACTCAACCGCACAAGCTAGTCTGAAGCTAAACTAGCCAAACAAATATGGAGGTTAGCTAGCTTAATGCTAACTAACCTAGCAAGGCTAACTAGCTGAATAAATTGTTTTGTTTGCGACAGTAAAATACCTTCGTGATATAAGTTTCTTGCGTGTCTTACCGCTTGACTTTTTTCCATCAGGCTGTAGTTTGTCTGGAGCTTCTAGAAAGTTTAATTTAACAACCACAAACCGTAGATTAGAAGCTAACAACACGCAGTTTAGCGAGCAGAGGGGGCGGGACTTATTTATTTAATTGACTGGGGCGACTCACTCTTTTCTCCAAATACATTGAATACAAAGCATTTTATATTATATATTATATTATATTTGTTAAGGTCTTATATGTTCTTTATGACTTATTTAATGGACTCAGTGGTTATTCATTTTTAAAAATATATCGTTTTAGGAGTGTGTTTGTTTGATTGACAGGTGTTTGATCCAATGACGCTCACCCCACCTCAGCCTCACACAGTCCAAATTTAACTTTTATTAATTTCATTAACACCTTAGTTTATCCACAAATATGAACTTAAGAATGTTTATTTAAACGTATATAAAATATAGTTTCAGTTTAAAGTAATGAAAGCTAAAATATGCATGTTAATTAAGGAGTGTCTGTTTGATTGACAGTGCTCTCAGCCAATGACAGTCTTTGGCTCATTTCAACCCTCCTCAGCTGCAATATCTTTCCTCACATTATGATTTTCTGGTTTTAAAAACAATATTCTCAATCCAAAAAGTGGTTGCTAGTCCTTCCAAGGTTCAAACTATTTTCTTTTCTTAAAAATCAATGTTAATATACTTCCCAGTATCAATAGAAAAGCAAAACAAAAGGCAGAACAAACCGAACATAAACATCAGAAAATAATAACAAATATTAAAAGGTAAAAATCCACTTAACTGTAAAATAAAATGACAAAAACACACAAAGAAATAATAGAAGAGAGGTGTAAAATCATACAATATATAGTATAAATATATAAAATATTAGATCAATAAATACACCCAGGCCTCTTAGAATTACAGATGGACCCCTGCTGGGAAGACACATTGCCGGGCAGCTCAGTCCTTCCTGAGAGGAGTGAGAGAGTGAGCTCTCTCCCCGACTCAGATCAAGCAGAGGATGCTACGCCCCTGACAAATGGCTCCAGCATAATGACCTGTGAGTGCTAACAAATATAAATCGTTTTCTCTTGCATTTTTACTGTCATCAAAACAAATGCTCATTAGCCTTTTATGAGGGATTATGTGAATAATAAATAGATCCTAATTACCCCCTATCACAAATGCAAATGTGTGAATTAAAAGCAACGGGTAGTAAAACAATAGAGCTTCCATCCCGGCTCAATATTATATGTACAGTCGCTGAGTTATTGAGCAATTAATGGTTTTAAATTAATTTGTATGTCCAGTTGCTTTACTTTGCATTGTTTCACCCACTGATTGATCTTCAATACATCCTGTTCCCACTGAGATTTAACCATTTTCCTCCATTCTAAAATGTTGTTCTTCCTGATTCTTTGACCACCTG
Organism: Lycodopsis pacificus; assembly: GCA_028022725.1. Classification (NCBI taxonomy): domain Eukaryota; kingdom Metazoa; phylum Chordata; class Actinopteri; order Perciformes; family Zoarcidae; genus Lycodopsis; species Lycodopsis pacificus. The sequence continues at coordinate 11,869,117 of CM051692.1, forward strand.
ACAATATCAAATATTTCGATTGCAATACTTTTACATTACAGGTTATGTGCCTAAACATGTATGCATTTAAAAAAATGTAGTTTTTGATGTTTGGACGAACCCTATCCTACATATTAACCACAGCTATTTGCATAGTGTTCCCCAAACGAACAGCATTAGACAGCATTATTATGGATGAAGCTTTAAAAACCATCGCCGTTCACATTTCCACAAAGTGCATTTGTCACCTCAATCAGAGGATAACCTATATTTTATACACTAATCTGAGCTAAAGCGTGTCAGATGCCTATACAGGGGGCCCCAATCCATTGTTCAGGCGGAGGGCTTATCCATGTTTCACATGCTGACTGACAATGGACTCACGAGTCAGCCCAGTTGGCCTCCGCAGCTTCTGACCACCAGTTTCTTTCCAGTTAAAGCTGCACACACCTTCTGTTGATGCCTCGTCCCACTCCGACCACTGAGTTTATGTTTACTGAATAAGAAATTGACATTAGGTGTCTCACAGAAACGTAAAGTGTCACAGTGATATTAGCTTGCGTCGTAGCTTTGCTAAAATAATCATATTTCACACTGTCTGACAGTATTATATATATTATGCATCATCTTTTACATCCTCTTTATTGAAGATATATGATGTTTACAAAACATTCTCAAGGCTTTTTATGGCGGCATCATTTCATCAGATGGAAATATACAATAAATGTCATGGCATAATATTAACCATAGGCTGTATATAAGAAGTGGACGTAGTCGACAGGACGTCACCCATTGATTTGTGGACTGATGTTTTGAAGCCTCAAGTTCAGCATTTGGGTCGTCGCCATCTTGGATTTTTGCAACCAGTGAATGGAAGTGACCATATTTGGATTGCAGAGGAGTGACGTAGAGACGCTGTACACGTCTCTGGTAGAGACCTGTCAATCACCGTGTAGCCCCGCCCTAAAGCATCCCCTGCTTTATGGTCTGTTTGACTCTAAATGGACCATAATGTACTAAATGAACATCATGCTGTATTGAAGAAGACTTGTAACTAGAGATTGAGACCATAAACTCATGTTTACAATGTTTACTGAGGTAATAAATCAAGAGAGAAGTAGAGTCATTTTCTCATAGACTTCTATACAACCAGAGGAGTCGCCCCCTGGTGGACATTAGAGAGAATGCAAGTTTAAAGAACTTCCGCATTGGTTTCACTTTTCAGAACCGGAGGTTGCCGCCTGATTTACCCAAAATGCCCTTTGCATGCCTCACATGTTTGGAAACTCTGGGACTTCCTCTAGAATAAAAACAGTTCTGCAGATTTGAAAAAGGTCTAAGGGTTAAATATGTAAAGCAAGACAATTGTGCAAAGGGAATTTGATTTTGCATTGGTAAATCAAAGTCTAAACAAATATGATTAGATATAGTCTTCATGCATGGGGCTTTTCTGTGACAGGTGAGCTGATTTAATAGTTGGAACTAAAACAGTCGCATTCATTTACAAGCTGAACTTGTCAACATCTAAATGTGATGAAAATGTGTTGGGGTGAAAGTAAAACCTCTTTGTTTGAGGTGATAAGGCGCTTTAGCTAAAAGCCGATATCCCTCGGAGATGACGGGGTATCTGACTCTGACTTGTAGCAGCCCCCACTGTCATGCAGATTACGCTTTGTCCTACAGAAAGCTCTTTCTCTTACACTCCAAAACATCATGGGGATTATTATTAAAAAGAAGATAGCCCACCACCACAGAGACTTTCATTTCTGCTATTGTTTGTCGGGCAGCTGCATGTGGATTTAGCTCAACTTTAACTATGTGTGGATTAGATCTGCCTGATCCATTAGATGGATTATGATTATTGCCGCGTCCCAATATCACTTCAGTCGTCACACCCCAATACCTTGGGTTACGTATGGATGCTTGATTTATGTAATGGGCAGACAGATGTGGCCAGTTTAGGCATCCCACACCTGTACTGCATTCTGCATTACTGACACAAAAACAGAGGGTCACTCCACTAATTGTACACATTAGGTTCAATTTATGAAGTTAATAAGTCTGGTGTGGCTCTGGAGGGAGATTTCTAAAGTTTTAAATGTCATCAGGGTTAACTTTGCTTGGACTGTTGCTCCTTAAACCTGCATTCTCTCTAATGTCCACCAGGGGGCGACTCCTCTGGTCGTATAGAAGTCTATGAGAAAATGACTCTACTTCTCTTTTGATTTATTCCCTCAGTAAACATTGTAAACATGAGTTTACGGTCTCAATCTCTAGTTTCAAGTCTTCTTCAACACAGCATGATGTTCATTTAATAAACTATGGTTTAGGGCGGGGCTTACTGTGATTGACAGGTCTCTGCCAGAGCGTTGTCCGGTCCGGGAGGTGGTGGTGCCCAGAGTTAAATCCAAATGTAGTGAAATGATTCTCAGCTATTATGCTACCCACTGCTCGGAACCAAAATATGCCACAACTGTAGCCATTTTTAAAACTAAACGAAATACTAATGTTCTCTTCTCCACAGCTTTTAATTTGTCAGTTTTATGGGATTTTAAATTATTTAAAAAATTGTCTGTACTATTTTTCATCTTATTTTTGTATCTTTGCCTGTTGAGCACTTTGAATGACGTCTTTGTCTTAGTCAGCGTTCGGTTGTACTTAGCTCCACCCTCTCATGTCACTTTTGGTTCCAAAGAAAACAAGATGGCGACGGCCAAACGGTGACTTCATCCACTTCTTATACAGTCTTTGGTACAAACAGTGAAAATGCAGTAATTCAACAAAGGTCATGAAATATCGAGATGGAGGAGCCATATTTTACTACTCTGGGTCAAATTAATCCTTCCCCAACTATCAGCCCCCAAAGGTAGTTATTCACCAGAATATAGCCCTCAAATGATGGTTGGTTACCTTCTGTGGCACAGAACTCACATCCCCCCTGTAGCTAAAACCCCAAACGCTGAGAGGCACAAATCAGAAAGGCAAAAAAGAAGCTCCCGTTGTTGTGAATGTGACACAGCTCCCTTCACAGGAAATGCTCTGCAGCCTCTGCCTCTCTGATCACTGGCCTGATTAATAGGAGGCTGAATTGGAAATTTAATTGGATGTGGTTACAATTACAAAGCCGTGCTCTCCCGGAGCGTCGACTCTTGACTGTCGGACGGCGCCAACGGGGACGACGACAAGATATCAGCTAGGGGGGGGGGGAAACATGTTCTGTCACACGAACCCCCCCCCCCGTCGTTGTTCCAATTGAGAGGGACGTGAGGTGTGTCAGAATCAGTGTCGCCCACAGTGGAGCTGTTAAAACACACCGACTGCTCCCACGGTGGCAGCCGTTGACCTCTGCGATGGTCTCCTCCTGAACGCCCAATTTATTTATTGGTGACCGTTGTGGTGGAAATTTGCAGAAAAAACACTTTTCGTCTCCAAAAGCCCCCCCCCCCACACCAGTGCAGCTTAAACACATCACACCTGGGAGCTGCATACAACACGGGAGTTTAATGGCGACGCAGCTGAGCGGTTATGTCGCTGTGCTCACCGGTGACCAATATGCTAAGCGGGGCTTGTGCATGTTCTCTCCCTCTCTGCATCATTTTCTCTCCCTCAACACTATATTTGATCCATCCACTCAAATGTTCCGACCGATAAACCCTCTCAGAAAATCACCCTCTCACATGCCCCCTCTCTCTGCGGTTGCACCCCCTCCCTCCCTTAAGGCCTCCAGAGGTTGAGAGAGCCCTCTTTTGGTGGGAGTCAGTATTACACCACCACAGTCACCTCATCAGTGAAGAATGGAGAGGGCTCTGTCACAAACCAGGAATCATTCCACCCCACCATGCGTGCTGTTAGTCCAGCGTACGTAATAATCACTGAGATGTGTCAGATCCATGTCACGCTTTTTATTCTCCATAAGCTAAAAAAAACCTTTCAAAAGATGAATTTGAAGCTTCCCGTGCCTTTAAGATGCTTTTAGGAGTCTGCAGCAGCAGCAGCAGTCACTGACAAATGAAAATGGAGCAATTATTGTGCTCCATTGTTGGTGGATCTACATTACACTCGAGAACACAGAAAATAGATACAAATGACTCAGATTGCAACTCCTTTATGACACATTCTTAATCCTGAGAATGATCTTCTGTAATCCAGGATGCTATTTGAAGAGATTCTTATCTTAAGAATTAACCCTTTTTGTTTTGATAAGAAACTTATTTTCAAAGTGTAAGTAAGAAAGATCGAAAGGGACAGAAGTCAGGGTAAAACAGATTAAGCTCTTTGGTGGTTGCAAATATATCAACGTTTTGTTTTGATTACTCAATAAATTGTTTTGTATCTGTGAATAAGAACTAATAACTTTTTTGTCTGTACAATAATTAAAGACATTAGAAGCAACAGTGTGATTGTGCTGCAGTGTTTACATGCACGTGCACACATTTCTGCACAGCATGTGTGCACGTGCATCACCAAGTGGCTTTTGTGACCCGGCCCCTGTCTAGTTAAATGTGTGTTGATCCCTCACTCCCTCTCGCTCTATATCCCCCTCTGTACTCTCTCTCCTCTGTCCTAAATGAACGTCTCTGTGTATCCCTATCTCACCCCTCCTCACCCCCCCCCCCCCCCCCCCTCCCCCCCGCCTCTCTCTCTCATGCAAAGCTGATAAAGACAACGTTTCATTTCATGGCGGCCATGACTTCTCTGCATGAGCGGGTCGTTTGGTCAGAGCGCACGACAAGCGAGGAAGATCCTCGAAGCAGCCGGAGCTGCAACGTTTAAAGTGAAGAAACAAACAGGCCGAATACCAAAAAACAGAGAGAGGGAGACAGACAGATAGAGAGAGAAAGAGAGAGACAGGGAAAGCAGGAACCAGACATATGCACGCGTTGGAAAGTCATGTCCTATTTAAGTGACTATTATTAGAGCGGGTCACCATCTGCAAGTCGAGATAAAGCTATAGGGGGGTAGGGGGGTTGGTGACTGCAGACGATGATGCTCCAAAACAAACAAACAAACATAGCACATGCTAATGCTAGCGTGTTAGCAGACAAGCAGAAAACCAACATATGTCCAATACAATGGCCTCTCAGAGACGGCAGCCACCAGAGGAGCTCTTTTGTGCATTTATACTGCGTATATTCATGACTGTATATGTTTTTCTTGGATATTAAGCCTTTATTGAGTTGTTTGGTATCCCTCAGATTTGAATTGTAATCCAGAACACCTCTCTGCTTGGTAAACTTCCACGACTCAAACTTTTAGCTTTTTAAAAAAAGCTTTAACTCTGTGCTTCTGTGACTGGATCAGTGGAGCAAAAGCTTTATTATATGATATCATTTTTCCATCTATGTCCTCACTAACATCTTCATGGAGGCAGCTCCATGCTGCGTCTATGCTATTCCCTAAAGAAATTTAATATAATTGAGTGAATGTTCCTCTGTCTGCCTAATTTCCATTCCAGAGTATTGAAGACAACATTTACTTTCTACTGTTGGGCGGCAGCCCAGAATATTATGGCATGGATTTAAAATGTAGCAGATTTGTGAGCGAAACATTCATTCTGTGAACTCTACTCCAGCAGAAAATGACAAAAATAGGGTTTAAAGATTGCTGTTTTTGTAAAAATAAAATAGACAGAGACAGAGTTTTGCCTATTTTTAGGTGTGAAAACAACTCATGGTTCACAGAACAAAATAGGTAACTATCATATTTTTCCCAAAGGGTGTACAGATTTAATCATTCTACTATCAAATAGTGCATATAGCTGCTGTAAATGGGGAAACAAATGAATCCCCTGGTTGAGTAGGCCCCCGGACCCTCCAGGTGTTGGGCTGAGCCCCGAATGTTTCCAACATGTGTAAAAACAGTGGACTGGTACTTTAAAGCATCCAGCTAAGAGGGAAACAAGAGGGAACATGTTAATGTTAATAACCATATTCTTTGCTTTAACCTATCATTATGAAGTAAAATGTAATGAATGTAAAGCTATAGATTAATGACACCATCTGTGTTCACACTGGTTCCCTATAAGCTTCGCTTTCACTATTCCACCGGTTACGATCTCCTGGAAAAATGAAGACTCACGGCACAAAGGAAGAAGGCAGCGCTTGAGCTGCTCCTACAATTATTAGAGTAGTAGAATAATAACACAGAGGCGCCTCACTCTGAGCCAAGAACTGTGCGAGAAAAAGTTCAGGATTTCTTCTTATTGAGCTTTAGATCGGAATCAATTAAAAAAAAGAATCTGACTTCTGATATGAGAATATTTTGCAAAACGCATCAACAAAAAAAATGTATCTACATTTTCCCTCAAACAGCATCTCTGACGGAGTCAGAGTGCAGCAGCAGGCGGAGCAACGCTGCATCCGAGAGTCAGACCTCTGCAGTCGCTCCAGTGTTCAGCTAATCGGCGTGGCTGTGTTGTTCTCAGAGCTAATGTCACCTTGCTACCAAGGCACATATTGCGCAGTGTGAGAGCAACTGCTGTTCAGCCCACACAAACAAAACAGATGTTGCGGGTGTCAGGGGTCGCTGTGCAAGCTGCACGGGCCTTAATCAACTATTTAAACAGCTGAGAGCTAATGACGTCATTACAAACACAGATTTACAGGCACTTCCAGCTCCCTCTGGTGCGACCGGACACATTCTCATTTGAATTCATCTCATTATTTTTTTGTATTGTGCCCACAGTGTGTTTACTTGTTCTAGTGGCCGGTTTGTTTATGTCGTTGTCAAAGCTGCTGTGTGAGCTTTAGTTATTATATCTTTGTTAATATTAACATTCTAGAATTACTAAAATGTAAAAACAGAGTAGCAAGCGAAAGTAACATAACGGAAAGAAAACAACCAAGTTGTGGGGTGCCTTGAATAATGATCCATTAAGTTACTGCCAGAACTTTTAACTGGTTTTGAACCAGTCCGAGTCTAGTCCTGATCCTCTATCAGAGCTCCATCAGTACAGAGACCATCAGACAGAAGATGGTCTGTTTCTATAGAGTTATTCTTAAAGCTCGTCATCGGAGCCACCGGGTCGGATTCTGGTGAAACCAGATGAACTCATGCAGGTTCACCAGAACCTCCTTCAGCTCAGACTCCAGCAGAGACCGGTCCACCGTGGACAGACCCAGATCCTCCAGCAGAGACCGGTCCACTGTGGACAGACCCAGATCCTCCAGCAGAGACCGGTCCACCGTGGACAGACCCAGATCCTCCAGCAGAGACCGGTCCACCGTGGACAGACCCAGATCCTCCAGCAGAGACCGGTCCACCGTGGACAGACCCAGATCCGGCTTCACCTGCAGCCTTGGACCTGCAGTCAGAGCTCCGGAGGGAGGAGGAGAGCTCAGCTCCCGGCAGCAGCAGCATCAGCAGCGTCTCCTCTTCTTCCTTTCTGGCCTTTTGAACCAAAAAGGCCAGAAAGTCAAAACAAAGAGCTAAAAGATGCTAAAACACTCGGGGGTCAGTTTGTTGAACACTCTGAAGTTACAGCCATCCTGGTGGGTCTTTACGAAGCAAATGTGATTGAATTCAAAGTGGATCCAGAGAGACAGCCTCTGTTAAAACTCATCACTCTCAGGATGCTCGTAACCCCGGCGATCCTCCTCCTCCTCCTCCTCCTCCTCCTCCTCCTCCTCCTCCTCCTCCTCCTCCTCCTCCTCCTCCTCCTCGCCCTGCCTACAACTCTTACTGTAATTGTGCCCTCTTCTCCTTTAAAGTGCTCAGATCCAGACTGATAAGTGCTTAAACAGCACCCATGTACAGTGAGCAGGTTGTGTTTCCCCAAGAACCCTTCAACCTCAAGACAATTAAAGAACGGATCGAGGAGACAGACAGACAGACAGACAGCCAGCCTCTTATTGGCTGCGGCTACAACAGCGATGGCGGCGGCTTCCCGTCTCATTAAATGACAGAACAGCGGGGCGTCGGCGGAGGAGATATCGGAGACGGACAGATAGAGAGGAAGGGGAAAAGAGCCTGGGGGGGTGTTGCAGTCAGTTTGTCAGAGAAACTTAACGGCCACCAGAGCTCCAACCTGCGTCACTTTGAATTCCTGGTCTCGCCACATGATATCTCAACCCCCCCCCCCCCCCCCCCCCCCCACCCCCCCCACCCCCCAATCTACCAAACCGTCCTGTCGGCCTGGAGATGGAAGATGCAGGCCCTGGCTGCGGAGTAAGCCAGGGCTGTAACAACATGTAGGCAGCGACAAATGATTGATTCCCTCCTAATTCTCCCAAATAGGATGTATGAGGATGAGGAGGAGGAATGGGGGGGGGGACACTTGAGCGGTGGTGGATTGGATGGGCGGGGTTGCAGAAGAAGAAAAAGGGGGACGAGAGGCAATAAGTAGGCCACCCTGTGTCAGGTAAACTTTGGGCTCGTAGCTAACCGGAGGTGTCAGGGCGGCTAAATGTTGAGCTGTCTCCGTGAAACAATGGGGTTAAAGATGTGGCCTAAAAATCTTATGTTAGCGCCACATAGAGAGAGACATGAGGAGGGAGGGGGAGACGGGGGTGTGTGGGAGGGGGGGGAGCAGGGACACTGCAGAGTCATGCACAGAATTCATATCCACGGGTTATTGTTTTTTAACCTACTTTTTAAACATTAAAAAAATCTCAATATCCACTTGAGAGGGATCCTGGACATCGGACAGATTTTGTTTCCACGTCATCATTTTTCACTTTGTGTTCAGTCTTTTCCTGCGGGGAGGGGGGGGGGGGGCTAATAAGTTAGCGAGCAGCTAATATTTCTTGTTAAACTGCAGTAGCTGTTGTTGAGAGCAGTTAACAAAAATGTTTAAAGTGAAATGAAAAAAAAATGAAATATTCTCATAGAAAAATGATTCAAAAGTACACGGATACAAAAATCATCAAATCCTTTTATGTGAGAGGTTGAAATCTTTGACATTTTCTTTTGATAAATGATTTACAGAATAATCTATGAATTGCTTCTGTTAAATCCTTTGACGATGACGATGTTTCTATGTTCCTCTTCCTTCAGGCAGCAGTCCCTCGCTGCTCTAATAAGTCATGCAAACGTATACGGGATAAACAACAGTGATCCGGTGCTCCTCTACAGAGACTGGGCATCTGCCTCCGTTAATCAACGGCCCCCTCCCCCACCTCCCTGAGCAAGAATCGGAATAATGAGTCAATTAATGTGCTAAAACGTCAATGAGAGAGAGAGAGAGAGAGAGAGAGGGTGAGAGAGAGAGGGTGAGAGAGGGTGAGACAGTAGAAGAAATAGTGTTGTGCCATTTCATTGATAATTGACTGTGTGTGTGTGTGCGTGTGTGTGTGTGTGCGTGCGTGCGTGCGTGCGTGCGTGCGTGTGTGTGTGTGGCAGCCAGCAGTTGTTTGCAGTGTTTTTTTGGAGAAAGTCATCACATCCACAGAGCCACACCGCAGCTTCCATGCATGACTGATGGGCTCGGCTGACACCCGCCTCCCCTGGACTGTCTGTCTTAAGTGAGGAACCCCCGGGTTTAATTGCAAAGGGCACATTGGAAATGAATCATCAGAGAAATGAGAAAGAGAGAGAGAGGAAGAGTGCGTGTGTGTGTGTGTGTGTGTGTGTGTGTGTGTGTGTGTGTGTGTGTGTGTGTGTGTGTGTGTGTGTGTGTGTGTGTGTGTGTGTGTGTGTGTGTGTGTGTGTGTGTGTGTGTGTGGTGGACAGAGAGGGTAAAGTGGTTTCACTTTCGGTTATCCAGCTCTGCAGTGTTTATTCTGGCACATCCTGCAGAAATCTCTCTTTCTGTGTGATCGCGGGGTCTCACAAGACTCAAATGTTTATGTTTGATTGACAAATCTATTGTAAAAATGTGATTATTGAATTCTTAACGCATCAGACTGCATCAGCACTTCGTGGCCATCGTTTGGATTTTGTCCTGCATCACTCAGTCGGTTAAACAATGTCGGACTCACGTTAACGCTGTTTCACAAGCATGTCGGAGAACTACGGTGGCCTTTAGGTGACGTAAAAACATGAACGTCTCTCTAGAGCCGGTGTTTGTCCGTTCTGCTGCAGAAACATGGTGGACCCTATAAATATGAAGGGCTTTTTCTAAGCTTACAAAAACACCACGACTCTTAGTTTAAGGTGATTTTACACAAATCAAAACATAGTTATGAATATTATATTACATTTCTGCAAATAAATCCCCCCGAAATGCTACAAACTAGACCTTAAATGCATCACTGTGCTACATGTGCTACACCAGCAGGTGTGAGAAAGGCCGACTACTGGAGCTGTTGAGATAATAAGTAATACACCACAGATCTACATCACACATGGTATTCAGGAACCTTTGACTGATTTAAGAGAAATTAAAGTCATTATAAAATCAAGCTTTAGGGTTCATCCTTTCGAGAGCATGAATGCCATCCAATGATTGTGTCTATGTGCTAAGTGGTCTATCTACAACCAAAATACTGTGAAGATTTTGTCTGTGTGGTAGTGTACCTAAAATACACGCAACAAAAAGAATCGGATTTGTAGAAGAAGTGCTCGTCTTTCCTGACTGTAGTCACATTTCCCTGTAATCTCCATTAATCACCTTCTCAGCAGTGACACATTCTGAGGAGGCTCTCCTGATTCAGTTCATCGTTTGATGACACCACTGTGGGGACAGGAAATGAGCTACTAATTGGTAATTTCTGACACATTTAAACAAGGTGACCGGTCAATATGGAAATATCGCTGATGGGTCGAAGCAGGAAGTGGGGGGAAATGATCCGTTTTGCTTCAACACTCCTCACTTTGGTGCAAAGCGTCTCTTCCTTTCTGTGCCTCGCTCTGCGTCTTTCAAACCCATCAGCACCGGTTAGAAACGAAGCCTTCCTCTTTATGATCTTGACATCATCGGGGATGTTTGGTCAGACGTGACTAAACTAGAGCTCCTCGTGATGAGTAAACCTTTAGGTGTGAAGACCTTTACACACCGAGGGTTTGACAAATATACGACACAAAAATGCAACATATCAGCTTGTGAATATTATACAGTATATCTAGGGCTTTTATTGTGAAAGGCAAGGTTGAAAGGATAAATAAAGTTTATCGCCTTGGTTCGAACTATCGGTTCTCCGTGTTGTTTTACAAACACAGGTGCAACTCAACCCCGTCCCAAACGACGTGATTGGTTGATGTCTTTATTCGCGGTGCAAAATAAAATCTATCTTTTTTTATCACTGCTCAATATTCTTGTTCTGTGTAAAAGTATTTATCATCCACAAGAAAACAACAGTTAAAATAAAGACTAACACTTAAGACACAAGGACAGGAGGGAGATAACGAGGGACAGACGACAGCAGGTGGACAGGTGAGACAAAGGCAGAAGTAGAACAAGACACACAGGAGAATATTTTCAAACTAAAACAGGAAACAAACTATGACAAAAGACCACGAGAGAGTGTAGAAAGCAGAACAATAACAAAACCAATAGTATTAGAAATGCAACAACCATTCTGGAAAAACAATTGCTTACCCACCAGCTTATTAACTTATTCACATTTACACATAGAACCTGCTCAGTTAAACTACATTCTCCTGCGGTTAACCATTGAATGACTGTTAGTCTGTATTTCCCAGTGCTGAGTCATCACCGCAGCTCCTTTTAACCTGGAAATAAAATCATCTATTGCGCGGCGTGCATTAAGAAACGCTGGTATTACAAATTGGCTGTAAGTGTAATTACCCCTGTTGCTAATTGTCCCCCGTGAACGTGGCACTGCCCCGGCCATCACAATCCGCAGACACTTCAACCTTCGCCGATCCATTATTTCCACTCTTGAATAATTAATAACTGCTTAATTGTCCACATTGCTGGCAAAGAGTCAGGGCCCTCATTTACATGGTTTGTGGCGGCTCTGCAGATGGATTCTTTATTCATATTCTTGTTGAGCACCGTGTTTCTGTGAGAGACGTCGTTTTGCTCCACAGCTGAACACACCGGTGGATATCGGACAGAGTGTTCACGTGCTCTATAATCCACCGCCGATCAATTATTCAAAGCCACTTGCCTTTGAATCAGTCTCTGACACACTGCACCGACGACAGGAGCTTGAGCGGATACCAGGAGAACACCGGGGGTGGGGGGGTCCGGGGGCCCCCAGCGGAGCGTCGGGTTCAGTCGCATGCACACTTACTCTCAACCTGTCACTAGCAGTCACCGACGACCTTTAATGCTCCCGCCCCTCCCGAAGCTAAAGCGAATTAGCATGCGTCCCCGAGGAGCTCCTTTACGAGGCGAGGGTCTTCTAGGAGACAGCGTGTCGGACCAACGTGTGAGTGTAAAATGGAAGCAGAGTCGCTGTAGCGTTCAGAGGGATTCAGCAAGAACAGGCAAGCGGGGGGCAGTAGCGTCAAAGCAATGCATGGGGGGGGGGGGGGGGGGCAATGACTAGTTGGGAGCTAGACTGTGTTTAGGAAGTGGATGTAGTTGTCATGACGTCAACCTTTGGTTTGTGGACGGCTGTTTTGAAGCCTCTAGTTTGTGGTTTTAGCCGTCGCCATCTTGGTTTTTTTTGCAACCAGTATTGACAGAAGAGAGTGGAGCTGAGTACAACTAAATGATGAGGTGACAGAAAAGTTATAATTAACTGTCATGAAGTCAAAACACACAGTGAAAGAGTTAAAGTTGTAAGACGAAGACACGGACAACTCCCAGACCGGACGACGACGTGGTAGAGACCTGTCAATCACTGTAAGCCCCGCCCTAAAGCATCCCCTGCTTTATGGTCTGTTTGACTCTAAATGGACCATAAGTTACTAAATGAACATCATGCTGTATTGAAGAAGACTTGAAACTAGAGATTGAGACCATAAACTCATGTTTACTGAGGTAATAAATCAAGAGAGAAGTAGAGTTATAAAGACAGCAAAAAAGTCACACTGGACAGGAAGGAGCGGAGGTGGATGGATCGAACACACACCGGTATCTGTTATGTATCTTCCGTTCTTCAGAAACGCCACTTCTGTAGTTATTTTAACCCAAACCAAGATCTTTTAACTTAAAGTAGTTATGTTGCCTAAACCTAACTAAGTTATTTCCTCTGAAGGCGAATGTTTGTTTTGAAAAGACTGTCTGCATGTAAAGAGCAGAAATCGACGCGTGTTGCTGCACAAAGAATGAAGTTACGTAACTTCTGTACTTGTGGGACAGTTCACCCACAAAATCAAAAATACATATTTGTTCTCTTACCTGTGCTGCGATCTAGATTGTTTTGGTGTGAGTCTCCTCGTTTTGGAAATATCCTAATAGTTTCTACATAAAAGTGCTCAAAACAAACAAGGTCTGTGATTATCTTATATGTATTTTAGATTTTTGGGGTTAACTGTTCCTTTCAGTAACAACAGTTATTTTCAAGTCACAGACGTACTTATTTTAACCCCAACCACAATTGTTTCCTACGTCTTTCTTGTATGACTTTTTCACGTGTTTTATTAAATGTATATTAAACATAAATAAATATGATTGGCTACACAGACAAGTAGAATATATTCATTACCGATTGCGTTCTTTTAAATTGGATTTGTTAATAAAATAACAGCAGTACAGTATATTTCTGCCTCTTTTCTTCCCACTAGTTTACTGTTTAAACGTTCAGTACACATCACTGTCCGGACCCTTTCTGCCTTTATTAGCGCCTTAAATAACACTTTCTGTGTCATGTCCTGGATTGCATTCAAACACACACACACACACACACACACACACACACACACACACACACACACACACACACACACACACACACACACACACACACACACACACACACACACACACACACACCAAACAGCGAGACAGAGAGGCCTTGAAAGCACTTTTCCTTGGTCCAGATGTTGGTGACATCTCCCAGCCCGTTCCCGCCTCACACAGACGGGCTAAGTCGCCCAGAGACGGCGGTCCAAAGGGAAATTACATGAGGAATAAGAGCCGGTTTGTGTGCTTTTCTTTTTTCCACGCAGGCTTGAGGGAACAGTGGGGCGGGCGCTTTAATAGACAGTGCGAGAGGTGGTGCGATGGCACTGGATCCATGGCAGCTGTTTCCTTCAATGTTTCATGCTCATAGCCACAGCTGCTCTCCAAATGAGAGTTAATATTGCAGGGGGGCCGTCCACCCTGGGTCGAGCCTTGTCGCATGGTCTGAATGTCAAACTCCGCCCAGCAGGGTGACACCGGCTCAAAGGACACGCTGTGTGTGTTTCCCCCCTCTCTCTCTCGCTCTGTCCTCACTGTTGATGTGTCTTTCTGCCTCATTGGATCTTTTTCCCCCCGAAGTAGGCAAGGGTGAAATCTGTATTTTTCATGGGCACACCGATGTGGTTTCAGCTTTAAATGAAAAATAAATGAGGAAATGAAAGATGGTTGTCTAGTTGTAGCCGGGGTTTTGGCATTGGGATTCGACTGGTGTGAGTCTGTGAAGGCCATCACAAACATGCTGGTAGAGAAGCCAAACATTATGCAAATATTCAGTGTTTTATAGATACACTTGGGCAACTGGGAAAAATCGTACATGTTAACTGTGTTACAGTGACAAAGGACTTTCACTGAGGTGACCGCTGTTCGTGTGAAACCAAAAGTAAACGCTGACTTTACACTTGTTACTTCACGTCACTTAAGAAAGTCAGCTACGGGCAGTTCTTATTTATTTGAGCTGGTTACATTGTTATAGTTGTTACATTGTATATTTTTAACAGAAACCATGATGTTTTTTGACATTAACCAAGTAGTTTGTTGCCAAAACCCGAGCCAATCATTTCACAATGTTAGCCATACAGCAACATGTTGATGGGAGGATACCGGGTCTTTGGAAGGGATGCTAATATACACCTATGTTCAAAGAGAAACTCACAATACTTCTATAAATTATAATATTGTAACTTGGGTATTTTGTCGATATATGCTCTGGAAAATGTAAACTATCTCGGTCATGGTTTTCATTTTTTTGTTGAAATAGTCAGTAGAGATGACAAAATGACATGCTTACTCTAAATAAACTGTAGACACTGAACCCCTATTTGCTCCTGAACGCTGTGCGATCTGTGCATGAATGTGGGGGTGAATGGGTGAATGGGTGAATAATGACATGCATTGTAATGCGCTTTGAGTGGTCGGAAGACTAGAAGGTTGCTATTCGAACGCGTACATTTATCAGTTAAAAAAAAAGATTCTTTGGTATTTTTGTCATAAGCAGATGTGCGATGTGCAATGATGATTACTGGTAATATGTAAGTTGATGTTGTCCAGTGTTTTTAATCAATCAGTTGATATGCTGATGATGATCACTTGGGTGTGAAATAATATCTTGTACAGGTTGTAAAGCCTTCTGAGCTAAATTTGTAAAATTGAACTATGTTAATAAAACTTAATTGAACCGAATGAAAAGTGAATAATAGCGTGCATCATAACGACCGTTTAACACTGAGGGAATGTATTTGTGCAACACAGTGTGTAGACATTCAACGTATCCCGTGGTTTGCAAAAAGGACATGTCTGTGGAATAGACCGGGTTATTCCCACTGAGGTGGTTTTGATGCGACGTAGCTTCTATTCCAGATACATTTGCAATAAAAGCATCCATGTCCACACAGCCAGTGCCACGCTCTGCCTACACACATAGTGGACCTGTGTTTCCCTCTGTGCTGATAATATCCGAGGTGATAGATGTAGGGTGCCCCTCGACTCCCTGTTGAGTCTCACTGCAAACGTCGGGCACCAGATCCCTTTGGACTGCCACGCACATGCACCGTGGTGGCCGTCATGAGCATGATTTGAAGTGTCCTGTCTGCGGCGGTGCAGCTGCATAAAGGAAACAGCTGCTGGAATATCACAGGCTGGCCCCCCCCTCGTGTCTCCTGGTATCCATCACACACACACACACACACACACACACACACACACACACACACACACACACACACACACACACACACACACACACACACACACACACACACACAGTGGCCAGCTCAGCCCAGAAAGAGAGAGACAGGACACAACAAAGACATCTGCAAGATGGCCTCGGACACACACATCCCGACTGATGTGTGTGCACCGCTGTGATGTCGTCGTCGCTGGGTGGATGACAACCAGCCGCTGTGATGTGCTCTTCTCCGGGCTTCGTTCCACTCCTGCTGCTTTCTATTTGTGTTGCGTGGTGAAGGCCTGACACGCAAACAGAGAACAAACGATGTTCAGAGTCTTTGTTTGTGGCATGAGGAGTGATTTCTGATGCTGCATCTTTGCCTGGTTGACGGATCGTCCAGGGCCTTTCGACGGTCTCTCTGATTCCTGATTCCTCTGATCGTTCTGCAGACCTCCTGATGTCACTGCAGCTCACGCGTGTTTTCATCTCAAGTCTAAATGAAACCTTGTAAAATCCTTGCTGCTAATCATGACCGTATGGTGTACAGCAAAAGGCAGATGGTCAAGTTGTGACACAAATGGCGTCCACCTGATACAGAAAGGGAGTAACACAGGAGTAACTGACATGATATCAATTCAGAGGGTTCCTCAAAAATAGGAAACTGTGAGTCGAATCCAGACATCAACATTCTGGTTCTAAAGAGTGAACCCGATGAGGAGTGTCTTATTAAAGCTGCATTCTCTCTCGTGTCCACCAGGGGGCGACTCCTCTGGTTGTATAGAAGTCTGAGAAAATGACTCTACTTCTCTCTTGATTTATTACCTCAGTAAACATTGTAAACATGAGTTTATGGTCTCAATCTCTAGTTTCAAGTCTTCTTCAATACAGCATGATGTTCATTTAGTACATTATGGTCCATTTAGAGTCAAACAGACCATGAAGCAGGGGATGCTTTAGGGCGGGGCTACTGTGATTGACAGGTCTCAGACGTATACGCGTCTTTACGTCACTCCTCCTCAGTCCAGATATGGTCACTTCTGTTGACCTGTGGACTACTGTGAGAAGGGCCAAAGCTTTTCTGAGTGTCTCCAGTTCACTCTCAACACAATATTTTAAAGACATTCAGCGTAACATATATTAGTTCGCTGTAGGGCGTTGGCAAACGTATGTTGAGGTCATCTTACAATTTTTACTCAGCACAATATGTAGAATTCAAATATTTTGCACTAAAATGTCAAGATTATGACCCGAATCCATCAACAAGTACATTAAATAGCCACATTAACACATACAGTGGTTTTCAGCTGAAGAAGCAGTGGTTTAGTGATTCTGTAATGATACTCTGCTGATATGTGGTTGATTGAGTTATGACCCCGAGAGGGATAACAATGAAAAACAACAATATATCACCAAACATCTGGTTCATGTCCCATCACACTGTATCATAGACCAGATATAATAAAGGTTATGTTTCTCTGGGGAAACCTCATCAGCTGTTTAATTCTCAGGGGCAGTTTTAGGTTCCTGGAGTCTTTCAGCATTCACAAAACCATCTCATCACACGTTGAAGGGAAACAGAAAGCTCTGCCAAGTTACTTCCCATACTCGCCCCCACACCTGTTGCGTTACAGCTCCTTGGGGGATGTGCCACACTGCTGACGGTGAAAAAGAAGGAAAGTCAATGGCATAGCTCCACCAGATGTTTTGGCAATCCCACATGCTGAAAGGTGGAGTGTGTTGTTTGACAGATGACCCCACGGTCCATTCAAGCCAGCGACTTCAATAATCTCCGAAAAATGTGGTTTTCCATGCATCAAGGGTCCACTCACTTCTAGCAGGAGCTGCAGCTTTTCCGTCTGAGGAAACAGGTCTGTTCACGCTGCCGTTCATTCAATTACATCAAAGCATCTGTCAAGCATTTAAAAAAGGGTTCTTTACTTTAACAAGAGCTTATTTCAAATCTCGAATGGATCAAACATACAATACAATACCAGATGCAAAGGTGCTGCACGTTTTAATCCTCTTTAGGGTTTAAAAAGTGGAGTTTCTTCACGTTTCCAGCTCAATGAGCTCAATTACTCTTTCTCCGGCAGCCGTATTATTGGAGGTCTCAGGTCCGTGGCAACATGGCTGTGCTTTGTACAGACATAGTGCTCAGTGGAAACACTCCTCCAGGTGCAACACGCTACAAGGTAAGGAAGCTAGTGTAAGCTGTTATGTTGAGTATGTTAAGAAGCAGGGTTCCTGTATATGTGTTGTGTGCTTTTATTGTGAAGGAGGAGACGGAAGGCGAGAGAGAGGAAAGAGGTTCTGGAGGAGTGTGTGACCATCTTGGCGCCGAATACGGAGCCCCGTGTTTATTATTTTATTATTATCCTAAAGTATAGGCGCAACATAAACCCTCGGCTACACTAGCAAGGTTTGCACACCTGCGTCCTCCTTAAAATCAATGTCTTTAAAAGCTAAACATTTACAAGTATATTTTTGATTAAAGGGTTTTTGTCTGTTCTGGGCTACTGTAGAAACATGTAGAAGTGAAGGGCTCACTCTGGTAAGGTTAGGGCGGGCTTACTGTGATTGACAGGTCGCCACCAGAGACGTGTACGGCGTCTCTAAGTCACTTCCATTCACTGGTTGCAAAAAAGCCAAAATAGCGACGGACGTAATCCAAGATGGCGACGGCCAAAACGCCTATGTTCTGATCTAGCTGCATAACTTCCTGGAAGGTTTTAAAACAAATATTTTGACGGCATATCAGTCCGTGTGTGTTCATTGTGTGTATAATGTGCTCGTGCAGTAACCTATAACCTGCGTAGTATATCAGAGATGCATCAATGAGACCCGTGTGTCCGTGTCCCGGAGGCCCGTTCGTCTCCCGTCTGGTAATCTCTGCATGCTACCTCTCACATATGGCCTTCTTCTCAGAACCAGACCTCCGTTGGAGCCGTTTTTCTCATCTGGCAAAGTCACGGCGGGCCTCTCAGAGCAGAGCTCGCAGGGTGACGCTGAGCTACATCAACAGTGACAAAAGTCTATTGAATAATTATCTTTGGAATTAATACATTAGCCCGAACTTAAGTAAATGTCAGCGGATGGGGATATCGGCGGATGAGAGGAGAGCGGAGGAGGAATGTGAGGGACGCTGCGCTTCATTAATCCCGTCCTCCAAGTAATGTAGGCAGATGAAATGATTCTTACAGAGAGCTGTCATTACAATCACACTGCGACTGAGAATATCTGAAATGACCAATCTTCTTAACTAGATGGGGGGGCAGGCAATTAACTCATTCAGTGCCGATTAGCTCCGGGAAGGATTTCTATCCTGTTGACACACAAGCAGACGTGGATCACATACGAGGGATCTCACTCACGGTACAGGAATAGACAGAACAGCTAAGAAGGACAACAACGCAGGACAATTAAAGCTAAAGAAGATAGGTGTGTCTATGAATATTATACATCAGTCACTAATAGGTACACCGTGCTCGTACCAGGTTTTATAAGTGCAAATGACTGAACAAAGGCTCACGATCCGTCTCCATGATTCTCACCCGTGAAATCGCTTCACGCGCTCCTTCTTCGTTCAGCCGCCATGTCTTGGTCGGAGACACAAGTCAACGCTTGTTGTTGTTTCAATGCACACAGAAGAGTACAACAGTTCTACTCTTTGATGAAACACACGTGCGTAGAAGAGAGAGACTGATCCCATTGACGCTGCAATCGATCTTCAAAATGAGACGTATGGAATTTGTAGTATTGATGTTTTCCAATCGATCAACCCGCCTTCCTTTTGGCCAAACAGGATCTATCTATTAATCAGTCTATCATCTGGCTATATCTACCTATCTAACTAGTTCACTATGTACGCAACTCCAGAGCAACTCATTCTCACTCCCGACTTGTCAAACACCGTCGCACGAGGAAACCTTTATGTTCTTTCACCCAATGTGAGCCCGTCCGCGCCATTATTAGGCTGTCGGAACAATTGAGGATGTATAAAGAGGGAGAAAGTCCACGTAGGGAGGGTGGTAGCAGAGGAAGGACGGGTCAAACAAACACAGGACTTTCACCCAGGAGACCGTTGGTCATGTCCCGTGTAATACCAAGTCAACGTCGAGTTATTTTACCGTAGTAGTCAGAACAATTGAGGACGTATAAAGAGCGAGAAAGTCAGGCTGGTAGCAGATGACGGACGGTGAGAAGATTTAACTCGAATATCTAAAAAGGGAATTGTCTGCATCGGTACAATCATGCAGAGTAAACCCCTCAGTGCAACGTGATTGATATTCCCTGTGACACGAACATCAGCTTGTCGTGAGCTGAACTGAGTCGCGCACACATCCCGAACCAGACCCTGAAAAAAGAAGTGTGTTTACATTATTCACCGGTATGAATAAATCACTCCCAACTCCTGATTGTGCAGCATATGCGAGGCCTAAGTTGTGTGCATCTGCCATTCCAAACATCTGTTTCGCCACGGCCTCAGCAGTGACCGAGCCCGAGCTGCTGGGACTCGAGGATGAAATATAGATGACGAGTATGGAGAAGAAAAACACAGAAGTGAGTTGAGGGCGGTGGGTTATTGATGATCCCCCATCCGGTCTCTGGAGCTGCTCTCCCTCTTACTTTGTTTCCCAGAACTTCTTCATATGACATGATGGTTACGAGGTCAGAGCCGCTTTCTTACATTAATGATTAGACTTTAGCAATAAACAAAACCACCCTCTATTCTTCTAGAATGTTCCAGGAGGGGCAAGAAACCCTGTGGACCTGATCCCGTGAGACACAACTCAAATGAGACGAGGGCGATGTCCTCCTGGCTCAGTCTGCAGTGTTCATCTATCTAGATTAAGTTGTCTTGGTCCTGTTCAACGTGTGGCCCTCCTCCATACAGCAGCAGGTGCTGAGGCAAGTGAAATGGCCCCGGATGATTGATGCCTTTTCAATTGGTCACAATGTGAGACCTTCACATGTCGCTCTCCCGTCCTCATTAATGACGTGCCGCGTTAATACTGCGTGTGTTACTGAGCCCTCCGAGTGAGGTTTCTAATTAATGTGCCCGGCCTTAAAGACATAGGACGACTGATGAGTCCTCCGATAGGAGCTTGAGGTGTTTCATTTTTATATTTATGTACTTCATTACCTGCATGTGCTGGCTCATACATGCGCGCGGTACACGCACAAAGAGTTCTGTTTCCACAGACGCTGTCGTTGCCATGTTCTACTCATAACTTATTAATTAGATTTAGTTTAAATGAAATGAACCCTCAGTTGTGACATTTGATTAGAGAAGACAAAGTTCAATTTGATCTCTCCCTGAGGCGTCATGTAATTATGAGACATTCCTCTGATGCATCAACATTAAGACTTTATCACATGTTTAAGCCAACAGCATTAAGATATGTATTAATATATAGTCATTTGATTTTGTGTCATAATTAAAGGATACATTGTTGCTATGGTTAAATCCAAAGACCATCAATGAACGTATCTGCTAACGTGTATTGTGTGTGTAACACAAAGATAAACTATTAAAACACATCACTGTTGCACTGGAGGACATGTTCCTTCATTATCAACATGGTCGTCAGTGCTTGAAGTGGAACAGAAATAAATGCCGGTTCTCCCTTTATTCACACGTTGGCGTGTAAAAGCAGGCCGTTCTCACACAGTGTTTGTTGCTTCACCTCTACGACACAGGAAGGCACTGGAAGGGGGTCGCTCTCACTTTGTCTTAATGTCATTCTCTTTCATCCGTCTGAGCAGGTGAGATGATTGAGGCTATCCGAAAAGGATTTGATAGAAAAGCGAGTCAATGAGGAAGAGAAACGTGCTGTAATATACACGCAGAGGAAAATATTCAGTCTCTGGGGTTGTGACAGTCGGATGTATAGCGGCAGTGGTGTATAAAGTACTCAAAAGCCATACTTGAGTAAAAGTAAAGATACCTTACTGGAAAACTACTCAAGTAAAAGTAAAAAGTCACCTTTTAGAATACTACTTGAGTAAAAGTCTTAAAGTATCTGATATTTATTGTACTTAAGTACAAAAGTAGTTTTCTGATATTAAATGTACATCATAACCTGAACATTAAATGAACATCATAACCTGTTCATTGAAAGTAAAAGTACAAGTAAATGCTGTTAATAAAAAAGCAAAGGGTCAGAATTTTGAGAATTATGAAGTTTATTCTTTTAAGTGCTGTGGCACCATGACCAAGCACATGGAGCTGTGTTGACAATAATTGGGTTGGCTGTGATCCATTCAGGAGCAACAATGTTCAACATAATATATTGTACATAAGTATACTTTTGCATCTACTATGAACGTATCATCATAATTCTCCGAAAAGCAATATGACACTATGAAGGAGTTGTAACAGTGCGTTTATAAGTATGCTCATTAGACTAGAGGATGTAGAGGGCAAATGCATAATATTATGTTCAGCAAAAAATATCCACTTGATGCATCAGGTCAGTGTTTAGAGAAAGGACACCTGCCTTGTAAACTCCTATGGGCCTGATTTGAACACAATAGGCAAAGGTTTTGCTCAAGCTGAATCTGCAATTGGGCGACTGCTGCCATCATAACTCCATCTGATCATCCACAACATGACTCAAATATCAAAATTGATCTTAAATATGAGGTTTAAAATGTAGCATTCTGGTGTATTCTGAGAAGAAAATTAAGTGATGAGACATTTACTTTAAGCAAAAAACTAATATATTATTCAGTCATTAATCAGTATTTCTGCTCTATTATTAATATTAACCTTTATTTAGACAAAATCCATTGAGACCGAGGTCTCATTTTCAAACGTTTTGGTCAAATAAAAACGAAGATAGCAAGAGTAGCGAGAACCATCGCCTGTACAAAGAAAGTGATTCGTTTTCATTGAACCCTGTTACTGTATGGCTTAATATTAACTTCTACTGTTACTGTACATTTGTTAGAATTGTGGCCTATCTTATATTTGCAATTAATATGCATTCAATCCAGTTCAATTATTTAAATTAACCCGCTGAAATGAAGATACAGGCACCTTAACCCTCTCTCATTACTTCAGGGTTCTTGGGAGCAACGTGGGACTGTTGGGACTGTTAGTCCACTGGCTGTGGTCATCACAGTGAACAGTGTGAACAGTGTGATGAGAGGACACGTGAGCCCTTGTTGCTGTACTTCATCTCCTTGGAGCAGAGGCTGCATTTAGCATACCCTGCCTTATCAATGTATTTAAAACACTGTGACAGTAGGAAGCTGTACTCACGTCTGTTTAGACCTCCACCTTTATCCAGGCCCAGCTCCACCTTTATCCAGGCCCAGCTCCTCACAGCTCAGCCCTGCGTCAAGGTGCGCTACAGACAGCCTCCTCTCCCTGAAGCTCTTTGGCCTCATCATGTCATCAGTATCTGGGCCTCATGTTTCGTTATCATAAAAGTTATTCTGACCAATAAGTCGCCTCATTCTACTTTGAGTTAAAACAAACAACCAGATGCGCCGGTGTTCCGGTTTAACGTTAACGAGTGACCGCGTGAACTGAACCGGAACACGGGGGGGGGGCTGCATGTTTCATCACGTTACGTTTTTTCCTTCTAAATCGCGATTATGAGCAACGTTAACAGGTAACGGAACATAACGTAATTTAAACTTTAACGGAGGGAAATGAAGATGCTGTACACATCTGAACGCTGATTGGCCGAGACTCGACACATCAAAGATGTTCTATTGCGAAGATCACCACATCACATTTTCTCCTCGTCTCACTCCAATCTGAGAAACGCTAACTGGCCAGTTGTCACATTTAGCATATAGCATCCTGGGCATCACTGGGAATCACAACACCGCGGCTTTGAGAGCATTTGTTTGCAATTGTGCATTAACGTGATTAACCAATGATTTAACTTGCTGCTAGCACCACTGATTCACCAAACCTGCTGCTTGCAGTCTGTGTTCCACCACAGTCCCCGACGCTGCCCTCATGATTCATTTTGTTTCTAAAGATAGATTTGATTTTGTAGCGAGTAACGAAGGTAGTGAATGTAGTGAAGTAAAAGTATCGGTTTTCTTTGCAAAATGTAGTGAAGTAAAAGTAAAAAGTCACCAGAAATATAAGTAGTATAACAGTACCCAAAAAAACTACTTAAGTACAGTAACGAAGTATTTCTACTTCGTTACTATACACCACTGTATAGCGGTATAGTTGTTGCCTATTAACACAGTAAAATAACGAGATACCTGTTGATTGTTTTACAGGTTTTATTGATTTTGGGTATGAAGTGATTTTTTTAACCATGGATTCTAATCTTGCATCTCAAAATGTAGAAAGCTCCTTGTGTATTAAAGTAATAGTTCAACATTTTAGGAAATACAATTCTGTGTTTTCTTTTTCAGAGTGAGATGAAAATGTTCGTACTCCTCTTTTGTTTTGTGCGTTAAAGGTGCAGTGTGTAGAATTCGGCGACATCTAGTGGTGAAGTTGCAGATTGCAACCAACTGAAACTTGGTGCGCTCTTCCTTGTGTACCAAGCGCGTGTAGGAGAACTCGCTGTATGAGGATACGTTGACAGGTCACACTTTAGTGTGATGTTCAAGAAGAGAAGAGGAAGTAGGGTAGGTGGATGAATTACATCCCTGGGGAACAGAGCGTCTTCATTGTTTTGTCTATATTTGTATTTTAGTCATCTGGTAAATGTCTGCTTGTGTCGCTCTGCTGAAAAAGTGTAAAAGCTCGGTCAAGAAAAAACTAAAAAACATGGATTTTGTTATTTATTTTTGATGATAAGTGGTGTCCAAAAGCTGAATTCTCTGAATAATCTCTTTTTCTTAAGGTATTCACTGTTTACAGGCTTACCTAAGTCCTCTGTAACTATTTCCTCACAATCTGCTGGTCCGGGGAGCTCGTCTGCAAAACAGGATAATCAAGAGGATAATCTCAATTATTAATAGGATGGTACAAATATGATTCACTGACCGATTGTTTGGACACACGACAGAGCTGGAGCACAACAAAGGCAGGCCGGCGGCGGGGTTAGCGAGGGACTCATCTTGTATGTGTTGTACATGATCAATCTGGGATCAACTGTGTCATTTGTTTGGGCATTTGTTTGGCTCCGGAAACAGGCGCTCTATTGGCCGATTGTTGTTGTTGTTGATCTGGAAATTTGACCTTGTTTGATTTCAAGGAGGATTTAAAGGATCAGCAAAATGTCGATTTAAATGTGAAATTGAATTGATTCTTCCTAAACACATACTGCAGAGCAGTATCGGCACCCTTCACCACACACTTCAGATGGCGGCACCCGACATCCTGCCAGCCTCATGAATAAATTACTCCACTTCCTCGCTGCCAAACTGCGCTACAATGGGCTAGACTGTATTTTTGCCATTTAAATTTCTGAGCCCATTTTCATGCAAATGGGGAAATTTATTGTCACAAACCATGTAACGCTGGCAGTAACACCTTATCTTAATGAATATCAAGTGCGGCTGTATCTCCCTGCTGCAATAGCTCACTAATCAACTTTCAGTTGGAATGTGATTCATAAAGAGACGATTCATGGCCTCTCGACTTACACTCAAGTATCCGCCGCCTAAAAGACTGCGTTATAAGGATTGATGAAGTCATCCATCAGATTGATCGCCAGCATTCTACCAAATGAAAATGATTATCGAATTACTGCGGCCGAGCCGTTAAAGGACCCCACCGACTCGTAAAACTCGGAAGTTAGAGCTTCTCTGAACCCACTCAATTAAAAAGTACGAGGTAATCGCTTATACATGCTGTTGGTTTGAGTTATGGTGGTTAGCACAGTCTCTCCTCAGCGGTGCTCCCGAGTCTATTGTGCAATTACTTAAGAAATTATACATTAAACCTTTAAAACGTATCAGAGCTTTAAGTTCAGGTGACCTTTAGAAAGTGCAGTGAAGTTAAATAGAAAGTTGGACCGTGGGGGGGGGGGGGGGGTTCTATTAAAACGGCGGAGCTGCTGATGTGAAACATAATCCTTAAGCCTCCCTCGCTGTCACAAGCGTGACATGAATTCTTAGTCCATAAGCCAAATATTGATATTAATCAAAATGAATTAAGCCTCTTTGCTTGTTTATCGATATTTGTTTTGGACCTTTCACACCGGGATGGTTATCCAGAGTAAACAGCGGCCATATTGTTCCCTACTGGCCTCCTCGAGATCTCCACTTAATGTAAAAACTGAATATATGAATGTTCACTTTTTGATATTGTGAGGAGAGGAATTGCATCCCCACTGCTATCAACATGTCGGCGGGCTAGCAGCTAACAGTGCTAGCAGCTAGAAGCTAACAGCGGTAGCAGTGCAAATAACGGCAACAGTGCTAACAGAGCTAACGGTGTTTTTCTGATGGGGAACCGGAGGGTGGGCGCTATTCACTTCCTCGGCGACGGCGTAGGTCAAGAACGCCGTAATCAAATGTAGCTGCCGTATGAGCGCAGTGCCGAGTGGCGGCGATTAGCTAGCTAGCGGGGCAAGCTAACATGTCAACAAAGCACAGAGAAGCTCGGATAAAAACAAACACGGAGGGAGAGTGACTTCATTCTCTGCTCAGGTCGACATTACATTAGTTGTTTGATGATATTAATGGCCTGAATGTTGAATTTAAGTACTTTGAAGCCAGAGAAAGATTGTTTCTATGGTACAAAATGAAACTATATGAGTAAAGAATATCCACCAGCCCGACCTCCACACTTACTCTATACTTTAAGAACATTTGTTCTTTGTTTAGGTCAACACAAAGCACGTAACAGAAATATACACATTTTCAAGCCTTGAGTTTGGCATTCAAAGTTACAAGAAAACACCCAGCACAATTATTACCGAGATTAGAAAACAACAACTTATTTTCTATATTGTAAAAGCCTTCAACAATAACAAATACTATCGCAGTATAAGGGAACCACCACAAGATGAATGCAGATACTTTTGAGAAAGATTTCAGGTATTGTGTGATGAAAAACCCCATTCACTCTCACTAATGCAAACTAAGCTCTTAATTCCTGTTTTTTGGTTAACAATCAAAAACCTGCATCGAGGCGTTCCTCACCTCCATAAACACGCTGCTCTATCTGCAATAAGAGCTTTAGCGCCAACACGAACGTAATACTCTCGATTTCAGAGAGAACGACAACAACAGTAATTCCCTGGGGGGCTTTTGTCCCTTTTGCTTTTGACAGCTACTTCAATTACCACCATACCACGCCGGGGACAAGGTGACAAACATGTTGTCGTCTTTGTGCGCGCAGGAATTGTTTGTTTGCTTTCACAAAGCAGCAGGTTGAGCTAATACCTCGCAGGCCTCGGTGGATTTGGGAGGTGTCAATCAGCAGCCTACCTTTCCCCACAGCCGCTGACCCGTCGACCAATAGAAAAGCAGAGAAGAGGGCATCGCCCTATGACTCTCTACCCCACTTTCACTCTCTCCCTGCCCTTCACTCCCTTCATTCACTGAGGATCAAGCCTCCATAATCCCAGGATTTTATATCCTCCAAAACAGCTTGGGCCCATCAGCAAATTGCGATGGCATATGGTATAGGTTTATGATTCATCTGGCACATGCATAGCAATGAGAGCCTCATCATCCGTGGGCAAACACCGGCAAAATATTGTAATGTTAAACGATGCCAGCCACGGAGAGAGAGAAGTGGCATCGGCCGGGTGGGAGGGCTGTGTTTTGTTTCGCCCCAGCGAGCGCAGCAGCTGAGGTTGTATACAGGCCTTTTCTTTTTCTTTTTTTTCGGGGATCTGCGGTCCGGGCTGGATTACGGGGACAACCGGGAACTGTGGCCGCTCCACAAAGAGTCTCCAGAGGGAGGAGAAGATGGAGAGACAGGCAGGACAACAGGCCTGATTATGCTTCAAACATAAAAACCATAAAACACCAGCTAATTTGAGCTAAATTAACCTCAAAACTAATTCTAAATTAAATGGAAATGGGGTTAATAGAGTCGTTGATTGTATTGAGTTCAGCATTCTGGCCGTCGAACAGAAGTTACCATATTTACACGACGGAGGAGTGACGTATAAACTCCATACGTCACTGGTAGACACCTGTCAATCACAGTAGCCCCGCCCGAAAGCATCCCCTGCTTTATGGTCTGTTTGACTCTAAATGGACCATAATGTACTAAATGAGTCAGTCTTGAAGAAGACTTGAAACTAGAGATTGAGACCATAAACTCATGTTTACAATGTTTACTGAGGTAATAAATCAAGAGAGAAGTAGAGTCATTTTCTCATAGACTTCTATACAACCAGAGGAGTCGCCCCCTGCTGGACACTAGAGAGAATACAGCGTTAAAGACACCTCTGCATCGGCTTCTATCGGCAGACAAGCGTGACGACACACGTGAGGATTCACACACACTTTTTAAGTACATGAACTACTGGATTTCAATAATTCAAACCGAAATTAGCACCATTAGTATAATGTATGCCGCTCACGGTGCGGGCTGTAGCGTTAGCACGTTAGCTCGTAGCGTACTGCAGTGTGGACCAACAGTACACATAAACACGTGTGAAACACATATGTTTGATGTATTTCATGTTAAAGGCACATTTCACCCAGAATCAACTCGTTGAGTTCCTCGCCGCTCGTTCACCCACAGACTCGTTCCCACAACGCTAGCACCATTTCCAAACATCTGCTGGAGAAGTCAGAAGCGATCTGCCGCCTCCTCTCGCAAGAAAATGTGACATGATTTCACATAAAACACCTCCAGCCAAAGTTTCCCTCTGCCTTCATTAAAGCGCGACGCAGAGCGCTGCTGGCAAGGTGACCCGACCCCCGGCTCTGCCAGGGCTCCCCACCCCCAAACCTGGGCCGGCGCTGCTTTCACACAGCCCCACGCCATTGGCTCAGAGGGCCTTCAGTCAGCCGCCGTGGATCTGCCGCCTCGGAGAAAAAAGGCCCCCGCCGTGAGCTGACAGTCAGTATGTTGGAGGGTTTATCATTAGCGGGCTCCAGACGGCCCCCGACGACCCCTCCGGCCGGACAGGTGATCTCGCTCGGCCCGTCTGACTCAACATATGCCCCCGCGGAGCTTCGGCACACATATTGTGCCATCATTATTTCATACCTAGCAGGAGCACGGATTCAGGTGCAGAAGCAGGTTGCTGTGAGAGGAGTTCTTTATTTTGTTGTGTAGGTGGGAGAGGGAGAACGTAATCCGCAACCTTTTGCATTGGCTGACCATCTGTTGTCGTTCGAGAACGCGTTCACTTAATATTTCTATATCTATTTAAGGAAATTATTTTTAAAAAACATATACTTGCTGGCTTTGCTCCGCAGAGCCTCTCTGACCTGCTTATAAAATATGCTCATGATATGAAACAAATCAAAATCTTTTGCTGGAATACTGCACCAGACTGCATGAAGAGAATATTTGTTCTTCTCTTGCACATTGGATGTTTCTCTTGTGTTTGTGTTGGATGCATGTGTATCAGCACTAAAGCACTCTACCCTTAAATTAAATATAGAGTATAGATTTAAGTTTTGTCTGCTTGTAAAATAAGCAATACCACAATGTACAATACTTGTACAGTATGTTTGGGAAAGTATTATCAGCAGAAGGTACTTGAATTAAAAGTATATTGTATATTGTTTATATTATTTAATATTAATGACACATTTTTGTGGGTACCGACACCCGGCAATATTGTTGTTAATTCTTCATTTTTTATGGGTTATTTTATATGTGAAATACAGAGTGTGTCGTTTTTCATTGTCACTTAAAGGGACAGTGCGTAGGATCTGGTGGTATCTAACTCCTCCTCTCACTTCTCCCTTTACTGTTATTTTCCTTTCTCCGTTTATGTGAACGAGAGCTGGTTAAAGATCTGGGTCATTTGATCTGGATTTTAAGACACAGTGATAAAAACATAGACTGATAAGTGGACTTGGTGATTGTGACGTCACCCATTGGTATTCGAACTGACCTCGAGTTTGGCGATTTTGCCGTCTTCATCTTGGATTACGGCCGTAGCCATATTGTTTTTTTCGCAACCAATTAACAGAAGTGAGCATATCTGTAATGTGGAGGACTGACGTATCCCCGCCCTAAAGCATCCCCTGCTTTATGGTCTGTTTGACTCTAAATGGACCATAATGTACTAAATGAACATCATGCTGTATTGAAGAAGACTTGAAACTAGAGATTGAGACCATAAACTCATGTTTACAATGTTTACTGAGGTAATAAATCAAGAGAGAAGTAGAGTCATTTTCTCATAGACTTCTATACAACCAGAGGAGTCGCCCCCTGGTGGACATTAGAGAGAATGCACGTTTCAAGACATGAAGCATCGGCTTTATTTTGGCAGAACTGGAGGTTGTCGCATGATACAAGTACAATATCTGAGTAATAGCACTTAGTTGACTTAAAAAAAGTACTTTTTTTCTGAGTAGGTTCAAAGCTTTTTGTTTCATTATTTTACAACCGCCCCAATCTCGTGTAATACGACTGGATTTATATCACACACATACATAAGTGGGGTTTCCGCTTTCCTTTGCTGCTCCGCTGAAATAACTGTTCAACCATCACATGACACACAGTCTAATCATCTTACAGGAGTCCTACATCGTTATCAGCACATATAGTATATTGGGCTTTAAAATTCACAGGGAGCTCACGGAGAAAAGAGCATCAAGATAAAGCTCCGAAATCCCGGACCGCCAAACTCTCCTAATCCCCCCCCCCCCCCACCACCTGCACGCTGCACAGCCGTCGCTGTCGCTTCTCAGCCCTCTGTACTGCCTGAGAAGGGGATTTAGTTTGTAAAGCTCTCAGAAACACAATGCATTCAAATCAAGTGTCAACTCTAACAAGCTGTTCTTAGAGCGGATGTGCTGCCCTCTGGACGGGGGTCCGGGCGCAGGCTTTGAGAGAGTACTTGAGTACTTGATCCCCTACAGTTACCCACATCTCAGAGACAACTGTGCAAACGGGGATAACCTGGGAAGCCAGACGGGGGGGGGGGGGGGTAACAGCTGCTTAAGTCCGTCCGCTGCCTGCCAGAGGAAACTTTTATCAGGGGAAGTGGAGGTTGACATTTTACGGCGGCTAAGCCCCCCTCCATCAAATTGTGAAAACAGAACCTTGTGGCACAGCTCAGGGTGGATTTGGGAGTTTGCGCGGTGTTTTCTTGGCTGCGAGTCGCTAATATAAACATAGAAGAACGCTAAAGACCTTTCGGGTGCCGGCGTGCTCGTGTGCCGCTTTCATTCCAATCTACGGATCAAACGGATACAAAAGTGAATTATCTTTCCTCTCAAAGTCACAAAAACTCCCGTTTCAACCCACAAAGTGCTGCCTGTGAATTTGATCAACTTTACTCATAAAAACCTCCTGAATTAATTTCTACAAAACGATCAGCATGCATCTCTTCTGTTTCATATTTGTGATTTCACCTCCTGCTGAATTGAAGAATATTTGCCGCGTCTGAGCTTCTTTACACACGCGACATCTTTTGGTTAATTCAGCTGCTTTATTTATATTTTCAGATGTCTTTTTCATCTCCACACGACTGTTTGTTTTCGTGTGGCGGTGTGTTGCTGTGCACTGAGCCCGTTTACATTACACACCATGTATGGGCTTGAATGGCAGCATGGTATAGAGCAGCCTCCAGTCAGACAGGATGGCGCTTCATTAAAGAACCGAATAAAAAGATGTCACGAGGAGCGTTTGGAGACTCGGGAACAAATTACATTTTGGTTATTTGCATTGAAAGTTTGTGAACATTTGAAGGTTCAGGAGTTATTCTTTGATGATGGTCTTTGAGGATGAATGGGTCGATTTGATTCCTTTTGACTTATTTGTAGTTTTTAACCTTCTTGTAGTTGTTTCGTTGTGTTTTGTTGCGGTGCCATATAACGTGTGAACGCATTCATCTTTTGTGTTCTAGATATTATTTATAGGTACGTAGGGCCGACAAGTGATCGACGACTGCTTCAGTTGGACTCTTGTTTCCACTCTTGTTTCCACACTCTTGACTCTTGTTTCCACAGATTCCACAGTTTCACAGGAAGTGTATTCTTCCTCTTTTGATTTTTCTTTACACAATTGCATGTATTCCTATGAATAACTATAAGCTTAGCCACTGCCAAACTGCACCGAACGCGCTGTTAGCAGCTCGCTGGGCAGCACAGTCCTGTGGTGTGTTTGGCTAACGGGCCAATGGGGGCCAATGGGGGCCAATGGGGGCTAACACGGCTACCAGAGCTCACGGCTAACGGGACTAAACACAGCAGCACTGTTGCACTGTGAACTGCGGTTTAGCTGTGCGTTTTAATTAAAAATGAGACAGTATCTGTTGTGTGATGAAAAACGAGGGTAAATTGTAGTTTGTATTTATTTATATTTTAAACATTTAAAGCGTTGGTGTTGTGGAGGCTGTGTGAGCGGGTCAGCGATCAGCTTATGGGGATCACAGCGACACACAGACGATGCATTTAGTCCACTTTATACGGAATCGACAGACAAAAGCTTTGAGGGAGTAAAAAGAACGACTGACTGGGTTTTAAAAGGTTTTTGTTGGTTCCATGCAGCTGTTTTTCAGGGAAATGTTGGTAATCAAGACTTGAGTGAAGTAAGACAGGAAACAACGAGCTGAAGACTCGTTAATTGTCATCAGTACAGCTGGTACATTAGTGTCCGTAGTGAAGCTGCAGCAATGCTTTTATTCATAATCTTTTGATATACGGTTGTAGTGTTTTTATTCTTTGATTGTTTAGTCTATGAAATGACGGAACATGACGACTATTAAAAGTTTGCAGAAGTTCCTTATTTCGTCTGAACACATAAAAATTGCTAAATTCTCCAGTTTTCTTCAGCAGGGGATCGATCACATTCATCTTATTTTAAAAACTCAACAGGATTCTGTTTATGATAATAGATACAAATCCTCATTTATAAATTAATTTGAACATTTTAAGTTTATTTGAAAAATGACAATGATGTATTTGAGACGTTATTTTGTCAAATGATAAAATGTGTGAGCAGATGAACATCAGATCAATATTAGAGGTGGTGAGTTTAAGGAAAGTTTATTTTGATGTATTAGTATTGTGGATGTGAATAAATACATTAATAAGGAACTCATCTACATTTGAACAAATGAAGAATCTATTTCACTTCTTGAAAGGACATTCAATTCTTATTTTACAGCGGTGGAATACAACGAAGTACATTTAGTTACAAAAGGTACTTGTACTTCACTTGAGTATTCCCATTTCATGCATCTTCTTCAGGGCTCAGTTGTTTTTTCATATTCGGGAGCACTTTAAGGCCACGTGTGTTTCTTTACTAGATGGAACTTTGCATTTGTATTTCTAAGTTCACAGGAAAACAAGATAAATGTTGAGCGATGGTTTTGGTCTGATCTTTGTGAGAGTAGAATAAAGCTTTCCGTTTCTACAGAGCTGCTGATGCTCAGACTGTTGATGCCTCACAGCAGCAGCTTTACACCACTTCATTCTAAAACAGAATTATGTTCCTGGACAACAGAAGATGATTTCTTGAAACTTTTAGTCTCAGAAATGAGATCAGGACGTACGTTCTGTGAAACGACCTCCATGAGAGGAGATTTTTACCTCGAACAAGGAGACATCGCTCTCTCACTTCCAACATGGAGGAGGGGTTATAGCACGCACACACGCACACACACACACACACACACACCCCTCAGCTGGCATCTTGTCACAGCATGCAAACGTGGATAAAGCAGAAGGTGTACGAGCGCATATTTTTACTAAATGCAAGACCTCATTTTTGGGGCGTTGAAGACCTTGGAGGGATTTTGAGTGTGTGTGTGTGTGTGTGTGTGTGTGTGTGTGTGGTGCCTCCGGTGACTGACTTCACAGGGGGAGAGGCTGCACACTGTCCACACACACACTGTATAATCACGTTCCCTGTCGGGCCCTATAAATCTGTAAGGGCCCAATTAAAGATGGCCTTTAGCATGTCCACCCCTACCAGCACACACACACACGTGTTAAAAAGAGAGGAAAAGAAACAACAAGAAAACAACGTTGGCTTTTCATCGAATGTATATTAGACACAACAGACTGCAGTGTAAAACAAGAACAAAATACAAAACAGTGTAAAACTCGTAAAAAAAAAAAAGAAGCTTTGCGAAGGAGACGTCTTTGGTTTCTCTCACTCGAATGTGCAGCTCGTGTGACATGAACCTGGACTCAAAGGTGCTACGTGAGTATCGAAGAGGCAGCATGAGAGACAAAAACTGTACAATTTTAAAGACAATACAATGATAATTTACAATTTATGCACCTTCAATGATAATAATAATAATAATAATGTACAAAGCAGAAAGAAGTGCATGCAAATCAAATTCAATCCAAAATGTGAAGAAAGAAATTAAAAATGAAGACATATCAACAATTGTGACTTTTCTTTGTTTAAGTTACATTGAAAAACTTGGCTGATGTGAAAAAATTGTTCAAAAACAAAAATTGTGTGTTTAAACGAAATGAAAACAACCTCATCTAACAAGTGCAGAAATACAAAAAATACTTTTTTTTCCTCATAAAAGGCATCAGTTTAAAAAACATAAAAAGGCACAAAGACATTCAACGATGCTCTTTGAATGAATCTGCAGCAATAAGTGCTAAAGTGAGCGCGATGTGGTGCCGTGAGGACACGGACGGGTCATGTGACGTGTTACTAGCAGGGCGACTCCTGTTGTGACGGCGATGTTAATATCTCATTAGCTCGGGTTAATAACATTCCTGTGCTCGTGGTTGCAACATAAAAAAAAAAAAAAAGATGATCTGAAGTGCTTGAAATGTTTCCTCGCGCAGCGTCCAGAACGAGGCTGATGAGCCGCCCAAATGATGCAAGAGGCTAAAAGCGTTTAAGTCGCACACACGAACACCGGCACACCCCGAGCTTTAGATCTGCTTTTATTTATGTCGCTGTGATCGGGACGGAGAGGAAACAAAGGAATAATTAGACCGGCCGACGTCGCCCAACGTGCGCCGCTCGCCCGTTTCCCCCTCAAACTTGACGGTTGTTGAACTTATTTTTAGTGTCATTTGATAAGCTCCCCTGCTTGCACAGAGACATCCCACTGACCCAGCCACTGGTCATTGTCTATACCGCTTCCCGTCAAAGCCGGCGCGCTTTGTCAGGTCTCGACTCGAATATCCATTTCGCATCTGAAGTACGGTATCCGAAGTGACTGGATCATTCCAGCCTTTTTCTTCAGCTGCTGCCCCCTGTTCTCCTCCCCCACAGTGGTTTCTATTCCGCTCGCACTGACATCATTTGGGACTGGCGTCATGACAGCGCGCTTGAGAAATCCACAATATCTATATATGTGTGTATACACGCTGCTTATTTCGGGGGGGGGGGTGAGGGAGTTGGGGGGTGGAGGAGGGTGTAGAGGGGGTGGACATAATTTCTGGAAATGAACAATACTTATCCGTCCATCGCATCCGTTACTTCGGGTTTGCGTTTTGGACGTTGGCGCAGCGTCAACGTGGCACCGTGTCCTTTTTTTTTTTTTTTTTTGTGTGAATAACGCAATAACAGGTCATTCAATGTCAAAAAGGCATAAAAAAAAGCGACAGACAAGTCTTCACAGGCTACTGCTTGCTGTTGCCTTTAATTATTTTAATTAAACTTTGATATTGGCGGCGCTGAGTGAACTGGTGAGTTGTGACGCGGGCCGGTGGGAGAACAGAAAGGCCCCTCGGAGGGATGGAGCCGGCGTCGAGGGCAGCAGCTGTATCTGCATCTTACAGTCTGAGCTGATGGGCCTGTTTATGGGCGCTGATGTGCTACGCCTTGCTGAGCAGAGAGCAGACTGCGCTGGAAACAGGGGCAACAAAAAAAAAAAACCACCAAGCGCCATGTCAAGGTCTTGGAGGCATCAATCCCTCAAACAGGGCTGGAGCTCGGCCTGGTCCTGCGGTCGAATAACGCTCTATTAATTTCCTTGTCCCGGGCGCATAATGAAAGGAAGGTGTCTTTGGAGGAAACAACGGGAAAACTACAGGGCAAAGTCTTCCGATACCTCGGGGCGTTCCTGTCTAGAGTTTGTCAAGCGTGTGCACTTCTCAGTGTTAAAATGACAAGATGAGCCGGTCAGAGGGGGCGGCCCGCCGGGCAGTGCAGCGCCGCAGAAGTTGGGAGAGGATCCGTGATGAGACAATCGCCAAAAGGCGACGGACTTCTGCACTTGTGAGGCCCCACTGGGATTATTCACACTTCCACGCCAAAGGCACAACAGCCCGCTTTCCCCCCAGTTTGTTTTGTTCTCTCTTTCTTTAGATAGCTTCCGTCTGTGTGCATGAAATTAGGCTTTTTTTCCCCCCACAGAAGGCACAATATGGTCAGAATATGTTAAAGCCTTTGGTGCGCACGAGAAGGCTAACCGAGTCGGAGCGCCGATTCTGGGGCGTTCTGCTCGACTTTTACAAATTAAAAAAAATGTATTTGGGTTCAGAAACGTCTTTGTAAAACACGTAGGGAATGAGAGTTAATATCAACACTTCTGAGAGCAGGAACCCAGAAGAGGAGACGTGCACAGAGCAGAGCGGGTAGAACACATAGTGGTTTGAACTGCAGGACTAAAACTGAAGACGAGCTGATGTTCTGTTGTTCGCAGCGATCAGCACATGTTGCTCTGCTACTGACGCTGCACACGGTTGAAGTTGATACAGCGACCCTGAAAGCAAAGAGAAGGAAAGTGTTCACTGTTAGAATTAACACCCTGCTTCATACTTAAAAAATGTTTTGTTTTTAAATGCCAATATTTCATAATTAGCATATCTAAATATTTCCCAATACATTTAATTTACATAAAAAGTTAAGTCATCATGATTTCAGTCGACTGTTTGATAACAGATATTTCTACTAAAATAATCAAAATAAAATGAACAATAAGAAAATAAATATTGATGTGTATGTATTACATGTCCGAAAAAAAATTGAAATACACACACATATAACCGATTAATGACTTCATAATTTCAGGAGAAATAAAGTAAAACAATCATCTTTAAATCAAATGAAGCATCGACTGGTGAACAAACATCTCACTTCTTTTCTAAGAATACTGGCGTCTCACTTTCGTCTCCCTGTGCACAGTCTCACGCAACGTGTGTGTGTGCGTAGGCAGCTGTCTGAGCCTCTCGGTGCAGCAGTCTGCTCACCAACAGTAGGCCGACTGGCACCAAGAGGGAGCTCTCGCACAGCGAATTCATACCAGCAGGCCCCCCACCCACACCCACACACACACACACACACACACCAGTGTGTTTACATGTGCTCACTGTAACCTGGTCACAACATCACAGAGGTACT
Source organism: Lycodopsis pacificus (assembly GCA_028022725.1). Taxonomy (NCBI): domain Eukaryota; kingdom Metazoa; phylum Chordata; class Actinopteri; order Perciformes; family Zoarcidae; genus Lycodopsis; species Lycodopsis pacificus. Next base: position 11,906,314 of record CM051692.1, read on the forward strand.
TAGTTCTGTTTCATTCTTTAATGCGTCCTCATGGATCCGTTGACGAGCTGTAAACATGTTGGAGGCAGTGAGCAGCATCACATCTGAGGACAGCGGTGTTCATAAAGGATCAATTCACCCAAATCAACTCGCATCTATCCATGCAGGCCACCGATGCAGTAGAGAAGATGGCATTTTGTTTTGAAAGATGACTGAACAGCAACATGAATGAAAGAAGTTCCTCAACCGTTTAAAATCCGAAGTGATCAGTGGGATAGTGCTTTCTAGTCATTTGGGTGAACTTAACCTTTAATGTGAAACAAACTGTGGGGTCGAGAGGAAAGCTGCACTATCATGGGCACCAACGCCAAAATAAAAGCCCCCGCGTGGCTTTGAACTCAGGTGAAAGGATCAGGGACGCAGGTTCACTGAGCCACGTGCTGCTGGTTCTGTTGGTCACGTAGACGCATCACTGCATCTCCACTAGTGATGGGAATCAGGAACAGGTTCCAGTTCAGAACCGCTGACAAATAGTCGGACCCGTTTGAATTCTATCGTTTTTATCAATGCTGGCATGTTTTTCTGACAGTTGTGCGATGCAGAAACTTTGCAAAACTCTGCGTCTCAACATCAAACTCTGTCACAACATCAAACTCTGTCTCAACATCAAACTCTGTCTCACGACACAAACTTCTGCGTCAAGACGTCAAACTTTGCGTCACAATGTCGAACATTAAAAATCAAGCTGCAGCAGAACACCTTTAATCGACTCAAGATAAACTGTTTAACAGTAGTGGAGTGTGGTTTCTGACATACAGTAATGAGGCCGACCTGTACGCAGTAAGCTCACGTTTACTCACAGTTCACACTGCATCGGTGCGGCGTCAATTTAAATGATGGTTTCAGAAGTGTGACAGGAAAGTTTAGACAGAAATTGATAAAAAATAATAAAAAAGACCTGATTCATGTGCATTTAAATGTGCACATACATCTCTTGTTCCCCTCTGTTTAACCAATGATATTTCCAGGTGCATGCGTCCCATTGAGGGACAGAGATGAGCGCGACGTTTGCTCCGGAGCTGCAGAAGCCAGCAGCCGGTTCGGTATCTTACAGTATCTGCACTACAGTCTGGCTCGGGAGCAGAAGTGTGCGCGGACCGACTGTGACGAGAGCTTTAGACAAGCTGGAGAATCTTCCATTCCTCATTATTTGGCAGGGCTGGTGGGTGTTTGACGGAGGGGGTGGGGGCTTCGCTCCATCTCTGCATGGTAAGCCCCTCGACGTGTACCCTCTGCAGCTAATCTCGCACAGTCAACAAATAAGGCACATCAGATGCTGTTTTGGCCACGGCCGTCAGAGCGGCTAAGTTCAGTGGATTTTACGGGGTTTTGTGGCGCATTGGGGGGGGGGGGGGGGGGGGGGGGGGGCCCTCGATGAGGAGAGGGAGCGCTCTCTGCAGCGGCAGAATGGCAGGCGAGGCGAGGGGGGGGATCTGATGGCGAGGGGGGGGATCTGATGGCGAGGGCGAAGCAGGTGCGGCGCAATACGGTCAAACCCATTCCAGCTCCCCCCCCCCCCTCCCCCCCTCGGATGAGCGGGGCCCTGACTTGGCAGCGAGCGCCGCCTTTGTAACTGGGCCATGTTGGAGAGAGATGGAGGCCCACCTGTGCCACCCGGAGCGGCAGAACAATAGTCTGAATATGTCAGCAAGGAGTGTCAGAGAGATCTCATCAGACGGACGGCAGCGTGACTGCAGAGAGAGACGGGTGGATGAGTCAGGTGGAGAGACGGAGAGGTGACCAGACAAGAGGAGGGGGGGGGGGGGTGATTAATAAGCTTCATTACAGACACTCCACTGGCTTTCATATTAAAACAAATGGAAATATATTGAACCTTGATATCAAAGTCAACCGATTAGAACAACAGGAATTGTCCAACACAAAAAAGCAGATAGTTTGCAGCAGAGGTGCCAAAATAACCACGTCACCATAATGTTTATCATCAATCAATAAATGATTGTTTAATCTGAAAATGGCAGAAAATAGTAATATTCATTGTAGAACAAATATGATACGAGGAGGAGAAAAGCTGCAAATGATGACACTAAAGATGCCGGAGCATACTGTACACATTGGTGAACTACGACAATAATAGTTTCAGTGAGAGCATGTTTATAACCGGGAGCTAAAGCAATGACTGGACCTTTGCACTGATTGATCCACATTGAGTAGTTAATAGCCTCAGCGTTTGGAAGGACTCAAGCGCGTGTTGTGGAATACGTCCCCATCACTGCGCTGTGGTCTGGTTAGCGGGCCCCTCGCTGCAGAGGCCCCTCGTTGTGCCCCGGTCCTCGGACAACATGCCCGTCACTAGAACCGTTCGGCTTGTAACCGGAGGCGGAGCTGCAGGAGTGAAGTGGAGACTGTGTGTACGTGTTTGGGTTTCATTCTCATCTCTCGCCAGCGTTCGCCCCGAGCAGCTTGAGTCCCGTAGAGCTGCGACTCTCTGAGGACAGACGGCAGCAACTCAGAGAGCTCAGACACAACTCCGGGCCACTTCATCTGAATATTAAATATCATTGTTTGGGAAAGGATGGCGACGTTACAGAGGAATATCTTTTCTTTCTAGTCGTTGAAGATTTGGGTCAAACACGCATTCTAGTCTCACTACAAATTGGTTGCCACACGTTCCTTCACGTCATTACAGAGTTTTTATTTTCTTACATTCTGCAAAAAAAAAAGCAGGGCATGACTTATCATCTCATGTGTATATGGATTTCCTGACCTCAACGTTGGATTAGAGTCCAACAAAGGCTGAGATGTGGCAAATTGTGCCGTATAATTAAAAGTTCATGTCACATGTGCAGACGGGGAACATTTGTTCCAATAAAACAAGCATATTGTTTCCATGTCTCCCACGTCAGCGTTGAGCCAATAGAAGCTCTGATGTGATTGTGTTCATTTTTAAGAGGTTTTAACAAGATTGTGCTTCAGTTTATCACGAGGATTCAGGTTGAAAGCTTTTAGAATAAAATGAGTTCTTCTAGGATCTAAGAGCACAAGCAGTAGTGAGCAGATGTTTAGTCTGTGTTCGGGTCATGAGGTGCTCCGTGGCCCCAACAGGTCTGAGAACCTCTGGTGTAACCATCTCAAAAGACGCCAAACAACAGGAAGTGCTGGCTCGCTTCATGGTTGTCATGGTGTGTGTGTGTGTGTGTGTGTGTGTGTACGCTACAGTCACGTCCAAACTACATTGCGTCAGCTGGGTGCACCTGTTTCAAGAATGTGTCAGTGATCCGAGCCGTTACCTAACGGGATCATTTAGCATTTAGTGAGTCTTCCAACTCACCAAAGGAATGGAAAGCGAACCTTGGTCACGTTTATAATGACTATTGAATCGATTCATTGTTGTTTTAGACAGTTAATCCATGAGAGAAGCTTCACAAACCTTCAGAAAACCTTAAAATCACAACACACTTTAAAAACTGTCAGGTCACTTTGTAGTTTAGTTGGATTCAATCCAGAGTCAGTGGACATTTTCCTCAACTTTCCTTCTAGAATAAAAACAATAATCTAGAAATCCTCCGTAATCTATTAGTTCAACATCACGACAGCTGAACGATGAAGTCGTGTGTTCGTCTCTTCTCTGAAGCTGTTTGAAAGAAGTCTCCACGTCCACGTCTTTGGGAGACGACTGAAAGGAACACAGCTGATGGAGTTTAGCGCTCTTTCAAGTGTGTGTATTGGCTCGTCTTGTATTAATTGATTGTATAGTTTGTCACATTTACATTATAGAGAAAAGAAGAAGATGCAGGAGAGAAGCACCCATTTAGGTTACAGAAGGACTCTCCCATCTGGACTGGAGTGTGAAAACACTTGCAAGCATGAGAGTTGTAATCCAGTTGCAAGATGCTTATTTTGCAGTGATAAGCTTCAGGCTTTGAAAGATTTTATTACCAGAACAGAGATTTTTCCTCCTTCCCCCCACATTAGAGCTTTGCAGCCTATACAGTATCTTAGTTAATCTAGGGCTTACTTAATCCAACAGCAACTCTCCTCACATTACTCCAACACGTGTTTGTTGTTCTGACAAAATGTTAATGAGCTGAAGAGCAAATCCAAACTGCATCGTGTAGCCGTTGTAAAGTTTCCTTCCTGCATGAACTACCGACAGCACCCACTGCTGCTACACCCCCACCCCACACGGGCCGGGGTCAGCTCTGGCCTCTCATCGGGTCACAGGAACCACAAGGAGTCACTGTACAGTGCGTACGGTAATATTAGCCACGTCACTTCCTCACTAGCTGGAGACGTTGGAGATGTTTTTAGGTCCGTAAACAAAAACCAAGACGCAATCAGACTGGTAACCAAACTGACTGGTGCATCACTGGATCTGTGAAGGTGTCAGCTTCAGCAGAAAAGGGTTTGCATTTCTGTTTTTGCATAATTATCAGCAAAATCTTTCAGTGCATTGGGTATTAAATAAAGTACAAATAAACATTAAAGGGAATCATAAAAGCCGCAACACGCTACCTGCAGGTAGCGTGCTGCTAAATGTGGGAAACATCTTTATGAATTTAGTTTCTCAACACTTCATAATGTAATAAAAACGACCGTAACAAGCAAATAAAAGACAATATCAGGCTTGAGATCCACCAGTAGCTGAGATGTATGAAGATGGTAAAGTAGCCGATATGCACTTGCTAATGTTGCATATCGTTGTTATTATGAATCCCACTGCATAGCTATTCGAGGCGGAGACGATTGGTTGAGGTTAGATGTTGACCTCCTGGGGTCAGGATAGCCGATTGGTCAGCATCCACTGTCTGGATAGTTTTGTGTTGTGTGGACAAGGGCAATAGTTTATTTTGTTGAGGAAAATTAAAGTTTTGTAGTTTTCGTAGTTTTGCAGCACATTTCCACATCAAACTGATAAGAAACTGTTTTAATAACGGTTAATTTAAATGTAATCGTTTAATCAGGTGTGAACTGTCCCTTTATGGAACTCACAGCAGCAGACTTCTACACGTTATGCTATTAACTCCGCTCAGTGTCGTCCTCGCGGCCCGTCGAGAGCCTCGGCCACCAGACATGTGTTCCGTTTTACTCCGTGTCCTCGGCCACATATTGAACAAATTAAAAAGTTCAAGTCGGAGGGAGAAGCACAGCTGCACGGAGGACAGAGCAGAGAGCCAGGGTGTGAGCAATCCTCCCTCCACGAGGCTGCTGGCCCTCTTCTCACAGCCCCTCGTCCACACACACATGCACACACACACACACACACACACACACACAAGCACACACACACACGCTGCCCACACAGCGCTGCCATCTGGCCTGCTGGGAAATCAGAGCCACCTGAGACTCGGCCAAATACATGATGCTCGCTGACAACTCGGGCAGTTCCCTCCTCATTGTAAAGAGATGAATACAGATTATACAAGCACATAAGGTACATGGGAGGACAACATTTCTTTTCACTACTGTGAAGTTTAGCAGATCTGTTGGAAGACATTGTTTCTTCTTCTTCCTGCTCCAAAACAGGAAGTGGTCTCTGCTTGATATGCATGTAATAAATGCCTCCATGTTCATATGCAGTACTGCAGGGATAGAACTTTGATTCCAACCTAAGCGATCAAAAACACATATAGTACAGAACCAAGAGCACGCAGACTCCCACACATTACACCCGTACGTGATCCTCTTCTTCCAGAATAAAGGCCGCTAACATGCTGCTGTAACAGCCTCCACTCTTCTGGTTCCAAGCGTTTCACCATATTTCATAACCTGGCTGCAGAAACTGGCTCCCAACCAGCCGATCTATTTTTTCCATATTCCCGTTGACGCCATTCTCCGCTGTGTGTTGAAGTCAAGTTCTTCCACCACACACTGGGGGCAACCATCTCTTTATGGAGCCGGTCTTTGGAACAGGAAAGAGACTAACTTGACCGCGATAGATCGGAGCTCTCTCTCAGAGCTCTCTCTCAGATCTCTGACCTCATATTTACGTCTCGGGCCTTTGGAAACACCAACACTGCCTCCAATAGGGAGCCTCAGTGTGAATGAATCCGGCTCTGGTGGCTACTTCACTGACCCTGGGAGCAGAGAGGGAGTGAGTGACAGCTTGCAGTAAAAACGAAAAAAAAAAAAAGTTATGCAAGCAGGCAGCAGCATATGGTCTGCAGACTGTCGGAGCATCGCTGGCTCCCGCTTCCTGCAGACAGGAGAACGTTTTACTGAGTGGAGAGAAGAAGAGAAGCTGATGGTGAGGTCGGGTTCTTTGGTCCGAACCATCATGTTGTTAGCTTCTCTCTTTGTTGAGGCTTCCACTGCCGTGATTAGAGGATTCGATATCAGTCTGAACTGTGTGCTGGGAGCTGAGTTAGAGTCATTATATCTCATCTTCCTCCTTACATCTACTAATTATTGCATCTTAAAACCACCTCAATCAAGAGTAAAAAAATGATTTGCACAATTGGCAAAATTCTATCACCGAATACTTCCTGTAAGCAGATGCTGCAGAACAGCATCAGCTGAAAAGCTAAAATCGAATCCCCAAAAAGAAATGTAAAAGCTGATCTGACCGTCTCGTCTGTTTCCCAATTGCTGCCAGAGAAAAGGAGGAATCTATTAAAGGGTTAACCTCATGGCCGAGTCACAATGGCGGCGTATCGTTGTTGACGTCATGTTGTCTGCTGGTGTAAGATTCGGCTGCTCGCTTGATTTCAGAGCAGAACCGTTTACACCCCCCGATGCGTTGCAGATTTGATTCTACTTCCTGTTTCCTGCTGTTCCCTTCATGCGGTCATCATCGTGCATGAATGTCTAAAATGACACGGCTCCTGACTCTTGCACCAGCCGTCTGTTGTTGCAGGGATAAGTGGAACCTCCTGAAGCCTGAACGTGGACGCTGCAGTACTGTAGGTGCAGCTGTTTCCTGCAGGGCCCTCCTGCTTTCTCCCCCCCTACCCACCCCCCTCTCTGGGTTTTTTCAGAGTAAGTGCACATCATTGGCAGCTAAAAGCTCTGGGCACCGTCCCTCTGGTTGTTCCAGAGAAATGCCAATCGTTTTGGCGTCGACAGGGGCCTCACAGACGGCGCAGGAAGGCACAGATGGCACTAATGGACGAGCAGAATCCAACCGAGGGACCGGGACAGAGCCACACCGGAGCGCCGTCCAAATAACTGTAGTGTGAATGTACTGTATGGCCAAGCGCCGCCCGCTCTGCTCTGGCGGGGAGAAGCGGTGCCACGGCGATGCGGCATGAAGTATTTAAAATGATGAAATAATCATAAGAGAGGGAGGTGGTGGTGGGAGGACCGGCGTGGAGCTGTGCCAGGTGGGATCAGACAGAGGAGAGATTGTTCTTTGGGCTGATACGCGCTGAAGCCCGATGCAGGCAGACAGCTACAGCTAATGGACCCTGTCAGTCAGTGAAGAGCCAGTTTATAGACCGCACCGGCTCCCGATACAATGCTTCTGTTGTGCTAACGCGTGAGCCGGGCCTGGTTGTTGGTTTTATACGACCTGTGACGGCGATAGACTTGCATCTCGCATAAATCTTTTCCCTTCATTCCCCACGTTGATGCCCACATGCTGCACATTTGCTGTGCAAAGCATTCACAAAAAAACACGTCCCTGTGTCTCCTATGTTTCAGCGAGTAGTGCAGAGCAGATGCTTGTAGGAAGAACTAGTCACAGCTTCTGATGGTGCTAAGTGGCCACTGAGAAAAGAGACAAAAGTCCAGTCTGGAGCTCCGTGTTCTTTTTATACAAAGTTGAAATACTTCTGAAGGGTCACGATACCTTAAGTTTCAGCCGTTTTCAGCCGTCTGCGTGGTTTTTCTAAAAATGCAAGCGGCTCTGTGAGGCGGGAGGAGGAAGCGGTTGGGTGGGCAGCTCGGCCTTCTGACACTCTGCAGAACAGCACGGCGCACAGAAAAGTTTCTCGGGTGCTAGTTGACAATAGAAAGACGACATAAGTAAGATACTAATTTGCAGCATATTTTGGATGAAACATGCAAACTGCAGCAGCACCCGAATTCCACCCCAACCCCCCCCCCCCAAAAAATAAACAGAAGCCAGTTGTTGGTTTGGACCCGCAGCTGTTCGGTGTCCCAAAAGCTCAGATCTGCAGTAGAACACGCTCAGACAACATGTGCCTTCTGAACGAGGACGCCAAAACATAAACCCAAAATAAAGAGGTGATGGTGGTGGTGGGGGGGGCGGCATTTGTTAATTTCTTTCTTCCGGGTGCCACAGTGTATCAGCGTCCACGCGGAGCCACTGGGCTCATCTGTACTTTTAAATCACGCCACATCTGTCCTCCCAGAGCGGCCAGCAGAGACGCCACTAAACACTCACGACTGCACTGAAAACATAAGCTCGCGTCCCGTCAACCAAACGGCTCTCGTGTTCGGTTGGATTAAAAGTACGTGGGACATTTGCCCGGTTGGTTTTTTTTTTTACGCTAAATGGAGCGAACCTCCATTCAACCTCGGGGTTTTTACAGATGCTCACCAAACACCACTGATGATGAAATGTGCATTTACAGCAGCCATGATTTCAGTGTCACGCAGAGCAAAACGATCCCCTGAAGCAGAGTAACGTCTGCAGACAAAGAGGGTGCAGATGAAGATGAAGCCCAACGTCCTGTTTCCTGATCACGTGCACGTTCTCCACGTCTCATCAAACCGTCACGCAGTGAAAACAGCTTCGATGATCTGCTGCAGTCACAGCGTTTCTCTGTGACGCCCTGAGTTTTTAGACATGTTCTAAATGTCATAAATAAATATATGAACACTGACAATAAAGTAGCACCTTTTTATTCCTAAAGTCTGACTACACAGCAACAAAGGACACATTAGATAAATAAGTAATAGAGATCAAACGCGTGTATGGATCTAAACGCTGGAGAGAGAATCAGTTCTTTACAAATGATGTTTATATGATTCACTCGTAGTAGTCCGGTCGTGTTCATTGAGTATTTTTATACACGATAAAAATAAATTGTACTATATATATTTTTTGACTTTACTCCCATGATGCTTTGCCAGCCTGCAGCCAGCTGGTAACCTAAGAAGAAGACACTATTTCCTCTGAATGACAGCGGAGCACGAAGCCGAGGAGCAGCAGAGACACTCGGTGTCGTCGACTCAAACGGCTGCTCGTGACGGAGACAGAACACTGAAGAAGCACCACCTGCTTTAAACAGTCAACACAATTCAGTCAATGGCGAAGACCTCCGTCTTATTACTTTGGACTCATGTAATAAATATACAACGGTCAATTAGACAGAAATGTGTATCAGAAAAGAAGAACAGGTTTCCACTGTACCAGGAAGTGTTGTTGGTGCTTCCATGTGTTACCAGCTAATCATTTATTATAACATATCATATATATAATATCTGGATGCTCTGTTGATACTTTGTTGTATTTATGTGTTAGTTTGTATTTACATTAGTGCACATGTAATATCTATTAACCCCGTTTGATTATATTGTTCATTAAAAGTTGCATATGAGGATTTTACTGTTCATTTCTGTGTCCTCATTTGTTAAATGTACGAAATAAATAAATACAATATAGTAAAACAATGCATCATTATAATATTAAAACTCATGAGTCCAGCGTTGTTCCATTGAATTCAACTACTTGCCTCCATTAATCCGTCTGCCTTGTTATTACTGTTTAATAAATAACCATCAATAGCAGCATCTTCAATGAGACAGCCTTAAATATTAATCATTAAAAAAATAACAAACTGTTTCTTTCCAAAAATAAATATGCTGAATATCCATTAGATCTAAACTTTGCTGCTCTAAATTCATCTGTCAATATTAAAAAACTAAACACACAGATGATTCAGTCTTTAAATAATAAAAAGCATCTGTGAGTAAACAAAGCTTTTATGATGACTCATCGGCAGCAATGTGCTTCACTTTGAGCCAGTCGGGCTGAAGAGCTCATTTTGGAATGAAGCTCTTTGATTGGCCTCAATTTGTTTTTTCCTTCCTATTCAATGTGTGTGTGTGTGTGTGTGTGTGTGTGTTTGTGTGTGTGTGTGTTACTATACTCCGGTTTACCCTGCACGGTTCCCCCTCTTACACCCCCCCCTCCCTCCACCAGCGGCATGCTGCACGGGGTCACATGTGATCTGCTCTTAGCGGAGATGCAGGCCATGCGACAGGGAGGGCCAGTAATTGGGAGTGAGCTGTCAAGACGGGGCGGTGTGTTTGTGTGTGTGTGTGTGTGTTGTGCACGTGCCAGGGAGGCTGCCCTCCTACAGGGTGGCACACATTAAGGTCCCTGATGAGACTAATGCAGGAGGAAATGGGTCTGGCGTGGCGCCCGGTCGAGAGGTGAAAAGGGAAGGCTGGTCTGGGTCGAAGCCCGACCTGAAATGAATCTGGAGCAAGTGCAGGAAAAAAAGAAAAAGGGTCGATTTCTACGTGTGTAAATAGTTTTATTAATTTATTCCTCTGGATTTTAATTGAAAATGAATATTCATATTTTTAAAAAATGTCCCGTTTCCCAAATCTCAAAGAATCTCCTCTTTGTCTCATGACTGCGTCATGGATCCTTCACAGCGCTCGCTTCTCCTTCAAGAGTTAATCAACTCATTAAAGACGCAGATTTAGAAGCTAACGACGCGCCGACGTCAACCGCCAAAAAAACAAAACGCTTTCCTGCAGTTGACATGATTAACTGCAATTACAGGAAAACAAAAAAAAGAAGGTAAAAGAATGAATGAATGTGGAATCGTGTCTAATCAAAGACACAAATGGAGATAATTGCGTTCCGGGTTGATGAATTAATTATTATTAGTTTCTCTGACAATGTTGGTTCATTTGATGTTTGCCGGAACGTGAACATCTGGAGCTGCCTCGTTAGCGTTCGGCTCCGACAGAGAAGGGACTTCTTTCTGTAATTGTTAAATCAACAGTATTGGTAAATATAAGGTTTCCTTTTTATCATTTTGTCTTTTAATAATTATGATAACACCAGTTTCTTCTTGTTTCACAATAAACTGATGTGTCTTCTAAGTTTGGAAGCTAAATAGAAGACGTGTGGATGTGAAGGGTGGTGTTAAATACTCAAGTTCAATCCTCTTCTGGTATCAGTTAAACACATCGTGAAAACTTGATATTATCTGAGGGATTCACCCAAAAATGAGATTTCCATCATTTTAAAAGACTGAATAAAAGACTGAATAAAAGACTGAATAAAAGTTAAAGAAGCACAAAGTTCACTCTGTTTTATTTGATCCCAAAGGTGTTCTGCTTATGTAGCAGAGCTCGGAGATGATTTACACTAAAGGGTTCTGGCTTCATAACTCACAACCAAAATATGTCTTCATGTTCAAAGTTAAATCTGATTTTACAGCAAAAAACAACTCCAGCTTTAAATCTCAACAGGAGAAAAGTTGTTATTTACGAGGCAGTGAACTATAAAGAGGTGGAGATACGAGCGGCGGCGGCGGCGTCCTGCTACGGCGGCGGGAGGAGCTCGGTGATAAAGCATCTTGTTAGCTCTACTGAGGAAAATATGCTTATCAAGCCGCATGTTAATACAAGCAGTAAATAATGTGATCATCGGCCAGCGATGCTGCAAATATAACAGCGTGAAGGAGCCTGAAGCCACGCTGACAACAGGGAGGTGTTGTGCGTGTGTGTGTGTGTGTGTGTGTGTGTGTGTGTGTGTGTGTGTGTGTGTGTGTGTGTGTGTGTGTGTGTGTGTGCGTGTGTGTTTTAAAACATGGGCTACAAACTGTGAGAACTGGGTTAACGTGACCTGAGCAGTGAAGACATGAGCAGCAACACACACACGCTCACAAACCCAGTAAAGGCATCGTTAACGATCTGCGTAACGTGACGAATCAACGCACACACAAAGGAGAAACCGGCGGTTAAGTCGGGAGTTTCAGGGAAGAAATTGAAGACGCAAAGTGAGCAAAGATCGATAAACTGATGTGCAAATTTGTGAATTCTCAAACAGAATTATCTTCAAGCAATTTGTGGGTGTGGTTAAAGCAAATACGTTTCTTTGTGCGTGTTTCCTGGATTAATTAAAAGTTATTTATGCCTCAAGACTGCATCCTGATACGACTTCACACCCATGTTTTCATAATGCATAAAAAAATAAGCCCAAGGACAACATTATAACAATATTCCAAACACCGACAACCTTTCCTTTAACTTTTAGCCAATATAAGAAGCTATGAAGCTGCATTCCATGTGTGTTGAAAGCATTAGGAGGCAGAAACACAACACTGACTGATCAAGCCTCCTCTAGTCTCCTCAGAACAACACCGGGCTCTTGAGCCGCTCCGTGTTTCCTTCTCCTCCCCAGCCGGTCGCTAACTTTCTCAGCTGCTCAGAGCTCGCTGGGTGAGAACAGTTTGTGACAAAAGAAGGAGGCAAACTCTGCACAGAGCTGCTGATTGGTTGCAGATCTTTAGTTTGGATTAAAACAACCTCCTCACATCCGACTGCTGCTGAACAACCTCACTGCCTCCCCTTCATAACGCACCGTGTCTGACCGGAGGAACACACCTCTAGGTTTGGTTCCTGCTCTGAAAATGCAGCTCAGTCACCAGGAAGCAAGATGTACGTGTCGTAGTATATAGAGCAACCGTGTGTAATTGTAAGTTCCTGCGAGCGGGATACGAGGCTGAAATTAAACATATTTATGATTCAGAAATTTAACGTCGCCCGTGGTTGCAAACCTTACATGTCAAAGAAAGCGTTTACATTTGACCTTTTTTGGTCTTTTGTTCCTGATCTTTATGGTTATTCTGGTGCTGAAGTTGCAGAAACAATGTGCGGAATCATCTCCAGCGGCTGGGTAACTCCGAGTTTGGCTCTTGGGGCTCATCAACTTGTGCGATTGTTTGGTAAAAACAGGCCCACAACACTCCCTGGTCTTAGTACCCAATAGTCTCTCCAAATCCCGGCTCACCGGTGATGCTGTAATGAGTTATGCACCGAGCAAATAAAGATGTATCCCCACACTTAGCGGAGGTCTTGGAGCGTTTTTACATCTGAATCAAATAAAAACAACACGTCTGCTTAACGCCCTCTGAAGCTGCTCCGCGTTCTCATGACCGTCCTTCGTCAGCGCTCTTGGCTACGATAGCGAGGGAACGACGACTGTGAACTTGAGTCAACTCCGGTTGACCTGGGAGTTGGTGGAAGAAGGAGGTTGTGTGTGTGGGGGGGGGGGGGGGGCTTGATTTGCAGGATGATGAACTGTCGCCCGGCGTGCTCAAACCTTCCCCGAGGCCCGAGCAGTGAAACTAACTAGTCTGGCAGGCCGACGCCGCCTCTTTCAGTCGAGGCCGCGCCGGCGTTGCTCCGCGCTGCCTCTTTGTCTCAGCGGAGACGGATCTTGGGCGGACTCTGTTTGTTTGGGGAAAGGGGGTGTGAACGGGCGCATGAGTCCATCAAATCAATTAGAGTCTTGCGCGGAGACGGCCTGGCTTGGCCCGGGCTGGAGGAGCTCGGGCCAGATCTTTTGTGAGGGGTTATGTGAGTCAGAGTGTTGCCACGGCCAACAGTCATGACTCGTGTACTCACAACACCAGTATCAGTGCAGGGGAGGAGGGGTGAAAAGCTTGCATATGGCCAGAGCCAGTGTGTCACATTTGGGCTACAGTTCACATTGGGCTCAGACGCTCACACCAATGAACTCGTGAGGATTGTCGGGGGGGGGGGGGGGGGGGGGGGGTCGTGTTTGAGGGTGAGATTTAACCAGCTTAGAGGCGACGGGTAGAAAACCGTTCTGCATGTACACCGACATCCAACTGGCAAGTCCGCCTGCATGAATCTTCTCCTTCGCTACTTCCTACCGTCGAATCTCACGTTGAAGAAGAAAAATGAAATACCTGGTGAAGAGGCTATCCTGTAAAACTGGAACAAATACTATTGTGAAGTGTTGATGCAGGAGGATTGTGAGCAAATGATCCGAGGTTTACATTTTGTGTGTGCAGAAAAAAAAGAGATATAAATGAGACACTTAAGATACTGGACCCAAGAGACAAATTTGAGTCAAACTACATACACTGCAACTTTTGTTCTGCATTTCTGCCAACAATCGTCCAACACCGAAACATCTATAAAAGCCAATATGTGCCCGATAAATCGGCTGATCTCGTTAGCGCCTCACAACCTCTGAATGTGGACTTCCGCATGTGAAAGCTTCCGTCGCTGCTCTTTTGCTGCGTTAAAGCCCCGCAGTCACGCTGATTGCACTGTTTAATTAAGCAGGTTCTCCAGCTCTGCAGTGGGTCAACACTCGTTTCAACTTCTGCCATGAGCACGAATCAGAGTGCGATCTGCGATTATGTTAATTTATTTGCATATGTTGGGGGAAACTACAGACATTCACAGTTGCCTGGAGCCTCGTCTCAACACGCTCAGCATTAAGTGTAATTATTCGACTTGCTCCGTCCTCCACCGCGCGGCATTACAAAGGCGAATAGAACTGCTGCTTTCCTCGCCATGTAATTCATGACTATGAGGACGTTTCCCCCTCACACGCCATGTTACGCTCACTGGCCCCGAGAGCGGCTCCTTTGCAAGTTTCCAAGTAGTTTCCGGGGAGTCAAGCTGTACTGTTACTGGCGACATGCATGCTAATCAGCAACGCCTGGTCCTCCAGTCCTTTATTATGCACCGTGTCAAGATGATTTTGTTTGAAGGAAGAAAAAAACCGCCAGCTGTCATGTTTTATGCATTCGCTTTTCAGTTCAATGTTCTCGTTTGCGTTCGCTGTTGGAAAGATGCAGCTTGACTTGTGCTTCGGCTGTTATGTTTTACGGCGTAAAAGCTTCGGTACGTCGGCGGCAGATGTTTAGGCCTCGATGGTATAAGTGGAGTCCAAACAGCAGCGATGGGATGCGACACCGATGCAGTCGGGATACAACTGGGAAAAGATAGTTCACGGATTTTACCTTCAAAACAAAAGTGGAAGACAACAGGTGTGTCTTCATGCATGTTTTAGCACCAGATATTCGTTACATCAGACCGACCAGTCGCTGTATGAACACCTGAACCTTCCAGATCTATAGATATTATTGTGATGAAGTAGAACTCCTGGAGAGGTTCGGGACGGACCAGCTCTCTTCACCATCAGACGGTTCCTCAATACGCTGGATATCACAATATGTACGCAGATGAGCGTTAAGTTAAGTGTTTGGACATGACGGCTGTTTGTGGCCCAGAGGGACGTTTCTGCATCGCTTTCCTCTCTCTGACGTGTCAACGCCTCATTCTCCTGAACCGCCTCACACGAGGAGGCCGAAAGAAACGATGCTTTATTTAAACCTCGAGAAGATTCAGTTTACATTCAGAGGGATTAAGGACACGTTTCAGAGAACATGGACGCCTTTTCTTAAACACTAAGATCGACTAAAACAAAGCTCACAGCAGGTCACAACAGAGTTCAGAACGTGAACCTGAAGAATCTAAATGGCCTTTTTAAACCGTTTGTAAAATCTCCAATCAGCAATAACAAACAAATACAAACAAACTCTCTACACACACACACACACTGATGTTCTCTGACAAATCTACTGAAAAAGAAAAAGAGCAGTTTGTTAAAATCTCAATCTCATCTTCATGATGTGATCCCACTGAAAGTCTGCGATTGTTAATATGAATAAGATAAGATAAGATAAGATCTTATGATGTGATCCCACTGAAAGTCTGCGATTGTTAATATGAATAAGATAAGATAAGATAAGATCTTATCTTATCTTATGATGTGATCCCACTGAAAGTCTGCGATTGTTAATATGAATATCGTAGAACGTGAATGAACCGTCAGCCATGAGAATGATGTAACCTCATAAGAGCAGTCGACAGCACGCTGACGAGGAAACCCACTTTAATCGGTCTCAGTGCAGAGCAGCGACCCTCACGTACTCGATCTGTCTAATTGACTCAAATATCCTGCCCTGAAATCCCAGAAGGCCTCTGGAGCAAATCCTGCCCCCCCCCCCCCCCACCCCCACCCCACCACACACACACACACAGAGAGGCCCCCTGTCCCCCTTCGCTTCCTCCTCCACGGCCCCGGCTTCATTAGCGGCGGTTTGCATCATCCCCGGTGAAAACGTCACATGTCATCAGCGACTCCATTCTTCATCACTTCCTGCGGTACAGACAGTGTAACCTTCAGAAACCTGCTGCCCGCAGTTTTACGTCTTCATTAGGGAGCAGTGTCAGCGCCGTCCCGCGCGCCACTCCTTTCCCCCGATGAGAGCGGACAGAGAGGGACGGGGACGCGTGGACAAAGTCAGACACCAAGGCGGCAGACAAAGGAGAGGGGAGGAGGAGGAGGAGGAGGAGGAGGAGGAGGAGGAGGAGGAGGAGACTGGAAGTTGTGACAGTGAGGAATAAAAGGAGACGAGAGAGTTTTGTGTGAAGACAAGTTTCATCACGCAAAACAAATGATAAAGCTCAGGATGCTGTGATTAAAAAAGACAAGATCATCAGGTGATGCAGAAAGAAAGTCTTGCATAAAACACAATATAAACCTGAATTTTGGCGCAGCACTTTTTAAATACCGTGCTTATTTAATGTTTTCTATAAAGAATTCTATTATGTTTTTGTATTTAACAAAGGAAGCCAAAGTTCTTCAATGTTTTAATGTACAGCTGCAAGAACTTTGACATACGTTTATCATTTGATGAAAGAATATAGAAACTAGCTCTGTGTGAGTGTCTGTGATTGACGGGTTTCACTTGCTGCAGCTGCAAAACTTTACAAAAGCAGACACATAAACCTGAAACATCGAAACATTAACAAAAAAAAATGCAGTCGCTGGATTGGTTTTAAATGCAGTTCAGGACCCTTAAAGTGCTCTTGAATGTTTTAAAAGTGGGTGATGAAACTTTGTGAGGTGAAAACAAGGAGGTGTTTAAAAACCATGATGCTTGGATAAATAAAGACTTGTACTATTATTGTTCTGGCACAGAGAGCCTGGAAGACCAGAAGTAACATTAAAATGAGAAACAAAGCAGCACATCTGGAGCTCCTTTTGTCAGAGAAAGAGAGAGCGAGAGAGAGAAGAAGGAGGAGGAGGAAGCTGGAAGGAGAAGTCGTGTTGGCTTCTTGCTCGGTGAGAAAAGAGTGAAAATCCGGCTTAGCGGCGAAAAAGAAAAAGAAGCAGTGGAGAGTGTCCTCGGTATTTGGGGACAGCTGACGGGTTAACACTATTAAGACTGCGGAGAACGTGCATCTGTGCTCCCAAACAGTGGGATTGAACGGGCGCTTTGGAGGCATTCGCTCAGACACGAATAAACAGACAGACGGGCAGAGAAGAAGAAGAAGAGACGACTTTGTTACCACACTTCTACAGCACCACCGATGCTCTGCTTCCACTCCACTAATCCAAGGAGAGACACGACAGTATTTAACTAATAGATCTCGCCATGAAACAGACATTAAGATATTAGCTCTTGCAGTACAAGTTTTCTGGATGTGTTTATTTGAATATGCAAATGAGGCATTGTGTTATAAAACAGAAATGTGAACATTGGATACAGCCTGGTTGTTTCATCTTGTTCACATATTAGAGTCAAATGTTGTTCTCTTTGTATCAGAAATGAGAAGATAATAACTTTTGCTATTTAGTTAAACGTTGTGTATAAATCAGGCTTTAGAGAATATAGAGAGGAATGAAACAGGAAGGTTTACTACTTACGTTTATGTTTAAATATGCAAATCAGGCATCATCTAATGGTACCTTCTGGTGAATTTAGATGAACTCTCCAGACAGACAGACACAGCAGTGAAATAACTGAAATGTGTGTTTTGAATGTTTCTTTTTCCCACTACTCTGATAGAAGACGTGTTACGGAAGCTAAACGGACCAACATGTGGGACTTGACCAGAGCATGAAGAGCACCGACGGGTGAATATCTGCTCCTGTGGTCCAAACAAACACCGGTGAGCTGCTGCACAGACGTGGACTAAAAGAAGCCGCGGGAGCACTTAAGCATTAATTAAATCTGTATCACCATCACTCAGGATAATTGGAGGTGAGGCAACCTATCAATTGTAAAAGATCACACTGTCATTAAGGTTAATAAGCTGTTTCATAAACTATCATCATTAACACGGGATACATCTATTATGATGATAAATGACATATTGATAAAATAGGCGACTTCTTCAAAGACGTGAGACAAATGAGACGAGCGAGTCAAAGTCTCATCGAGATGAATTCTGCACTTAAAACATAAAACGAAAACAACGGGATATTTCACGAGGTGGGACAGAAATGACAACTACATCTGGAACCTCTTCAACAATGTTTTCAATTAGCCGCCGGGACGCTTTGCCAGCGATTGTCACATCTGCATCCTTTCTCTCAATCAATTATGAAGCGCTGTAATTTATTCATGTCACACTCGGGCTCCAGTTTGTGAGAGAATGTAGGAAGGATTGGCCCCCCCGGCATCCAGCAGCACGCTTAAAGAAGACATCCGTTTACATCACGAGGCCAAGTAAATAAAAGCTCCGTTCACCTTCTGTGAACTTTGCTCCTTGCACTGGTTCCTTTGGTCCATTTAACTTCCATAACACGACGTCTTTCAGACTAGTTTATCTATTTGTGTCTGAGATGGTTCACCCCACAATGAAAAAAGACATGTTTTTATTCTGTGGTTAAGAGAAAATAGTTCCTCCATGAATCTACTTACATCTTGAAAAAGACATCTCTACAGCAAATATCTCCAAAACTAGACATCTCACACCAAAACTATCGAGATAGATAAATAGCAAGTAGAGGGAAAATATGTACTTTTGATTTTCGAGTGAAACGTCCCTTTAAAAGACTGGTTTTTGTCAGACTGATCCAGAAATCAACACTTCAGTCGCTCTCACACACACCAAACCTCCCAGTTTCATTCCTCTCTATATGCTGAAGGTTTCACTCAGAGCCTGATTCATACAACATCTTATTACTACAAACATGGAGAAAATGTATTTATTTATGGCTGTCGACAGTGTAAAGAATCATCTTAAAGTAGGCAATCAACCGGGGAGGTTTCATGATGAGATGTATTAGTCAACAGGACATCTGAAGAGAATAATTTGGTACTTTTTTGATTCCTTTTGTACAACATGCATATAAGTGGAGAGGCTGAGGTCACTTAACACACAATTAATCAGTGTCAAACAGGAAGTAAAACGTCTTTAAGTAGCTGTTGAGCCTACAGTTTAGGATGAAAGAGCTCGGCCCATTTGCACGCTGAAGTTCATTAGCGTAATTAAGCTCATGTTCAAAAAAAAAAAAAGAAGAGAGAAATGGCGTTGAAGGAGTTAACGAGGTGGAGCCGGTAATTGGACGAGGAGTGACCCTCTCTGAGCCGCTGACGGGGACGCCGCTAATTCACTTAAATGGTCACTGGAGGCCGATACCGACCGATCCAACGAGACTCTCAGGGGGGAAGAAATACAGAAGTAAAAATAATTAACCGTGAAAGATATGTCCACTCAGCGTCATCGAGGCAGATGTCAAAAACGTCCTTTTGTTTGCTCGTCTTAACCGTGACGAGTCATTTCTGGTTACGCGAGTCCAACTACTGTAGAAACAGAACTCAAGAACAAAAGGTCTTTAACATGCGACTCCTCAAAATCTAAAAGTTTAAAGATTGTAAAGGTTACAGACAAACAAATGTCATAAAAGAACAAAATACGTCGGAACGAGACGCCTGTCAACCAGGTCAGAGATGTCGGATCAGTGATCTACAAAATCACTCGGCAATTTCTGGAAAAACTAGCATCAATATTCAACTTTGTCTCTGCCGATTGTGTGTGTTGTACCAAATGTAACGCTAACGGAAAAGCTCATAAGGATTCCCAAACTGATCTCAGACACTTCGGAAACTGAATTGATTAGTAGTAAATCAGAACATCAAGCTGTATTTCCCACCATGTTTTATAACATAGTTGGACTACACTAACAAAACATCATGAAAAAGAAGGAAGGAAGGAACACACACACACACACACACACACACACACACACACACACACACACACACACACACACACACACACACACACACACACACACACACACACACACACACACTTTCTTTAGAACGATGGAGGACGAACTCCCGTGTACGTGTGAACTGGGTGATGTTCAATATGGCTCTGTGGGGTTCATCCGGTCTGTGTATTTTGCATATTGTGTATTTGGTGCATAACATGTGGAGACCTGCAGCACTGATTGCATTGCTTTGATTATTGTCTGTTTAATTTAGTATTCATTTGCAGCACAGTGACGTCTCAATATGGGCTGAAAGTATCCAAACTGTGTCGCAATACAGAGAGTCAGCCATGTCGACCAGAGTGACCTGTAGGAGTGCAGCCTCCTTTAGAGGAGCAACAGGACGACAGGAGGAGGAGGAGGAGGAGGAGGAGGAGGAGGAGGAGGAGGCCTGCAAAAAGCAGTGAATAGAGGCACATTAGTGACACTTCACTAGAGGAGAGGGGCTCTGCAGGCATCGATGGTGTTTTCTGACCAAAACAATAATATTCGTAATGAGCCTGCGTGACAAGTGAAGAGAGAAAGAGACTTATTGACAAGTTAACCCGTTATCAGACGAGGATGAAGGTGGAGAACAGTACAGCGTGGTGTTGTACGTTCAGTACGAGCATCACTGACATGTTTACATGTTTATTCATGGCGTCTGGTATCAAACATACGAGAGCGGATCGGATTACATGTAGCTGCATGCGAGGGCCCTTCACTACGTATTAGCCGCCGCCGCTACATTTATGTAGACCAAATAGGAGCGGGCTAATTGAATATTCACTGTGAACATATTCCCTGCATAACATGACTCCCCGCTTCCATCTTTTTAAAAATTCAAATCGATGGGAGGAGATGGAAGGTGGGGGGGGGCTTTAGAATACATTACTGCATGTATGTGTGACCCCCCCTCCCTTCCTCCTCCCTGTCAGGAGGAGGAGGAGGAGGAGGAGGAGGAGGAGGAGGAGGAGGAGGGCAAAGTGCACGCGACAGAGCCGGCCTCGGCAGAGCTGACGTTAACAATAATGTAATTTAATTAAAGCCAAGATTCCCAGCGGTCCTCGCGCAAACGACGGGGCTTTGATTTTAATAGGTGATGAAGAAAAGGCTCGGCACACGGCGACGCCCGCCCGCCCAGTCTGAGGGGTTCTGGGGAAAAAAGGCACCGGCAGGACATCAGTTCAGATCGTATCAGGGCGGAGAGGGGAGGTGCAGGTACCAGCCCCGGCCACCCAGATACAACAACACCGATCAGCTAATGGAGAGGAAGAGGAGAGGCCTCCCACAACAGTGAGGAGGGGGGGGGGGGGGGGTCCTCCAAAAAAACAATACCAGAAGATACTCCATAGAATCACAAAACACTTCTGAAGCGGCGTGTAATTCGCGGTGTTCAGAGTGGATTTCAGCGCAGAATGAGATTTAGAAGGAAGAGAAAAACAACGAGCTAATCCAGGAAAGTGACCCGGAGTCAAGAGCCGTCACGTGCAGATAGATCTCATTAAAGCTTGAAGGATATTAAAATATGCAACAAACAGATTGTTTTCTTTTCTTCATTTTATTGGGATGACATGTTGCTTGAGAAATTTGTTGTTGCATTAAATCCAATTCTGTAATAAAAACAACAGTGTTGTCTTGTTTGTCTCTATTTAATGACCTGACGAACTCTTAAATGTGTGTGTGTGTGTGTGTGTGTGTGTATTAAAAACACAAATGTTGCCAAAGCAAAAAAGTACAGAATACTTAATAATATGAATAAAGTATTATTCAACGTATACATAAACATAAAGGAATGAATTACACGTTTGAGTTTTTGTTAGTAAAGATCCGGCTGCTTTTTAAAAACAATGAAGTGTTCGTATTTAAAGTATTCATTCGAATGCATCCTGACATTAGTGTCTTTTAAATTATTTTTTTCCGTGCAGACTTCCGAGGACGCTGTGAAGGAACTGGAGGGGAATCAGTCCTGATGTCTCACTAATCCTTTTCTCATTATGTCTCTTTTTCCCACATTAACTTACTTTTCACTTTACTCCTCCAACCAGCCGCCACCAACAACAACAATTAGCTTCCTGGTCCAAGAAACACCACACCCCCACCCCCACCCCCACACACACACACACACACACACACACACACACACACACACACACACACACACACACACACACACACACAGTAATCCTGTTACCAGCCAGGTCCCAGCCTGGACTTGCCGTGAGGGGGCATGGATGAGGAGGAGGATGATGAGGGGGGGGGGGGGATTAACATGGCGGTCATTATCAAATTTACAACCAGTCATACAGACATCTGCCCTACTTTTCCTCGGTTAATGTAAAAAGAACTAATGAATGTGGTTAAGAGAGCGCCGGGCGCGGCTCGTAAATCGTCGGCGCTCTGCGTCCGGAGTTAAAGCCGTCACTTCTCTTGTGGGAGCGCCGGCTGAATGGAGCTGTCAGCCGGCTACTTGTTAGGGCGAACAAGGCCGTCCACCGATAGCACTAATGAGGCCCAGGGCTCGCTGCCGCACCACCACACCACCGCTGCTTTATGTGCTACACGAGGTATGAAGAGCGGCAAGGTGCGAGAATGACATGCACATCAATCGTCATTATTATTATTATTATTAGTCTCATGTTGAAGGTATAAAAAATAAATAAAAACCTCACTTGAAACACAGCAACATAAAGCAGATCGCTGCACTGTGCATGCTGCATCAAGGCTTTTAATAAAAAGGTTGATAATCTGGTTATGAGTTAGGAAAATGAATGTTGCTGCAGTGCAATTTATATTTCAAAATGACATAGCCATTTATCTCAATATTCATTCAAATATGCTTAGAAGTCCTGAAATGGCACAAAAACATTCGGGAATCACTTTACCTTTTATTGTTGTAAAGAAACAAATAGCACGATGGGACACACGCGTCTTATTTCAGGTGAACATGGTTATTAGTGAAAAACTAACTTAAATGAGGTGATCATAAATCATAAGGTTCCCCTGCATGAATGAAAAAAGGTATTTTTTAATAGGAGGCTGTATCACGAGGATTTTCATGATTATTATCAACACTTGTGATGCACAATAAACAACTTTAAACAGCTTTCTTGAGCACTAAATACTCTGATTTACCAGTTTTTCATATTGTTGTAGTCTGTGTAGAGGTAAATTTTTGGAATTTTCTTATTTTTCTTGAAAAGAAAAATCGGTTTTATTTCACATTTCTACACTGAAGTGATCTGAAAACGCCTCAACGTGGAAGGTTTTACAGTATATTCATGGTTCCAAATACCCAGAATTGATGTATGTTATGTTATTAGCAGGTTTGGGTTTTGTTTGGAAAGACAGAAGAAGCGGAACGTGTGGATATTTAACTTAAGAACAGACCCTTATTGTTAGATTTGTACCGCGGCGGTCAGCTATTAACCCAAACAACACGTATCCGTAGTGCCACAGAGAAGCAGCAAAGAAGAAAAACATGAAATAAATTCCTCCCCCCTTCAGCACGGAGAGATACATGTGATGACGGTGGTCGGGGGGGGGGGGGTTAGATGTCAAGCATGAGTAACGTCTGATTGTTATGTCGAGCTTTATGTTGTCAGAGTCGGCTCCGGCCCTTTCTCTCCTCTCCCAACGCTTCATTATTAGCGACGCTCTGGTTTAATTCCAATTACCCCCGTTAATTAGCAAATCTCACGCTCTCTGATCCAGAGCGTCGTTTCAACTTAACGTCGTTTGCCGGGTTGTTTACTTTCCATTAAAGCCTTTTATCTTGAAATGAAGTGTTACGTAGAAGTCCTCCCGCAGCATGTTTATTCTGCATTAATGCCGCTGTCAACTCTTTCTTTAGTGCCACATCAGCATATTGTCTTATCAGACGTTTAGGTACCAAATTATTCCTCTCAACGGCTGCGGCGAGAGCAAAACGTGGGCCTTTTTTGTCAGCGACA
Source organism: Lycodopsis pacificus (assembly GCA_028022725.1). Classification (NCBI taxonomy): domain Eukaryota; kingdom Metazoa; phylum Chordata; class Actinopteri; order Perciformes; family Zoarcidae; genus Lycodopsis; species Lycodopsis pacificus. The sequence goes on from CM051692.1 coordinate 11,930,293, forward strand.
ACCTTCAAAGATGTGTCATCTTTTGGCTCTTTTTTTATTCTAACACCGAACAATACAGTTCTGACGGCTTTTATTAGTTTCAAGAAAGATGTTCTCACCATATTCAGCGTGGCATTGTGATGCGACGAGATAAAAGCAACAACCGGGAAGCGTGAAAGGATGAGTATGTGTGCATCTGTTTGGTTGTTGTTTTTTTACAATGCCGAGCAAATGTTTGCCCCGCTTTACATGCTCGGATCAAGTGACAAAAGATGCAAAGAAAGAAGCTGCTAAATACATCCTTTATGTATGAGACAGAATAAACAGTCTGTTGGATGGATCTCACTGCTGAGCACAGTGCAAATGCTCATCCACTCCCAGCGTCTACACACCACATTTACAACCGCTAGATGTCGACGCATCCCGCTGTTTTCGTGAACAACATCAAGCGACGTGGTTTATGTACACCGGGCGAACGAGAGGGTGATGCACATCGTGCTGAGTATTTCAGTAGCATTAGTAACGCGTTTTGCTCGGCGAGGAGCCATTTATTTTCGTTCTGTCGAGCTAAATCCATGTGATGTAATCGTTAACTTGCTAGCTACCCTGCTAACGATGGCTACTTAAAACATTGATTTCGCCGTCGCCATCTTGGATTACGGCCATCGCAATGTTGTTTTTTGCAACCGATGAACAGGAAGTGACCATATCTGGACTGAGGAGGAGTGACGTAGAGACGCCGTATACGTCTCTGGTAGAGACCTGTCAATCACAGTAGCCCCGCCCTAAAGCATCCCCTGCTTCATGGTCTGTTTGACTCTAAATGGACCATAATGTACTAAATGAACATCATGCTGTATTGCAGAAGACTTGAAACTAGAGATTGAGACCATAAACTCATGTTTACAATGTTTACTGAGGTAATACATCAAGAGAGAAGTAGAGTCATTTTCTCATAGACTTCTATACAACCAGAGGAGTCGCCCCCTGCTGGACACTAGAGAGAATGCAGGTTTAAGATACTTCCGCATTGGTTTTAAAGAACAGTGCGGTCTGGGAGGTCACTCTCCATTTATGAAGAGCAAACAGTTTCAAAAGGAAGAGGACTGACATGCACCAACATGCACACAAGGCCGGCTCTGTACCACCAGAACAAAGAAGAGAGACGCTTGGATTAGAACACAAACAGAAGAGTGAGTGACCGAGTTCTCTGCTCAGGATGCCGATACTACTAAACTCGATCTTTACATAGAAACTTGCATCATCTAAATGGGTCATCGTGTATCTCAGTAAGCAGCTCTCTTGGATGGTTTCCATGTGACCAGCCTGCTCATACTGACACACCAGTGCAGCTAGTTTACTGCTGATCCTACAGCGTGGCTGTGGTCCAATGTTTAAGTCGGGTTTAACTAGTTTACTGGTGATATTAGTCACCCCTTATGTTTGTGCAGTACGTTTACAGACCAGTGATACTTTCCTCTTCAAATAGCAACGACATGTTTCCTAAATAAAACCCCCAAATTGAGAAGTTCATCTTTTTAGTTTTGTAAAAAATGAGATTTTTCCTCGCAGAACACCGGAGCTTCCGGTCTACCGCTGCCTCCATCGGTTCATTTGTTTCTGTTGTTGTGCGACTTTGGTGATATCACCACTGGATCAATACAAAGACACCTTTATTAACTATATTTTTCATTTCATTTTTGATTTGTCATGTTTGCTCGCAGCTACTTTAAACAGTTTTGCTGCTGGTTGGTGTTCACACAGATGTTGGAACATCAAACTTTTCCCGATTAGCTCCCATGAAAAGCTGCTGAAATGTAAACCCAAAAGACCGATGATGTTCAACCATCATGGCTGTAGTGGAAACTATAATGTTCGGCAGCTGACTCTGAAATCTAAGTTTTCTGACTGTACTTGAACGCATCACAAGAGTTTCAAAATGGTCTGTTGTCGCAAATCTACTCAAGTAGAGAAACCCATGAAAGCAACGTTTTGTTACGTGATGGATCTTTCTAAATCTTTCTTCCTGTAAACATTTAACATATTGGAATGTATTATTATCGGTCGCACTTTTTTAACAGAAGTTTTGAATCGATTCACAAAGGCAGAGGACAAACTACCAGGATCATGTTGTCAGTGTGTCTGAGGTTAACTGTTGTGCAGCGTTTAAGCTGCTGTAAGATCATTCATTGAGTCTTCTTTAAGTGAAAAGCTCTCAAAGAATTTGAGTTCCTTTTGGCCAACAGTTACACAATGAATCGGTGTAGAGCTTTTATTGTGAAAGGTAAGAATGAGCCTCTGTGTTGTCGTTCACTAGAGTGTACGTTTTGCTTTTCTACATTAATATTCAGGTTGTTTGTGAGTAGTAGTCATAACAAAAACAATCGTTCAAAAAAATACTAATGTTCGAATTATTCGTACAAAAACACAAATGCCCCCCCCCCCAATGTATAAGTGGATTATTTTCATTATTGATGAAGTTCTTGTTCTGAGCGAGCGACTCCTCACGTCTGAGAAGCTGCAAAACAAGAACGACTAAAGATTCATCAAGTATAAAAACACATTTTTCAATTGATCAACTAATCCACTACATTATTCCAGCACTATATAATAATATTAATAATAATAATACCTGTATTGTCAGAGTGCTGCAGCTTTAAATCTCTCCTGCTGGTTGTAGGATTTACATTATTTGTGCCGCTGCACTCACTCGTGAGTTTACACGAGAGGATTATGAACGTGTAAATATGCTCTTGATAAATGTTAACAATTTTTTCCAGTTAGTTGACTCTAGCAAATACCATGATGTCACATGTTTATCTGCATGAATAACGCACAAAGCAAGAAACTATTTACTTCCTGGCAACATAAAACACATGTTCCCAGACAGAGAGGAGATCATAACCTGAAGAGCAATATTTAATCTAAAAACATGGTAGTTGTGCCACGGTGTGTTTATTCATCGGTTGGATGAAGACGTGTTGCAAAATACAAACATAAATCAAGAAAACGTATTTAAAAAACAGTTTTTTAAAGTCACAGGGGTGAGGAAGGGCCCTCGTCTCGTTGTTATTGTTTTGTTTTATACATGTGTGTATGTGATAAACATTAAGTTCATTATTTAACTTATAGAAAGGGTTAAAACCTCGTGTTTACTTCTGCCTACTTTCCTTTTTTCAAATAATAGTTAATCATGTATTATTGTACATTTTATTGGTTATTCGTGTCATGTTTTCTGATTATTTGTTACATATGTGAAATAAGTCTGTGGAATCTAATCTCAGAACAAGTGCCAGAGAGCGACTGGGACACGAGGAGCGGTGGAACGTCTGCAGAGGTCGTGCAAAGACGCCGTTTGAGATCTTGAGCAGGATCCGAGATGCTTTAACCCCGAAGGATCGGCAACCATCACCTCATTAGTGCTTTAAAGACACACCAAGGAGCAGCCCCCCCCACACGGAAACAACAAGCCTTTTAGAAACTCGCCAACACATGAAGGTCCATCAGATAATAGTATTAACCTCCACACACGGCAGCGCTCTCAGCCCACACGGCTCCCTGGTGAGGAACAGATGAGAGCCGAGAGGAACAAATGGAAACCCACACGGACCCATGAAGACGCCGCTTTTTCTTTTCTTTCTTGGCTGCGCCTGCTATTCTGTCTCCTTCTGTCGGAGGGTTGAATGTATGCGGATGCATCACTCATTCTACACATTGTGAGGACAGCTGCTTTTAGAAAACAATACCGTGAGTATGAATACTCATGCATGCACAACGCCGCTTCAAAGAAAAGAGCTTGATTGAGCACCAGAAGAAGGGCAACCTCTCTCTCTCTCTCTCTCTCCCTCCCTCCCTCCCTCTCTGCCACCTTCCTCTACCTGCTGTCCCCAGTCGATCCCCGGCAAAACTTGGCGGCAGATGTTGCCGTGCGAAGTCGGCTCTGAAGTGCCTCCCTGGCTCCCCCGGTCTCACCGACAACACAGTCAAACCGCATTAGATCTCTTTATTTGTGCCTGGGGGCGAGTTCGGCACTGCAGCTGTGTCCACCCCCGCTCTACCTTTGGTGTTGGAGGCCCTCGGGCGCTAAAATGTGAGACCAGAAAAAAAAAAAAGATTGTCTCTCTTCTGCATCTGCTGACAATCCAGCAGTCTGGCTCCGGGCAGCAGCACTGAGGGAGGGAAGAGTGGTGAGGATGGATGCTTGGCAAGGAGAAGGGGGAGGGCTGGGGTGGGGGGGGGTGGAATGGACACCGGGGTCCCCGCACTGAACAGATGTCTGCGACAACCTGCTTCCATACACCTGTACGAGTCCTTGTAACCCTGCGGATGCGGCTCGCTGAAAAATTCATGACCCTGGAGGTTTCCTGTCCGCCATCAAAGACCGCTGCCCGCCCTCCCTCCCTCGCTCCCCCTCCCTCCCTCGCTCCCTCTACTCTACCTTCTCTGCGTCGCCGCTGCCCGCTACACCTAACCTCCCACCGGACCGCTCAGACTCCTCTCACTTTGATCAAGTCAAGTTTATCTGCTCAGTTCAATATCGCACGCGCGCCTCGTCGAGACCCGGTGGAAGTTACAGACTCGACATCAACAGTTCGTAAAGAACGATGACGTACGAAGGTGTGCTCGCGCATTTTGCCAATGGAAGTAGGGCGGAGTGCAACAGCTTGTCAAGCTATGGAAGAACATTAACCACCAAAGATGGAGAATGTAACCAAACCAAAGTGACTCCAGATCTGTGTGCTATCAGTGAGTGCGTAGTGGACCAGTATTTAGAATCCAGATATCAACACGTATCTGGTAGAGTAACGTTACACCACAGAGACATTAGGAGCTACACATCACTAGAGCACCTGTGTTCATGTTCATAACGTCAAACACCATGTCCACACTATTACTCTCCATTTAAAAACACACATCTTCTGCTACGTTCACACTGAGCGTCAGCACTAGGCCGGAGTTTTAGAGTTTAACAACGCTCCTGAGCACGGGTACGTTTGAAACCTCCTCGTGTGGACGGTTGTAAACGCAGAAGACACCCGCGTTCACTACAAGATTGGTTCTTAGACGTCCCGACGTGTCCCTCCCCGATTGGTCACGCCCCTATCACGTGATCACCGATCGACTAGGTTCATTTAACATGGACAAGTGATCACAGGCGTTGCTGACCTTGTGGTCTATAATAGCAGCTGTTGTGCAGTTAAATTCTGCATTTCATAATTCTACTACTGCCGACATGCGGAGGAAGCAGCTGTTATTGGAGTGATTAGCGAGCGGCGTTATCGGCCATACGGAGCGGCCGTTTGCGGCTTTGAGGAGGACGATGGACACAAAACAGAAGACTTTCCGTTTCTTGTTGCTGCCTATTTATCCAACCATCGTAGAGTCCACACAGAAACTCTCAAGGAACAAACGTATCAGTGTGGATGTACTTTACTCACTTTTAAAATGGACGCTACAAACAGTCTAGTGGTAGTCAACACCGCCGGTGTTTCAGTTTAACCAGCGACCGTGTTAGCTGGTGACTCTCAGCCATATGCTTAAGGCCAGCTGTTGAAAACACCAACAGAGCATGTACATGTCCTCGTAAGAGCCTTCAACCGGTTCTAGATACAAACTCATCTGTGATTATTATCATGAACAACATTTACGTGACGAGGTTAATGTTAAGATAACACGGTCACATGTAAAACGGCCGTGGTCCCGTCTGGATTCTGAAATCTGCTTTTGGGATATTGATTCTGACAACAGAACACGAAACAACCAGACTTTGTGATGCTGCCAACAGTTTTAAATCAATGTTTGATACTTGATAACTCTGGGGCCAAACAATGCTTATTCTTCATGACATTGGCTGTAAAAGGGTGTAAAGAACTGAGGTTGCAACAGGAGGCGGGAAAATGTCAGTAACTTAAGAGAAAGGTGGAACAGTTGGATGAAACCCAACAGTGGGACACTACTGATATTCTGAGTTATGTTAAGATCACCCAAACACCCTGAGCAGTGACTGGCAGGCTCACAGCTGGCCCACCAGTTCATCTCGTCTACGCTCCGCAGACATTTGCAGTCTGACATGAAACCACTAAAGAAAACTCTCATGGCTCCTGTTCTCAGAGCTCAGTTGAGTGGAAGACGATCAGAAGGGACCACCACACAAAGTAAATGTATGTACAGATGACTCGCTATTTCCTGCACAGCTTCTGCAATACTTCACATTATTCACCGTGCAATGGTTTGAAGTTTCTTGTTAAGAGGAGGCCAAAGAAAATCTGTTTCTGGGCCTCAAGAAATAAAAACGGTGGTTAGTTGGATAAACCGCTGCATTAGAAAGCTCGCAACACATCAAAACATCTGCTTTGCTCTAAATCGGTGGCGGTTTGCGAGCGGCGTGCTCTTCACACTGCCTGCGTGGTGTCGGGTTTCAGTGCAGCCGTTACTCTTCCTCTCCTCTGACGGAGGTTGAGGAAAGTCACGGTCTGACCATATTAAGTGGTCCATATTAAGCGAGCCGCTCACATCGGCCCGGTTAGGGAACAGACAACGCAGCGCTAAACTGCAGCCAGCACACAGATTACTGGAACCGCCACAGCTGGAACTCAATACTGCAATAAAATAACCAGCTCTGAACTGTGATCGTGGTAACTCAAAATATCTGGAAGGATTAAAAAAAACAACACCTTCATACTGAGGATGAGGGCTTTTATAGAAGAGTTACAACAACAATGAATAGTTAACAAACAAGAAGGCTGAAACGTCTTCTTTATATCCGCGAATGCAACAAGCCGCCCTGATGAGACTTTGACTCACTGCCTTCAGGTTTGTGTAACTACAAACACAACACACCACTGTGAAGCTGATCTCACACACACACACACACACACACACACACACACACACACACACACACACACACACACACACACACACACACACACACACACACACACACACACACACACACACACACACACACACACACGGTTTGTGTTTCAGGCCTCGCTGCAGATAAATCTCTCCTCTTTGTTTTGTGACTTACCTTGTCTGCGTTTGACGGTCTCATGAGGGAAACCCGGTCATACTGCCGCCCCAGCAGAGCCCATACAGCGTCAAGACGACCCTGATGAAGAGGATTTCAGGTCAGCAAAGTTAAAACATGAAACTTTGACTACTTAAGCTCATTTCTAACCTTTGTAACTAAATGGTAAAAGCTGGAAGGACCACTTACTAACTTTCAGTTGCTTTTAACTTTTTTCTTTAAAAAATGTCTTCATCATATCCAGAAGTTGTAAAAACAGACATTACCATCATGCCTCATTTAAAATATGGCCCAAAATAAAGTGTTTGAACAAACCAGATCCTGTGTAATAAATTAAATTCTGTGCTCCTCAGTGCTACTGGGAGCCATGAATGACTCGCTGCGACCACCGGTCCATTTAACAAAAGCATCTTTGAGGATTCGACTGAACTTCAATCTATTTGGAAATTGTTTTCCAATTATTGTAAAATGAATGAATTAGAAATGCAACTCGCCTTTTTTCTCTCTTTTTTAAAACAAATCCAAAAAAAAAAAACAAATAAAATTGTTTAAAAAAAAAACAACTAAAAACCTAAAAAAACATTTAGATGAAAAATATAAAGAATCGCTTGATGGAAATGCCACGTAAAGCCTTTTAACATCGGCGATGAAAACGGAAAAATTAATTCAGTAATACGTCACAATGAGGCTGACGTGGATCCCACTGAAAATTAAATTTAAATTAAATGAAATAATAAAGCCAAACTCTATTCTACTAGTGAGCAGGACTGTGTATCATTTAGTAACATAATAAATGAAAAGACATTCACCATTAGTGAGAGGGAAAGAGAAGTGGGAAGGGTTAATGCTGACAAACCCAAACATATCCAGTCTCATGAGTGGCTCACCTTGATGGGGGTGTACCACTTGTTCTGGTTCTGATGGTTGGTGGGGGCGGCCTTCGGGGTGGGACGTTTGATCACGGGCTCCTCCGAGTCCTCCGGTATGGACACCACGGCGTTCTTGGCTTTCTCCAGCCGGGCCCCCTCCTCGGTGGAGCCCTTCTCGCCCCAGCGCACCTGGACAGGTAGAACCACACACGGCACCCGTTTGAGAGAAGAGCGCATTCTGTTCGTGCTTCTCTCCGTTTGATATACCGGTAGTTGTTGAAACATGATTACTGTTTTGGACTCCAGTGTTTCCGATGCTAAAGGAGCTAATAAAGGAAGCAGTGAAGCACTTTTCCTTAGCATTTAGTTATTAATATCATATTCAATTTCTGCTACTAGATCCATCTAAATACAACACTGGCCCTTTAAGAAGGGCATCAAACTGCTTTTATCACTACATTATCCATAAGAATATGCAATGGCCTTGAAAACCTGTTTTTGCTTTTACTAATAAGCTCATTTACATGTGGTACAATGTGTCATTGTGTGAGCGTGTGAATGCAGGCCTGTGTGTTCGTTAAGCTGTTCTGCTTTTTAATTGAATCCATCACATCTGTTGCAAGGAGGAGATAAAAAAAAAGAAGAAGAAACACCGTCACATGAACGGGGAGAGGTGATTAATTAGCGAAACAGTTTTCAAGCTGTAGGTTAAGCCGTGACAATATAGAACAGCTTTTCAGACTCATCGCTGGTTCTCTGGTCCGCAGCATCAAGTAAAGAGGAGGCCGCCATGAATAAAAGATACGTTGTCACACCAGCCGGCTCGATGCACGTTTGAAATATTGGCAGCGGCAAAGCGGCGGAGGTGGCGTTCGCAGCATGGCGTCTTACAAAGTGGCTGGAAGAGGGAGGGGGAGGGGGAGGGGGGGGCAAGCACCTCGCTCTCCATCCGCAGGAGAGGTGGGGGAGGCTTCAGAAGTGGAGACGGGCCTGTCGACGGGAATCAACCTGAAATCGCTGAAACACTCGTGGGGAAAGAAAGTAAAGAGAGCTCCCCGAGGATGCTGGGAAATCCCTGCAACGCCACCAACTTCCTCGGGGCTGAGAAGAGGTAGGGGGTGAGGAGGGAGGAGGAGGAGGGGAGCCTTTTAAACCTGGACTCCCTTCGGAGGAGGCGCATAACAAAGAGGCTGCCAAGGTTTGGGAGTTGAGATGGGGGGGGGGGGGGGGTGGATACGTCAAGCTGACAGCGGCACTCAATCCTTCATCCGCGGCAACGACTTGATCCAATCAGGATCGGACGGCCAAGGACGAGATGGCAGCGCCTGTCATGTCGGAGGCATCAGTGGACTGACGAGGACAGCGGGCCGGCCGGTCTGTTGGTGGGCCGGTCCCTCCTCCTCCTCCTGCTGCTCGACTGTGCAACTCCACAAACTTGTAGCTTCAGAGAGAAGACTGACTCGTCAGCAGTTTTCTCGAAACACGCGCTGCAGGTTTACATGATAACAGGATCACTTCCTGTTGTCTGGGATCTGCTCTTTACGTGCAGGACTTTTATATCGTAGTGAAAAACGAGGCCATAGCGATTAAAATGTGACATCAGCAAAACCTCAAACATCTCGGGGTTCAGAGGGTTCACATCATTTCACACAGAGACCTCTTCAAAGAGCCTTGTGTGTCAAACGTGACGTTGGAGACGCGATGAAAGAGTTTGACGCTCCTGAAAGCAATACGAGGTTCAGGCTCTGACCTCCATGCGGCTGATCCCTCCGGCTCCTCTTCCTCCGTAGTAGGACGCGTCCACAGTCGGCCACTTCTTCTTGTGCAGCGGCTCTGGCTCCTTCAGAAGAAGAACAGGGAAGTTAGTCCCTCGTGTACAGAACCACATGCAAACTGTAAACGATTCCATATCAACTCGACCACGTGGACAAACAGGTGGTGCAGGACTGCGCTTGCTATTGTTCCATTTTCTTTCAATCCCATTTATCAATATCTGAATGCACTTCCTCTCAACAGGAAATATATTTATGTCATTTCCTCAGGAAGGAAGAGACTCACATCCTTCGTGTCCTCAATTCTTACTTCAAGGATGTCATCATCTCCTACATAATTAGTTTACTCAAAGCATTTCCTTCAGTGTTTGTAATCCGGTCTGTCAGATCGAGTGCTTATCAGAGACTAAAACCTGAGATATGAGTCAGATGTTTATCATAAAATGATATAATTTTCAAGGACAAATGGCTTATTTAACTTAAACTAGGTGATAAAAAACACAATATACAGCTGAATGTCTCAGTTTAATGCCAACTGGAACTTTTCAAACATTCTTTAAAGAGACAGTTGAACATTTTGGGTCTTTTCTTATTCACTTTCTGTCAGAGATTGATAAGAAAAGATCTCAAACACTCATGTCTGTGTGTTATGTTAGGAGCCTGGGCCCGCAGGGGATTAGCCTAGCTTAGCATGAGGACAGAAAGCACAAGAAACATCTAACCTGTCTCTGTCCAAAGTTAAAAAAAATAAATCCTCCTGTAACACTCCCTAATAAACACATTAAATATTGTTTATTTAATCTGTACACAAATGTAAACGTGACACATTGTGAGTCAGTCTTTATGCTAAGCTAGGCTAATCTCTTCCCAGCTATAGCTACATGCATCATAAACACTAGAGTGGGAACAATCTTCTGACAACAAATGACTATTATTCCTTTTTATCTCGTTATATCTATTGTTTTCAGCGTGGTATAATGAAGTGCAGTATCTGTTCTGTGACTTTGTGTTGCATCTCATCTACACTGTAGCGGCAGAGCGATGTACTCACAGGTGGCGGAGGACGGGAAGGTGGAGGAGGCGGCGGTGGGTCTTTGATGACCTGGATAAACAGAAAGGAAAAAAAAAGCAAAAGAGCGTCAGCACAATGTCCATCAGGGGACATGTACACACACACACACACACACACACACACACACACACACACACACACACGCTGACGGAGGTGATTCGTGACAGGTGACTGAGTCAAACAGAGACGTCCCTGAGCTCGTCACACGGCGGAGACGCCGCTGCTGCTCTGCAACCGCAACCGCCACCCGCTGACTACTGATTACAAGAGGCTCTGCTTGTAAACCAACATCACCCCCCAAGTGCAAAATAAAGAAAAACTGAAAACCAACTTGTTGACAAGAGGAGGTGGGGGGAGAGGGGGGGGGTCTTTGGGGCGAGCGCCGCCCGCTTAGCTCTTAATTAATTGGACGGGGTTCAGCGCTCCCGAGCAATTCCCCCCCAATCATAAAGTCCTAAGGAGTTAATTAGCTCCGATGAGATGCAGAGGAGGAGGCCCGGGCTCCGCTCCAAGCCCCCCCCCCCCCCGACTGCATGGAGAGATGAGTGAAAACACACACAGGAGGGTAAAGAAAAAGGAAAATACACAAGTGCACACCTCTTCAGCAGAGTGAGCGGCCCAGCGGCATTGTTCGTGACACCGGTGGATGACACGGCACCTGAGGAGCAGGTTGTCCACAATGTGATTCCACTCAAGGACGAGACGCCTCCGCCGGGTTCTTACAGATGTGCACCGCCAAGCAAAGAGCGGCCCGCCGGCGACACTTGTCAGGTGTCAGTCAGACGCTTCACATACTGACGTCGAACTTTATCTTTTTATTTTTTTACTTTGCTGAAGACCATCTGTGAGAGGGATCGCGATGGGAGGACAAAAGAAATAAAATAAAGATGCAGTCTCTTCTTCTGTGGTGTTTTCAGGTCACTTACAGAGAGCAGAGGTCCCGACTATGGCTTCTGATAACTGGGGGTTTTAAGTGACCACATGTGCACAGAGGGGCGCTCCATGCTGGAATTATTAGTCAAGTAATAATCAGTCAATGATAGAAAACAATGCTGATCAGCAAGTAATCATCAACAAAAAAAGTCTCTGTATTTTTGTATATCTCTCCAGTTTATATACCCCAAAATTGTTTCTATTATCATCAACTTGCAAATATTATACAAGTAATAAGTTATATATAATTATTACATAGTTCTTTTTTTATGTTTTAACGCCCTGTGTTCCGTTTTTAATAACCGAGTTATTGATTTGTTTCTGTTGTGAAGCACTTTGAGCTGCAAGTATAAAAGCGGCTACATTAATGAAGTTCATTATGTAATAATTTGCATTATCTGGTTCTGACTCCACGAGTATGAGGTTTTGCTCCTTTTCTTTCCCTGTTTGATGAAGTTTTAAACTAAATATCTTTGTGTTGTGAACGGTTTTTGGACTATGGTCCAGTAGCAACTGAAGAAAGAAAGAGTTTCCACAGTTCACACTAGCCGGCCTATGAATATAAATATATGCTGCACGTAGCAGAATTACAGTGAGGACATTTATTTTTCAACTTGAAGGCAGAACCTTCGTCCATTAGTCACCAAAGACAGACGCTCCGCCGTCATCTCCGCTCGTTGCATTTGCTAAATTGGTTTTGGAGGAAAGAAAGGAGCGCTGTAATAACGGCACATCATAGATCCCAACAGCTGCTTCACTCACTGTTAGCGCCGGCCATACCATCACACTGTTGTCATTAGAATAATGAAAAATAATCAATTAGGGTTAATTAATCGCTCTCTGACACACAACTGGCTGTAAGCAAATCCAGCGAAGGTCTCCTGGTCGCCTCTCCATACGCTGATTAAGGTGGTTTCAGCCAAACCTTACGCTGACGGGATTAGCTCTTTTTATTAAGTAATTATGCAGCAGATTTCCGGGACATATTGTGGGATAAATGAAGCGTTACACAAATGACTGACGGGGCTGTGCTGCTCTTTCTGCGGCTACCTGATGGACAGATGTGACAGATGTGAGGAGGGGCAGGCCAAGTTAAAAAGTGAACCGCGGGATACTTAGCCGTCTGACACCGGAGGCCGGCGGCTCGCCACCGCTGTCACGGGGGGGGGAGCGGACCAATCAGAGCCGCTCGTGGGCGTCGTCCCCATATGGCCGTCTCTGAGAAACTGGACTTGATAATCCGTTCGCTCCCAACCTCCAGCGCGTCAAGCTGTTTCAGGAGGATTATCGGGACGGATCAGTGGCAGGTAGCATATTTAGAAAATTTTAAAGTAAAAGGACAAATTTATTGAACATTTTAGTTTATATTAGGCACTGGTGTTCTTCTACACTTCATATTTTTACTCTTGTATTTAATCTTTGTTGTTGTAGTCAACTTTTTCTTTTTAATTTAAATGTTCTACTTTATTTATTTACTCGTGTTGCTGTTCTCTTTTATTGTGCAATAGTGTCAGCATTGCTTGTTTTACACCTAATAATTGTTGTTCTATTGTTCATAAAGTTTGTATTCTATTGTTTTTCGTTATTATTCTGTCGTAATCTTTGACAATTTCCTTCAGGATTAATAAAGTTCTATCTTATCTTATGAATACGATTCTGACAGTAACAGAAACAAAAGAAGATGAACGGTTCTGCGTCGGAGAGCAACGCTAACAACGTCAAACATGAAATAACACGATGCAATCAGAGATCATCAACATATTAATAAGCACCGACTGAGTTTATAATGCGTCCCAAAGTGCATCCAATTTAGCAGCGATTGTGTTTTTCTTTGTGATTTGGATGAACGACTCAAAGAACCTCCTGAATCGAGGCGACGTCGTTCCGAGTTTAATTTCCTAAAACAAATCATAAACAAAGAATTTACCACTCCACAGCTTGTGTGACCTCTCTGTTGGCTTCGCTCCATGAGGGGAGAGAGACAGCGAGAGACAGGGATTGTGGGAAAGAGGTTGGGCGTGTGTGTGTGTGTGTGTGTGCGGCCTCATCCCGACTGCAGAAACCTGGCAGACTGGGGGTTTAAATATTAACAAGCCACACATGGCCCTCCTCTTCTGCCGCGTCCCTCGATGGAAGACAACAGCAGCTCCCTCCACCAAGACAAACACGTCCGCGGCCAGACATGCTGCAGGGGGTTTACATTTTAATGCCTTTGTTGGTTTTCCAAAATATGCTTCCATCTCATCCTGGAAGGGCTCCCTTCAGGTCCACAAAGCCAGGTGACGTCTATCATTTAAGGGGCGGCGGTGGCGGATGGGGGGGGGGGGGGGGGGGGGGTGGCGGTGGAGTTTGCCTTTATCAGATCCCAGTAGATAAAAAAGCGGCACAGAAACAGAGCAGGGTGCACCATCTGCAGCCCCTCGCTCACAGCCCCAAACGGTAATCTGCGGTGGATTTGTGTAAACGGTTAAGTGGGTGAGGCTGGGGATGAGGAGAGCGGATCTCATGAATATCCAAAGAAAAAAGTTTAAACAACAGATTCAAGAAAGAAAACACCTTCAATCGAGTTGTTGAAAGGCGACGCAATGAAGGAGAGCTCAGAGTTTGAGAGCAGTTCAAGGTTGGCTAGTTTCACACCTGTTCATGTGGCGATCTGTGGGATGAATGAACGACCTAACCTCCACATCCAGACACACACATCTGTACCGACTAATGGCATTCTCTTTCATCACCACAGCTCTGAACTTGAGTCAATATCGTGTACTTTCTTCACTTATTTGTACTCAATATTAACAACCGTTAGATCTGTCATGAGCAAGAGTGTTGCCCACTGGAACCTCTGGTAACAGAATGTAAACTACGTAACGTATACTCGCGCAACGGTTCATATGATATCTTATTCAAAATGACTCATTTTTCCTACGACAGTCCAGTTTCCGTTCCCGCTCGTTACGCGCATACACCCTTCTCAAAATAACTTCCGTCGTCACAGGAAACTCTGTTCGGTTCAGGAGAAGATTGTGTTTTTTTGGTTAAAATAACCGCGACTACATTACGCAAGTTACGTGACAAATAAATCTAGGTTGACTTCTCGTTTCACGCGGGGAACGAACAGCGGCCTCCTGGGTCAACGATCGTATAAAATATAAAATCATTTTGTTGGGATATCTACGAAATAATAAAAGACTCATTGCTTTTCGTAGCTATCGCTACGAATGCTGGATGACACCAGCCTGAACCGTGACGTGGTCACATGACACTAATTAGTGCATCATTAGCGGGATGCTAAGACGAAAGAAAAGAAAGAATGCAAACTGGAAATGTTGCAAGTTAAAGATCAGCAGCTTAGACTCCGGATGTACGAAAGAATGAGGTCAATGAGCCGTATGAGGAGATGTTCTCACTCTCTTTTTAAACCTTGAGGGCCTTTTCTCAATCAGCTTCTTATGAAAACTGCCAAAGTTAGGAAGAGTTGACACGAGAGATGTTTTGCTCTGTGCTTCTCTCACTGCGTTGGAAGTTCGCAGGAACAACACGATGTCGTTCCTGCGTGCAGCAGTCTGGGTTTGATTCCGTCCTGTAAATGTTATGACGGTCGGTTGGTTGTTTGCTTATGTCTCCGGCACCAAGAATCAAATGTGATCAAAGGCACACAGTCCTGGAGCGATGATGCAGATCGGCTCACTTCCTGAGTAGAACACGAGGATGTTATTGAGACTTAGATCGGTGCATTTGGGGTCAGGAATGCTTAAGTTAAAGAGATTTAACTATGTTTATTCATCATCTTTGTCACTTTGGCTGGTTGGTGTAGTTTAAAGCAACATAATAATTAGAATATTTATATGGCAATATATGTACTTATTGTAGTAGAAAGAGCTTTGTACGGTGTTCGTTTATAGTTGGAATATACATTTGGTGCCAGAGCTCTTTCAAAAGGACTGAAACGTCAATAAGAGCTTTGTTGAAACATTTGAAGCAAAACAAAACACAACACACGTTCTGCTGTTTCCTCTCCAGATGTTAGACACTGCCTCCATCCTTGATGAGCAGAGGAAGTTTGTAATCACCAAAGAAAAAATAATAACAATCGAAACAAAACACAAGGAACAAAAACAAATGAAACACTCTGGATTAGCAAAGAAAATAATTCTGTGTTTACCAAAACAGAGTCAGTATTTGAAGCTGGAGCGTCGTCATGAAAGACTCGGATGTGATTAAACCGTGAATAATCTCTGTGATTAGTATGACTCACTTCGGTCCCCAGGTAGGTCCGCCGTTAGTCTGAGCAAACATCGGACGCTGTTTAACGTAATCTGTCACTCTGTCACATTCCTCTCCCATCGGTTTTAAACTCTGTGACTTCATCTCTTCTCACAACTTGTCACACAGATGTGCAGGATGTGGGTTCCCTCACTTCCTGTTTTGAGTAGTTTCTTCCTCTGTGGTTGTTGCTAAGCCACCACCACTTCCCCTCAGCTGTACAGCACCGAGCCCTCTGTGGTATCACTGGTTAATAGGTGCAGCTTTGGGCTTTCTCGGTGGGCATAACCGTCACACGCTTCCCCACTAGAGTTCCATTTCACAAAGCAGTTTTCAGTTGAAACGATTTCTTACGACGAGCTGCGTTTGCAGCAAAAGGATGTCGGTCCTCATCATAGCTAGAGAAGGTAGCAGTGAGTATTTCTATTTTTCTCTTGCATTCTCTTGTTGAACCACCAGCTCTGGCTGAATGTGTAATGAGCAGAGTTGCGACGCTCACCAGTGTGCAGCAAAGAGGCCAGAACCACCACATGAGGGCCAGAGCCACGAGGAGCAGCAGCACCAGGAAGACGATGGCCACCACCAGACCGTCCGACTGCAAGGAGGAAGTACAAGTCAGCGGTTTAGCTCATCCTGAAGATGAACTTTGTGGTGTTGTAAGGACAAAATGGTGAAATGAGTCACTCGTCTCTGCTGCTGGCCAGTGAACAAAATGCAGATGAAGACGGACGTTTACAAGCTTCTATTACAAGAACTAACCCCACAATCAATCGTTTGGTTTTACACGACTGGTTCAGTGGAACTACGTACCAAAATAATAATGACGATACAAAAACAAAGTAAGAAACTCTGACGTCTTGATAAACATGGAGGACAGGATGAAGCAGTTCTGCTCATAAAGAACAGTAACCATCACAAACTCAAACCACAATATGAGCAACAGATTAAGGAGGTGACAGATTATGACGAGGTAGCTGTGATGGCGGTTATATAACACGTACAGGTGAATAAGGCAGGAGAGATCAGAACTCAGCATCTGGCTTCAGATATTAAGGGAAGTCAGACTCACACACGTGGAGGCGGTGATGGTGAAGGCGCTGGAGATGAAGGACTTGCCGTGGTTCAGGCTGATGAGAACGTCCATAGACCTGCAGAGAAGGAGAATGTGTTACGTTAACGACATGTGATGCTGACAAAGTGAACTAACGGGAGAGTGGAGGAGAAAACCGCTGTTAAAGTCAACATTAGCCGTTTATAGCAGCAGGCGTAGAAACAACAGAAATGTTTATTCTATGCTGCATTTGTACGCGTTTTTGACGGCAATTTTGCAAAATAAAGGGACGTAGATTTTGACACTTTTCTTTTTCTTCCATCTGTGGACAAAATCATTTGTGAGGAGCACAGACAGTCTTTCAGTAGATATACATACTGTTTAATAACTTAAATATGAGTTAATACAAATGTTTGTGTTTTCTCAGTAAAGAAAAAAGAAACTAGCTACAAATACCAGAGACAAACACGAAGTTCTGAACCAGACATGAAACGGTGGTTGCCGTGTTTAGTAACCTTATCGTCATTGTGAGTAATTAAGATACTTCGCCTCCGAAGACTTTTCCTTTTTGTTCATTTACTTCTTTGTCAGTTATATCGATTTGCACATTCGTTCGTTTCACTCAAACAACTAAATTTGCTTCGGCATCGTCTCTTCAACAGATGCCTGTGCGCTTGTAAGTAAACGCAACAAATATGAAAATGAAATATTTCTCTCGGAGAGCCAATTTTGCCGTTTCCACTGGTGGAAAGCAGAGAATTGTTCCCCAACTGAGGCCTGAAAATGGCAAGTGTTTAAGTAAATAAGGAACATCGGCCCGAATATCAGTCATTTCTCAAAGCTCATACATCCGTGGGTGTTGTACAAAAGATATACGACTTCCTGCGACAGAATAAAAGAGCTACATTGTATTATTTCACGAGTGAATCCAGGTGAAAGATGATTAAGAAGCGGCGGCGCTCAGTAAAGAAACGCACCGGGGTTCAGACTCAGACGGGAGGAACTCCTCTCATTACCACAGCCGTCAGCTGTGGATGAAGCAACCTGACCGGCGGTAACGAGGCGTCGTCAACCTCCTATGACTTATTTAGAGGGAGGGAAAAAAATGCGGACGCCAAAAAACGGGCGCAATTAAAAAACCCTAATGATGAACGGCACCGCAATTTCCATATGTCCATTACGCCCGATCCAATTACCGCGGGTTTAATGAGAAGTCAGGATATGGAACGGCTAAAAATCTAACAGAGAAAAGAGGAGAGAAAAGGAGTACGCGGGCTGGTTGTGTGTGTGTGTGTGTGTGTGTGTGTGTGTGTGTGTGTGTGTGTGTGTGTGTGTGTGTGAGAGAGGGGCCAGCAGCTGTGAGTGTGTGCGGTGGCGTTCAGGGGAGGCCGGCATGAAACACCCGGTGCTGCGGAATAATAACAAGAGAGCTCTTTTGCTTTGCTTTGGATTTGGCCCGAGGCAGCGCCTTGGGCCACCGAACTCTCCCGTGGTTCAGAACAGATGAGCAGCCGGACTGCGTGTCCATTACTATGCAGCGGAGCCTCAATATTCCACACGGACTCCCTTTTTGTTTGTTTTTGTTATTTACCCAACGATAAATATTTAAAATACAGTTCATGGAACTTTTAAAAAACAGGATCAACTTTGACACTCAGCTTGTTGATGTCTCCACTTATCTTTTCCCTCTATTTGTTTATTCAATCATGCCACCATCACTGTTTTTATAGTCAGGTAGTCTGTGTTGTTTCTCTGGAAATTAAAGCTCTAAAAAGATTTGACAACTGTTGGATTAACAGTTTGTGTGAGAACCAGTTTGCTTCGATCACAAAACACCTCTTTGTGTCCGACGTGGATCCAACAGATTTGTGCCCAGTCAGGACGAAAACACACCTGTTCATATTTTCAGGTGATTATACGCTAAAGAAAACATACATATTAATACTATATTCCATTATTTCCGATGGATCGCTGTAGATGCTAAACACTAAATAAAAGAGAGAAAATCTATTTGGCCAAACAATTGGACTAAAGTGGGATGTGTGGGATGTCCTGGTAGTGTCCCAGGTCAGGTTATATGCGCTGGCCTTAGACCGAGGGAGGATGAACCACCACGCTGGTCTCCAGTCGTGGAGCCGTAGAACAGCAACCAAACAGATTTTATAGTTAGGACACAGTGTCATTAAGAACGAAAGAAAACGTACTTATTAATATTATATTCCATTTATTCCAATAGATCCCCTTAAATAGCTAAATAACAGACTATTGCAAATCTATTTGGTGACCCTAGTGAAATCTCCTGGGTCCCACCGGTGGTTCGCGACCCGGTCTTTGGGAACGCCTGCTCTAAGAGATAGTCGAATGGTGAACCAGTTTGCTTCTGTCAGACCAAACATCCTTTCTGTGGATCCCGTTCCCGGAGCTCTGCATGTTAACTAAGTGCTTTGTGCTGAATGGGTGAGGGGAGAGGCTAATTCAGCTGACACCCTCACTCCGTGATAATGGTGGGCAGGTTGTTAATCAAGCTGGAGGTGTGGACCTCGGCGTGTGAAGGAGGAAGGCTCCCAAGCGAGTTACACTGACGAACCCCCCCCACCCGTCTGACAAGGCTGGACATCTTTAACGCACCACAACCCAACCGGTGCTTCTTTTTCCTCCTCCCTGAGACACCGACTGCTAATTTAGCCAGTTACTGTTGAGTAGGCAGAATCTGCTCCAGCACAGAGGCATAAGTCATATATGCTCTTCTCCCCCCCCCCACTTACATCTCCAGGAAGATTAACAGAAGAACGATTAGTAGTTGGGTGACAAAGTCGATGTAAAAGTGTTCTGTGCTGCCGTGTCAGTCGCTCAACGAGTCATGTTGTTATCACCTAAATGTTGAGAAAATAAATGACTCATTGTTTCCAGCTTCTCAAATGTGAATATTTGCTGATTTTCTCTGTTCTCTGTAAATTAAAAAAAAAGAAGTGATTTTGGACTGTTGGTCGTACAAAAGAAGAAACGAGTCTCCTTGTTGCTTTGGAAACATGTCATGCACACAATGACTGATTGCTTAATTAGAAATAAACCTTTCAGACCACTTGAAAGCATTTTACACAACATGTCATCATTCACCCATTCACTCACATTCGTACACCGGTGGAAGAGACTTCAGCTGCAATTTGGACACTTTGATGTGACCGACTCTGCCTCTGAGATAAATTATAGTGAAAATTGTCTTTCCTTGAGTTTCTTTCTCACAAAATACTCAATAATAACCGATAAGAGTAACAATACCCATTCCTATTGAATGCATAGACACAATCCTGTGCATATCTGATGGTCCACCAAAAATATTTATGCTCCAAATTCAGCTTTTGTTTTTGTAAAACCACAGTGAAGGCCATTACTGAGCACCACCAGGAACTAAAGAAGACTTTAAAACAACGAGATAAAGCAACAGAGAGACGTTAAAACAAAGCCGGGTGAATAATTTACACCACCGCTCGCTGTCATTGAACTCAGGGAGTGAGTGACGCCGAGGAGAGAGAGCTGCAGCTGCTTGGTGGGTCGCTGGTCTACGTTTGAATGAATGGGAGATGAGAGGGCGGGTTGTCACGGGGGGTATGGGGGGGGGGGGGGGGGGCGAGGGGATCAGTCAAACTTTGGGGTTGAAAAGCGACGCGGGCTCCCAGGGACACCGGTTGAATGTCTGGCTCCAACGTCGGAGCTCTACTCCGTCCCCTGGCTCGCTATAATCTGTCACAAAGTTGGCCCCCCCGCCGTGACGCGTTGCAGCTGGAGCCGGCCGACGACGCCGGCGCTAATGGCTTTCAAACTTCCCTTAAAGATGAGAAGATTGAGGAGGCTGAATAATTGACGGGCGGAGCATATGCGAGGGCCTGTCGCTCGGCATCCGGGAGTCATCACTCTGTGGTCAGAAGTTCTGACGGAGGCCCTGGAGAAGGCTGGGGGAACCGGATCGGAGGAGTTCCAGAGCGAGACGTCCGCCACCAGGGAAGAGTGACAAGCACTCGAACAGACTGACTCATTAAAAATACAGACAAGCGTTCCGGTACGGCAGCTGGAAACTTAAAGGACAACACCAGCGTGGTTTGCACGATGCAACTCCTGAACCACTAATCTTTTTCAATCGTTTTTATTTCCTGGATCTATATTTCTTACAAATCCATCTCGCCATGTGTTTCTTTTATCTTCTCTAAAGGAATAACTTGTGATGAGAGGTCACACTCCAAAAGTGTTGGGAACCACTAATGAAACCATTAGTAACGTTTGACGGCTAAAACAAACATCCTGAACATTTGAGGAATGTCACAAGTGTGATTAGCATATTGTTCAATTAAAATAGATTTTAAGTTCTTCAGTTGATCTCCAGAAAACGTTGAATTTCCTGAAGGAAACGTCGCTATATCTGCCAAAATCGTTGAAACACTTCCGCTACAACAGTGACCGACTTGAGCAGACTGTGATTTAAATGGAACGATTTTAGCGAATATGCACCTGTTTAGCAATAGTCAGCATAAAACTGGATAAATGAGACGTGGATTGTACCGCAGGGGTTGTGTGAGAGTTTGTAAACAAAGTGTTGATATAGTTTTACTGTTAAACGTGTTAAACACGCGTTTTCTGATTCTTCGTTCGCCTTCGAGGCAAAAGAGAAAAAACGTTTTCTTGAATTCAACGTAACAAGGAGAGTAATTGATCATTTTGTGGGTGAAGTATTCCTTTAAGAATGTTCATCATGTATGTTCATGAAGCGCCGGTTGCAAAATTTCTGTCGGTTTCAGTTCATTGCTTGTTTTCGTTTTGCAGCGCCAAAAGGAGCTCAAATCATCGGGTATTTGAGATCTGACGCCGTCAAGTCGCTCCTCGCCTCCTTCAATCAAAAGAGCGCTGGTCCCAATTTCACCGCGTGGCAATCAATGCACATCCAACATGTCTGTCCCACAAGAGGACGTCTTCATTCCCCCACCGGAGCAGATGCTCCGCTAGCAGCAGCAACCCGGGGACGGCCCAGTTTAATTATTGACGAGCATTAGCGTGAGCTACTGTACCTGCGTTGTAAAGCAGGTGTTGACTAACCCCCTTCAGTTATTTTTTTGCCCTCCACCGTTATTGTGAAAACACCAGGTGAGGACATGCTGCTGCGAGAGCGCAGCCACTTAACCTCTCCATCGGAGCCCCAGCAGGGGATTCTGGGTTCTCCTAATGGGGGTACACAGAGGGGATGGGGGGGAGGAAGGGCGTCAGCAGATGCCAGTGTTTCAGGCCTGATGCCGCAGCTGTCAGCGCAGATGATGCCTCCGCCGTGAGTGCTCGTACACGGCTCGATGGCCGACCGAGGACGCTGTGATTCCAGGACATGGAGGCTGAACGTGGAGCCCCGCTGGGACAGGAAGCTGCAGCTGAGCGCCGCATCCGAAATATGTTCGCCGGCAAAAAAAAAACCCATGTTGACAAGGTCGAGACTCGAGCAGCAGAGAGGAGAAGGCCTCTTGCGTGTAACAAAACATGGGTTGTAAAAAAAATAAAAAAACAGGAGGGGAAGGAATGTGAGGCGCAAAAAAGCCGATTCTTCTCCGGCTGAGTAGAGCCGTGTTAACGCCGCCGCCGCCCTGTGTGCTCAACGGTCGCGGCGATGGGAGCAGAGGCAGACAGATGGACGGAGACGGGACGCTTCCGGGGCTCC
The DNA here is from genome assembly GCA_028022725.1 of Lycodopsis pacificus. Taxonomy (NCBI): domain Eukaryota; kingdom Metazoa; phylum Chordata; class Actinopteri; order Perciformes; family Zoarcidae; genus Lycodopsis; species Lycodopsis pacificus. The sequence continues at coordinate 11,952,954 of CM051692.1, forward strand.
GCTGTTCCATGCAGGCGGTCCTGGGCGCGGGGATTGTCAGAGCGCGGTGAATTATTTAAATGGCGAGCGTGGAAAAAGGGAACGGCTGCATCTGTCGCACATCCTTTTAGAGCCCCTCCAGCAGATGTGTTTACTCACCGCCCCGTACCAGCTAACTACTTAATGGGTCACCGTCGGCAGCCAAGAGTTAATTAAGCGGGGCCTTCTTTTTTTTCTCTCCTCCTTTTTTTTCCAAAATGGCGGGCACGTGGCGCCAGCACCAGCTCAGGTCGTAGCGGGCGCTGTCGGCCCGTGGTTTACAGATGCAACTTTATGTTTTTACTGCATCCTTGGCGAAAGATACCAGATCCTGTTTTCGCTCTAATGGTTCCTGGGAATAAAGCAGGAAGTAGCTGCCACTGTAACACCAATGTTAAAACGTCTCCACGACGATAAGTGAGGAGAATCAGGTGATCGCGATCAAAAGAAGTGTCAAACATAGTATCGCTAGCAGCTGGAGGAAGAGAAGCAGCGACGTGCTGTGAGGAAAGAAAAGAGAGAAACAAACCTCCGCCGAGGCTGCACAATCCTTTTAAATGTGTTATTTCATGAGCAGGAAAAGTATTAGAAGCGACTGACAATTATAGAAAATGTGTCCGTTTTTTGTGTGTGTGTGCAGTATTTTATAAGATAATTGCAAAATTGCAAGTCTGAGGAGACAGTTAAACACAATTTGGGCTGCAGATAACCGTTTTTTTTCCCCATTCTCGAATAATTTGTCGATTCGTTTCTCGATTGATTCGTTTTTTGGTCGTTAAAATGGCAGAAAATGGTGAAAAGAAAAATGACGTCGTCCTTTAAATGTCTGGTTTTGTCCTCAACACAAAGATATGAAGTTTACTGTCACAGAGAAGGAGACAAACCAGAAATATTCACATTTAAGAAGGTGGAATCAGAGAATTTTGACTTATTTTCTTAAAGGAATTACTCAAACCAATTATTCAACTTTTAAAATAGTTGAGGATTTATCGATTAATAGACTTATTGCTCAGGAGTGTTAGTGTCGAGTCTGACAAGATTTTCAAATTTAGTTTTAATTTGACTGACTAACTGAAAGTTGTAGCTGGTTTAACGCTTCATTTTAGTAATTTTCTCAGACAGGTTAAAGATACTCTAATGTTTCAGCGTGTATTGGCACACAGGTGCATTTCTTCTGTGTGAGAGTGAATGTTGTGTGTACGTACATGAATACGTCTTTGTGCATGAAGGGGATCAATGCAAAACTTAATCAGTCTGACTTCACGTTTTACATCCCTTTAAATATACTCCGTGGGTCAGCATCTGGCAGGAAAACATGTTGTGGTGCAGTTTGGACGTTGGGAGTGAGAGGATTATCTGAGGTGAGGTTCAAGTTGATTTGGAGCCGTTTGGGCTCCGCCGGCGTCATATGATACATAATCTGTTTTAGAGCTGAAGGACCTCCAGGAGCCAGCGGCACTCATAATCATACATTTTTGATTGGATTGGAGTCAGCGAGGACATTAAAATCTGTTGTTCCGCCTAGAACGCCTTAGCGATCATCTGTTATGGTTTGGGATTATAAGAGATGACGTTAAAAATCAAACAATAGCTGTGCAGCCAGGAATAAATGCATATTTGCACTTAAATCTATGTGGGTTTGTATGTATGGTTTTTTTTCGACAATGTTTACTGCGTCTTTACGCTACAGCAAACTCCTCATCCCCGCGTCTACTGTTTTAACATACAGCTAATCTATAGGTTTAGGAGTTGTTTGTTTGCACAACAGAAGAACTGTGCATGTAAGAACAAGAAGGAAGCAAATGGATTGAAGCGTCTTATCTAAATATCAGAGATACGCCGGAATTAAACAGCCAACGACTCCAAGACTGAACGCAGAAGGAGAGCAGCACAAAGACGACAACATGCCTGAAGAAACGGGAAATAAAAAGTACGAGAGAGGAAGTATCTGTGAGTGTGTGTGTGTGTGCGTGTGGTTTTACAGAAGAGGAAAGACGTGATGATGAGATTCTTGATTTCTAGATGCAGTTGAAAAAATGAACACCAAATCCGGACATTTAACACATTACTCATTTTCTATTCTTTACGCAACATACATGACGGGTCACCATTTTTAAAAGAGGCTTCATCTCCATTGGTTTTGTCTGGTTAAAAAAAAATATATATATATATATATATATATATATATATATATATATATATATATATATATAAAATCTATTTTATGGTCCTGTTTGAGTTCACAGCGAGATGCCCGTCGTTAACATTTCATACGTTTCCTGTTGTCCACGAGCCAAGATTTAAACTAAATCCATCTACAGAATCACCATCACATAACCTGCATATCAGTTATTTTGGAGAATATTCATGAGAATATTGCTATAAGTTCCACACATACTTTGCATATTTCCAGCCGTAAATCTGAAATCTGAAAAACAACTAAAACTGCATTTTCTGTATCTGTAGCTATGGACAAACCTGCACCACATCAGCAGCTGGTCACAAGAATGTCCGACAGTCACATACTAATATGAAATAAAATAAACATGCTCAGCACTTCCCCTCTGGCTACTTACTGTCCCACTTCGTAGAGCTTCGGAGCCGGACACAGCAGGTAATCGTCACGCACAACAGTCGGCTTACGAGCTGTAAAAACCACAGAAGACGACAATAATGTGTCATAAGCTCTGATTTCATAATACTTATTAATTGCTGGTCACTCACTGACATTTGTCTTTGCAAGGATCATAAAGTGTTGTAGTTCCCATAGTTCGAATGCATTATAATCTTTTTATAATGCATTGGGTCACTGTTTGTGTATATGTTAGTGTGTGTGTGTGTTTGTATATGTTAGTGTGTATATGTTTGTGTATATGTTTGTGTGTGTGTGTGTGTGTGTTCATCAGCACAGGTTGACTGAGGCCTGAATCATCTCCAGCCACGCAGGTCGCTCAGATTATTGATACATGTATTTTTATTCTGCTCGTCTGCTCCGGGAGCTCCGACCGGTTTGGTGATGGAGAAGACTGAAGCATCTGCTCCACATATGCGGCGCGTGTTCCATAGTCGCCATGATGCCTGTCCATAATTATAAGGTGCCCCACTGTTAGAAAGGTCTGGGCTGAACACATGCAGAAGCCAGTAAGGGAATAAATAGCCCCAAGTGGGCGAATGTGAGACGGACTAAACTGAGAAGAGGACTAACGGGAAGACATCTGCTAATGGCCACTTCCTGATTGAGTCCTTTTCATAAAAAAGGAAGGAGTATAAAAATAACAAAAAATATGCTAGAGTGATTTTTAGTCAAGTTGAAATGTTTAAAAATCAAAAAATAACTTGTCAAGGAGGGAAGTGTTGTCATTGGCAGGCGTCGATCCCACGGATCCCACGGCCAAATGAGAGCTTGAAGAGATCGGCTCTCGGTGCCAAATCTAGTTCTGCTTCCTGAAAAAAGAATTTTCACGACAGAACAGACTGCGAGCTCAAAATAAGGAGCACGGTGACCTACATAGCCCCCCCCCCCCCCCCCTTATTCTGCTCTGATCATATAGATAGGGAGCCGCTCAGCGATAACAGACATGTCGGGACGGGGGTCCGCTCAGCCTCATCCTTCCTGTGGACACTCGTAGTAGAACCACAGTAATACTTCCACGAGCAGCAAGAACCCGTTCAGCTGTTAGCCGAGTAGCGTCATCGATGCTGAGGCACTCGGTTCCTTCACTGAAGCAGCATGAACACACGTCTGTGATGCAACTGCTATAAACGGATAAGAAGAATGCTGAAATAACAACATAATGATGCTGTCGTGACGTTAATGGTGTTTAACGTCACATGGCTATGAATTGTGGGTAATTCCTTCTCGCAAAGTCTGAAGAAAAGCAGACTTATGGAAAGTGTTAATAAAGGGCTTCAACGTGTCCATCGAGAGAGCCCTCGAACACTCGACGGGTCGACAATGGAAAGGCCCGAAACCCTCACAGAGGGTGGAGATCGGGTTTGGGCCTTTAGCTCTGAACCCTCGGGCGCTTTAACTGACATCACATGACATCACCAGCATAGCTGAGTCAGAGAGGATGCAGTCGCTCCAAATACATTGTCTTCTCTATTCCTGACATCAGTGACTCTACGCAACGGTGGCAATCCCCTTCAGTTCTGCAGAAGTCCACCTCACAGATGTGTCGATAATGCGTGACATTGAATCTGCACTACATGACTAACGACTCCTTCCTCTTCAGTTACTGTAGACGTGATGGCTGAAGTAGAACCGTGTGACGATCAGCTGTGTGACCAATGAGAGTCCATATTGGTGAGAAAAGATGAAGCTTTATGGACACAAAACATCTTCAGAAGACTTGAACTTCAGGCCTGAACTCAGCTCAAACTGTAGTTCACTCATCCAGTCAAACTTCATCTCGTATCGGATAAACTGACTTCAGTGTTTAACAGATATTTTGTATTAAATGCAAATGGTTTATTATTGTTTCAACAAACCTCCTGCTCTTTCAAACCTCATGTTGGGTTTGACTTCATTTTATCGCCATAAATACCAATAAGTTGACTTTTATCCGTTCTTTGCTTTACTTGTTGTTGTCCTCCGTGCTCACGCTAACCTAACCTGATGTACGATTTATGATTTATTTATTGACCAAACACCCACAATTTCCAGTTTGACTCGTCTAATTCGTGCTTTGATAAAAAACAATACACAGAGCGAGTAAGGGCCACACAGGAATCACCGTGCTGCTCTACATGTGCTGTTCAAAGTGAAGAGAGAACACGAGAGGCCGATCTCAGAGCCTCTGAATGCAACGTGTGCGTCGGTCATGTCCAGTGATCTCCCAACACTTACTGAAGGTTTCCTGGTCGACTATGAAGCTGCAGACGACGGCGTCGTTGCTGCGGCCGGAAGGGAAGCCGTTCCCTCTGAGCACGATGTCGAAGGACTCTGAGGAATGCAAACAAAGAGATGAGACTGTGAGGACCAACCTACACGCACAGTGAAGAGGTTCTATCGGGCATCCTCTGCTGATATGACGACTGATCACATTCACTCAGTTACACACACTCACAGCAGGAAGCTGTCCAGTGGAACCAGTGAGCAACTCCACCACTGATGTGTAAGGACGGAGGGGCAAGCTGCTGCTCTACCTTTCCCACCCAGATCTATCCTGCCAGGACCGGGGATTGAACCAGCGACCTCCCGGTCAAAAGCTTGCCTTCTCTAACCTTTGGGCCGCCACTGCTTTAGAAGACTGTTATAAATGAAACGGTGTGAGAAGGACAACATGCTTTGAGCGTGTAATAAAGTGTAATAAAGGGTCACAAGTAGACATTGCTTCATTTTAGGAGCCAAAGATGTTGGGAACCACTGACTCAGGTGGATTAACCCGAACATTACTGTGCTTTAAAAGGGCTAAAAAGTGGCTAAATGTGAAATAATTAAAATTGTCCGAGTGTCCCATGATGCCCCTAAGTGATTGAGTCACTCCTCATCTCCAAGCAGACTGGCTTCCTCACCCACTGCTTGAAACTGGCACATTTTTCATCATGAGCTCAGTGAGCGAGCAGCCCTGCAGAGCAGGATCTGTGCGGAGCAGCAGGACGCACTCACCGTTCACGCACACACTGGAGGGCTCCACACTCAGGATCACTGTGCACGATCGCTTTAATATCTGGAGGACGACAAGGAGAAAAAATGAAATGAAATGGGTACATTATAGCTGGAGGGCCGAGAATAAATACATCAAGTCCTGGCCGTTATCGGCTCTGTCAAGTTTAGAAAACAGATTAGAGTGCAACACCTGAGAAATGTCTCACTCCTGATCACGGCCTGGCGGCTAAAAGGAAAGGGCGCCGAATATCAGCGGCGAGGAGGACAGAGAGGGGAGAAAACGGCAGCTGTGTCAGCCTTTATGGGAAAATTATGCAAGACTATTACATTCCTCAGTTCTATTAAAAAACCTCCGGGATCGTGCATTATCATATAAAGAGGCCCGCGTGAGCCCACTGTCATGGAGCGCCACTATCCGCCGCCATTCAATAAATCAACAAAAGGACAAACTATGCAAATCCCAGAACACAGTCGGTAAAAAGGAGCATATTAACTGCGATACAGGACACTTGAACCTTTCATTTGATGTTGGGTGAAACTTTAATCTGAGGAGAGGAGGAGGGGTGTTTACAGCGGCCTTATTAAATGTGATGGTTTGATATGGAATCGTTAAAAGGGGGAAGAGGGTTGCAGATGACAGCTGGGAGGAAAAGGATCTGCTGCTGTTCCTCTGTGCCACTATTTTCCCCGTCTAATTACTTCCCTGGCAGTGCTTTGAAAAACAAAAAAAAAGATGAATTGACTGTTTGCCTGCCTAAGCTTGAAGAGATGGAGGACAATGACATTGTTTTCCCATTAAGTGTAAAAGTTCTGCTCCGAAATGAGAAATTTTGTCATCTGAAAAAAAATGAAATAAAGTAGCACTTACTTTTAAATATAACAAAATTCATCAGGACTGGAAGTCTGGAGATATTGAGGTGTGAGCTTTGAACGCTGAGATTAGAGGCCTCAGTTTGGCTGAATTCAAACAGCAGCTATTCATTTCAATGGGATCTCGTGGCAAACACTGTTTACAGGCTGCAGGGAGGAAAAGAAAGGAAGGCAGTCGTCCAAATACCGAAAGTCATCGGAATATCTCAGCCGGCGTTGTGACTGGTGGGCTTTCTGAGAGGATGAGGCTGGTTTACTCGTTTTGTGGAAATAATTGGGCGGAAAGGTTCATTCTGTCGCGCATTATTTAAAAAGGAATGCGTCGCGACATCCGGCGACACTGCTCACTACAGGTGGCTACGCTCAGCGGAACGATAACGATGTGGCTACTTTGCAATTTGGGGTTTTCCCAAAAGGCCCGAAGCTCAGGCAACAAAAGGCCAGCGTGGCACAGATTGCAAAAATAAAAAAGGCCTAATGGGGGGGTGCAGAAACACAACTGTGTCAGGGTGGATCCTGCAGAGAAAAGGCTCCACAGATCATCTCAAATCCTCCAAAATCCATCGGAGGAGCGAGGAGGCCGACTAGTCGGGAATCCGGTCTTACTCATCGGAGAGGAATGCCTTGTGACGAAGACTGTGAGCGCATGCTTTTAAAATGAAAATAAATAAATAAAAGATTGTCTTAGTGCAGCACAAACTGATTAGAAGCATATTTTCTGCCAATTATAAATAATCAAATCCACCTTTTTAGAGGCGTTAAACACATTTTATGATAATTACTACAAGCTGGATTCTCCCGCTCCTCAGAGATGACAATATCGTAGGTTAGAGATAGTGCGGCATTGTTTTCCTGTCGCCTTCTTTAGTGTCATGGTTACTTAATATTTATAAATTAACTAGTGCACCTGTTTTTAATGAATCCTGGTTGCATTGTTTTTCTAAATCATTTTGCTGAAAAATGTATGAAAGATGTATCACCTAGACCCACTTAAGAGCACCCGAGATGATATGCAAATGTTGGCATTTTACTAAATATATACATTTGTCATAATCGTATAATACATATCACATCATTTGTTAAAAATCATATGCGGAGAGGAGATTTGAAGCGTATATTCTGCACCCGGCCAGCGTCAGACGACAGAGCCTCTTTCTCTCGACGGTCATGTGAGAAGCAACGCAATCAATCATAGTTGTTGTACTCTGGATCTCTCAACAGAGCGGAGACGCGCCCTTTGGCTCCGCGTCGCTCCAGCTGCACGGCTGACAGCTTCGTGGCGCTCTGCTCTCTCTTTCCCAAACACTGCCGGCCTTGTCGGCTCCGACACAGATGCAGGTCCAGCCCGGGTCAGCGTTCTCCGCGGGGCTCCGGGCTCAGACTCATGTAGAAAAATGCTGCCATACAAACCCCCGCCTTGGCTGACGGCGTCGAGGCTAAAAGCTGCAGCAAATGGAAAGTATCACTAATTGGCTGGCAGCGGATCGGAAGGCCGCATTGGGAAACTTCATCTAAACACGGGTTAAGGAACTCTTATGCTCGGACAGCTTCTCCTGGATCACAGAGCGACACGGACAAGATTACGGAGGATGGAGGTACCGCTGACCCAAGCACCGCCACCGAATTTGGTATTTTTTGACCACGAAATGTTGAATAATATGAACTTAGATGAGCTTCGCTTTCACGATGCAATTTAGTTTGTAACCCGTCAGGATCCTGGTGCAGCGACGGTTAGCTAGCATAGCTAGCATAGCTAGCGCGCTAGCTGAGCCACGTTGAACGACAGCCTCATTCACGTAATGAAGCAGGAATGCATTCATTTTTTAAAAGACAGGAATTTAACAATTAATAATTACACAAAGAATGTATCAAAAATAAACAAATGCAGAAATAAACAAATGTATTTAAAAACGTAATGCATAAAAAGGGTAGATGAAAAGAGTAGATGAATAGAATAATAAATACAAGGGCAAATAAATACTGAAGGTAATTATATGTTAATATATAGACATATTTAATGCCTACATTAATTATAAATCTGATGTAATGTCATTTATTTATTTAATTTACTGTGACAGGTTCTGTCCTCCATACGAGATGTGTTCGTTGCGTTACTCCGGCTTTTATTCTGAATTTTAAAAATGAAAAGCATTAATTGTATCTCTGCTGCTGCTTCACTGAGAGTTCTGACACTCAAACACAATAGAAACACTGTGAACAGGACGTCATACGGACGGACGGTGACCAACTGTCAAGCTGCTCACAGTCCAGCGTCTTGATTTGCTACGGAGTGGTGAGGACATTCCTTCTCCCGTCACAGCGAGCAGCTATTTCCATGCAGCTCAGCAGGAAGTTCACTCAGGTCTTGCTTTCATTTGTGACAAACTTCAATTTCTTTCCCCGTCCAACCCGATTCCCAAATCAAGCAGCAATCTGCGCTGTTACTACCTTCAGCTATTTCTAAAATTGAATTTAATAATTATCAAGTTTTGTGCATGTTTTAAACTCTGTTTATCAATCTCATACATCAACCACAAACCTGAGGTCACACACACACACACACACACACACACACACACACACACAAAGGAGGCGAACTTACAGAATTGATGATGCCTTTGAGCGCGTGGAAGCCATCTTTGACAGGAAACACTTGGTCCTTGTTGTCCGCAATCTCAGCGAGCTGCCGGTGGAGTGAACACAGTAGTGCGGGTTTAACGCTGCTTTCTTGTTATTTTTCCTCGTTATGACTGAGCACCGTCTTTGCTTTCATATCATGGGCAGGAGGAGACGTAGCAGATGGCATGACTGTGGCAAACACTTTGCTCAACCATTAAAAAAAAAAAAAAAAAATGTATCACTGCAACACAAACTGGGAGCAACATTGCCTTTGTTTTTGACTTAATAAGAGCTCATCACAGGGTGGTTACCAATGGTTACAAGGGACATGCCACCATGTTGGAAGAGAGACAGAAAGACTACGGACATCAGAGACACAAAAGGAAAGACTCGGACTCTGGTCCAGCTGACGACAAATGATATTAAATGTAATATTTAAGATTCAATGAGTTGATTCCTAAACAGTGAGAACAGACCAACTGGACAATAAGTGATTTATTGTATACAAGTGAACAGCCACATAAATAATGTCTTCACTCCACAGTTTCTTCTTCTACCAAACAAAGAAACTACGCTCTCAATAGTGTGACTTCATCAGGAAACATCTGCTTTAAGGCATGTTCACACTTTCAACAATAATACTTAAAGTCTTGCTGAGAACTTGGTTGGCCCAAAACATGGCCTCCTGTTACTGCACTATTGGAAGTGCACCTTATTTTAAAGTCACATAAAAAGGTTCAAAATTCACAAGTGAAGATGCTGAATCATTTCCAGGTTTTAGGACTCATTCCTGCAGCACCTAACCAATAAACAAATATTAAAAACAAACAAATAAAAGCAACTTCTAATCACTTTAGCTAATAAACAAACTAAAACTTAGATTTGATCCTAAAATACACAGACACTGCTGCCCTGGGAGCTGCAGACCTCCACTTCTTTCAGCGAAGCGAAGACTATTTGTATCAAAGTGAAACGTGCCGATGAACATCTGAGAAGCGGCTCATGCTGCTTTAATGACATCACTTTAAGATTTCCCACACAGGTAACGGCGCTCACATTACACGTGTTTACCTGTCTTGACACTCTTCCAACACGGCAACGCGTCTCTCGCTATCGAACGTAATCGCTCGGCACACATCGAGCGGCAGACTTCCCCGCTGCAGATTTAAGACGGCGGCTTTCTTACCTGCTGCTCATCGAAGTCCTTGATCCCCACGCAGTAAACACGGCCGCCGAAGTTCCTCGCCTCTTCGGCCTGCAGGTCAAACAAACGTGTGGATGACGTGCAACGGGTCAGGGGTAGAGAACATTTTAATAGAAACAACTGGAGACACGCAGGATGTCTATAGGCACCACAACATTCTAAAAGAATAAATCATTAATATGTCATTAATCAAATAAATAAACATAAGAAACAAATAGGATATTTGTTCCTGCTATGCTATAAAATCATTTTAAAAGCTGAGAAATAATTGAATTTGTATTTGCAGTTAAATTGAAGCAGAATACAGCATCAAGTCACAAGTCATCAGCTTTGTGGGGACATCGTTTCTGCTGCGACACTATTTCCGACACTTGGACGTGATAACTTGTGCAACTGTTGGTACGATCTGAATCTCACCTCCGTCACTGCGAGCTGGTGAATATAAGCGTTGAGCTTCCCGTCTGTCAGAGCCAGGATGATGCTGGAGGTCTTGGTGGTCTGCGCCTTTATCTGAGTCAAGGCCTGCAGGTTCAAACGACACCACACATCTCAAGCCTTTTGCATATTTGTAAAGAGCCACCGAGCTGGAAATTGTGATGTATTCATGAGGGTAAACTGACCGCTTTTATTCCCTCGTGCATGTATGTTTCTCCAGCTGGTTTTACTTCCTGTAACAGCTTCAGACCGTCCTCTATCTCCTTTCTTAAACACACACACACACACAATAGATGTTGACATGTTGGCCCACAAGTCAGACTATTGTGTCACGCTGTGGGTGGAAGGCTCTGCATGATGTGGGGAAGACTTGTGGTTCTGGTGGCACTGGAAAGGAGACTTTAACAAGTTGTTCGAGTAATTAAGATGAACATGGAGGCTGTTTATCCAGTTTGACATTTAGAGTCCCAGTGAGAGTTGAACCTCTAACCTCAACCACTACGCACACATTTCACTGTGGCAGCCTGCAGGAAGAGGCCGAGGTCAGCAGACCAGATCAACTAAACACGTTCTCACAGGGTTAAACACAATACAATAATAATACATGGTTATATTATCACAGCTTTGGAAAGTGTTTCATAGAAGCACTTTCTATGACGCCAATGTCTGTAATGCATTATAAGCATACTAATAATAATGAGTTATAATCTGCTTAATGCACTGACAAATGATAGTTATAAGCTCTCTTAAATATTCATAATGAGTTATATAATGTTATGATGCATTATAATGTGATAAGTTACTCTTTGTTCCCTTTACTTACAACAATGACGACTTAGTAACTTATGATACAGTGATAATAATGTAACGATGAGAATTATAATACAGAACATATTAATAGTGTTAGAAGTGTAATTTTACAATAGCATCCTTGTAAAAATGTCAGTGAGTGACCAGCGATTATAAAGTATCATAATTAAGAAAAAGCTGAACTAAAGTAGACAGAGCAGAGATATGTGGAGCATGAAACAGCGTTGAACATTATTACAGCGTCACAGTAAAGGTTCAGTCGTTCAGTACCTGTCTCCAGTCAGCGGCAGCAGGACTTTGGCCTGGGACGAGAAGACGATGAAGGAGACTCTCATCCTGGGGCTGAAGAGGAAAACAACAAGGTGGAATTCACAATCCCAAAAGCGGACTTTTATTTTATTCTTTTACAGATTGTAGTGTTCGATTCGATTTCCATTCTTCTTTACTCATTTGCTTCCTTCTCACACACCAAATGAAAAAAATCTAAATCTAAATATATATATATATATATATATATATATATATATATATATATATATATATATATATATATATATATATATATATATATATATATATATATATATATATATATATATATATATATATATATATATATATATAATAATTATCACATTATTATTTTTTTCATCAGAATCAAAAAAAGAAGTGCGTTATTAAAAATGTGATTCAATCCATAAACATTTAAATAAGCACCTGTTTAAATCTAATAGTTCAACATTTTGATAAATACGCTGAATCTTTCTCTTTGCTTTGAGTTTTTCGATGTGCAGGCAGCTGCTGAATATATTTTCTCAGCAGGCCACGCCCCCTGTACAGTAAAGCACCATCAGGCCACCGACACACAGCATCCATCAGTGCGTGTTTATACACCAGGGCTCAACACTAACTTTAGTTGATGGAACTGAACATATAGTTGCCATTTGTAGTCACCACAGATGTCCTGTGTGCACGCCAGTCAACGCACCAGAGCACGTGAGAAATACTCCGGGTGGCTATCGAGGAGCCGGTGTGACCGACGGTTCTGATAAAAAGCTCGTACTCGGGTTCAGTTCAGGAGAACGAGGGAGTAAATGTAGAATTAAGCGAACAGAAGGGGCTCCTTGAATGTCAACTAATATTAGTGTTTGACTTTAAGCAGCTTCTGTGAGACTCAAGGAAGTGATTAATCAATTCACAGACAGGAAACATGAGGGGATGAGTCACACATAAACACACACACATACACACACACATATACACTTTGTACCTGTGACTGTTTCAGGGTGTGAACGGATGTCTCTGACTAAAACGGTTTAGATTCGTTGTAATTCATCAACTTATCTCGCACTGAATATACAATCAGGAGCTGGTGCTGGTATAGAAATACAATGGGTCCAGTATCACACCACTGTGAGCAATAACACACACAAATACTTTTTATTAACCGCTGTAATAAATGAAAAGGTACCGCTATTTAAAAACCCAATAAAGCAACAATATAATTAACATCTAACACACGCATTAAAGGACTGTTAGCTGCATATTTAGTTTCATCTTCTACACAGCGTAGAGACTTTAAATTAAAGAAAGAATTGGTAGATGGTGAGAAAAAGTATCATCTTTATTTAAAATCTTAAACGTCACCAGTAACTGCAGCTATTACATGAATGTCGGAAAGAAAAACATCCCAATCTCCTCTAAACATGTAGTGTAGAAAACGTAGTGCAGTCTCCCAAAATGGACCGACCTAAAGAAAAGCAGAGCAGCGACGGTAGCGAGTCAAACTTCAGCTCGTTCAGCGCACCGAGCGTTTCTTTCTTCCTGCAGCGATCCGAAGCCGTTGTCGGAGCATAAGGAGAGGTGCTGATAATCCTCACCCACGTGACACATGGCCCAGTCGCCATGCCTCCCCCGCCAAACATCGCACAATCTTCAAAAGCCACACGGCCAGACTTGGCCGGTTGCGCGTACGTCCGCATATCCTGTCTGCGAGTTTCAGAGTCATATGTGGACGAAGAGAACTAACCCGAGTCACAGATGAGAAACCGTGGGTGGTGACTTTGTAACGGCCAACCGAGAGGGCTCCCGGCAGAGCTTGTGATTGTATACGATGCTGCTGAACTAGTATAGGAAGACGGGCGGCGATGCCAAGGACATATCGGAGGGTGGTGGTGGGATTTCTTTCTCTTTGGGGGGGGGGGGGGGGGTGATGGAGGAGTCCAGTTCGCTCCACATGGCGCGACAGAAGAGCTCTTCTGAGCGAGCATTGTTTAGCAGACTGTCCTCGTCGCCTTCCAGTGTTCTTTTGCTTTACTGTACATTGCCCCCCCCCTCGTCAGCAAGGGATGAAGTGTGGAAGCCGGGCCGGACCCCCCCCCCCCCCCCCGGTGCAAATGGCCATTCTCACAGCCCAGAAGACTGCTCCTCTCTGCCACCCACTCCCACCTGGTGCCTTTGCTATTTTTCCTTCAAACCGAAGCACTTCGTTCTGGCTGGGTCGCCGCCGTCTGTACTGTGCTGGCAGCCGCCGCGTTTCCACTCAAACGTTATGCAAGCTGAACGCTTCAAGACGGGGTTTTTAACGAATTATGTGAAACAAAAAAAAACGTCATGGATTTTTGCAATTTGATAGATTGTAAGAAAGCAGGTGCGGGCTGCGTGTCGTAGACATTTGTCGGATAAAGAAACCAAAAGTGATGTAAAACAAGAAAGGTGTTTTGCTCCTTCAACCAATCCGCTCATTTCACTTGACCCGTCATATTTAAGAGATGCATGCAGATGAATATCCTTTCTCATAATGTCTGTTGTTTGAATCATTGCTTGACTTCGCTCCATGCAATATCTGCAGGTCTCATTTCAAAACATGACAATTATGAAACCCTGAAACTCTGTTTTTGGCCACTTTGGACTCACCTCACAAATCGGTCGGTGAGGTTCCTCACAAACGAGTAAATCTCGACCCAGTTATCGGAGACACTCCCGGACCTGAAACGATAAAACACACCAGCAAGAAGTCAGTTAGCAGCAGATTGTGTGTGCCGGGGAGTCGGATACTGTACAGAGTTTGAGCTTCGTGCCGCAGCCACAGTTGATATTAACACCAGCCACATGCTGGATAATTGTGCCGACGAGTCTGTTGTGTGGCAGCTGGTGGAACACGGGCGCTTTGCCTTTCTGAAGATCCACTTGGCTGGTAGACAAAGACTTTATTTCCCAAAACAAAAAGGTAGAAAAATCACCAAAGTCTCGGCCGACATGAGCAATGAGGCCCAACTCTTCATGCTTATGTACCATAAGACTGTGAAAAGACTAAAGTCTGACACTCGCTCACGTCTTAAAGGCAATGTATTCTATGGGAACATTTTTTGTGAATGAAAAAACTTCCACACACACAGAACGGACTAAAATGGCGATTTGTAGGGACGTCAATTATGCAAATGATCAAATCTCAATCTTCAAGATGTGGCATAAACAAGCCATTTATGACAAGTTTGTACCGCCCAGAGAGTTCAGTCAACCCGGACTGGGGAAAAAAAAGAAAGATAATATGAAACGTGTTTGAGTTATTGGAGAGTAAAGATAAGAAAAAGACCGACTGAAGACAGCCAAAACCTTCTCAAAACTCTTTTATTCTGACGTTGGAAATGTGTCTGCGACAGTGACATTGCCAGTCGTTTGGTGTTCAGGTCTGCATGAGACGACGAGGAAAAACTCCCCAAATTAAATAGAGAGCAGAAGTTTAGAGAGAGATGGTGTGCAGTTGGAGCCGCTGGCAGGAAAAGAGGATTATAAAGACCAACAGGAAATGTGCAACATAAAGAAACACAAGTGCAATACATCAGATTGAAATATGTCCACCACTAATGTGCTAAACCTAAAGTCTATATAGCGTGATTCAGCAGAATGGATCAGTAAGTGCTGGGATTGTGAGATTTATTTAGAGAAATTTAAAATAATTTTATATCTTTCCTGCTCTTCTTCTTTGCTTCAGTCATTTTTGCAACTTCCCTTTGACCCTTATTCTGAAACTTTTTCCTCCTTCCTTCCTTCCTCAGCTCGTATGAAAAAATTACAACAGGAAACAGGAGGTTTTCCTTTGAGGTATCTCTATTTGAGTCTTTTGTCTCATTAAGACTAACCAAGTTCAACCCCATGTCAGCTGACCCTCTCTGCTCGATAAGTCCATCTGACCACAAATCATGTGCCCTCGATGTGACGACAACGAGGTAATTAACGCAATAATTACAACGCAATGCATGCTGGGAGGACGTGAAACAAGGTTTCTCCGCTAGGAGGCTCGTCTTTCATGCCACCTCTCTTTCCGAGGTCACACAGAGACGATGGTGTGGGGATTTGTTTTAACAACATTTCACATTACAAGACAGAAGATTTTATTGTGATTTTATTTTATTATCCCTGGACTGGCAGAGTAAATCTGTGCGTAAAAGAAATGTAAGAGCAGCGCTCGCCGCTCCCTCATTGCCGTCTCTGAGGGGCCTTCAGCTCAGACACCAGCAGCACATCAGACTGGGACTCAACTGGTCCGCGTGTGATCGGGGAGCTTGGCTCTCAGTAAAACTTCCCTGAATAAAGAACGTTTAGGGACATTAAAAGTGTCGCCTCACAGGACGCTTTTCCTTGGAAAGAAACAAAACAACCAAACAGTCGAGCTTTCATGAACTGGCCGAACGCTGAAGTAACGCTGCAGATTTCTGCAAATCCTGCAGCACAACTTGCTGACATTAGGATGTTCGTCTTATCAGAACCACCAGGAAGTGTGAGAGTGGAGATACATTATCCTGCAGGGACAAAGTGAACCTTCAAAGAGACGAGCTATTCGACACTGACGGAGCTTCTTCTGCAGAATAGGTTTTTTACATCACGAACATAAACATGCATTGCATTTGTAAATCAAACAGATCCCTAATTCACAAACATATGCAGGCTCTCGGGTCTAACTTGAGCCAATAATCTCGGTCATCATCCGGTAATTTAGACGAGGGTGGGGTCGGGTTTTTTTTTTTAAATGGGTCAGAGGAGCAGCGCTTCAACTCAACGACCCGGAGCAACGGCAGGTCTCCAGAACCGGGGGAGGACAGGATTAGAACCAGCCGCTGTCAAGGCTGAAACTCCTCCTAATATATTAGGAGGCTTTTTTTTTTATTTGCATGACGCTACTGCAAAGTGTTGCTGAACTGGCTGAATGTGGCTCTGCAGCGCCTGTGTGTGTGTGTGTGTGTGTGTGTGTGTGTGTGTGTGTGTGTGTGATGCCTTCAGCAGACACAGGAAGTTTACAAACGGTGATGCAATTCTTTCTTGCTAGTTTGCATGATGAACAAAACAACATTCGAGGACTTCTCAGTGTGTTTAAGGTCCGACTTGTGTTGATATTTAAGGTGTGTGTTTAGGTAGAATACTGCTATTTTATGGGACAGTTATCTCTAAAACTGTTGAAATGATGCAACCTTAACAAAACATGGGTGAATTTATCTATACAAGTATTTTCAAGTACTCATTTTCTTTGTTATGGTGAGTAAGGAAGACGTGACAAACACTTCTCGATATAGTCAGTATTTTGTTTCCCTTACATGACAAAGAGCTGCCAAACCTCATGTGACCAACTATTCTCCTCAGAGACAGCATGGCTACGTGTTGGTTAACCTGAGTACGTGCATGAAACTAGTTGGTTAGTGTCAGGGAGAGGTAGTGGTCACGGTTAGACCCATGTGGCTCCATGAGGTTACGCAGAGTCCTCTCTTCCTCCCATGTGACCACTGAGCGTCACAAGACTCCAGCCAATCAGGGACAAGCATCACTTGTGTGTATGAGGGTGAGGTCAGGACTCTGTGCAAACCAGTCAACTTCTTACACACCAAACATGTATTAACTGTCCTGAGGACATTAGGGACGTACGCTTTAGTAAAATGACTTCCATTTACGTTGACTTATTTTGGCTAAAACCTGAGCTGTGCTTCAGAAAATAAACTTTTTTTTAGCAGATTGCATTTGCCAGGCCTGGGAGGGAAGGCAGGATATTTTTGTTTTAGACCAAGCGGTGAAGTAACCTGCAATTTAGTTATTAAAATAAACTTAATGAAATGCGTGTCTGCTGCAGCTGTGTTTTGGTGTCTTGTAAACCAATGATTGTTGGGCACGTTACGTGCATGACACAGAAATAAATATATAATCCATCCATCTATGGATGTGGCTGTGAGCACTTGGATGTTGTCATGATGAAACAGGAAGGGGCCTTTCTCAAACCATTGCCATCTCTGATTTGGGCATATTGTACCATTCAGACTTCCTTTTCATTAGATATATGTTGACACTCTTGTCCACATGGTTTCCATATGAGAGGAGTGTCCATATCATTGTGACACCCAACACTAGCACTATGGTGTTGAACCCAATTTGTGTTTAAAAACAACAAAAAAACTGTATGTGTGCAGTGCCAAATCAGGTCCCTAATCAGGTCACAGAAACCAGCACCACACCTGGTCACAACTTTCCCCTCCCACAGGGAAACTAAACAGTTTTAAAACTAAAATAACAGTTTTTTACAAAAGCAGACAAACTTCCTCTCTCTCTTACTTACTTGTCTAAAACAAAGTAGAGGTCGTAGGCTCCGTGACAGGACGCTTCTTCCGCCCAGCAAGACGAGGCAAACAACCCCAGGAGGAGCACAGCGACCGCCGCCGAAGTCCACCGACTCTTTCCGGAAAAACGTTGCCCCTCCGTGGGGGAATAACGTGACAACTTTTCCAACATTTTTGTCTTTTTGCCACAGGAATTGCAGTAAAAAGTCTCGAGTTGAAGAAAAAATAAATAATAAATAATAAATAGCCTTTTGAAGAGTTTCACAGCGTGCGCATCCCACAGCGAGAGGAGCTACATTGTCGAAGTTCCTCCAAAAACAACCGAGTTAAACCGATTTGAAAACCTGCGAAATAAAGGAAACCACCGCCCTGACGTCACCAGCCGTGAGGTTTCTTCATCTCCCTGACTCACCGTTCACTCAACATCCCCAACAAACACAAAACAGTCTCCTGAGCTCACGTGGACCCTCGTTTGAGGGGATAAATCACTGCTGCGCGAGAACAAACTTCACCGAGTTGCTGCAAAGTACAAACTCAGGAGGAAGAAAAGTTAGGCCGCCTTCAAGTGCTGCTTTCAAAGCTCGGGTTTCTGAGTGCTGCAGGAGGGACATTCTTTTTAACGCAGTTGGAAATGATTAAAAGTAATGCTGTAATATGAGTCATGAAACTTATGTTTTAACAGTAGAATAAATATGTATTTTATACAAAGAAGAGAGACAATATGTGAGTTGAGTAAAACATATAAACTATAATATACAGCCATGAAACTTCCTCAATTGATTACTTTTTTGAAAACAATGGATAAAGCATGATTCAAAATCATTAAATACTGTCAACACCCTTAAAAAAATGTTCATTTTCACCTAAAAATGTTGTATGAATCAGGCTATGAATGATATATGAACAAACCCCTCTTTAAAAACCTTTAGAATATACTAGAAAAAAAACTCATTGGGAGAAAACGGCCTTTAAAGATATGTATTAAAAAAATGTATATAGGAAATGTATAACATGACATTGGAGTGTATAGGGCAAAACATTATCCAATGCTAACTTTTGGTGAATTTGGGACAAATCTAAAGATGCGAATAGACAAAGTAAAACACTTAAATGTGTATTTTGAATGTTTTCTTTCCATCATCCTGAAAGAAAACAAGTAATGGAAGCAACATCGAAACTTCAGAACGTCAGATTACTGATGATTCATGTTAAATCAGCATTTTATTTTGGTAAGGATTTAGTCTCACTACTGGATTTCATAAAAGGTAAAAATAGTGACGCAGTGATCACATATTGTTTGGTTCTTCATGCTCGCCCGGGTGTCGAACCAATCTTTCCAACGGCACTTCAAGGCCTCGTCAGTTTCCAGTTTAGTGCGCATGCGCAAGATGTAACCAGCTGTTGGACTTCTGCATAGCCAGAGGTCCCAGTGCACACACCCAATAACATCTGTATCCTCTTCTGTACAAAGCTACTTAATAATGTTGCATTAACAATAGTCACACAGCTCAGAGCTCAGGCCAGTCAGGAGTTCAGCTTTTATTTTATTTTTTATTATTATTTTTCTTCAGGCTATTAATGAGCAAGGCACTGCCATTGCAGGAGGTTGGGGGTTTAATTCCCATCAGCCACATGTATGAATGTTTATTTTTACTTTTATTTTATTTTGTTGAATATTAGTTTTGTTTTCACTTATAGTTCTTTCATTTTTCTTTAACCGAATTATACACAAAGCCTTTATTGTTTATTTTATATTTATATATATATATATATATATATATATTATATTATATTTATCTATATATATATATTTGTGTCACTCCAGTGGCAACTATAGACCTGCTCCTTCATGAAACAGAAATGTAATTTGTGTAAAACCACTAAAACCACATTGTTCTCGTAGATGTTTGGTCGGTAAACTATCTTTTGTTGTACGGTTGTAATTAACACAGAGAGAGGACCTATCAAACTAAAAGATGATTTCCATTTCTCATTTTCAAGCTATTACGATTGATTACAGAACCACACAATCTGCTCAGGCATGGGAATGTGTATCTTCTCCTTTACATTCTTTGACATCCAGGCTGAGAGCCTCTCATTGAAGCTCAGATATCAGCTTGAACAGTATGAACACGTGGCGAACAAAGCAGGCATCCAAAACTCATCTCCCAATAAAGAGAGAACAGTCACTCTGAAGGAAACAGAGAAGTATTTTGGCTCAGTGACACCAGGAAGAGGTTACAGATGTGAAGTCTGCCATGAGTGAAATCAAAGATGTTTCACAAAAAGATGTTGCAAAAGGACAAATTATGCAATTTAGCAAAACAAATATTTACTATGTATTATTTTTGGAGAGTGAGAAGTGTTTTTGTGGGCCCCTCTGTGTCTCTTTTCTTCCTTCTTTTTCAGTTTTTCTAACTCACATGTGGAAAGTGGGTGACGACCCTCATATGACCCGAGAATCCTTCAATAACACACGACAGAAATAGACGCAATCACGTATTTTCACTTTTCCATGGTAGCACATAATACCTCATTGACAGCATTGAGCATCACAGATATGCAACAGTACAGGAGGATGGGGGACGTTTCTGTCTAACATTCAATTAAAGTTTCCTTTATACTCAAGGCACATTATGGAAGCTGCAGGTGCCTCCACCCTCGGCATGGATGGCTCATTGTGCCATTTTTAAATCCCCCCATCCCTTGGCAGGCTCTGTGCATTTCTCTACTCATTGATCTGCACCGAGCTGAAGCTCTAAACCTTGGCAGCGCAGCGTGGAGCTGCATGAACGGAAGCCTTCCTCATCCATTTAACCAAACGCAACACCAACATGTGGCCAAGTGGCATTTAAAAAAATGAATAAAAGTCTTCCAGAAGGATGATGCAAATGTTCTGACAGTCGTCACACAGTTATTGACTCAAGATGAGTAATTATGTTTCATAACTCCTGCACACCTGACTACCTTCTACCCCCTCAGGCTACAATGAACGCTAATGACGCCTTTCCTCATGCTGTGTTGTTTTTAGGGCATGCAGGACATTCCAGCTGCCTCTTGTTTGAACAAGGTGTGTGTAGCTGGTGGAGGAAGTGACTTCAGGCTATGGAATTATGTAAAAGCACCGACATGCGCTGGAAGTGAAAACACCACCGCTGCTGTTGAGCTCTCTCTGTTTCACCTGCTCGTGCTGCGACGAATGTTCTCAATAAAAAAGGCTTTTAGGTATTTATTGTGATTTCTGTAATACATGTAGGTATATTTGTTACAAGATACGTTTATTATTATGGATGGCAAATCTATGCAAATCTAACAACGTATCCCTCATACGTTTGGATACTTTTTCATGAGTTTTCGTGCAAAAGTCCAGCAACATGTGTCCATTTCCACTCGTTGCATAGACGCAGGCTTTTCAAAATAAACTTCCATCTTCACTGGAAACAGCTTAGTTAGATTCAGGCAACAAAACTACTTGGTTAGGTTCAGCAAAAGATCGTCGTTTGGGTTAAAACAACCACAGAAGTGTCGTTACTTAAGTGGAGAATTACATGACAAACCAACGCTGACTTCTCATTTCACACATGACATGAACAGCGGTCTCCTGCGTGAAAGACCGGTGTTTGTTTGACTCGTCCGTCTCGACCACACCTACCCTGTTTGGGTTTTTGCGTTCATGATTACATAAATTATATACAAATGGATTTCTTGGGATATAGCTACAAGCTTCAAAGTCAAACCGGTCGGCAGGAAAAACGTTGACATTGTACTTTTCTGCGAACCAGGGGATACGTTGGATGTCGATGTTTCTGAATCAAAAATACATTTCATGAATACGTTTCATATCAGCCACAATGTCACTTGTTAATGTTGTGAAACACTTGGTTAAAGTAAGAAAAAAGAGCATGTTTTTTGTAATAACATCTGCCAGACCTGGATCTCAGTTGACATGGTCAAGTTTCTGTCACCACGATTTAATATATTCATTTTGTTGAGTTATTTTTTGTCTTGATCGAATGGATTCATCTTTAAACTTCCTATATGATTAATATGTGTTTCCCTGGAGAGCTTCATTGTGCAGTGCTGCTGTAGAGACACGGACTGTGACGGACATACTTGCATGTTTTTGTCATGAAAACCTATAAATGTATAAATTGTTGAAAGCTGGCCACAGGCAACGCTATAGAACTGCAATTTCTTCTCAAAAAAATGTGAACTTTCAGAAAGTTCTCTTGCTCAAACCATTGGAACACGTAACACACAAAGGAACTGCATTTTCTTTTGTTTTGCCTCTGTGTGAAAACTGCGCTGTCACACAACTCCATATCAGCGCGGTAATTACCACTAACACACCTCATCAAATCTGAATAGTCCAGAGAACAGCGACACACGAGTATAATTATCTGGCAAATCAAAGTATAATTAGATTTTAATTAGAATGTTAATTCTTTTGCACGCTGTTTGGTTTCAGTATATGCTACCTAACCCGGTGTGTCCTGAGCAGGGCTCCGTAAAACGAAGGGAACGGGGGAAAAACAAGCACGCTTTTGACTATTGTGTTAGGAAATCCATCGGCTTGAGAAAACAGTTGCAGTGCGTTGATTCGTCATGGGGCTCTTGAGCTGGAGGTGAAATCAAAAGTGACAGTTAAAACAACAACTCTAATTTATGGAAGCAGTGAAGTGTTGAAGCTGATCGCGAGATGAAGCCACGATTAAAACGCAAAAGTGCAACAACAACAAACACATATTTGTATTTGTCAAGAAAAAGAAAAGTGTCCGTCGACAATCTATCCTCAAACACAGTGGACCACGGGGATCCATAGAAAGCCTATGAACCTCTGACCTCTTTCTTTAGAATAATTACTTTCTCATTTATTCACGTGAGGAGAAATTGTCTTGAGAAATGAGGAAGTCCCTTTAGCCTAGCTTAGCACAAAGACTGAAATCAGGGGGAAACAGTTCTAGTTAAGGATGTGTTTTGACTGATATTTAAATATTTAAAAAAAACGATCATTTCTGAAGCGCAGCTGTTTTATTTGACTGGTGTTCCATGAAGTAGGAGGATGAATGAGCAGGTGTTTGGAGCTCCACTTTCAGAGTTGTATTTGTTTTTTCGTCTCCGTTTGTCCTCCGTCTCCTCACTTCATCCTTCCTCACAATCAAAGTGGGGTGTTGCTCACAGTGATGATGAACTGCTCAGGCTCCACTCTTTCAAGTACATTTCAAGGAACTTCTATCCTCATTCAAATCAGGGACAATACAATAGAGAGCGCTGAACCAGCATCCTGCTCTCTGTGACTCGGTGTATTTAAGTGAACAGTAAATGTTTATTTACTGTTCTACGTCTTGTAGGCTGTACTCCTTCGTCCTCTAAAAAGTCCTTGAAGTTAAAAACTGCTGCATGTTGATGATGCTTCATCAAGAAGGAAAAAAAAAAACCTCGTTATCGATAATTGGAGAGGCGTCAGAAAATCAGAGTACCTCAAGAAAACCAACCAAAGAAATATTAGTCACAATAAGAAAGATCCAGCGAGCCCTAATGGCGTCTATAACTCATGATTACCGTAATAACTGTTATTTTAGCTTGTTTCTCCTCCTTTGAGAAAGCATTGTTTGTCACTAATGGCATCTTAAGTTGAAATTGAGTGCCTTGCCCGCAAGTAAACAGCATCTATCAATCATGACTTGAGGCCAAGTGTCAAAGCACACAAAAGCCAAAAGTGTGTGTGTGTGTGTGTGTGTGTGTGTGTGTGTGTGTGTGTGTGTGTGTGCGTGCGTGTGTGTGTGTGTGTGTGTGTGTGTGTGTGTGTGTGTGTGTGTGTGTGTGTGTGTGTGTGTGTGTGTGGTGGGGGACTTAGACCTGTGTAAATGGTGATTTTGCACACAGTGTCTTTCTTTTCTTGTTTTCAACAAGCCGACATGTAAACAAACAGTTGCTGGTGTTACAGAAGATGAGCCGCCATCTTGGAACATCTCAACTAAAATGTTTTTTAAAATCTGTATAATATACAGGATTGCATTTATTATTATTTCAGCATGGTGGTTTGTTCATTTGTGCAATTACTTGTACCGTAGTAGTAGTGTTTGCTGCTGCACACTTGTTAGTTGTATTTTATTGTTATTTTATTATACTTAATTTTAATACTCATTTTGCTTAGATTCTGTAATTTTATTGCTGATTTTTATTATGTTTTATCTCATTCCTGCATCATTTATTCCTTTTCAATATGCGTAGTCTTTTAGGACTCACGCGACTGCAATTTTATTGTGCTTGCAACTGACAATAAAGTTCTTGATTTATTGATTAAGTATATAGTAAGCAAAATGAATCCCAGCACCATTATAGAGTAACACATGCTGAACAAATATATGTTATATTTTCAAAAGCGAACGGTACGTGTATGACATTGTTGTGTACTAACATAATATCGTGCGTAACTTAAAGGAGCAGTGTAGAATATATTGAAATCTAGTGGTGAGGTTGCAGATTGCATCCAACTTAATACCCCGCCGCTCACTTTCCCTCTTTAGACTTATCAGAGAACTACGGTGGCCCCTCAGGTAATGCAAAAATATAAAAAAGCTTCTCGCTAGAGAAAGTGTGGTTTGTCCTTTCTGGGCTACTGTAGAAACATGGCGGTGCAACATTGCGTAATCCATGAAGAGGACCTGCTCCCTCTGAAGATATGAAGGGCTAATTCTAAGAAAACAACAAACACAATTTATAGTTTCAGATTATTATGCAACCATTTCTGCCGATAATCTTCTGAAATCCAACAAATTTAACATTTTGAGTTTTAGTTTCACACAGGACCTGAACAGCGGTCTCTTGGGTGAAAGTAATCTGACTTGACCTCCCGACACTGACTTTGTTGCACATTATACAGCCGGCAAACTCCTCTGGTTGTATAGAAGTCTATGAGAAAATGACTCTACTTCTCTCTTGATTTATTCCCTCAGTAAACATTGTAAACATGAGTTTATGGTCTCAATCTCTAGTTTCAAGTCTTCTTCAATACAGCATGATGTTCATTTAGTACATTATGGTCCATTTAGAGTCAAACAGACCATAAAGCAGGGGATGCTTTAGGGCGGGGCTTACTGTGATTGACAGGTCGCTGCCCTACCAGAGACGTATACGGCGTCTCTACGTTGCTCCTCCAAAATATGGTAACTTCTGTTCAACGGTTGCAAAAAGTCAAGATGGCGACAGCGAAATCGCCAAACTCGAGGCTTCATCAGTCCACAGATCAATGGGTGACGTCACGAAGACTAAGTCCACTTATACAGTCTATATGGCTTAATACTACGTTGCCTGACTTCCTCCTTTGCTCCCATCATAATTACTACAGGCACTCGAGGCTGCCACCGTAATTATATACTGTATCTTTAAACAGATAACAGTTAACAACATTTGGAGAACTATAGTTGTCAAACTATAAATTGGCATTATAAAGATGTTTGTGCACTACGTCGCTCAGCTAAAGCACATGTATGTCCTCGCCGACTCCTCGGAGAAAGACGTTAGCATTCAGAGACGGACGGGCAGCCAGGCATCGTCCAGATAATGAAATGAATCCACGTTTGATCCTCCCAGCATCTCCCGGTAATTGTTCTTGATTCCCCCTTTGTGTTTCACGCTTGACTCCCCACTCATATCAGGGCCCGCGTATGAAGACGTGCTCGTTCCCCCTATCAGTGACAGCAGAGTTCAGTGATTAACAAATTAAGGCTCTTCTTCGCCTTAATCTGTCTCGAGGCTTTTACTCAGCTGGCTCCTACAGAAACATGTTTGGCAGTGACAGCACCTCTGCTCCCACGTTTAATTGGATTAGAGGGAAATCGGGATAAAGACGGGGCGTCGGGGGGGGGGGGGGGGGCTGGATGAGGGGGAAACAGGTGATGAAGTCGTTTCAGAATTACCTTTTCAACTTATTTCACTGCGCCGTTGAGCCGGCGAGGATTTCTCTGACGTGGAGTATCATGGGAGGAGGCGAACGCCTGTGTGAGGACGTATGGATTCATTTCAGGAAACATTAGGCTGAACAGATTAACGTCAAAGCAGAAGCACACAGTGGTTTCCTGATGTTGAACAGTGGGGATGGGGCAGTGCAAGATTATATTAAAGTTGAATTTGTCAAAGATGGAACATGATGGGATAGTTTGCACTGTCGTTTAAAATCTTTTAAATTGGACTATTTTCATTTTTGCTACGTGACGAGCAATCTGTTGAGCAGTCCATCACTTTAGTCAAGTCTCAGCTAACTTTGAATCAATTAACTCTTAGGTAAGCCCCGCCCCCAAGTGTCACAGCTACATTAGCATGGAGCCCACACTGTCACTAACTGCACTCTGAAGAAACACTATCTAATTTTAGATAAATGAAAAAGTAATTTTATAGAGAAGTATACATTCAGTATACCTTCAGTAGCTAGCGTAGCGTAGGAGTGCTAACGTTACCTGTGGGCTGATTAGGGAGGAAGGAGATGAACGTTTCCACGTAAAAACCTGTGGAGCTAACATTAGCAGAGTACATTAGCACATCTTTAACTAACGTTAGCACTTCTACGCTACGCTAGCTACTGAAGGTATACTGAACGTATTTTAATGATTGTAACAGAATAAGAAGGAACAGTGTTCTTTCATTTCATTGTCTTCTGTCTCGATCTCCAGGTGATGTGGTGTTTTATATACAAAGTCAATGCAAAGATGCAAGTCGTGCCTGATCCCTCGATTGAGTAATTAGTTTGGCGCTCTTTCTCTCAGCGTTTAGGTTCTCCTGTCATCACTGTTGTCCTGACTAAAGTAAGATATCGTACCAACCGTTGGTTGAAAGCATTGGTCTAAACCAGAGTCTAAGGTTTATACAGCATAGAACGTGTCACGTGGTTTGCAGAAACAATCAATCCCAGCTTTTTTTTCTGGTGACTGAGTTGCATTCAGATGTAATCAGCCCACCGTACAAGTGACAAATGAAAGCTTCCTTTCCTCTGTTAAGATTGTACTTAATCGTAGCACTTTAAATTGTAACTTTCTTTAGTTTAATGTTATCCTCAACACCTGCTTTCCTTAAAAATCGGATGTACAGTGAATACCTCTCGGTTCAGACACCGCAGCGATGGTCTGTAAACACACAACGATCAGTTTGCATCCATCTCTCTCCTCTGCCTCCCCCCTCCTCCCCCTCTCTGTGTTTTATTTACTTGGCTGACATGCAGCCTTTGCGCTGGCAGCCTTGTCCATCAAAAGGCACCTGCTCCTGGTGATTGTTTGCTCACCTTCCTGTCCAGAGCATCTGCAGATGAGTGTAAGCGATGTTCCGCTCTCACCAGCATTCTTTCTTTTCTTTTTTTCTTCCTCCACTCTGATGAAATGTCCTCCAGGCTGACGCGGCGCTCTGTGCAAAACATCAGGTCAGCGCGGCGTCCTGAGGCAGGCTCGTCTCTGGAGAAGTTGCTGAATTTCAACATTGCATTACATTAAACACATTTTTTCCGGAGTATTTTGTTGAGTCTCCCCGCATGAGTGTGTCAGTTGGGAGTTCAGAGTATTGCTCAAGGAGGTTTCGTAATGCATGACTGTTGATTGACACACACCGCTGATGATCACACAGCTGATCCTGTGAACTTCCAGGTACAAGACGTCCTCTGATATCAGACCTCTCGACTCAACATATTGGTCCTGCAAAAGATATCCAGAGGGCAAAGAAATACCTCATTCATTGTGGGTCGCATGCCAACGCTGAAGGTTCGCGCACGGTTAACGTTGTGAAAAGATCGGAACAGCGGTTAACTTAGTGAAACTGTTCACACTTTAACGTTGGAACACGTGGTTAATGTCGTGAGACGGCCACAGTTAACGTTCGACCACGTAGTTACCGTCAAACGGTCGTGAACGACGTTGTGAAACGGTTATGGTTAACATAGGAACAAGTGGTTAACGTTGGAAAACTTAACGTAAAACGGTCGTGGTTAACTTTGTGAAACGGTTGGTACACTTGGTTAACATCGTAAAACGTTGCGGTTAACATTGGAACACGTGGTTACGGTAAAACGGTCGTGGTTAATGTTGTGAAACGTTTGAAATGATTTGTTGACGTTGAAACAGTTTGAACGGTTAGGACATTTTGTGAAACGTTTCAGTTAACGCTGGAACACAAGGTACCGGGCTTTCCTTAGAATGTTATACAACTTCCGTACTTAACGCCAGTTACGTAACAATCAAACTTATTTTATCTTATAGACGTACTTCTTTTCGCTCAAAACCACGATCGTTTCCTCGGCCTAGCCAAGTATGTTTGTTGCTTAATTAAACCTGAAAACGAAGTTAACCGTTGTCGGAAGTTCATAATGAAAAGAGATGATTGTAACAAGAAGAAAACCGACACGAAGTCCCTGACACATTGTAAAACTGACGCTAGAGAGGAACCTAGAGCGTCATAGTTTGAAACACTGACCAAGCTGTGATATTTGACACATTGGGAGTGAGAATGTGTTGCAAAAACACAAAGGATCATAAAACACTTCCCCCTCTTGTACGATGCGAGATGCGGTGGGGAAACAGACACAAAATACACTTAAACAGAATTTATAGTTCCTCAGTTTTGTGGTTCTTGGATGTTTAAGTTCCTCTTTCTCCAGGAGGAAAATGACTGATAGTGGTCACAGACACACTCTGGTCCTACGTAGATGGGGGACTGTGTGTTTCAAATGATGAGAAACAACAGGACAATGAGTTACAACTACATTGAGTAATGCATAACCTTTATCAACCTCTGTTGGCAAACAGTTGCTATTGCAACAACCAGAGAGACTTGATTTCCTCTGAGATAAGTCTTCTCACGCCTCCGTTGGCAGGATCTTCCTGAGTACAGGCTGGAGAATCACTATAAAATGCAGGTATGCAAATGCTTTTTTGTTGCTACAAGGCAGCAAATATGTTGCTAACATGCCTATAGGTTTAGATTCACCGCCAAAGAGAATTTGCTGAGTTTTAAAAAAAAGTAGAAGATGGAAAATTAAGGTTAACTTCACAAATATCCAAAGTGTGTGTGTGTGTGTGTGTGTGTGTGTGTGTGTGTGTGTGTGTGTGTGTGTGTGTGTGTGTGTGTGTGTGTGTGTGTGTGTGTGACTGAATGAGTACATAAGAGGCAGGGAAGCAGTTGAGCGGAACAAAGAGAGACAAAGAGAGCGAAACAGCAAGAGCACGGGTCGCTGATGTGAAAGCGAAGCGGACGAGGCTCTGCAGTAGCTGTTGCTTCACATGTCAGGCTGCGGCGCTGCTGAACACTGACGGGGGCTGATTGGTGAACGCCATCCCCCCTTTTTACAGCTTAATGACTGTCCCACAGCACCCTGTCCCCTCGGGGGGGGGGGGGGGGGGGGGGACACTTTTTTTTAAAAGAAGAAGGAAGTGCATGAGCCTTGCTGTCGCTTAAGTTGGCAGCAAATAATCCGTTCAAGCCTCGTCACCTCCAGTGTAACCCCACCCCCCCCCCCCCCACCCCCACCCCCCTTCCATTCTCCTCGTTCCACCAGCCCCGGTTCAAAACTGCCCCCGGGCGCTCGGAGCAAGATAGCGAAGAAGAACAATTGCCGTGTTCACAGTTCATCTTGCCAGCCTGTCACGGGGAAGTCTTTG
Organism: Lycodopsis pacificus; assembly: GCA_028022725.1. NCBI lineage: Eukaryota > Metazoa > Chordata > Actinopteri > Perciformes > Zoarcidae > Lycodopsis > Lycodopsis pacificus. The sequence continues at coordinate 11,982,759 of CM051692.1, forward strand.
CACTTTTTCCAGCGTTAGAAGAAAACTTGCTGGCACATTGTTGTTGTTCACGTGGCTCAGGAGAGGCATGACCTCACAGGGGGGCAGGTGGACGCGTCGCAGCACAACATGCCGTGTGAGCGGTTTGCTTCAAACTTTAAATGCATGCACAGTAAAGGCCTTTAAACACTTCTTTCAAACTGTGTGTTGTCTTGAGTATGGTACTTTAACACAAACGTAAATATTGCGCGGCAAAAAAGCGACAGATATTTTTTTTCCCGCTTTCCCACCGCAAATAAAAGACGTCAACCAAATTGTGCCGATTTTTTAGAAACATCAACACATAGTCCAAATCAAGACAGCAAACCATAGGCTACTCCTTTCAACCGTGACAAAGACCAGATCTTACCTTTCACAATAAAAGCCCTAGACATATAATATTCACAGCGGAGTATTTTGCTTTTTGTGTTGTTTATTCGTTACTCGCTCGGTGTGTAGAGGCCTTAAGTATCACATACATGGCTGAGGTTTATGCTGGAGGCCTTTTGACCATGCATCACCTTTCAGTGACTCTACACTTCCTGTTTTAACACCTGTGGGCTGATATTTATGGTCACCATGTGGTTCTGCTGGTTTTTCATTTCTTTTTTTTTGTGCCATTTTGTATCTAAAGACCACAATTCTCTGTCTTTGAATAGCTAAATTTGTATTGTAAAAGGATAACCCCCCCTTGTTGCAAAGAGACCTATTTACTTAATATTTTACTGACTTTTAAGGCTGGTCCAGGAGTTTACCAAAGATTTGTATAATATTTTGAGGGTGTTTTTGAACGCCTACATGTATCCTATTGTTTTCAACCACTCAACTCAAGCCCTTTAATCTCTGCTTGGAATGTTGCAGAACATTTTATTGACCCTATTTCAAATATGTCTTAAGCAGCCCGAAGAGTGCTCAGAAAGATGCGAATTTGAACTTCATCTGCTGATAAAGAAGGTGTGATATGATTGAAAGTTCCAGAAAAGCAACTAAACTGAAGTTGTTACATGGACTTCACAACATTTCCTGCTTTTTTCACATGCACATACAGATTTTTTTTATAAAAAATCCAGCAAATTATTTCATTTTTTTTACATGACTGAGTTTGCATTGTTGTTGAGCTACAAATATAGGATCATATTCCTATTTAGCGTCCAACATTGCAACAGTTTCATGATGTTGCTTTGAGATCGTATCACAGACCTCGTCCACCCACTTCCTCAAAATCCACCTCAAGTTTTAGGAGTTTATTTCACTGTATTCTTGACATGGATGCAACGTGATGTTAAATGTGATGAGATGTTCACTTCATCTGCTCCCCTGGCTTTGGCTGAATAGATGAAGAAATCCCCCCCTTGTTCTCAGCGCTTTAATGGATTTACCTAAGCAGTCACACTTGAGTTCACGCACGGACATACCTCCTCACTCAACTTGACAAGCTTGCCGCTCCGCATTTACTCTGACGACCAGGAGTATCTAACGCATGTGACAAAGTCCTCAGACAGACCAGGGCGGTGGTTGGTGATGGTGGGGGAGGGGGGGTCACATCTCTTGACAGCTGCCATTTTCAGTACCGTGCTTCGCCCCCCCCCCCATCGTAGCCAGCCGACCGCCAAGTCCCCATCACCTTTTTCTGCTGCTCAGGTTTTCCAGAGCGCAGACCGGAGACAGCGGAGGCAGTTGCAGCGGTGTCGCCAGAGATTAGCAACGCGGCCTTGAGGGCCAGCAGGCCTCCAGGCGAGCCCGAGCGATAGCCGGAGAAAAAATGTAAATCAAAAATACCCAAACTTTGTGCAGAGTCAGAGATGAGGGTGAGGTGGAGAGGATGTTCCTGCCTGATGGCTGGCAAAGTTCAAAATCTAGTGTGACGGCAGAACCGACATGTAACAGACACACAATGTGCGTCTTGTCAAATCTAAACCTCATATTACTGCAAGATTTTTAATTAATTTTAATATTTGTCATCCTGTATTACCTGTCTGTAACTATTTGCCGGTAGGGTATGGTAATAATAAACTTCTTCAAGGTATCCCTCCTCAAGCTCAAACCGATGAGGCTCTTTAATTGAGCTTGAAAAGACAGAATCCCTTCAAAGTTATACAAGATCAGTTGCAGATGTGTTTTGGATCTCAGTTCTGCTGTCATAAGTGGACCTTAAGGTCAATCACCATTGTGTTACCTCACAAGACGATAGATAGTGACTTAACAGACATTTATTTTAAAGAACATCTTAGAGAGTATTACTTTAACACATTCAGAGTGAAGAATGGAAAGTTGTATTTACTACAATTTATGTATTTCAAGAAAGGGAGCTAGAGTAAAACTCACTTTTCTGTCTTCCAATGGAGACAAACACCGTGGGTTTTTGACAAATCTCCCTACGAGGTTCATTTAGTAGCTCTTCTGGAGCTTTAAATGATATCACACAGTCTTCCTCAGTAGATAGAGTTTGCTCAGCTGTCATGGAGTTATCATTTACAATTGCCTTGGCACTTTAAAGGTGAGTTCAGACAGAAAGTGAAGTGCAAATTTAACAGCTGGACCATTTGTGTTCATTTGCCCCAAACAGCCAATGTATGAACTAGACGTTTGTTGAAATTTGCATCCAACCGCATCATTCCATTGACTTTAATTTTTTCTTCGTGCTCTCTCTGAAAAGGACTTAGCATCTTAGTTCGTCCCATACTCGGCTATTGACCAAATAGCCAGGCTGAAAAATGACATTCCCATCATAGACTGTATATAAGAAGTGGACGTAGTCGTCGTGACGTCACTCATTGACTTGTGGACTGCCGATTTGAAGCCCTGAGTTCACTTGGTCCGTCGCCAAGTCCAAGATGGCGACGGACCAAGTGACCATATTTGGACTGCGGAGAAGTGACATAGAGACGGCGTATACGACTCTGGTAGCGACCTGTCAATTACAAAGTAGCCCCGCCCTAAATCATCCCCTGCTTTATGGTCTGTTTGACTCTAAATGGACCATAATGTACTAATTGGAGATAAGACCTTAGCTGAATTTCAGGAGCAGGGCCACACCTCCTCGGGGCCACTTCCGGCCACACCCTACAAATACCCACGGCCACTATAGCTCGGCCTGCCACGCCTTTCGCACTAAACAGCTAACGCCACGCAGAAAAAAAAAAAAAAACAAACAGAAAATCCCTTACCTCGCAGCATGGACCTGCTACCCTCCGGGCCTTCAGACGACGAGGACCAGCTCGTCTCCCCAGCCGCCACTCGCACATCCCGGGGACGCACTCCACCACGGCAGGGCTGTCAGACGCCATCGATTGCCTCCGAGATCGCCCAGGCAGCTAAACACAGCCGAACCCGCGGACCAGTCTTACCCATCGACCGGAATCCCTCCCTCAGGGCAATCTGCCAATACGGGGACCCAGACCAACCGCCACCTTCCAGCGAACCACGTCATGGACGGAGGTCTTCCCCCTCCTCCTCTGCGCGCTCCAGAGCAAGCCCCCGTAGCAGACGGAGACCCGCTACCCCCGAGCGCAGGCAACAGACGCGGAAGTCTTCCTCCTTCTCCTCCGCTCGCTCCAGATCAAGCCCCCGTAGCAGACGGAGACCCGCTACCCCCGAGCGCAGGCAACGGACGCGGAAGTCCCCCCCCTCCTCCTCCGCTCTCTCCAGACACGGCGCTCGGGAACACTCCTCCGACAGCCCAGCTTCCGTCGACTCCAGCCTCCCAGTACGCCGCGCTCGAAGCCGCCGCCACGGCGCTCGCGCCCCGACCGGATCCCCTGTCGGAACAGAACCGACCAGGATCGCCGCCTGGACCGTAGCGCGCCTACTAACAGCGCTGCAGGAGAAGGGAATCCCCCACAATCGCCGCGATAAGAAAGCGAAACTGCTCCAACTCCTCTCGGCCGCCACGCCACCTCGCCACGCAGCAACCCACTCTCCGGCAAAAACACACCAGCGCGCCGTCAGTGACGCAGCCACGCACCACCAAGCCCCGCCCCGCCGGCCACACCGGTCGTGGTTGCCAGGTTCACGGCGTCCCCCTCAATCATCCCAAGCAAACCAACTATCCCAAGCAAACCCCCCTTTTCATAGCAGCTCTGGAATGCCAACTCTCTCTGTTTCCCTACTTCCGCAGGATCCTACTGCACTCTCCAGCTTGGATCCTTCTGCCTGTACTGTCACTATTCCCCCTCACCACACTTCCTCTGCCCCCTGCCCTGGCACCGGGCTGCCAGGTTCCTTCTCCTCTGTTCCCCCCCCCCTATCCCACTTTCCTACTACGTCTGCCTTCCCTACAACGCAGGTTCCCGGCACCGGGCTGCCAGGGTCCCTCGCCTCCGTCCCCCCCCCCCCCCTATCCCACTTTCCATACCACGCATGCTCCCGCCACGCAGGCGCCTGGCACCGGGCTGCCAGGGTCCCTCGCCTCAGTCCTTCCCCCCTACCCCCCCTTTTTCACCACACAGTTTCCTGGCACCGGGATGCCAGTTCCTACTTTCTCCCTTCCTTCTCTCCAACTATCCCATCCTCTTCCAAACCAGCTGCCACACGGCCCCGCCGCCGGCCCAGGGACGCTAGGCCCCCCCCCCCAGTTCCCCCAGTACCAACAATTCATCCCCCAGTACCAACAACACACCCAGCAGTTCTGCCTGGCATCAGCGATCCCTCCCCCCTCCATACCAGCCCAAAAACCTTCTCCCGCCGCCGCAAACCTCCGCCAACAAATCATCACAGGTAAATACATCGACCTAGCACAGCTCATTCTCCCCCCCCCTCCATCAACACGCCGCACCCAGAGTGATCGACAGCCACGACAGCCTTATCATCTTGCGCTCCCCAACACCAGCACGCTCCAAAGACTTAACCCCACTCGAATTCGCCTACGCTTTCTCCCTGTACAGAGACGTTCTTTGCACCCCCTTTCCAGCCAGGAGGGCGGAGCTAGATGACTACTTGACCCTAATCCTCGACCTAGCCCTCCGCTTCGGGGGGTCAAGTTTCTACCACTACCACATCCACTTCGCGTCGGAGGCCGCAGCCCGACTCCTCCAGCTCAACCAGGCCACCTACTGGGGCACCCTCGACCAGGAACTCTACTGCCGCATCTTCGCCGCACGGCCAGCGCTCCCCTGCAAAGGATGCGGAGCTCCCGCCCACCCCGCCACCACGTGCACCATCCCCATCCAACCGCAACCCCCGAGCCAACCGCTGCCCACCAGCCAACCCCCGCCCGTCCCCCACCCGCCAAGCACGATCCCCCCCCTTAACCCACCTCCCCTATTCGCACCGCCCCAGGGCAGCTTGCCCCTGGCCCAGGGGTCCGACAAGAGAGGCCGACCGATCATGTTGCAAGGGGGCAGATCCATCTGCAACAATTTTAACGACACCGGCTGCACCATGTCCCAGTGCAGATACCTCCATACCTGCTCCTTCTGCGGCGGCGGCCATTCCCGCCCAGCGTGCCCCCACAACCCGACAAAACTGTGACTACGCGTACCCGTATCAACCCCCATCAACATTCAAGCACTAAAACAGGCCCTCGCAAACCACCCAGAGCCACTCTTCGTCAACTTCCTCATCTCGGGCCTCCTAGAAGGCTTCCATCCGGGAATCATCTCCCCGCCTTCAGTCCCCTTTCAGTGCAATAACCTACAGTCCGCCCTAAGAGAACCCGACACCGTCGACGCCTTACTGGCCACAGAGGTGAGAGCAGGATTCATGGTAGGGCCATTCCCACAACCACCATCTTCAAATTTCCGTATCAGCCCGATCGGCATAGCAACCAGGAAGTACTCAGGCAAAAAACGTTTAATCATCGACCTGTCAGCCCCCCACGGCGTCCCCATCCCGAGCATCAACAGTTTAATCCCCAGCGAACACTTTTCCCTGAAATACGCCACCATTAACCATGCCATTTCCCTCACGAAACTCGCCGGCAGAGGCGCCTGGCTCGCCAAAACCGACGTGGCAAACGCCTTTAAAATCCTCCCCATCCACCCGGACTTCTGGCACCTCTTCGGCGTTCGCTGGAAGGGCGCTTACTACTTCGCCGTGAGACTCACATTCGGATGTAAAAGCAGCCCCAAACTATTCGACTCACTATCAGAGGCCCTATGCTGGATCCTCACTAATAACCATAAAATCCCCCACCTGGTCCACCTGCTCGACGACTTCCTAGTCATTTCCCCCCAGTCAGCACCTCCAGCCCACGGCCTGTCGACGATTACATCAGTCTTCGCTCAGCTCGGCGTCCCCCTCTCCATAGGAAAGACAGAAGGGCCGTCACACTCCCTGGAGTTCCTCGGGATCACCCTCGACACCGTCCAGTTCCAAGCTTCCCTGCCAGCAGAGAAACTCCACCGCATCATACTCCTCCAAAACTTCCTCCTTACTCCCTCCTGCACCAAACGGCAACTGCTCTCCCTCTTAGGACACCTGAACTTTGCCCTGCGCATCATCCCCCAGGGCCGCTCCTTCATCTCACACTTGCTCTCCCTCGCAGCATCCACCCCCTCACTCACCGGCCTAGTCCCCATGGACAAACCCTCCAGAGCAGAGATGCAGATGTGGCAGCATCTCCTGTCCAACTGGAACGGCATCACCTTTTTCTACAACGACCACCTCTCCAACCCTGAAGACATCCAGCTCTTCACCGACGCAGCCCCTTCCGCCGGTTTTGGGGGGTACCATGGCAGACGATGGTTCTCAGCCAAATGGCCCACCGAATTCCGTAACTTCCTCCAAAAACCCCTCCGTCCATCTTCAGCAGTCCACGAAATATATCCCGTAGTCATCGCCGCCCTCCTGTGGGGGCACGAGTGGTCAAAAAGGTCCATACTCGTCCACTCCGACAACGTCGCCGTAGTCGACGTCATTAACAAGGGCAGGTCGAACTCTCCCGCGCTCATGCCATTCTTACGCCGCCTCACGTGGCTGTCGGTCACCCATCGATTCCTCCTCAGAGCTAAACACATCCCCGGCCACCACAACTCCATCGCTGACTCTCTGTCTCGCTTTCTGTTCCAGACCTTCAGGACCTTAGCGCCAGACGCGGAGGAGGACCCAACCCCGGTCCCACCATTTTCCGAAACGATATACATCATCTGAAGCCAACCATCACCGAGCTCGTCTCCCTGTCCCAACACGCCATCATCTCCAGCCTAGCCCCCCGCACCCTTTCCACCTACTGGACAGGCTGGAATGCCTTTCGCGCCTTCCACACAGCGTTCCACCTCCCGTTCCCATCCTTCGACGTGGCTTCCCTATGCAGCTTCACATACCATGCCCACTCGACCCTCCGCACCAGCATAACCACCATCAAGGTCTACCTCAGCGGCATCAACTTCTTCGCCAAACTGCTCACCGGCGCTCCCACAACTTTCCCCCAGTTGTCCCTACTCCTCAAAGGCCTCCAGCGCCGAGCACCTCCATCGACGCCTCGCGGCCTTCCGTTGACCTCCGACCTAGTGTCCCGCTGCATCGCCACCCTCCGCTCCGACCGCCTGCCTCTCCACCCGGCACGTACCCTAGAAGCCATGTTCTTACTCGCCTTCTTCGGCTTCCTACGCTGCTCCGAATTCACGTCCTCCTCAGCCCAGTTCAACCCTAGCCTCCACCCGTGCATAGCCGACCTCTACCCCGTCTCCGAAAACTGCCTAGCCTTCCGGCTCAAACGGAGCAAAACGAACCAGATCAGTGAACCAGTCCCCGTACTATATTTCAAACTCCACGCACACCTGAGCCCCTACGAACCCCTCATGCACCACCTACAAACCAGGAAAACACAGCAAACCACTCCCCACGAACCACTGTTCATCACCGAGGCAGGCCGCGTCGCCGACCGATCTTGGTTCCTCGCGCATTTCAGGGGGATCCTAACCCTCTCCGGGATCAATCCAGACTCCTTCTCCGGCCACTCCTTCCGCGTAGGAGCCGCCACCACCGCGGCAAGCAGAGGTGTCCCCGATCACCTCATCAAAGCCCTAGGCCGCTGGTCCTCCCACGCCTACCAACTTTATACCCGCCACAGCGCCACCGACATGCGCAACGGGCAGGCAGCGCTGCTCCCGTAGGCAGGCTTTTGGGGGTCTGCAAGGCCCGGGAGCCGCAGTGGACCCTCAACCTAGCCTTTCCCCAAACCGCTTCACCTAGGCTACCCTCCACCAACCATCCCTAAAACACTCCGACCAACCACGTCGCCGGCCAAGGTGGGGCCCTAGCTAGTGAATTGGAGATAAGACCTTAGCTGAATTTCAGGAGCAGGGCCACACCTCCTCGGGGCCACTTCCGGCCACACCCTACAAATACCCACGGCCACTATAGCTCGGCCTGCCACGCCTTTCGCACCCCACCCTCCCTCCCTCTTTAAAACCACTCCCTGGAGGCACCTTCCTCCCAGTCACCACTGTCCCACATGGACGGGGGGGTCTGCAAGGCCCGGGAGCCGCAGTGGACCCTCAACCTAGCCTTTCCCCAAACCGCTTCACCTAGGCTACCCTCCACCAACCATCCCTAAAACACTCCGACCAACCACGTCGCCGGCCAAGGTGGGGCCCTAGCTAGTGAAATGAACATCATGCTGTATTGAAGAAGACTTGAAACTAGAGATTGAGACCATAAACTCATGTTTACAATGTTTACTGAGGTAATAAATCAAGAGAGAAGTAGAGTCATTTTCTCATAGACTTCTATACAACCAGAGGAGTCGCCCCCTGGTGGACACTAGAGAGAATGCAGCTTTAAGACACTTCCGCATTGGCTTCACTCGGCAGAACAGGACGTTGCCGCCTGCTTTGCCTAAGTTTTGCCTAAGTAGCCTCACAGAGCCGCTAGCACGACTGAAGTCTCTAGTCTTGTTTAATAAAGTAGGCTAAAGTAACAGGGAAACTTGGGGAGTGCAGATCTCCACCGAGGCCATTTTCATAAGTGAAAAATATTGTGTGTATCTGGGCCTTGATTCGGATCTGCTCTTAAATATAATATTTTGTCCGTGCTACACCATTCCGCAAGGTTTCATGGAGATCTTGCCTCTAGTTTTTGCGTCATCCTGCTTGCAAACAGACAACAACCGAACCAGGAACATCAGCGGAGGTAATATAAGGATCGATAACGGAGACGCTTTTGATGTTGAAATTGTTGAATTGAAACCTTCTGTGGTATTCGAAGAGCTTCATGGTACGGATGAACTACAGATGGATTAATGTGCTGGAAATATTTAGTTTAGAAAGGAAATATCTATTTGTCCCTCTGTTTTCATTTCCTGAGCCTTGAAAGTAAAAGACCAAGCCAATAATTGAGATTAATCTTGGACAAAATTTGACGGAAAATTCCCTCCCGCTGTGACAAACTGACAGTGTTGATGAGGGAAGTCACTACTCATATGAGCTAAGACACTCTGGCTGAGACACAAGTGAATCTCTGCTCCCCACAGATCTCAGACGTGTAATCAATAACCTCAGCGCGTTCCCTCTCCGCCAAGCCCGAGTGAGAGAAAACACATGTTGTAGAAGTATCAGAGCATTCATGAATAATCATGCCAGACCGAAACTGCAGAAGTGAATTTGGTTTCTTTGGAGGACATTAAACACAAATATTCATCTAACATCAACTCTTGTAACCTAGAAAGCGGCAAAACAAACAGAAAACAACAATGAGAACTGTAGTTTAGGAGGAGGCAACATCCTGTTTGTTCTTCTGGGAATGTTTAGCTTTACTTCAGCTACAATTGCATTATATTGTTTTCCCTCCCTGGTATTTGCCTCAGGTTCTCATTGTCTTCATCTCTTCATCGAGCTCCTCTTGTACAAGATGTTCTAGCTGTTGTAGAAGTCTTTGATCAATGCGTACAGTGCCACAAAGTTTGACCTGTCAGTGGGGCCATATGGAAGGTCAAAGGTCAACAAAATGGATGGTTTCCCAGAGGATGCCTCCTGCGACAACAAGGAAATACTGCGTCCAGTTGTTGTTTGCTAATTAAAGAACTGAACTCCAAGACATTGTTGCTTTAACATTTCTGATTCTGCACCAATTAACCAAACGAGAGAAGAAGGCTAACTGCAGTCCTTGTAGGCTAAAAGTGTGTCGAAAATAACTTCTTAAAAAATGTCACATCTTATCAGAGACGTGATAAAAAAGTACTGGCTGCAAACAACCGAGAGGGAATGAGTCCGTTTGAAAACCGTTAAATCTTCAAAAAACGGGAAATGCAACAGAACTTGAAACTTCAACTTAAATCTTTAAGCGGAGTGGAGAAACTTTTAACACTTCTTGTGTCTTCTTGGAAGATTGCCACAATTAAATATGTCCCAGAACAAGTTAGGACGTAAACATGGTTCCTATGGCGTGTTAATCCAAATCAATATTCATGAAAACAAGTTTTATAAATAATGATATGTAAACAAGCACATCAAATAATGCCATAAATAATAATTATGGCAGTTAAACTTCATGCTCAGTACAGTTGGGAAGAGCAGATTTGTTTGATGAGTGAAAATAAAGTAAATCCAGCGATAAAGTTTTATTTTTATCATAATCATTTTAGGTTATTTAGTTTAGAATTTCTATTTCATTTAAAGTTCTTGGCACCAACGTTTGGTTTGTCGGCTTTCTACTGTATGACCCGAGGTAAAAAAAACATTTGTAAGAAATGTCTTAGAAAGTGAAACCTATTTTCAAAGTTTGAGGCTGTCAGAAAGGTTTTCAGTTCAGCGTATCTTCTCCGCGTCTTTACATCACCCTGTGAGCCTCCATAGCACCATCAGCTATAACAAGCTCCATCTCAGCCCGGAGTCATGTCCCGGTAACGCACACCAGAGAGCCGCATCGTGTCCCTTCACGTGGGATCCCTTTGAGGACAGCACACACAGTTCTTTCTTCTCCATCTCGGACTATGTGTGAACTTTTAATGCGATTACCGGCCACATAGGATGACATGAGTCCAGGCCACGGCGTCCGTTTCCCCCCCAAAAGCGAACATAAGAGGTTTGGATGGATGATGGGCAAATAACCCCTGCACATCCCTCCTGGCAATCACTCCAGCCTCTTTCTCTGGTCATCCTTTCCAAAGGGTCACGAATCTAATATTAAAGGGCTGTGACAGTAATGAGCGCTGCGGATGTGTGCGGTCCGAGGCGGCGGGATTAAATGAGCGCACTTACAATACCAGTAAAACTCGGGGGCCAATCTCAGCAATATTTAGCCGGACGTTGAGCTGCAGTGCCTGAGCCTCAAGTCACGTTAGCTTAACACCAACCGCCACTCAAGAACAAGGGGGAGGTGTGTGAGTGTGTGTGTGTGTTTGTGTGCAACGCTCCGTTAGAAGCTCGAACCGAGGCCTAACGTTTCAACGGGTCATGTTCTTGGCTAAGCGGGGAAACATTTGCTGCTTCCCCCTCGAAATCTTTCGCTCCAAACTTCCCCGGAGCGGTTTTCAGCGGAAACACCTTCAGTTTCTTTTTGCAAACAGTGAGGTTGAATAACCCGGGACTCTTTAGGAGGGCCTCTCACGTCAGGCTTTTGCAGCGGACATTTTGCTTTATCTGATAATCTGTTTGATTCTAAACTCTTCATGCAGACCAAGTTTTGCTCAAAAAAAACAATTTAAAATTGAGTTTTTTTGTCAAAGCCATTCCACACTCTGATGCCTTTCTTTTTTTTTAATCCTTCGCACACTCTCTTTCAATCTCCGCACACTTGAGGCCAAGAATATGAGACCAATTAAAACTTGGTCCCACATACAGCCGTCCTCTCTGCTGGCAGGCGTCCTGCTAACACGTTGCACATTCTTTGCTCCAGAAAGCCCATCCCCTCCCCCCCACCCCCCCAAAAAAACCCACCCCACATAAGACAAACAGGGACTGGTGGTTCAGGGATGCGTGCCAGCCTCAGACAACAACAAAGACAAAGGAGATCACAGTGGGAATTAGGGGATTCCCCAGAGAGCAGAGGGGAGGATGTTGGTGGTTATGAGGTAAATCTGCTGTGAAATCTCCCCCCCCCCCCCCTCGATGTAGAAAGTGTGGAGGACGACGCCCGTCTGCTCGGCCCACTGACGTGACAGAGAATGAGGTCGACGAGCCACGGGTGCGTGACCCCGGAGTGAGTCCGGGGAATAAGGTGCCCGGAGGGGGGTTTGGGGTCGATGCGTCGCTTCGTTAAAAACCAGGGGTCACTCATTAAGGGCGGGGTCCTTTCCTCGGCTTAAACGTCTTGAAGGAGAGGGGGGCTTCAAAGCGATTATGGTCAGACATGGTTATCCATGTCAACCAGGGTCAAGAGTTAAAGGATCCCTGGTGACTGCCGGCATGTCCCGGGATGGTGCCCCCCCCCCACCACCCCCACCAACATCAGCCCCTTTAGCTCCCTGCGAGGCATCACAGGAAGTCCAGAGGGATTCATCATCTTATTAATTAATGACTCCACTCAAATCCTGCAAGCCATATGGTACTGAAACAATTTCAGTTGGGTTTTTATTCCGACTCTCATCCTGATTTATAGGACCTCCTCAAAATGATGTGTTAGCCATGGAACACTGCTATAGATTTGTTTATAATAATATAATATATAATACTGTGGTCAGATAAGAACCTTCTCATCGTGTCATACAATTTTGAAGCTTTAAGGCTTCAAGGCCAGAGAGAAAAAGAAAAATCACCATCACGTGAAAGCTTTTGCAGCTGCAGCAAAATTCTGCTTTTTAAAATAACTATTAGACCATTTTTTACAGTTTGTTAGCAACAGAAGTACGGCGGAGTGCAACAGCTTGTCAAGCTATGTAAGAACATCAACCACCAAAGATGGAGAATGCAACCTAAACAAAGTGACTCCAGATCTGTGAGTGGATAACCAAGTGGCCTAATATATTTGGTGTCCAGATATAAACATGTATGTGTGTAACGTTCCACCAGAGAGACATCAGGAGCTACAAGTCACTAGATGATCAACTCTGTTCTCTGAGTTCATGAACAGAACGTCAGACACCATGAAGACACTCAGAGGTTTCACTAGATTCAGCTTTAACACACAGTCCAGTGGTAGTCAACACGGTTAACAGCTTGAAGCCAAAGACGCTGCTGGTGTTTCAGTTTAAAGGGTGACCGTGTTAACTGGTGACTCTCAGCAGAATGAGTCGTGGTTGCTCGCTGTGATGTCAGCTGTTGAACACACACATAGAACATGTAGGTGGCCTCGTAAAAGCCTTTAATCAGTTTTAAATATCTGTGTTTATTATCTACCAACCGTTTGTTAACGCGGTCACTGGTTAAACTGAAACACCTGTTGCTCTAAAGAGTTCTGATCCTGTAGAACTTGAGTCCGTTGTTGGAATATCGACTCTGACAACCGAACATGAAACAAGCAGACATTCAGATGCTGTTAACTATAAATCAATGTTTAAAGCTTTGAACTCGTCTGGATGTTTGGGAAACAACACTTACACTGGCTGTAAAAGGGTCTATAGGTAGATAAGAAGGAACTCCATTTCATCCTGCATGACAACTGAACAAAATTCATGCTCTTTTGATTTTCGCAGCAAATCAGATGAATTCCTGCGTGACTTCCTGTTGGGACCCGAGCCAGAGCGGCAATGTGGCGAAAACGTGTCACTTCCGTCACAGCTGCACCCGTGCTGCACATCTCTGTATCTGCCACATGCATTTTTTAGCACTTCAAAGAACGTCCACGATGGAGGTCCTCCTCCTCCTCCTCCTCCTCCTCCTCCTCCTCCTCCTCCTCCTCCTCCTCCTCCTCCTCCTCCTCACTGAGGCCTTCATGTCGCTGTCAAAACAGCTCGTTAGCTCGGAAACCGGCACTTTTTCAATTGGTCTTTTTGAATATTTCTCACCGGACAGGTTCGGGGGAAAAACACTTTCCTCACTGAACGACTGTCTTCAGAGTCTGCATCGGTTTGAATTTTTTCTTTTTTTATATTTTGTCTGTCAACCAGCCTTTCACCCCCCTGAATCCTCATCCTCTGTTCTCTCTCTGTGTGTGTTTTTTTTGTGTCTCTTTGAGATGAAACTTTGATGCCAAGCTGAGCTCCCCATGCAGGGAGAGTGATGAGACGCCCCCCCCCCCCCCCTCCCCCAAACACAGACTTCCAATGCCCTCCACTCAGCAGCTGTGTCCTACTCTTTGCTTTAAACACAAACACACACACGCCCTGCTCCGCCCGGGGACCCCCGGCTGCGTGTTTGCTGCTGAGGGGGGCTTTGATTTGCTGTTTTGTGCGGCGGTCCTGCAGCCGGCCCGGCCCACCGCAGGTTCTGAGGGGTGTTTGGGGGGGGGGGGGGGGGGGGGGTTTGGTGCTGCTGACAGACCCTCCTCAAGGCATTCCACATCATTTGTCATCTTCATCTCGCAAAAAAACATGTTTTGTGTGTGTGTGTGTGTGTGTTGCTCTCGGCTGCATCACAACAGTCCACTCCCGAAACGATTTCAAACAGAAGTTTAGCATTAAAATTGGCGACGTGAGCTTTTACTCACACAGGACTATTAGTATTCAACCACGGCTGTGCACAGAGTAATGACACTCACTGACTGTGTGGGCCATGTGATAAAACACTGTGAGGTTACAATTACCGGTTTGGGTTTTTTAGTGTTGTTTCTAACAACAGGAGCACAACATAATATGTGTGTGTCAAATTGTTTTATGTGTCATAGTTTTGTTTGGTATGAGTTATATTTTGTGTTTTAAATGTTTTTTATGATGCTTGGTGTTATTTATATGCTTTTAGTTTGAAATATATGTAAACTCCCTGCTGCTGGGCCTGTGATTGTTGGCCCAATCCCAATGTCCCCCTAAGGCCTTAAACCCTGAACCCTCAGGGACACCTCTTAAATGGTGGAGTGTGAGAGGCTGCGAGGGCCGGAAACGGTAGAAATACAAACGGGACAGCACTTAGTTGCGACATATCATCGAGATGCAGCTACTGGAACCAGTGGTGTGTCTGAGGAGGAGGAGCAGGAGGAGGAGGAGGAGGAGGAGACCCCCAAACACGGTAATAAAGACCAAACTAAAGGGATTTTATCCCTCTTGTATTTGTTGGTGGTGGTTTGTGGTAACGTTATCTAGGCTTTCCTTTTGTTAAGTACATTGTATTTGAACTATTTTTAACCATTTTTGGACTAAATTATTCTTGTACACACACCACTCTTTGTGTCTGACTACGTGTGCCTCAGCAGTGTGAGTATGAGGCAGTGATGAGGCCACATTTAAAATATATTAGTTGGGAGTTTAATCTCTTGTAATTCTGAGAATTAAGTCAGAATTATGAAATCAAAGTGAACATAAAAAATCAAACAATGTCAGGATGGTTTACCACATCAAAATTAAACAAATGTTCATCATTTTAAGTGAATATTTCAGATTTTTGTCTGGTGTTTCATCAGCAAATAACATTCTTGAAACATCATATTATATAGAAAAGAAAAGAAAATGTGACTTTCCACCTCTCCCAAATCAAACAGCTCACACAACCATCTTTGAAAGTGCCACCTTCAAGAACAGATTTCTGTTTGCACCACAATAATAAGGAAAATGGCGCCAGAATTTAAAATTGAAACGTCATTATTAGAATCAGTGGACACCCGAGGAAACTGTTTGTGGTTGGGGCTGAGATCCAGTGTGTGGGTATCTTTTGTTTGTGCACATCTATACATTCACATGTTACACTCTCATGCTGCACTTACTTTCCTGTTTGGATCCACTAATTACAATAATGTTTGTATTCACTCAGAGCAACATTTCCCCTTCATCACATCTGACAACTCTCACGTGACAGACTTAGTAACAAACTTTATTTTTTTTAAATTGGGGGAATTCAGTCTGTTTGAATCATCCCGCTTTCTGTGAGACACGGAGAGCAAAGACAAGTGGAGCGTTTGAAGAGTTCGGGGGACGTTTTTTTTTTGTTTGTGCCCAGACAGAGGCAGACGTGCAGCTCTCTTCCCAAAGAGTGTGTTTTTTCCCCGGGTTGTGTACGGGAGGATGCCCTGAGGGCAGAGGAACCTGGAACATTAAGCCATGCCACGCCGGCTCAGCGCAGCTCTGAGCCTTGAGCAGCTCTGGCAGCTTGCCCGGGGTGGAGGTGGCAGCGTGGGGTTGGGCACAGGTTTTGTGGGAGAACCCCTCCCCATTCAGCTCGCTCATCTTCACTCTTCTGGGACACCCTCCGTCCGAGGCGACGGAGATGTTTTTTGTCACTTTCTTTTTTGGGGGGGAATCACGTATATAAACAGAAGGGGACAAAGTTTATCCCCTTTGTTTGTTGTTTGGCTGTGTTGGTCCAGAGCAGAGAGCGAGCAATAATTAAAAAACATTTTTGGAAGATGGATTGACCGACTGTCTCCTTTTAAAATGTCCCAAAAAATATTGACCCATGGAGCAGACGCCAGGTTGTTTCTTAGGCTCCTGGGCATTTAGCTGAAAAGCAACAAACAAATAGGATTTACACGACTGAATATCTGAGATCAGATTATTTTTTGCCTTATTATTTTATGTTTTTTTAATCCTTCCTTATTTATTACATTTTTCTGTAGATGAATAATTATTGAAAAAAACAAAACATCCACAGAGCTTTTAGAAAAGGTGCAGAGTAAAAGTTTTGCTTTTCCTGAAAAAAAAATATTACGATTGTGATTTAATTATTAAAAATGTTTTGACAGGTCCAAAATCTCTGTGGAAGATATCAGACATTTAGTTACTGCGATCAAGAGTCTCAGTAGCCGCCAGTTTGTGTGGAAAAAACTGATCATTCTTTCTTTAATTTCTGCTAATTAATATTATCTAGATCATTTCTGGTTAATTGCTGTGCCTTTATTTGTGTCCTTCTTGCTTGTTGATACGTTTTTGTTGCATTTTTCTGAATTATGTTTGCTTAGATTTCTTTTCTTTTTGAATTTTTGAATTTTACGCGACATAGGTTAGGTTTAGAAAAAAAACGTCACGGTTTAAAATAAGTATGTCAACTAAGAAAAACGTGGACAACGTAAGATAAGTGCAGAAAACATGTCAAAAAACATCAGTGAAGTAACTTCAAAATAACTCAACAACACTTTGGGACACGAACACCGGTCTCCTGTTTGAAAGTCCTGTGTTTGGATATTATGAAGTCGAATGTATCTGTAAAATAAAATAAGAAATACTAAATGGTGTGATTGTTTTCCATCCATATCTTTGGTCCATGAATCAATTTATTATCTCGGGAAATGTAACTGTTTTGACCAGAGGATGCAGGGTTTTACGTTTAGCTCCTTAACCTTTTCTATTTCCTTTAAGCCACTAGAAGCATTGAGAAATGTTAGTCTGTATTGTTTATAATACTGTTGGAGCACATAATATTTGTAATTAGTCTCATCAATTCAGGTTGGCATCAGAATACCCCACCCATTCAGCTCAAGGTGTCACTACTTTCAGCATCAGGGTCTGGGGGCGGATGTTTTCTGCCAAAAACCACTCCGCTGTTCTCCGTCTCCACCTCTGCATTGTCCCCCTCCACAAACATCGCTGTCATATTTTTGTTGTTTTGTTTTTAACCCATCATGCCTCATTCTTCGCTCTCCAAGGTGTGTGTGTGGTGAAGCGCATAACACGACATGCAGAAGGGGGAATTTTTAGCTCCTGATTTAGCTTTTTACAAGCTAACAATTGTACAATTATTGTCAGCTCGGCTGTGAATCACACACATACACCAGCCGGGGCCCACAAAAAAGAAGCAAGTGGCATTGTAATAACTTGACCAAACAAACCGAACAGAGGTAGAAAAATGTTACTTGATCTGTGAACACAGACAGTTTCTCTTTGTCTCTCTTTCTTCCCCCCTCTTCTGTCTCTTTCTCCCTCTGTCTCTTCTCTTTGTAGTTAGAGCACCAGAAGCTGTGGAGAGAAGAGTCCAAGCCAGCCAACAAAGCTATTGAAGCATTACTCCCCTCTCTCTCGCTCTCTCTCTCTCTCTCTCTCTCTCTCTCTCTCTCTCTCTCTCTCTCTCTCTCTCTCTCTCTCTCTCTCTCTCTCTCTCTCTCTCTCTCCCTCTCCCTCTGTTCAGGCCTTGCTGTGTTTTTGGCAGTTACTACTGACCATCATGAACGTCATTGCCAATTTTTGTGAAAACTGGCACATATGGCAGCTGAAGTGCCATATGCCATACAGAATATTTTTTGGCCGTTTCCCCCATTTGTATAATCGCTGGATCCGGTATAAAAGTGGCTCATTATTAATTCATTCCTTCCCAGTTTTTTTTAAATTCTTTTCAGTTCCCCTCTGTGTTTTTGTTTTTCCTCAATTTCCCTTCATTTCTTTCCAGATCCATTTGATGTCTATGAGGACAAGGAACGACAAGTTAATTTAACGTGCAGTGTGGGGATTAAAGCGTTTGGTTAATTCAGAGCTAAATATGGGGATTACTGCCAGTGCGGAAAGTCCACTTTCATGCATTAATGTTGTTTTGTGCACTACTGACGCACAAATTAGGTTTTAATTGCTTTTAATCAGAACGAAATTGGTTTATTGTAACAACAAACCCAACTCTTGTGGCATTTGACGGCTGGAAAGGATGCATTTTTTGTTTCTTGAAGTAATTTACTTTGCTGGTTGAGTCAACATGCAGCATTTGTGAAAGGACAATCCAAGTTCTACTGTATTGTTCTATTTTCAAGACATCTCAATAAAGGCCAAAACCCACAATGTGTTAGTCTGTTTCTAAATACTCTGATTTCTCCACCTGTCTCCACCGGTCTGTGGCTCTCAGCTCAATGCCCATTGTTTCCTACTGATGACAGAAATCATTAAAACCAGCTCACAAATATTTAGTTTCATTATTAAAGTGGCAAAAAGATAACTTTTTAACTTTTCCCCCGCTAGTGTTTCCAAGTTTATTGTTAATCACAAACACAACACCACAGCTTATTTTAGAAACACCACCTCAACAGATTGTGTTCTTTGATTAGATTATCAAAAAGATCAGATCTTTGTTTCTGCCTGCTATTGTTAGCGTTAGCGCTAGCTAGTGTTGTGTAGATTATCAAATGAACAATGAATCAGATGTTTGTTTCTGGCTGCTAGTGTTAGCGTTAGCGCTAGCTAGTGTTGTGTAGATCAGCGGTTCCCCAACTTTTTAGGCCGCGCACCCCCTTCTACATCCCGACGGGGTTCACGCACCCCCAATCCCCCACACCTTAAAAAAAGAAGAAGCAACAGAGCCTATTTATAGCCGCATAGAAATTGGACCAATGAGAGAACAGTTTGCTCGCGTGTGGCGTTTGTTTACAGTATTTAGTCCGCTGTTAAATGTTGCAGTGTGAACACAAACCGAACGAAGGGGCAACTGCAACATTGTATCATATTAATCCCTGAATCAGAACAAAGCAAACGAACTGAAGGTGTGAAAACGCCCTGAAACACTGCAACAAAGTTTCAATAACTTTCAGTTACACAAGGCGTCACTTTTAAAGAGCAATCAGGATGCGAGCACACAGGCTCAGAGGCAGATTGCATCACATTTCATTTACAATCAACCACACATAGAATGAGACTGCAGTTGTTTTGGCTGTTTTGTAACTCCTCCAATTTCGATATAAAACAATGTAAGGGGCTTTTGACTTGCACTGGCATGCTTGGTGTTCAGGTGGCGACGTAAATAAGAGGGCTTCAGACAGCTGTTAGCCAGAACCTCACTGCACACCACGCACTGTGGCTTTGGGCAATCTGCATTGCCAATCCAAGTGAAGCCCAGACCAGATCATTTTCATCATATTTCCTCTTTTTTTCCCAGTCTGATGCTCTCTCTCATTTCCTCTTTATTCACCTTGACTCCGCGATGGGCCTATGTGCTCCCGATTTGTCTGTGCAATCCCTTCCTCCTTCCTCCGTCTCATCTTCCTCTGATTCAACTTCTTCTCCCGGTCTTTCCCCAACACACCTCTCCGTTCCTCTCGCCTCCGATTCCTCTCTCTCTCTCTCTCTCTCTCTGTCCCTCTCCTCTTTTATAACTGATAGCTTCAGATGTCCCACCTGACAGTTTCCCCGATTTTCAGCCAGTTTATCATATTTGCATGAATGAGCAGAAGTGCATTTATTTATTAAATTGTACGTTTTTAATTTTAAATTGAAATCTTACAAGGGGAATTTTTATAATTCATGTAACCGAGCGTCTTGGGTTCGTGTATAAGGGCACTTATCATACAGTAGTAACTGGAGTCGGGAGATTAGACATCTTGTATCAGCCCACGGCTTCTCTCTTTATTATTGTTTTCTCCTTTGGCCAGAGGCGCGGGTTGCGCCTTCGCTACGGCAACCCTCAAGGGACATATCATCGTCAACACCAGAACGACAAACACGAGACAGTCTGTTACATTCATGTTTTTATTTTGTGAAAATTATATTTAATATTAGTTATTACACCATTAGACCACCATGACATTTTTCCTCTCGCGCACCCCCTAGAGGCAGCGTGCTCGCAGCACACTTTGGGAATCCCTGGTGTAGATTATCAAATGAACAATGAGTCATAGATGTTTGTTTCTGGCTGCTAGTGTTAGCATTAGCACTAGCTAGCTTTGTTTAGATTATGAAACCTTTTTGTTTCTGGCTGGTAGTGTTAGTGTTAGCTAGCATTAGTAACATAGCTATTGCTGGAAAGCCAGACACAATTTTATTTTTCTGGCTGCTAGCAGTAGCTAGCGGCAGCATTAGCAACATGGCTACCATTAGCAGCCTTGCTGTTTTTCAAAGCAAGAAACAACCATAAGAATCATAAGAACTACAAAACCCAAATCACAGAGCTTTGATAAAGGCAGAGTAAAAGCAGTATAAAAATATATCCTTTATATTTACGGGAGACCTGGTGGCAGACACAATGAAAACAAGGCTGATTGGTAACCAATCTGAACACATATCTTTATCCATTAGCCGACATTGTGCAATCACCATGTACTTCATAATTACAAAAAGTACAAAACCTTGTTTAAAAAACTCAATCATTTCCTAAAACAGCTGGTAACTGTAGTTTTTTTAAGCAAAACTTAACTACAATAGGGCGTTTGTTGGGGCCTATTTCCAGCGGTGGATGAATACAGACTTTGTTCTCTGCTGAATTGTTCCAGCAGGAGGACAGTGTATGTGGGATTGAGTCAAAATAAACTGTGTTCATGGTGACAAAGGAGCGTGTCACTCAGTGCAACAGTGAGGCTAATTGATGTGTTTTTAATAGTTTTTGAACGATAATGGAGCTCAATTGCTTCGAGGAAGAAGATATATCAGGCGTTGGCTCCTTTTTGTTGATAAAAAGATAAATATAGTCCCCATGCATATTTATTATCCGCCTCGTACTATAAAGTGCACTGTGCACCTTTATCAGACTCTTGCATTTTTGTTTCCCACCTGTCAGTAATACATTGTGAGCAGTGTTTTAACATAAAGTAACTTTCTTGTTGAAAACTGTAATTTTACTTGTCAGTTTGGCAGGCTCTTACCTAACCACCCAGTTCTCCTTGTTTATTCCACATGAGCCAAAAGACACATCACTTCCTGTGTGACAGAGGAGGATTCAAACAGCACATTTTAAGAGCTATCCTCAACTGGCTGAAGGTTGAGTGACTGTTGTGTTATATCATTGAGAGCGAGCGGCAGGACTGACATTCATTTTTATTTTTAAATGTGACTAAATGAGCCAAAAGCTCTTGGACACAGAGAGGCCTTTTTTTTCACCGCTGCCTGTTCTTCCTCCCCTGTCTCACATGAACAGCTTTCACATTCCTCTTCCACTATCACAGGAATTGTCTCCTCGTGGTGTGTGTGTCTTTCTTTGACACACACACACACTCAAAAACATCCCACACGTCCTCTTTGCTTTTTGCGTCTCTCTTCCCTCTCCTCTTCTGCCCTCCATTGGAAATACACGAGAAGGTCTTCACAGTCTCAGCGTTGCAGCTCCTCCATCATCATCATCATGTCTTTTTTTCTCTTCTCATTTTGCACAACTGTTCTTCGTTGCATCTAGACTGCCTTTACAACAACTCCATTCGGAGCCAGGGTCTTTCTTGGTGATTCCTACGATGATGACGCCACTCGTAGATAAGGAGAAGATGCAGCGGCTGGGTGCAGAATCGCTCCCTCGATCGCTCATTCACTACATAACAAACATTAGTTTGCAGTGAGTCGGAGCTGTTAGATTCAAGTGATGCCTCATCTTTTTTAGAGGCAAATCTACTTTAGAGGAAGCAAAGATTTCTGACAAAATTAACACGATTTGTTTGTCAGCAGATTTTACTTCTTATTCTGTTAATCATTTTGCAACCTCTCGAATTTATCTACTGATCTTTTGCGGGGGAGATGTTGCTCATAGTATAAATGATTTGGATTCCTTTTTCAATGGATGTAAAAAACATGTTTTTTTATTTGCAACATGATCCCAATACGACACAAAGAAAGACAGCAGACATGTGACACAAAATAACACAATACTTACAATAAATGTAGATGAACAAGCTAAATGCATAAAGAAAACAATGGCTCAAGTAGGATTTCATATACAACCTGTCAGCTGCTGCACAGATAAACTGACTGAACCTGTTTTTGACGACTTGATATTCAATTGACTCTTCAACAACGGGATCAAAAGTCAGTTTATTATAGTTTGTTTTAACTATGTTTTTATGTACTGGCTCTGTGGCACTCTGAGATTTTTTTAAATGAAAAGTGCGTTACAAATAAAATGCATTATTATTATTATTAACAAAAGAGTTTCTGGCTACATTATTGACTTGAGGCACTTTACACAAACACGACAGCCATGCCGAGTATGAACCACGATTATCTGTGCACACAAGCATTAAAGAGCACCGATGAGGTGACTCAGGGCCGCGGCCTCATTTCATTTATCAGAGGCAAAGCTTTGCATCAGCAGAAAGAAGAGACATGCTATGGACACTGAGAGTTTAGGAGGGCACTATAATGCATGGACCTTACAATTAAGCTAATATATTTTATATTAAATGCTGAAACATACAAGCAGGTGG
This sequence comes from Lycodopsis pacificus, assembly GCA_028022725.1. Classification (NCBI taxonomy): domain Eukaryota; kingdom Metazoa; phylum Chordata; class Actinopteri; order Perciformes; family Zoarcidae; genus Lycodopsis; species Lycodopsis pacificus. Next base: position 12,005,769 of record CM051692.1, read on the forward strand.
CAAATAAGGAATGATTTTAAACACTAATTAACACTGTGATGTAGTAATTTTAGAGGGTCAAGTAAAAACTATCGGTAAAATAAGCTTAAATTAATTTGGTCACAAATCGTGAAAGGCATGTTGGTGATTATAAAATATTTCTAAAGGTTTTAACACAACAAATGTTGATTCAAGAAATGTGACAGATTTTCAGGATTATTATTTACTTGCAAGATTATACTGCCTTTCATTCATCCCCTTTTCTACATCTCCACATTTTCAGCACATTATTGCAGGTACATGTACAGCCCCTGATGCAGACCGTCATGTACAAAATGCATCAATATCGAAGTTCGTCCAAGTTTTTGTGTCATAAACACCTCCTTTTGTTTACTCGCCCTTCCGTCTTACACCCTCCGACTCCAACCGCCCAGAAACTGATATTGATTGACATTTAATTTAAAGTTGAGTGTAATTAGTGGCTTGTCTACATTATAGGAATGTCCCCAACTATTATCCCAATGCTTTACATGCATGAGTCACCTGGGGGTTAACTGCCTTGCTTAAAGGCACCTCAGTAAAGCAGGTCAGAAAGTTTTCCACTTACAGGTAACAGAGAGAGTGCGGTATGTTTCATAAAGGAACAAAGTGTCCCATCTTCCTTTTATTTTATTCATGTGTCGGACCATTAAACAAAAACATATTCCGCTCCACGTATCAAAGTGGAGGGAGATTTATTAAACAGCTTTGTTGGAAACAATAACTGTCAACACGTCCACAGCGGAGGACTTTGACATCTGGGTGAATAACTGTGTTTTTTTTCCCTGTGATGTGTTTACCCATCACAGATCAATGCATTAGTCTCCAGAGCTGCTTTTTTTTTCTCCTCCGAAGCACAAAACACGCCTAATATTTGATGAGACGCGGTGACAGGAAGACAGTACGTCCGGGACGCGGCGCTGCCAGAGTCTGTCTGCTGAAACCCATTTGCTAAAAGCTTCTGTTGTCATTCTCCTGATATGTTGAATGGAAATGTGTGTGTGTGTGTGTGTGTGTGGAGATTAATTTATCATTTCCACAGAATTTTGCATCACAAGGAGAGGATCAGACATGAAGTTTAGAAGTTGCTCAGGTTTTTTTGTGAGGTAACATTCAAGAACTCCTGTTGCTCCATGATAAAAAAAAAATATGATCCTGTCAGAAGCTCTTCCTTTCATTGATGGCGGGGAATTTATAATCACAAAGATTGTTCCCACAAGATGTTGCGTGATGAGGGTGAATTAATGATGGAGTGGGCATGGACCTGCTTTCCTCGTTCAGTATTTACTCAACAGGTTATTTCACCTGATGGGAACGTCAGCTGCACAGCCGAAACAGGAAAAGGTCAACGACTGGTCGTAGTGTCAGTGTTCATTTCTGAGGTTTTGAGCTCATTTACGTTGAGCTGTTGTTTCTGTATTTGACTTACAGCACTTATAGCTTCGTCGACCGTCAGCTTGAAATCAGAGCGATTCAGAGGTGTGGAAACAGGCGTATTTTTAGCTTTGCTTCATAAAGGAAACACTTGCAAATACTTCCTGCAGGGGCGCTCAACGTCAGCACTGGATGCAACTTGAAGTATTGTCTATTATGAACATTCGCTAATTCTGGAAAGGAATGTCTGTGTTGATCGACAACCGCACTTTTCGCCATTTCCTGGCAATTTGTCTGTTGTTATTTTGTGGCTCTAGCGCAGGACGATGATGCTCAACTTATTCTGATCCTGCCTACAAATCTTTTATTGCCTTGGTCTCAACCGGGAAAACAGCAGAAATCCTAAATCCAAGTACGGCAGAATGCAGTGTGAGTACCTGGACTGTTTAACGTTTGACGCTTCTCACCCTCAAAGGTCGCCATCTTGGCTAAGTAGCAGAAGGAAGACAATGAACACAACACAATACACATGTAAGTCAAGTACCACGACACTGTTGGTGGATAGAAGCCATCAGTGTTGTTTATTAGGTTAATTTAGCAGTATGCAATAATTTGGTACCGCAAACGTTAACGCTATGGCAAACAGCACAGTTCTGTTTTATTAGCTAGCTAGCTAGCGAGCTAGCGAGCTAGCGAACAGCACAGCCCTGATCATCATCACATTACAACAGCCATGTTTGATTTAAGGCAACACCACACAGTTGAAATACACGCACTACACTACGTAAGTCAGTACTGTACACAGTGTACTAAGTGTACCAACGGAAGTATTCAAATTGAGACACACGGTGTAGAGCTGAGCATGACGTGTCCTAAAATGACCAACGTAAAGACAACACACCCTTTGATTTAGAAAACTATCAAACATTTCAGAACAACAGCTTTATTTCTCAATGTCGGTGCCAATTTCCACGACTTTTCACCTTTTTTATACAATCGCTTTCTTCATTTTTAAAATGTTGTATTGATCCTGATACAGCCCTCAGTCCCTTTCTCTGAGTGTTTCTCATGTTTATCTGAACAAATGAACTTCCTCAGTAATGAGACACGAGAGTGTTGATTTCATCGTCTGGAATCGAGTGGACTGTTCAGGAAACAATACAGCTGTCGAATTATCAGGATGACGCAAAGACACGCTGCTCCCTCAACTGTCAATTTCTGTCTTTAAATACGCACACACACACACACACACTCACACACACAAACCCTCAGCATCATTGCACATTCCCTCTCTCTCTGTGAACACACACTCACACACACTCATCACACACACTCTCTCACTCACATCTTTGCTCTCATTTCAAGTGAGATATTTAAACATTGTTTGTTGAAACTGCACAGCTTGTATTTCTCTTTCTCAAGATTTTGGCGCAGAAACTTTACTGTCATACGAAATGTAAAACGATCAGAGAATCACAAGAAGGAAAAGAATGAAACGTGTCTCACAGTCGAGCCGTGATTAAATGGGACACGTGGGAAGCTGCTTTTACTTTAGTTTATTATAATTTCTTCTATTTTTCTGAATTAAAAATGTATTTTCTGCTGCACACTTGTTTTGTGTTTCACATTGAATTAATATTAATTTCCGGTAGAATTAGATGTCTTTCAGTGAACAATCAACAAAATGACTAGAAATGGAAAAAAAAACTGAAAACAAAATGTATCAATTTCTTTATTTTTACAACATTTTCACAAGCAACAAAAGAGTCAGGGAACGATGCTATACTTTTATTTTTACATACCTTGATTTTGTATGAATGAGTTCACACACACATTTTATAACAGTGAAAAATGATTTTATCAAACTGGATTGAAAAGCCAGAAGCGGGAGCTCTCAGCGAGATGTGACGACTATCACTCGTGAGTTTGTGCTGCGATGAATTCATTCCTGCAAACATGTTTGGTGCTCTGCTGTTCACCGAGTCCACGACGTTATACTTCAGCTCTGCTCTGCACCTCACATCTTTCCTGTAGCGTGCAGCTAATCTGCATGGCATTGTTTCTAACCAGTTTGAAGCAGATACAGAACATCCAAGATAAGGAGAGCTCTTACTGAAAGTGAATCCAAATATAATTGCTTTCAATATTTTAAGCTATTTCTTCTCTCTTGGGATGAACACATTGTTGTGAAATACATCATTTATCATCACTTGGTGACACGGTTCACCTTGAGCATGTTTTCACTCTCAGTGAGGAGGAATTGATTTCATGTTTCCTGTTTTAAGAGTTCTAATGAGCTCCGGTTCAGTCTCATCTACGGCTGCAGTGACCTAAAGCCTCTATGAAGTGATAGAAGAAACAGATCGGCCGTTACATCTGCAGAGCAGAACAACACTTCCCTTTCTCTTATTTCCTCCCTGCTTCCTTTAGATCACCGTCTACTTCCCTGTTGTAGTGCTGCTGCTCTGACTCTGACCTCTGACCCCCCTCGTCATGTCCATCACAAGTCTTATATCTAATCAACAGTTATCTTTTGAAACTGGATTTCTCCAGCAAAAAAAAAAACGGTCTTAAAGAAATAACAAAATTGTCTTTTGTGCCACGACTTTTAAAAAGCCGAAATAGTTTGTCAGAAATGGTGAAATAATATCACAGGTTATTTGTTTTTTCGTTTGAACCCAACACACTTAACACAATGTGTGACGAGTGGTGTTTAGTTGAATATAATATTTGATCAAATGTTATTTGGACGTCATGTGTTCTGTGTTTTGGGTTTTCCTGGCAGTTTGTTTTGTCAAAGCAGAAATGTGCACTAATGACACTAATCAATGGTGATAAACATTGAACCATGTGAGATGTGGGACAGGATATTGATGATATTACTGATTTATTTTCATTTCTATTTATTTTTTGTATAAAAAAGGCCTGGAAATGATTTTCCCATGGCTGTTTATTACTGACTAAATGCATGTATATAACTCTAAAACATGTACGTTGACTTTAAAATTATTCTTATGGCTACTTGATTTAAAAGTGATTTTATTCAGTCAATCATCTTTTTTTTGTGAATATTTGCTCATATCTTCTTTAAACTCGTCATTTAAGTCTACATTATTTGTGAGTTGCAAAACAGATATATAAAACATAAAAAGCTTCCCACATATTTAATCAAGCACATATTTAAGTATTAAGAAGTACAAGTAACTACACTTCAGTGTGCAGAAATGCTTTCTCGTACAGACACAATCTGTCAGAAACATCAGTGCTGCAGCTGACCCGAAGCTTTCCCTTCCATCAGAGATATCAGCCTTCACTCAATGCAAATTATACACTGGCGCCCCCTAAATGAGCCTGAACACAGTACAGACAGCAGCAGCAGCGGTCCGCGGTGAGACTACCCGGGATGCATCGCCGCTCTGGACGCGTGCAGACCAGGGTGGAACAACAAGGGGGGGGGGCTCACGGTGTGCCCGGTGCTGCATGCTTCAGAAAGCACTTTAGGTGCAAGTTAAAGCCTCAAAAGAAGTCTGTGTAATTAGCATATATTTAAATATATTGTGAGTGAGTGACACCCCATTTTATTTTATTTATTTATTTATTTATTTATTTATTTATTTATTTATTTATTTATTTATTTATTTATTTATTTATTTATTTATTTATTTATTTATTTATTTTATCTATTTATTTCATTTATTTATTTATTTATTTATTTATTTATTTATTTATTTATTTATTTATTTATTTTATTTATTTATTTATTTATTTATTTATTTATTTTATTTTATTTTATTTTATTTTAATTATTTATTTATTTATTTATTTATTTATTTATTTATTTATTTGTTTATTTTTTTATTTATTTTATTTATTTTATTTATTTTATTTATTTGTTTATTTTATTCATTTTATTTTATTTATTTATATATATATTTTTTTGGGGGGGGGCAAAGTTAATAATAATATTAGTAATAATATGCCAAATATTCCTGTTTTGACTGTCATCCAGCTGATATTGAAAAGAAAAACTTTCTTTCCTTTAAACATGCGACACCTAAAATGCCACTTTATTCTAATACAACCAGCAACTATTGTGATTAGAATTACAATAATAATGGGAGGGGGGGGGGGCTTTATCCCTCTGCTCGTCCATAAATCGCATCAAATGACAGTCGGTCAGTGAAGAGTTAAAGGGAGGAGACGGAGAGTGACACGCCTCATTGGGTAGATTATGTGCCGCAAACAAAAAGTGTGTGTCGGTGTGCCAGTCAGCCACAGAGCGTCGGGCCCCATCTGCACGCCTCTCTCTCTCTCGCTCTCTCTCTCCCCGTCTGTCTCCCTTTATCCGTCCAGCTCTCTCTACCCCGCCCGCTCACTTCCAGTGTCGGCGAGTATCTGCAGCAGCAGCAGCAGCAGCAGCACTGTCACTTTCACCACACCGGGGTGGGGGGGGGGAAATGTACTGACACTACGGAGCAGCCCGGGAGCGCACCACCATCTCCATCACCTCCATCACGCCGCATCCCCCTGCTTGTTTCCGGGGCTTTTGTATTCTTCTTTCCCACCACCAGCCATCCGGAGGTGCAAACGGGGGATTCTTTCTTATTTTTGGGGGGATTCGCAGCATCGCTCGCTATTCGTTTGTGGATTATTGTTCCTCCTCATCGAAAAAAAGAAAGGTAGGTTTTTTTGTGAAACGGGGAGCACAGCGTGTTGGGTTTGGATAGTTTTTTTAAGACGCACGTGCAGCCGCACATCCTGCAGGATGCGTTGAAAAAGGGAAATAAACAGAAAACAAAAAAACACCGCAGATGTTTCAGCGCCGCGGACAAAACCCGCAATTCTGTCACAGCGCTGATTTAGGACAGTTTTTCAGCCTGGCACGGCTTTAGCAGATGGGTTAAACACCCCCCCCCCCACCAACCCACCCCCATCTCTGCTCACCCCCCTCACCCCCACTCGCAGTGGCTCTGAATGGAGAGGGTGTCTGCTTTTCCTGCAGTTTCTGGATGTGCGAACACTCCGCTCTTTTTCCCTCTCCTTTGAACTGTGATGCATGTTATTGTCTCACGTTCCGTGCAGTCTCTTCCTCTGAACGTTTGAAAGGGGGTCTTTCACGTTACCGGAAACTAATTATATTCGGGCTCCGCTGACCGCCACTTTGGAGAAGCCTCTCTCCAGCGCACCGTGCGCAAAATGTTCCACAGAGGACCTTTCTGTTGAGCCTCTTATGAAGGTTAACAAAATGCTCCAAAATCAGCCGGATTAGCAGAAATACATTTATTTAGAACTATCTCGGGTTATTTAATCAGATCACCCCCCCCCCCCTTTGTATTTAGGAAATCAGCACGAAAAATCAGCTTTTTTCTGCGCGTGCAGTCACAAAAACCACAGCCAGTATTGGGGATCTGTTCCCACCAGTCATCATTGGTGAGATTTAGATCCATTACTTTCTTAATTGGATCGCTTTGATGCGCAAATGTCAGTGTGCGCTTTCCTGATTTTGCGCAAAACTAAACTTTTGGTCCTACTGGGTGAATTTATTTATTTTATTTTATTTTGAATTAACAGATTTATTTTATTGCACAAACTGTGTCACGGTGGAAGTTGCTCGAGTGGTTGGTTGGTGTTTGATTTATGACTTGTTATAAACGGTTAATAGGAGAAGTAAACGTCAAAATAAATCACGATGTGACTGTAATAATACATATAAACTCGTGCCATATAGGCCCCAAAAAGCCACATTATAAAGAGAAATATGTTTGTGATGCTCATTGTTGTGCAGCAATAATCACACCACAGATGGGATTATTTAAAATAAATAAATCAGGAATTACTTGTTTTCTCCGCGGTTGATGACGTTGCAAGACATTATTATTTTTTTCTTATTCTATAATATTTATAATTAATTTCTGTCCAGTGAGTCTATATTTGCGGATGAACACGCGCGTATCAGGTGCAGGTCTCCGCTGTGTGTGTGTGTGTGTGTGACGGGCGAAGGGGAAGGAGAGCCCCGCAGCCGCCTAAACACACATTCAGAGGTTAGAAAAGAAATAATTAACCGGTCGTGCTGCTTTAATTACAGTCTCGGAGGGGAACGTGCTGGATTATGGTAATGAGGGGGCATACGCTGCCGCTTGTAGAGAGGAGAGAAAGGTTTGGCTGACAGGAAATCACTGACTCTGACAGTCCACTCCAAACCCATTGGACATGCTCTGTCCTTTGGACATGCTCAGACCTCAGCAGCTCCCACTGAGACGCGTCTTTAAAGTCTACGAGGAATAAAGATCCATGTAGCGATTCTATTATGACAAATAAACAAATGAAGCCTTAATATTAGAATATTATCTATAGAATATATGATAATAAAAATATAACATAAAGCACGATCAGGAGATTATGAATGGCTTTTGAGAAGTCACGTTGGGAATATTAAAGAAATATTATAGGATTTTTTTTGTTTTTGTTTTAATTATAACAATTAGCCAGCTGACCAGACAAGGGCAATGGAGGCCTAATGCTGCTATAGAATATTAATACCAATGCTAATACTTTTATTATTTATATAGCTTAATATTATTATTATGCAGACGGACTGGTAAACTCTATCATAATCCAACGTTTATCTAAAATAATCTAATAAAACAAAATAAAATAATAATGTGACATCATCTGAAAAACATATAATTTTTATAGGGAATACAAATAAAAATAATAATATAATAATAATATTCACAATAAATGTGATTTAATGACGATTATTATTATGTTCGTTCTGCTAGGATTTCGCCTACTTTGTATTCTTCTTCTTAAATAAAATGTAAAACATTGGGACAGCACATCAGCAGGATGCTGAAGGGGGAACCGTCATGAACTTATTATGGGGTTTGAATTAATTAGAAAGCCTGGCCAACAAAAAAAAAAAAAGGAAGAAAGAAAGAAACGGGCCCCAAACGACCCCGTGACAGCTGGTTTAGCCAATCTGTCTCTACCGGAAGAGATTAATTTCAGCTGGGACACCGAATACACAGATAGTTCACACAGGTTGAGTTCACTTTTACGGTTTATTTCTGTGAGAACGCATTTAGAGGAAAGAGTTGTTTTATTCTACTCGCAGTATTCTATTCCTCCTCTGATCTCTGACGTCTCCGTGTCTCCGCAGGGTGAAATGGAGGAGTCCAGCTCCCAGAAGTTGGTGTGGGACGGGGACGCCAAAGCGGTGCAGCAGTGTCTGACGGACATTTTCACCAGCGTCTTCACGACGTGCGACATCCCAGAAAACGCCATCTTCGGGCCTTGCGTGTTGAGCCACACGTCGCTGTACGACAGCATCGCCTTCATCGCTCTGAAGTCCACCGACAAGCGCACAGCACCTTACATCTTCAGGGTGAGTGGCTCTTTATTTTACACTCATTGTACTTTAATGCACCAGCAAGTTTCCTTTTTTACGTCATTTTAAAATAAAAAAAAATCTAGCAGTTAGATCTTAACAGTCCTGTCAAAATGTCTTTTATTCGAGCTTTTCTTGCTGTGCAGATCCAAAATATATTATTACAGATTCAGGCCCTTGTCATATTATGCACATGACTGGATAAAGAAGTTGAAATCTGCTAAATATTCCCATGGATGAGCAGCAACACTGTTATGTTGGTAGGTCTTTGCAGTCTTAGTTTAATAATAATTTTAAAAGCCATTCAGGCTATTCTGCAACAAAAGGCAGTTCTTTATTTAGTCGTGAAAATCCTGTTTTATTATTTCTACAAGAAAGGACAACTGCCAGTGCATGTGATGATATCATGATATCATTTTGTTCTTGTAAAAAGCCATTTATTTCAAATATTTGCTTCAAATTCCAGTAATATTCATCAATAATGTCAATAATACGAGTGAAATTTAAAAAATGAAATAAATATGTCGTGTGACGGGTTTGGTGAATTGAAATCACCCTATTTGCAATATTTGTTTTGTTTTAATTAAAAGAAAATAAGATTTTCTTGCTTGAAAATGAATTTGAGCTGTTGCACTGAAACAATAACCTAACGGGTGTGTTTGTTTTGTTCAGGTGGACACGTCAGCGGCTAACAGCACCTCAGAGGGTTTGATGTGGCTGCGGCTGGTCCAGTCCGCCCGGGACAAAGAGGAGCAGAACCTGGAGGCCTACGTGAAGAACGGACAGCTCCTGTACCGCTCGCTCCGCCGGATCGAGAAGGACGAGGAGCTGCTGGTCTGGTACGGCAAAGACCTCATCGACCTGCTGCTGCTCAGCTCCAGCCGGGCGCCCGCCAAGAGCAAAGGTGAGTCCAGCGAGATCATGTCCTCGTTGGACGTTGTTGACGTCCGTGCGTCTTTATTTTGATTCAACAATCTGTGAGAATGTCTGAATTCAGATTTAATTCAATTCTACAAAGCTGCTCATTCATGCAGGATCGTTTTAGGATAGTCTCTTTTTACCAGATCTTAATTTCCAGCTCTTTCCTTCGCAGGTTCGACCCACCACTCGTGTCCCGACTGCAGCCAGCGCTTCCAGTTCGAGTTCCCGTTCTTGGCCCATCTCCGGTTCCGTTGCACCAAAAGATTGCAGAGCATCACGGGGGCCGACGAGGAGCCGGGCAAAGAGAGCGGCGCCGAGCGACCAAACGCCACCCCGACCAGGACCAGCCCAAAGCTGGGCCGCTCCGAGGGCTTCAGCGGCGCTCAGGACGGCAACAAACCCTCCACGGACTTTCACAACCTGGCCAGGGATCTAGAGAACAACCGGACCAGCCCGCCGAGCGACAAGGAGGCCGAGATCTGCAGCGAGATCTCGGGGAAGAGGAAGTTCTCGGAAATGGAGGACCGGGAGCGCCGAGGGCCCAGCCTCCTGCAGTCCAAGTCAAAAGACGAGCTTGCGACATCGGCGCAGAACTACAGAGGGGCGTACGGTCTGGAGGAGAACCACAAGTCCTTCTCCCCGCCGGGCCCCACAGAACTCGGTCAGGGCAAGCGCAGCGCCTTCACTGAGGTCAAGAAGTCCGCTCAGAACCTCAAACACCACGGCGGCGGCAGCAAAAACCTCCAGAGCGCCAACTCCGAAAACAAAGACGGCGGTCGCCCCAGCAGCAATCCGTCCGAGAAGCACCTCAACATCCGGCAGGTGCTGTCGGAGACCCAGCCACCGCAGACCTCCCCGATGGGCAGCGCCTTCACCTCGGTCACCCAGCAAGGCGGCAGCGGTGGGGAGAGGAAGAGCGCCTTCAGCCAGCCGTCGCGCTCCTTCTCCCAGATCTCGCCGCTGGTGATGCCCACCAAGCTGCTGGACTGCCACCCGGCGGTGGGCAACACCATCTCCTCCAGCAGACTCTACCAGGCCGACCACCTCGCCGCCAAGCTGCAGGGCGCGGAGCTGGGCGCCAACTGCCCCGTGCCGGGCGGCATGGCCAAGCAGAGCCCCTTCGTCTACGCCACTACCTTCTGGCCCAAGAACTCCGGGGCCATCCAGCTCCAAATGCCCTCGGCGCTCACCCTCCTGCCGCCCTCCTTCACCTCGCTCTGCCTGCCGGCGCAGAACTGGTGCGCCAAGTGCAACGCCTCCTTCCGCATGACCTCAGACTTGGTTTACCACATGCGATCTCACCACAAGAAGGAGTTCGCCATGGAGCCGATGGTCAAGCGGCGGCGCGAGGAGAAGCTCAAGTGCCCCATTTGCAACGAGTCCTTCCGGGAGCGGCACCACCTGTCACGTCACATGACCTCCCATAACTGACTTTTAAAGGAGGGAATTTTTTCATAACGAGGAGGGTCTGTGACCCCCCCGCCTGGATTTAAGCCGTCCGACTGGAGTTAGGCCACTTAGAAATACAAAATAAACCCCACTCCTTGCACTTGTTTTCACTTTGGACTCTGATCTTCTATTTCCTGTTCCGTCCGTTTACTTCCCCCCCCCCCCCTCCTGTACAAAATGTCATGTTTTGGGTGTATGCAAAATGCATTTTGACTTCAAAAAACGGATCTATTTATGAAGCACTTAAACGTTTGAGAATAAGGGAAGATTTAAATATGTGTAAATGTACAGTAAGTTGTATTTTATATCATATAAATGCAAATATAGAGAAGAAATACAAATGTAGTCACACGTCACGGTTTCAGCAAGTTTTTCATGTCTACGATGAAAATGGACACAAATTGGGATATTATGTCAGACTATATTTCAGAGTGCATGTAATATTAAATAATATTGATTTTAAGATGCAGTCTATACATTACGATGTAAATAATTTGTTTTATTTGAAATACAAAGTGTAATATTTTGTGTCAGTGGGGAATAGTTTCAGTGTTTCTTCCTTTTGCGGAAATTTACTACTTGATAGTTTATCTAATCACGTTGAATGCATTGACAATAAAATAGCTTTATTTTCAACTGTGGCCTTCCTGGATTGTGTTTATTTCAAACTGCAACTGAAATATATGATTTCTCGATTAATGGTGACGTCTGTCTTCAATTTGCATTTATAAAACAAGACCAATATCACATTTGTATTCATATGAAATGTGTATAAAATCCAAACATCTGATTTAATCAAAACCTAATTGTTTGATTTTTTTTATGCTCAAAAAATACATTTCATATTGTGCCAACATTCAATATTTATAAAATACGATAACCACATTGTCTGTACAGTCCAAATAAAATGAAATACAACAAAACGTAACATAATATAAAGTGAATTTATGGTTAATATTTCCTAATATGTTAATTTCCTATTGAAAATAAGAGCACAGACACTGGATGCCAACGCTGACTGTTCATCTTTATAAATAGGATTATTTATTGTTAGTAGTAGTATAAGTATGATTGGTATTATTATCATTACTGACGTACGTCTCCATTTAAGATCGATCGCATTGATCTCTATGATGTTGAAGTTTTCCCCCGAGACGTCGCTTCAATCAGAGTGTTAGGAAAACATAACATTCCCACACCAATATATTTATTATTTCATCCGGTTTCACTTTTAAATACAGAACAAGGACGCGAATACAAACGCCTTTCAGAATAAAAGCTTTAAAATGACGAGAGAATGATTTTCGCTCAGGTTTTTTGTTTCTGTGGCAAAAACAGGAAATACATAAACGACTGTCGGATGTCAGAAAAGGAAATATGATGCTCCAGATTTATTTACAGAATAAAACACACACGGCCTAATATACGTCTGCATTCTGGATTCATTTATAAGTGATATATTGGGTTCATTTTCCTTCGTAGAAAAAGCAGTGGGAGGATTGCACACAGGATGCTTTATGAGCATTTACACCAAAACAAACACGAGACAAATCAAATAATGAATATTGTTTCATTTCTAAAACGTTAAAATAATAAGTCTCCTCTCACCTGTAGCGAGGACAGAGCTGTCTGACCCGTACTGAGCTGTGATAAATATGAATATATATAAAAAATAATCCATCAGCCTTCTGTGACCTGTATTTGTAAAATCTTTCACATTAAATCACGAGAGAGAACAATAATGTTCTATAAACAACACAGATATTAAAAGTGTCTGGATTAATATTCAAACCGTGTATTGCTGATAATATAATGATTAGAAGAAGAATCAATAGCAGCGCGTGGAGAACGTTTTAGGAGAGAGACCAAAAATGAAATGTAGAAAATAGTTCAACATCGCCACCAAGTGGTCGACATATAAACTGCACGCAGAGATTTGACTGTTGTTTAATGAAAAAAAAGGTTTTATTGTTTGTATGATACAACATTTCAGTAGTCAATCAATCAATCAATCAATCAATCAATCAATCACACTTTATTTGTATATAAGTTATTGTTCAAAGTCAGTGGCGGCTGGTGGAACATGTTCTCTGTAGGGCTGTTCCACATCCAATCAATGTCAGCAAACATCCCAGAATGATTTAATGTAAAAACATTAAAGTATCAAACACGTATTACTACTTTGCAGTTCAATATTTAACCTTTATTCCTACATGAAAAAAAGCATTAAATAACAATTTGATAAACATGTCAGGACTTCTTATTTTAGTCTCAGTATAGTATAATAATATATATATATCATATAATAATATTCACTATAATATAAAACACATACACACACACATACATATATAATGATGTATTTATAACTATATATCATGTCTCAGCAGGTGCTTCATGTCCGTGCTGGATCTGTCTCCGTTGTTTTAAAAAGCTAAATAAGTTATTAGATGCCGTCATCCAGCTAGCCAAACCTGTCAGGTGTTCAGCTAGTGGAGAAGCTTCATGTACTGCTTCCCTTTCCCGCTAGTCTGCTGTCTGATTGTGAGGTCAGGCTGATCTGATATCAGCTCTTTGGCCTGAAGTTTCTCCTCAAAGTTCTCCTCTCAAACCGGTCTTGGGGTACATCCCAAGTCTCTTATTTGTCATTTCCAACTTCTGGTTCAACCGAGGATCGCTTCCGGTTAAGGAAGTTCAACTGGAATCGAGGAAATGACAATTAATTAGTATTAATTAATTAGTGTTACTTAATTGTCATTTCCTCATTTCCTCGCTCCTTAACAACTTCCGGTTCGAGCGAGGATCATTTCCTCGCTCCTCGCTCGAACCGGAAGTTGTTCTGTGCCGCCATATTGACGGCCGTCCCAAAGCTCTTATTTCTGCTCTGAGGATGGAGGAGCGAGGAGGGACGTAGAAAATAAACTGCAATTTCTCGGATCATCAATATCAAAAGCAACCACGAGGTCGAAGGTCACAGCCGTAGTTTCTTCAGCTGTCAAGGCTTTCAAAGGACATTTAAAGCTCACTCAGCTTGCATCTTTTACCGTCACACATCTTGATATTAGTTTGATAAAACAATCAGAGTCAGCTCTTTCCCCAGAGCTTTCGGTCATATCACATGGTATTCATCAGTGTTATGGATGAAATGACTCGCGTGTCAACGGGTCGCTCTCCGTGACAACTGAGCAAACCAGCTGCTGATGAAGACGGAGATTCAGCAGAAACGTTACGGCTGGATTAGTAATTTAATCTGTGGTGGAAATGGAAAATACTATTTCAACATATTTACCTTCAGTGGTTTTCTTCTCATGCAGACCTGAAACATCTGCTGCCATTCAAATACAACGGAGGTGATGTTTACATGGAGTTTGAACAATACGTATGAAAAGTTCCACAAAACCTTTTCCCCGCTCAATACGATATCACTGTTGCTCAGGATAATCTTCTACATTAACAACGTTTTGTAATTTTTTTGTATTTTAAATGTCTCTTCTAATAACCTCCACAGACAACGTTATAGGCCACTAACAGTTTGATCACTTTCATTCATCCGGTTCAATCAGAAGAAGAGCATGTGTGTTTAAAAAGTGTGAAAGGTTATCGCTTCGTGTACTTAAAAACGATTTGATTCTTCAGGAACAATTCTTCAAAATATATCCAATCACTGAGCTCAAGCTTCTATTGATTCCACTTTGTAGAAACTCGCTGAAAACATTCTTCTTTCTTCTCGCTTCTTCTTGTCTTCTCGCACCTGAGGCTTCTGGGTAACGTAGTATTTAGAGCCAGTCATCATATCAGAGCAAACAGAAATAACAAAAACAAAATCATTTCCCAGAAACAAAAGTGAAATAAATAGAACCTGATGGCCACAACATGAACATAGAGGCACGTTTTGGATTTATATGTTGATTAAAATAAAACTCTGAAATGGATATTTATTGGGGTAAAACGCTTATTGAAACCTGCTACTCTCTTAAATTGGCAGCGGAAATCTTAAAGACAAATATCAGAGAACAGAGATCAGGAAATTTAAAAAACAACAACACATAAAGAGGTCGAGGATATGTTGCATGATAATAAATTACAGAACTCGTGCACACGTCCAAACCTCACCATGTGATCGAGCGGAGAGGTAGTCGTTGATATTTAGGGGTCCTCATGCTTCGCTGCTTGTGTCATCGTCCCTTTTGTGCCCCCCATTTGTCACCGCATCACTCAGCGCCCGAGTGGCGGTGGGACAGTTTATATCTCTGCTAAGCTGGCACTTCCAGTTGGCCCCTCCGCCCCGGTCACACTACATTTTGACATTTCTAACGCTGAGCTGACGCTGCGAGCCGGGAAAAAGTGAGCGAGCAGGTAGAGAAACCTCGGACCGGTTCTAAAGCGCACTGTTGGCGGTCGCCAGATTCAAACCCGTTTCTGGGAACAGAAAACTGCTGAAGAATTGTTGCACTAGATGATGAACAAGAACTTATTTTGAAGCACAATGAGGCCCTAAAGTTGGTTTAAATAAAATAATTTCATTACATTATGGTGACAAACGTAACCGCTACGTAAGCGACGTAAGCTACATTTGTGTATTCTTGTTATTTTTAAAGTTGTATCCTTGTGCTTAAATGCACTTATTGTTAGTTGTTTTGGATAAAAAGCATCATGGATGTAAAGTACCGTAAAGTAACCCACCAGTGTCACAGGGCAGGCTGTTCTCACAGAACATTTAGATGTACTCACACACATGAATGCGCTGTAATTGGTAGATATCCCATGACATCTATTTGTAATGTAATCCACGTAATCATAAAACATAATCCCCAAAAACAGCCAGGGCAGTTCACGTCCGGAGAGAAGTCAATGTTGATTCGTCACATAACTTCCGTACGTTAGTAACACCACCGCCGTAGTTGTTTTAACCCAAACTAAAATCTTTTCCTAAACCTAACTAAGTAGTTTTGTTGCCTAGACTTAACTCAGTTGTTTCCTGTGAAGACGGACATTTATTTTGAAAAGACCGTATAACAGGTTTTGCTGACTATCACAGGAAAACACACAAATCTGTTGCAGATTGCAAACCAACTGAACACCGAGAGTGAAAAACTGTTGCGACATCGTTTGCAATGAAAGTCAGACATCTGGCTGTACCACGGTTTGTCCGCTCTGGGCTACCGTAGAAACACGGCGGTGCAACACTGAGGACTCTGTTCAGAGAACCCGCTCCCAGATACAACGGGCAGAAGACATTAGTTGTTAATATTATGTTCCATTTCTGCTAATAGATCCCTGAAAATGCTACAAACCGGACCTTTAATCAACACGTTTCGTCTCAAGTCCCTGTAGACTTTGTCTACGTTAAACTGAGAGTCTGATGTTTCCCTAAACCTTAAACCAACTGCACACCGTCACCACGGGTCACCTCGCAATCTTAAAGAAAGTGACAAATACTTATCCGCTCCAAAATCTCATGGATTATTTCCTGGGCCATGCTACACCCTTCCACCAAGTTTCATAAAAATCACAAACAAACCAAAAGTGAATACAATATCTTCTCTGTGGAGGCAATTAGATGAAGGTAAACATTTTGACTGATATGTTCAGCATCATCGTTCTGAGACTTTCCAGGTGTTACTTAGATCTAACGGCATAATGTACTTGTTCTCTTTACATCCAGACAGCAATCAATAAATAAAACTCTCTGACCGAAAACAAAAGAAAGAAAACGTGTCCCATCAAGCATCTCACTTCAGCGAGCTTTACACTGAGGTGCGGTGGGAAGCTGAGGGTTCAGACAGCGAGCTAACAAGACAAGTGAAAGAAAGGTTCAGATCAAACATGTGGATGTCACTCAGGGTCCCGGCCTGCAGCTCTGATCTCACACGCTCCACGGTCCGTTTTAAAGTCCTAATCCAGGGTTTGACCCTCTGCTGCTGTGGGATGAGGATACCGCCATCGCATCATTATGTCCCGAAGACCTAAATATAAACAAACAGCATCGTCCTCTGTGCACTTGCACTATTTCTGACCCACAATGCACTCGATCTGCAGGTCCGCTGACAGGGACACATTTACACATCATGCTCTCTCCGGACTGGCCCACGTGCCCGGGACTCTACCTGGCTTCAGGGCACGTCCGAGTCCTGGATTCTTCACATCGTGGAGATGGCGAGGACTCCGGAGGTTGGATATTTAGGTTACACCTGTTTCCCGGCTTCAGAACGCCTCTCTGAGTTCTGCAGAGGAGCGTGGATGTAAGAACGTATCATTTCAGTTCCAGTATCAATCTCTGTTTGTAAGATTTAGTGTCATTCAGCTTCCGTTGCCAAATTCTCCCGAGTGTTTTGTTGCCTCTATTTTTTCTTCAGGGGTGTGACATTTTCCTCCATATATATATTTATAAATATATATAGTTGCCAGTTTATTAGGGACAGCTAATAAACCAATAAATCAAACCTTGAAGGACGTTTAATGAGGGTTGACATCATTTATATCAACAAGGACAGACTAAATGTACTTATATCACAATACAGCCTCCAAAGTGAGCATAGAGTTCAATCAGCACTTCTCTTTAACAGGTTCAACTAAAGGTGAGTGTGTTTGACACACGCACAGATTCAATTTGAGTATCTTTCTTCCAAGTTATAGCCTTAAAGTATAAAATACTGTATCTGTTCTAAAATAAGCACCGATTGAATATGTTGACACTCCATATGTTTATATAGTGTGATTCTGTGTTATTACTGTTATATCTAATCCACAGCACATATATGGAGGGTTCAAATTAGGAATTGCTGCAACAAATTTAATAAAAACTAATTTAATTTATCTTTTCAAACATTAGCTTTGAGGTTTTAATCAATGTTTTGTTATGATAAATAAATAAATAAATAAATAAATAAATAAATAAATAAATAAATAAATAATATAATTTAAAATGCATCGATGTCTGTCCACATGGTGTGTTCATCAAACCCCTAAAAGCTAAGGTAACACACACACACAACTGTACCTTGCTTCGACTCAGTCGCTGCTAACAGACAGCTTGGTGAGTTTGATTTTATTCTTTGGCGAGATAGCACGGCTCGTATTATACGACGACTTCGACCCGATTGCTCGCATACATCGCCGCCTGTTGTGGATTTTGAATGAAGTGACTACACTTTAAAGCCCCTTGTTTTCATCAGTTGTTAGTTGGTTCACTTTTATTGTGTTGGACGGTGTGTTTGGCTAACAGCTAACAGCTAACATAACTACCGGTACGCACACTGCTGAGTACATCTCCTAAACTCCTAAATCGCCTCTTGTTTTTAAGTTTGATTGAAGTGTGTTTTGCAGCTCATTTGTGTCGAGGCGACGGGTTAATTAACCAATTGTGGTTTATATTCTTGCAACGCAGCAGTGGTCGTCGCAGTCACAGCTGGCGGAGATCTGCACACTTTCCACAAATATTTGGAATATTTTGTACAGTCATCTAAGTGATGAGATAGAATTGATGTCACTGCAATTTAGCTGCATGTATTTGATTTAGAAAGTTAAATATAAACAGTATTTTAAAGTTCAACGCTCATCGTTCAGCTCATTCCCATGACGTCGTGGCTGTGTTTCAGGCAGCACGAGCTAATGACTCTCTATGGTCGCATTACTTTGTCACACATTCCACTGCTGCTTTTGAAGTACTTCTCCATAACAGCCGTGGTATACGGTTTTCTTGAAGGCTGGGTAGGCATGTTGCCCCCCCCCCCGATCATGTCATGAAAGTCAACCCAACTTCATCACTCAGTAATGACCGGAGCGCAGCGCAGGGCTCGGGTTGAGAGTTGGCCCGTCGTGTTTCTGTCTCTCCGGAGCGACAGCAGAGGACATCTTACTTATTTACAACCGGCAGCCGTCCACTTTGCGCACACACACACACACACACACACACACGATGGAACTGATATGTACATCATATCTGATTTAGCTACACTCCTGTTTAGAAAGACAGAGGCGGTGATAAGAAGTACTGAGATCAAATCAAGATGAAATAAAGTGAAAGGCTGCATAAGGACACATATTAATCTTAGACTGGTGTGTGTGTTGCAAGCATGCATGGGGGGGGGGTCAAGTGTGTAATCAGGCCAAGTAAAAGGTCCAAATGAAGACGCATGGTGGCCCAGGGGTCGGCCAGATGCAGAGGTGGATAATAGATTAGTGAAGATCAGTGCGGCTGTTTCCTGTGAGGAAAAGCAGAGCAGATCTATCTTCCATCCTCCGTCCCCACGGCCACCCAGGGACCACTTAAAGGAAAAAGGTCTAAGTCTGATGTGTAAATATCTTCAGAAGGGATTTGTCTGAGAGGAAAGAAACATGGATGAACCATCACGGGTCGACCAGAACAAAGAGAAGAGCGGTCTTTGTAAAGCGCTGACCTGCAGAACTGTTTAAAAAAAGGTTTAGCAAAATAAACAGCTACACAGAAGTTGTTGCAGGACTCCTGTTACATGTTGGCTCCAGTTTGTGAAAGTCTCAAAGTAAATCTTTAGGTAAAGGAAAAGTTCTGGAAACAAGTCGGCTCAGAGACGCTGCAGCTTTGTTCTAATCTGTTTCCAGATTGATGCTCCGCTGCAGTGTCAGCAGATTTAGATCTTAATGTACTTTTATTGCAATCTCTGGAAGTGCTGAACAAAAGCACGCATGCATGTATATATTCTGAAATAGGTTTACTTAAGTATTTTAAAATGTAGAAAATCAATCCTGATGTAGACATCTTGAAGTCTATCAAATGTGAATCTAAAAGGCCAAAAATGAGACACTCAATGCAAAATCGCTCACTCTTAATTAAGCCTCATCTATACCTCTGTAGAAAAGCTTCCTCAGAGCGTTGGAAATGTTTGCAGAGCTCACAGAGAACATGTGACTCGGGGCCATGCACCTGCAGACATGCCAGAAATGTTATTGGACATCAGAGCCGGGAGGCGGGACTCCTGCCTCACTAAGGATTTCAAAACAAAAAACAAATGACATGCTACGTGCGATCTGTTGCCCTCCCTTGAGAGATGCACGTACAGGCTTCTAATCCACTTCTGTTGTAACGCATCACTGAAAACCTGCAATCAACTGTTGATTCATAGATATGAAGTTGGTCAAGATTTTTAAGTGTTTTTTTATGTTTATGTTTCAACCAGCGAAGCACGGTATCTGAAGAATGTGTTCAGCAGCACGAATGTCACAAAGTCAAATTCCAGCAGAAGCACACAAACGACCGCCGGGCAACAAGCTGCAGCTCCATTCCTCTCTGCTGGATGAGCTCCAAGTTTAGGGTTGCGATCAGCTGCTCTCAGCTGCTCTCAGCAGGGAGCTGCAGACCTCCAATAAAGCCTCCGCAGGGAACATTTCATCACCTGAAGTCCAGAAGCGGGTCGATTGCTGCTGCTGTTGTCTTGGCTGTGTGAGTGATGCACTGTTTCCTGCTTGTGCTGTGACTGATTCTCGCTTAGATTTATCATTTTAATGATTCTGAGAGCAAGAGACTCAAACGCAGGACTCAGAGCAGCTGAAAGCAATCACTCATTTACTTGTCAGAGTTCAAAGCAGTAATTGGCAACAGGTAATCAATCAGAGAGGGCAAAGACTGGGTAGTACATACAGGCAATGAGTGGAGGGAGAGCATCTCTAAAGCATGGGGAGATGATGAGGAAATGGACAACAGGTGTGCTGGTGAGAGAGGGGATCAGGTGACTGGGATTGGGCAACTACAGGGCAGGTGGATGCAGCCCAGTGTCACAGCGGTTTGTGAATTAGTTGAGGAACGCAATCCACTGGTTTTGTGTACAGGGACATGAGTTGTCTGTTTTCTTTTTGTGACAAAAATAATGCCAATGGAAAGTCAATTAGGAGCCTTATTCATGGCGGACACGCAAATGAATACATCCACGTCACTAAGCAACAGTCAGAGCAAGTGACGTGCTTTATATTATCCAAAAAGATGACTTTTGGTGGCAGGGAAGGGAGGTGGACGGGTCCAACAAACAGGACTTTAAAGCAGAAGAAGTTGTGGTTTTATAGTTGGTTTTGTTGCCTAAACATAAACCTAACGGTACGTAGTTATTTTAAGGCCAACCATGATGGTTTTCCTGACTCAAACTAAGTGGTTTTGTTGCCTTAACCCAGTGGCGGGCCGTGCGTTTTATACCCGGGCCTTCTGTTCTGTCCTACTACACTTGAGCCATCTCCTAATAAGCTCATTATGTTTCTAGGGGTGTAATAATACACGTATTCGTATTAAACCGTTCGGTACGAGGCTTACGAACCGAACAATACGTCCACAAACCAATGGGTGACATCACGACGACGACCTCCACTTCTTATATAGAGGGCATGGTTGTAACTTTAAAAAAGGTCTCTTGCTGATGGTGGGAAGCGCTGATGGGAACGTATCTGTTTGTGGATTCAGTGACATTTCTTTTGTCAATCAGCTGGCAGTAATTTGTTTGCATGGATGAAAACAGCCTCTTCACACTGCAGGGCACGTCTCCGTTCTCGTACAATAAACACTGTAAATCATATACGGACAGGGCCGATGAATATGAAAGCAACTTGGCTGACCTTTTTAGCCGCAGTAGAAGTCTGACGAACTTAAAAAATTGGGTGGCCAAAGAAAATGTACACACAAACTAAGCGTGCTCGAGACATTCGACTCCCACAAAAGGGCTCAGAGAGCAAAATAATATACAAAGATCTGAGGCACAGCTCATTAGTCCTGACCCCATACATGCAGGACAAGCAAACGCTGAAACTAAATCATTTGTCCACATCAGTGCAAGTATGAAAACCTGCTCACTGTCAAAGAGGAGCTTTGTTTCTGCCATTTACAACCTTACAACCTTACCTTAAGTATCCGAGGAGCTCAGCAAGAAGCACAGGCTCTTTATAAGAAGGGGACGGAGTCGTCACGACGTTGGTTTGTGGACTGATTTATTGAAGCGATTTTGCCGTCACCATCTTTGATTACGGCTTTGGCCATGTTGCTGTTTTTTGCAGCCGATAAACCTAGTGACCATATTTGGAATTTGGAGGAGTGAGGTAGTGATGTCGTGGTCATTTCACATATTTCTGTGAGATCAGGGTACCAGAGTATATTATCCAAAGCTGAATTGAGACGTATGCTGGTGTTAGACAGCCCAAAGGGCTTTATTCTAAAATGATGACTCTGCAGACTATTTAACACCACAGGACATCAGAGGAGTATCGTCATTATGTTGATGATGGAGGCCTTGGCCGGTCACGGGTTCCCACACGGCGCCCTCGACCCTCAGATTGATCACCGTCTCCGGGCTCAGACGGTTCAGCGCCGCAGCAGAACCTTCTGTCTGCCGTTTGCTTAGACTAAAAAGCTGCTAAAAGCTGGGATCAATGGGGCGGGGGAATCAATCAGGATCATCCGTGTTTACACGACTCAGGAGGATTACCTCACTGTTACTGGAGTGGCCTCGCAGGAATGACTGGCCGTTAGAACAGTGGGACTAAACACTGCCCTGCTGTTTACATAGAAGGTAACGCGGGCCCGGCCCCGAATCTGTGTGCCAGAGACAATTAGGCCCCCGATGCAGACCGGAATCCACCGCCGGGCGCGACGGTAATCAAATTCAAACATAGCTGGGCCCCGAAAACAATGAGGCACGGGATTACAGCCAATGCATGTGGTGATAGAAAATGAATAAAGCTTAACACCGAGCATGTGTTACAGTGACCAAGACTCAACGTATACAGCATCAGATAGAGGTTTACTTTTAAAACAGTATTTTCTTTCTGTAGAACTAGGAATTGAAACAAGTATGCAGGTATGTTATGATATGTTTATTTTGTGTAACTTTATTTTTAGAATCTTAATTCTATCTTAATAACGATGGACTTCTGTCCATCGTGGGTGAGGGGTCGCTGCCATGTTGCTCTCCCTGAGGTTTCTTCCTTTTTCTCTCCCCTTTAAAGTTGTTTTGGGGAGTTTTTCCTGTTCCGATGCAAGCGTCCAAAGGACGGAAGATGTTGTGTACTGTACAGATTGTAAAGCCCTCATACAAATAAATACATTTCAACATACTGTTGTTTGCAGGAATATACGATGCCAATTTTTCTTTTTTCTGGCGACTGGATTGGCAAAAAAGTGGCCATGCTGAGATCCCTTCTCGTGCGACTCTTCTGTAAGTGGCGGGTGTACTCAAGTGTCCCGGTGAGCCTTGAGGGTGTGACAGTGAGCTGACATGAACAACACCAGGACCCTGAAACTGAAGCAATTATTGCTGACTGAATGTATTTACACCACTTCTCCTTGAAAATGTATTTAGTTTCAGATAAAATGCTGAACTTTAGTGGATCGAAAACGTCTCTAACTCTCAGGGCTCCATTGTTTCTCTGCAGGTTTTGGTTTCATATGTTTAACAATAACAACAACGCTGACTGGATGATTCATGTTTTTGCCCAATCGGACACAGTAAAGACTCGAACCTGTGACCCTCCATTGCCTTGCTGCTATGATGAAAGAATCTCAAATGATTCTTTACTCTGAACCAGAAAAGTCACCTATTATAGTGAAGATGTGTTTTATTTGAATATAATGTCTGTAAATGAATGAACAAGATGATTATATGACAACAACCTAGACAAAAAAACGTTTTATTTGTTAGGCATTTCCATATACATATGTGCGGTTTGTGTTCGTTAGGCATCGTAACCAAGCCAGAGATGATTCTTCTTATAACAATGATAATGTGGAATGACATGAACCAGTGGAGAAATCAGTTTAAATCACATTGTTGAGTTCGGGGAAACTCTTTCAGTGTTTTACTGGAGGACAGTTCTACAGGTCACGTGACTGTCGATGGGACACCGACTGCAAAAAGTGACGTCCAAAATAGTTACTCAGAGGATTTTGAGAAGTAGGAGAATTAAGGCCGAATCTTTTGGGAGAAAGAAAATAAAACAGATAAAGTGACAAAGAAAAAGTGAAGAATTGTATGTTTACAAAATCATCACAATGCCTCCTCTGCCACTGCACGCTGCTCAGAATACCTCAAGCGTGCACACAAGCATGTGGACGTATCAGATGATAAGGTGGACTAAAGCCTATAAATACGGCTGCCTGAGTCTCTCGGTGAGCCAGTGTTTAGACTCCACCTGATGATCTCTGCATGCTGTCCGAACCCCTCCGTCCTTCTCTCCTTTAACGGTTCAACTCTTCTTATATGGAAACAACCGTCGTCAGAAGCGTCGGGTTTTTTCTCCTCATGTGTGAGTTTATCACGTCCTCGATCTATTAAAGAAAAATAAGAAAAAACCGATGTCTCCCTGTGCGTAAAATGCCGCGCTCAGTGCGTCCTGGCGCGGACGACTCCTTGGAAAATGTGCGGTGTCAGTCGCGTTTCCTTCACGCCCCGCTGCTGCGGGTCGGTGCTGAGCAGGAGTGGCATCTCGGCGACAAAATCCGGACGAAAGAGCGTCCTTTAGAGCTTAGGCATGCATCGAGCAGTGAGATCATTGGCGTTATAAATATCCCCGTGCCAGCAGAACTGCTCCAGCTCCTGCAGCCGGGGTAATGCCCAGGAGCGCTGCACGCGTGTGTGTGTGCGTGCACAAGGTTTTGTGGCGCCCCGGACCAAAGAAAAATGCTAGAAGTGGCCTAGCGAGTGTCTCCTTTTTGGAAGAATGAATGTTCCTCTTTACCTTCTGACCGTCGCTCACTTGATTTGCGCCGCCGGAGCAGAGCGCGTCTCTCTGGAGCGCCAACTTCTGGAGGAGGGGATCCGTTCGGGGCGCAGGACGTGCAGGCTCTACTGCAGGGTTGGCATCGGCTTCCATCTCCAGATTCATCCCGACGGCAGAGTCAACGGCAGCCATGAGCCCAACCAGCTGAGTAAGTCTCACGGCGTAACATAGCAGCAGAACTCCTAAATTATACACGTACTCTGACGCGCAGATGAATCCGGCGCGTCTCGCCGAGAACGCGCACTTTGAGCTGCGTTCGCTCTTAATTGATCCTCTCTGTGTTTAGCAGTTGCAGCTATTTAGAAGTTTTAACTGTGCTGATTTACACAGGAGGAGCGTTGAGGACCGCGCGCCTAAACTTAGTCTGCCTGACCCCGGTGAGGTATCTGGTCCACGGGCCTTGTTTGTGTCGGCAGGTAGACTATTTGTGGAAGTGACAGGTGCAGCAGTGACAGGATGTGTTCACGATCAGCACCACTGTCATCACAGCGCTGCAAAAAATAGCCACCTTACAAACCAAGCTATTATCTACTCGTGTCTATTATTTTATACCTTCAAAACTAGTAAAACATATAGTTTGTTTTTCATGCAAATTCAATGATTTTACCTTTTTTGTAATGGAAAAAAAGTCACAAATAAAAGGCAATAATAAGTTGTTACAAGTACAATATTGTGCTCTGTGTGCATATCTTTTCAGCTATAAGATGAATACATTGATGTACTTCGCAGTGCAGAAGGCTGGAGGCTGTGACGTTATAGTGTCCACAGTGATTTGATGTGTATCAGGGTCCATTCATTAAGCAGCAACAACGTAAGGTTTTGGGCTGTTTTTTAGGCTGTTACTGCACGATATAGACATCATTTTATCATATGTTTTGTTTATATATTATTCTATTTGGATGATTATCACGATATATATTTAATAATAATAATGTTCAATTTACTGGTGTTTTTCGTGACCAACTCTTTATTGGTTTTCCCCCTGTTGCATTCGTTGCGGAGGTTTGAAACCAAGTAACTAAAATATTGCGTCGACATAACACATCTACATCTATTCTATTATCACATATGTATTATAAAAGAACATTCACATAGTGACATGAAATATACAAACACATGTTGTTTACAGTTTTAAGAGTTTTCTCCTCAAGACAGAACCCTGAAGAAACTCGAAATGTAATCATTATGTATTACATACAATTATATATTTTGATCATATCCAGTAAATACGATACTTTCTGTTGTGCGTCTACTTTGGAGCATGTGCAACAGAGACTACTGGCAGCAAAGTTGCTTCACTCCCGGTTAGCCCTCTATTCTAACTTGAATCTAATACATCAATTGTTCGGCTCTTCTAGAGTTTACAAATGTTATCAGAACCGGATCGATCAAATTGTGATGGAGGATGAACGAGTCATTTCGTGGGACTCAGAACAACACAACACTGTGACGGAGGCTTGTAGAGGAAAACAGATACAAAAATAACTTCATCAAAAATAAATGTCATGAATTCATCACCGTCACTGTGAAAGATGTTATCATGGAAATATGTTTTATCGACCAGCTTTAGTCTGATAGCGGGATTCAAGATCAAACGTTCAAAGAATCAACATGATAATAATGTTTGTAGATAAACACACAAAAGCAATATCTGCCTCTATATATATATATATATATATATATATATATATATATATATATATATATATATATAAAGTGAGGAAAATTGAAATATAACCTGAATAAGAAAGAGCAAACAGAGAAATGTGAGTGTAGCGAGATCATTTCCTCTTGTATCAAATGCAAATGAATCAGTTTTGAGATTTTCTTACAACAAGTGATAAAAAGATGAGATTTCACAAGAGGAAACAGTTTCTCTCCATTTGAAAACATTATCTCTGAACTCAAAACAGAAAATAAGACGAACACTCAAAACATTTCCATAAACTCAGATGTGAACATTATTCCACAAACATTCCCTTTGGGCTGCATCCATAAGACATATTATGAGCACCAGTTGTGACTGGAAACGTTTCTTTAAAACTTATATATTAACGTTTTAAACCCCAAAGCTTTGACCGTCCCGTGCGTGAGTCCTGTGTCCTTTCGGCCAGAAGTCATGAATCAGATTCTCAGTTGTTCGTCTGCACCATCAGATCCCTCGTCGCTCCTCCTCTGCCGACGAAACAGCCGAAAAGCTCCCCGTGAAAGTGCACTTGTGCCTCCATTTCATGGTCCCCTTTAGAAGACTTGTCAGGTTACATGGATTTCAACGTGGCAGCCATGAGGCTTTGACAGCGCTGGAGACGAGCTGGAGATGAGCAGGAGACGAGCTGGAGACGAGCTGGAGATGAGCTGGAGACGGCAGGGCGTCTCAGATCTGTAACATGAAGATCTGTTTAACCATCACGCTGCATTTCATATCGCTGAATACCTCGGACAGTTAATACACGTACTTCTACTGCTGAGACGTTATTCATCTGGGAAAACACTTGAGTTGACTTTGACTTTGACTGGGATTCTTAACTGACCCTGGAGCTGTACAGCAGGCAGATGGATTTATCGGCTTGACAATATCGTGTCAATAATCCAGCCTGTGTTGTGGTCGTTCCTTTGAACCAGTGCATTGATATCATGCAAAACAACAACAACAACAGACTACGCTCGTCAATAGTCTGATTTAAGTGGCAGGTTTACACAAAGGCCCAAATGTTGGAAAAATAACCGACTGTTGTGCATTCTTTGGGATCCGAACTCGCTTTACAATTTCAAGAATTATTTGAATAGAAAAAGTAAAAAGAAAAGAGAAAAAGTACTGATGCCCAGATTATATTTGTATTATTACGAAAGACAAAATGTTTGTACTGGACACATGATAAAAACAAAAAACAACACAAAACTACTTGGTTACGTTGAGCAAAAGAAAAAATCACGGTTTGGCTTAAAAGCAACAGAATTGAAAGAAAACAAAACTGCAGAAGTACTTTGCTTCACACGGGACGTGAACAGCCTTCTCCTGTGTTTTTCCAGGAATTTGTCAAATGTCAGAAGTAAATGTTGGCCACAACAAAAAAGCATTCACCCCGAAGCGTAATTCACAATGCAGTTTCGTTGTATGGGAACATGATCTGTAGGAGACCAGGCTGGTGATCCTGCCTCTGTGAACTCCTCTGTGAACGGTCCACCCTGGTAACTGTGCCAGAGAAGCTTGACGTTCCTCCTTGAAGAGCGACGAGATGTAGCAAAACGACAAGAGGAGTAAAAATGCACCCTGTCGTCCATCACTCATCAGAGCGTGTTGTTTGTCCTCCCAGGTGTCCTGGAGCTCTTTGCCATTTCTCAGGGGGTCATCGGCATCAAAGGGGTCTACAGTAACAGATTCCTGGCCATGAATAAAAGAGGACGGCTCTACGCAACCGTGAGTATCCCGCATGCCTCGCAAACTCTTAAACTCACCCTCAGCACATTCATACTGCTGACTGTGCAGGTCTGCTGCAAGCCATTTTGAAAGGACACTTATTTGCACTTAACAAGTGTTGATTGCAAATGTTGTTGTCCAATCAAACAGAAGAAGTAGACCTTCAATTGTTAGATAATGGGTTTAAAGAAGCACTATTTGGTGGTTTGTCCAGACCTCTATCAGACTCATCCTGACCTCTTACCTCCTAGATACAAATATATGTTTAGCTGCTAAATGCTCCAACTAACTAAGTATATTTAAGTTACTGTGAGGAACCTTTATCTGGTTCTGAACCCGTCTCAGTTTAGTCGGAGTCACCGGGTCGGATTCTGGTGAAACCAGATGAAATCATGCAGGAAACTCTTCCAGCTCAGACTCCAGCGGGGCCTCCAGCACAGACCGGTCCACCGTGGACAGACCCAGATCCTCCAGCAGAGACCGGTCCACTGTGGACAGACCCAGATCCTCCAGCAGAGACCGGTCCACCGTGGACAGACCCAGATCCTCCAGCAGAGACCGGTCCACCGTGGACAGACCCAGATCCGACTTCACCTGCAGCCTTGGACCTGCAGTCGGAGCTCCGGAGGGAGGAGGAGAGCTCAGCTCCCGGCAGCAGCGTCTCCTCCTCCGCCTCCTCCTCCTCTCTGGGAGCCAACACCAACACCACGCTGCTGGAGACCCAGGAGGTATTGCTGGACCCGCTGGAGGGAAGGGAGGCAACCAGCACTGAGAGGAGCAGACTGTCAGACCCTGCTGCAGTAACATGAGAGGTTTCCTGAAGGGAGTCTGGTGCTCAGAGACACTACAGCTTTAGTCCACAGGGACCAACAGAATCAACACAACATTAAAGTTCCTCGTAGTAGCTTTAAATACAGTTGGAGGCTATAATAAGAGGGATAACATTATGTCAACCTTTACCAGCAACAACATTAAAGTGATAAACAGATGAATGCATTAATAATAATATAATATACTTTATTCTGTAATGGGCCATTCTACATGGACATACTTTTGGTGCTGACCCGTGTTGATGCTGATACTTTTCTAGTTTTTATTTACTTAACCTCCCAGCTGCCTGCTAGTTGCTGTTTGGGGCGGAGCAGTTAGCTTACATGGTGGTACATTAGTGTACAGTAGGAGTGTACAGCTGGTTTAACAGGGAATGTTGGAGTTGATGAGAGTGCTGAGAATGAATCAGTCAATATGCTGTAAAACCAAAACAATTAGCTAAAAAAGGCTAAAGGGCTCCATAGAGCTGCTAAGTCTAGTGATATTCATTGTCAATATAAAACAAAATATTGATTATTAGAGTGCATCTCTCTGAACTATCTTTTATAAATGAAAGAACACATGTCGATAATGGCAGCGTCTCTTGTTCAGGAAGTCATTCATGTTGTTTCACTCTGTATGAAAAGTGAGGAATAAGAGAAGCTTGAGAGAGAAGCTCCAATCGTGTGTCAGTTCCGGAACGCCATTGGACGCATCCCGCCGAAAATCCGACACGCAAAACTTAGTTTGAAGCCTACTGACGACTGTATTGGCTTTTCTGAGCTTCCAGCTGCTTCTCCTGGTCAGATCATTTTTGTTACATGCTGCTCTCAGAGATCACAAATGGATCTCCTTGCTCAAAGTATATTGTCCTTGTGTCTAATCAGACCTGCTGCCAGAGTCCACACCTGGATCTGCATCTCATTTGCAGATGACATGATGCTCTTCTCTGCTGCAGCCCAACTTCTTTTGGGCTCTATTTCTCCATCAAAACGTTGCAGCTAAATTTGTCTTATTTATTAGCTTGTGGAGCTTTGCATCTGTGCTGTGAAACAAAAATCCACCAAATCTGACATCAGCATGTCACGGGCATACTGCTGTAATCTTTAGCCACAGTTTTCGAAGACTTTCAAATCCCCCCAAACACACAGTAAGCCCAAATCTGCCCACAGCAGCTTGGCCTCGCCCCGCCCGCAAGCAGGCGGGCCAGGGGCCAGCCAGCCGGCAGCCGGCCGCTCCGACGAGTCGTCTGCGGGAGCCTTGGCAGGCGAATAGATAGAAGCGGCTCCCCATTAGCATGTGTTAATGGGAAGAGCAGATTAAGTCCTGTCTGGGACGGCTGATAATATACAGAGTAGTGAGCCACAAAGTGGAGATCAATATGTTGAGTAAACAATCAGCCCGGGCGAGCAGCAGAGCCGGAGAGTCTGTGAGCTGCTGCACGCTCAGCAGCGGGGATGTTTTTGCCCCTCAGCCCCCCTCAGCCCCCCTCAGATCCCCTCAGATCCCCGGTATTGTTTCATGAAACCCCGTCAGCGGGGAGCGATATGGCGTCTCTCTCCTCCAAAGTGTGTTCTCAGCCACAGCTTTCTGGAACGGCGCTAATGCGACTGCGAGTCGTCCAGCAGCAGATGCAGTTGTCGCTCCAGCTTATATAAAGGAGGGAATTACAAACTGTCTCGGGGTCAGAGCACAAACAAGATCTAAATATGAACTGAAACTGGGCACTGCAGGGGGGGGTTGCCTCAAACTAAAACCTGATCATGGTTTTGGTTCCGCTGGACTCATTATTTATCCTCATGAGCAATAAAGAAGATCAGCACTGGTGGAGCTGCCTTGCTCAAGGGCATGTCAGCATGGATGGGTAGAGGCTCCTTTGTTTCCGCGTTGAGTCGTCTCTGGTCTGTGATTGGTGATTACTGGATCTTTCTTTGTCGAAGGAGTTTTTCTCCGTGAGAACTAAAACCCTGTTTGCTGAGGATCACTGGTCTAAAGCTCGGCATTAAGTCTGCGCGTACATTTTGTATTTTTTTAAATGGATGTTGATTGTTCCATTTAACACAAACTCTAAACGCTGATAGCAGACTTTTAGACATTTTAAAACTATTGTATCAATGTTTCATGTGCAGTAAAGGAAAGTGGGATGTTTTAATCAGGGCTCTTTTTCTTTGCAGCTTTGATGCTTACTGTAGAAACCTCGCGCTCTGAGAGACTCTCTGGCTCCAAACCGTCGCAGTCGGAGCTTATTTTGTGCCTCCGGAGCAGCTCTGCCTCGGGGAAATATTTGTATAACTAAAACTCCAATCTGTGTCTACAGCTGCACTGTGCTATTTAACCGCCGTGATGATTTGGGGTCTCTGGGGGGGCCACGGTCGGGCTCTGGGCCTCACGTCTGGGGTGTCAGGTGTCACTCTGACCCTTATCTTGTTGCATCGTCCGTCATATCTAATATTCAGATGTTTTCACAGTGGCAATTTATTGGCTGAGTAACGGGCGAGGAGACAGATGCACATTGCTCTGCACGACCTGCTCAGCAGGCCATCGCAAACATAATCTTCAAAAAGGGGAAAGGGTCACCTGCATTTATTGAGCAAACAAAGAGTGAAAGACAGAAATGCAACCACTTGACTGAACTTGTGTTTTCTGATTTATTTATTTATTTTTTAGACATGTCTCAGCTACAGTTTCTCTTGCACCTGTGATGTATTTTAACCCACTTTAAAAAAAAGTGTTTCCAGTATAAAGGTCCTACCAGACTTTAGCGTTAGTCTGTTTGCCGTTAGCATTGTGGGGTTTTGAGTTGCATATTTCAACAAACATTTGATGGATTGCCATTAAAGCGGACATTCATGGTCTCCACAGGATGAATCCTGACTCTCGTGCCACCAGCAGGTCTAACTCGACACTAATCTGAAAATGTCCTTGCTGCATTGCCACACGATTTGGCGCAGACATTCATGGTTCCCAGATATTGCATCTTAATGACATTTTAATCATCCCCTGGCTTTTCCTCTGGTGCCAGCAGCAGGTGAAATGTCTCCACAACTATGTATGGATTGCATCAAAAGTTGCTTCAGACATTCATGAAATGAATTATGATCACCTGACGAGCACCACCATCAGTCAACGTTTAATTTGTCCAATATTTTGGTGTCTGACCAAATATCAGCAAATCTCATTTTTATCGTAAATTCAGATTTAGTTTTTTACATGCAGTTGCTCTAAAACAGCCAAGTCTGTGCTTATCAGAGTAAAATTAAAGTGTGGCTTTAGTTCAGTCTTAGATTTTAGGGGAACTGAAAATAATAAAGAACCATATCCATCTGTGTGCATAGTGAGAATAAAAAGGACACAATGGTGAAGTTATATTATTTGGGTAGAGGAAATATGTAACTTTCCACCACTGCCCTAAGCACA
Organism: Lycodopsis pacificus; assembly: GCA_028022725.1. Taxonomy (NCBI): domain Eukaryota; kingdom Metazoa; phylum Chordata; class Actinopteri; order Perciformes; family Zoarcidae; genus Lycodopsis; species Lycodopsis pacificus. The sequence goes on from CM051692.1 coordinate 12,038,294, forward strand.
GCTTACCCGAGGATCATGGGAAAGGTCCCTTTAAAAGAGTGTGACCGATCCAGCAGGGCAAGAGCAGGTTAAACAGCTGTCCAAGCATTATGATTTTAACAATAAGATCTCTGGAATCTGGCCGCAGCCATTAAATCCTATGAAACCCAGCAGGAGCAAAGCTTTCCCCTGGTATGTGTGTGTTTGTGTGTGAGAGTATTCATTCATTCATGCTCCAGTGGATCTGTTTCCAGATGTGTGATTCCCTGACTGGTACCAGAGCCGGTATGTTGCTCAAATGTAGCGTTCTGTTAAATCACTGCAATCCACCCGTAGCAGTGACTCGGGAGTTCTGTTCAACTTTCTAATCATCTTTAAAAAAAAGACAAAAAACAAACGGCAAGAGGAACAGTCGGTCACTTTGAATAACTTACAGGTTTGTGCTCTGCTGCTGCGCTCTCTTGTGACTGGCATGTTTACCGAACGCTGTAATGGCATCATTTTCTGCTATGCTGCACTCTTCAGCAAAGCAGAACAGTTTGTTTTATTTCAGAATGGCAGGAGGTTATGCAAGGAAGTCGAACTGCGGAGAGAAAAGCCGGCATCCCTGGGTACATGTCAGAGTTTCCCACCCTGAGATATTTATAGACACAAAACGGGAACATTCAATGAATATCTGTGAATAAAATGTGGTCCAGCAGAGTGTTGTCTTTACATTTTTACTACGCATGTTATCGTAGGACACAGTGTCCAGAACAGTTTTTGGTGGAGGACCTTTGGTTCGGTGCACAACTTATTTCAGTTGAAATAGCAACTCAGTTGCCATAAAAATAAAAGTTGGCGTTGAACATTTCATATCAGCCTCGCATCACGCTCGCAGAAACACACAACGCAACGCGTTAGCTTCGTGAAATGTTTGTTTAGGTTTAAACAACAAGGCTACTTGGTTAAGGTTAGAAAAAAGATTGTGGTTTGTGTTGAAATGCTATCGTAACAACAGTTACTAAAATAACAAACCGCCCTCAGCAGACTTCTTACGTAACATTACGAACTAGCTTAAAGACGTTTCTTTCTCCTGGGTGAAAGTCCTGTCGAGAAACGATTGGATAGGTTTCGGCAACACAACTACTTGGTTAAGGTTAGAAAAAAAAGTTTGTGTTAAGACAATAACGTACTATTGTGAATAAATAACAACCGACCATAGCGGACTTTCTTAAGTAACTCAACGTAACAAGCGCAAAGTCAACTTTAACTATTTCACACGAGACACGAACAGCGGCGTCCTGGGTTAAAGTCCTGTGTTTGTTTGACCCATCGACCACCCCAACCTGCCCTTAATGGACTTTCTCGCTACCACGTAGCTTTCAATAACTGTCGCTACATACACATCACTTGCTGAGCCGAATGCAACAACCTTCTCTCAACTGGGCTGGAAATAGCCTCCCATAGCCCCTGTTTGACATCTTTTATGTTTCTGAGTAAATAAAAGCGACGCAACCTGAGTCAGAAACCATCATGTTGCGTCTCTGGAATAAGAATATTCCTCCTCATAGCATCGCCTTAGTGATACCTTCACATTTATTTAGTTAATTGACTAAATTCTGTTTTGTCCGTTGCTTTTGTAGCAAACAAGGTGATCAGTGTGTCTTCACTTAGAAGGTCTTCGTGGATGAAGCTGATACACCGACCATAGTGAGTCTTTTGACCAGTCTGCTCCTGTCAGTCAAAGCATCTCTGAGATAAGGGAAGTCTCCCTCTGCACATGAAAGACAAATCTCCTGTGATATTCGAGCGGTGTCAGTTTTACAGCAGCTAACGATCGGATCACAATCAGACGGCGTTATGTTGAAGAGCGATGAGCAAACACAGGTTGAGATAATAAGGAGTTTGAGGTTTCCCCTCTCTGATCCTGATCCGTATAGTTTCACAAAAAGGATCAAACTCTGTGTGATTACAAATTCAAAAACTTTTAGTTTTTTCCCTTAATTTGTGGTCATTACATGCACCAACCGGTTCTTTACATTAGAACACATTATGTGTCTGTTCTGCATCATTTTCTATTGAATTGAAGTTGAAAACACTTTCATTTGTAGTAATTGTAGTCCAGTATCGTGTTCTCAGCAGTGGAACATGTGGAACAATTTACAACTTTCGCAGGTTTTAAGGTTTGTTAATCAAATATGAATAAAAAATCAAATCAATGAAAACCAATGAACGACTGCGATCCATTCCTTCTGCTCCATTTTCAATGTCAATATCTCTCTCAATATCATGCTCAATATTACTTTTATATTTTAGTTTTCATTAGGCACCGATGCTAGTATCACTTCTTATATACTTTATATTTTTACTCTTATTGTCGTAATTTACTTTTTCTATTTCAGTTGAATTTTTTTACTTTATTTATTTGCCTTACTCTTCTTGCTATTGTGCTCTATTTTGCAACGGTGTCAGTATTATTTCTTTTACACTTAATAATAGTTTTTCTATTGTTCATATATGTTTATATTATTCTGTCGTAATCTTTAATGAGACTCTGGAACAAGAATTCCCTTCGGTGTTAATGAAGTTCTATTTGATCTTATTAGATTAAACACCCGTATATTTCCTTTCTCTTGCAGGAATGGTTCACAGACGACTGTGAGTTCAGGGAACGTTTCCAGGAGAACAGCTACAACACGTACGCCTCGGTGATCCACAGGAACCACAGGACCGGTCGCGACTGGTTTGTGGCCCTCAACAAGAGAGGGAAGGCCAAGATGGGCTCCAGCCCGCGGGTCAAACCCCAGCACGTCTCCACTCACTTCTTGCCCAGGGTCGGCCTGCACGACAGGAGCGAGCGAGGCTTCACCATCACAGACAGGAGCACAGAGAGGAGGAAAGCCCCGCCCCCGCCGCCTCTGCCGGCCAATCCTCCTTTGGCGAAGGCCGTCCAAACAGGGCCGAGACGAACGCAGGTCAAGTACTGGCCCAAGTACCGGTTCGGATAGATGTCAAAAGGATGGGGCACAGAGTTCATAGACGCTGGACATACAAGTGATGGACGTGCCCCAAAAAACTTTGTTCGCGTATGACATTCAAAGCATTCCGAGTATCTATGTGTGAAAAACCTCAAAGGGCTGCCAGGTTCAGCCATTGAGCTCCGCTCTGCTGAAGCTGTGGGCGTAGTTGGGAGTTTCCACCTGAGTGGAGGATGCTCTGTCCTGTTTTATGCTATCTTTTTGTGCACATGAACATTTTCTTTAAAATCAGCTAAAGCTGAAATCCATAACTTTTTTTGCCTATTTTAGGTGAGAAATTCTTGAAATACTTTCTGAATTATACATCAAAGAGGGAACAGTCGTCCACGTTCTTTTACTATCTTGTTTTCTACTGAAAATCTCCTCAACTGACTTTGTAGCGTCCTCCGTTGGTTAGGGACTGTACACATTGTTTTGAGGTAAACATGGACTAGAACAGGGGAGGGAGGGGTTGTGTAGTGTTTTCTTTTCGCCAGAAGCATATATACTGATCTATCTATTTATTTCTTAAATATCAAAACAATAATCATAATAAATGTGTTTTTTTTGCAATAAGCTGAAGACAACAATGACGTCTTTGCATCAGGGATGTATTTTCCTCAGTACAATCAATAAGCAGCTGACACAGACACAACTTTTCTTGCTACCTCAGGAGACGTATAGAAGGTATTGATATTGCTGGAGATGCGTTCCTATTATTAGAAAGTGGAAAAACAAATGGTACAGTGCCTAAAAGATCGAAATTATGCACCACGGTAGAATAGGATGACTCAGAGTTATGTTGTGTGCATCAGCTCTGGTTTGAACGGATTTATTAATTCACTTTATTTTATATAAGAATAGTAGCTCCGTCTGTTATATTTAAATAAGACAGTTTAAATAGCAGCGGAAACGTTTAAATACACCTAAAATGAGGAGAATTGTTAATTTGCAGAACTTCATTGGTATTGTCATCCAGAAAGCTAACAAGTCACATTTCAAAGCGATGGCAGCACATTCTGTCGACACTGAGTCCAACAATCTCTGAACATCTGACAGCAATCCACTAAGAAGATGGCAAAAATATGATTAGCTAAACAACAAATAGGTTATGGATTTCAGCCTTAAACACTGAACGATAATTAAATTCAGACGTGAAAAGCTCTCACACCTGGCTTAGAAAGTGCTTCAAACAATGTCTCCTGCCTGAACACACACGCCGACCAACTGTCCCTCTGCTAACACCAGACTTGTGATAATCAACGTGAAAACAAGAACCCCCCCCCCCTCCTGGACAACTGTGAGGGATCAAGGAGAACCATCAAAACTATCATTTCAGCAACCGGCTGTCCCCCCCCCCCCCCCCCCCCGTAAAATCCAGAGTCATGACCTCACGGCAAAGACGGCGAGAAGGAGCGGCCATTTGTTTTGGGGAAAGGTTGGAGCAGAAGGTGTATCAGATGGCAAACAGCCGTGGAGTACGGCCATGGAGGAACATGCGGACATCTCTGGGGAGGAAGAGGCAGAGTTTGGCCTCCTCAAGGGCCTGAACTAAAAATTAAACTCTCTTTTATTTCATTGTTTTGTTTAATTAACTTGTGCTCTCTTTGATCATGTTCCTCTCTCAGAACCTGTGTTAAGTTATGGGAAAACCTTCCAAGATGCAATCTCACAACGTATGTCACATTATGTTTAGACAGCTGAGATACAATCTCACATCTCTGCATAATGTCTAATAAGCCTGTCCAACAAAGAGTGAACATATATAGAGTTCATGTTTATATACACTTTGTATTTACACTGCAATCACCACAGCAGTGAGCACTAAAAGGCTTGTTTAGGATTATGAATTTGGAGCATTTTCTCATGTCTTCACTCATTATTATGGTGCATTTTTTAATTCAAACGTTTGTATTCGACAGTGTAACCCGGAGTGATTTACATGTAGGGTTCAGACTGTGCTAATAATCTGCTCCCACGTGTGCCGTGTGTTGCGAGTAGATATGCAACGGCCATTGTGTGTCCAATGCGCCGCTTAACAGAAAGTGTTGCTCATCCGCATCTTGAACCACATAAGCCAGATAATATGCAAACAGACAATCATGTGACAGACTCATACCAGTTATTAAGAAACGATGGAAAAACAACTATCCACCTTATCAGACTAGACATTATTTATAAGATGAAAAACAAAAGCTTGTGAAGATTACAATGAAATACCTCAAGGGGTCAAATTCTTCTATTATAAGGTTAAGACACAAGTATATATATGTATATATATATATATATATATATATATTTATATATATATATACATGCTCCGGGGCTCTTGTAAACGGTTTGTTTTCTAATGATCTTATGTGATGTCATCAAGTTGTGTTGTCTTCATAAACATCACAAAGAAATATTTTTTCTACCAGATTTTTTTTTATATATATAAAAACATATGTATGAAGCAGAGTTTTATGTAATATGACTATTAAAAATGAAATATATCAGTGGATACCTAAGTGTGAAGCTGTATATGGGAGGATGTGACTCTCTTGGCTCTTTTGTAATTGATGTCATTGCAGGTTGTAAGTTTTGACATTTGTGCAGCGAGTATTTTATTTGTCACTGAAATCCCAAAGAACAGAAGAAGAATCCAGGATCACAGTGGCCGACTAATGAGAGACAGGTGTGTGTGTGTGTGTGTGTGTGTGTGTGTGTGCGTGCGTGCGTGCGTGCGTGCGTGCGTGCGTGCGTGTGTGTGTGTGTGTGTGCTGACAGGACTATTGGCTGATGTCCTCTCAGGTCATTTGGTTGAAACAGGCCTGAGGGCTGATTACTGACCAACATTCTCCATCTTCTTCTGGATATGATGAGCGTGTGGGATTCCTCCTCCGCTGACACTGATGATTCAACATTTAACCTCTTTAACAGTTTGTGTCACTGTGTCACAGAAATAAATGTTTCTTTCTTTCTCCGTGCTCTCTCCCATGAGGAGGTCAGAGGTCAAAGGTTCCGATTCATACGAAGGACGTTTTGATCAAAAGTATCAAAAAATTACATATTCATCAAATAGTACTGGAGAAATATTTAGTGAATAAATGATGTGCTGTAAATGATGTCGTTTTTTTAACATTTAATTTGAGTTCTTGCAGGCCTGGTTTACTCAGGATTTGTTTTTTTTAGCACTATCATGTCTTCATAGTCACACATATTCTTTCACATACACCACTGATGTGATTTACTAGTACAAGAACACAATGGCGATAAAAGGAAGTGGGATGTTTCTAGTTAATTTTTCAAATGTCAGAGTAACTAACCCCAAGAAGAAGTATGGATCGGTTTAAGGGGAAGTCCAATCAGCTCTTCACTGTGAATCCAGAGAGGAGTAATCACCTCCTGGAAGGTTAAACATCCTAGAATCACATCCTCAAGTACGCACAACCTCTCCCTCACTGGGGAACCTGTGTTCATGTCAATAGTCTAAAACTTCTAAAATGACCAAAAACTGTATATTTACATTCTGTGTGAAACACTGAACCTGATCCCTGAGCTCAAGCTGATCCGGCCTGTTTAGCGGCTGCTGTCTGCAAAGTTTGCAGAACAATATTGGACCAGTTTCAGAAATTGTTCTTATTAGTCAGACACAAAAACACTGAAAAAATAGGGTCCAGGTTGAAAAAATAGTGAAGTACCCTTTAATGGAATTCAGACAATTTATCATTGACACCTTTTGAAGCTGGTATTTGCAGTAGATAATGAACAAAAAACAATCAAGTATGCATCCTTTTGTTTTCTACTTATTTGTCATTCTTTCTAGGATTCAGACATAAAACAACAACTGTAAAGGTGAATAAGCAGAAGTACAGTAAAAACAAAACCATCAACGTGATCAGAATTCTTTGATGGACGTTGATTGGACATGAACTCAGAAGTGGAAAAGAGGGAAGAGTTCAACATCGAATAAGAACAACAGAAGTTTTAGGTTTATTACTCATACTGGTGTTAAATAATGAAGTGGGTCTTTATTTCTCAGTGAAACACTGTGTGAGCTCAGAGATGCCGTGAAGCTTGCGTGACGGTCTTTGTTTTGAGTTGATCTTGAAGGAGCAGGTTCCCTCGTTACCCTTCTTTGCCATCTGCCTCCACTTCCGCTCATATTGGCCGTACATTACGTGGCCGTTTCGTGAAAGTACGCTCGTAACAATTTTTTTCTAAATCATCACCTCACTTTCAGCGGACGTCATTGCAGAGCCATTAAAAGCCACGCTGAGTGAGAAAATTAAACAAAATTATAATAAAAGATGATAATGACAGCCAAGAGTCACAGTGTTCCTGTAGATGGAGCCGAGAACATTCCCACTCAACATTTGACTCTGTATTCTACAGTCAGTAAAGGTGCCAGGTGCCTATAAGAACATCTAATAGCTGTTTTGTAACAGTTTGTTTATGTATTAGTTTTCATGTCTTTCTTGTTTTCGCGGTTATATTACACATGCACACACACACACATGCTCACTCACACTGGACACAATTACATTATTATTTTTTTCTTTTCTTTCTTTCTTTGTTTTGTTGTAATGTAATGTCTTATGCATATTTTATTTTTCTTTGTAATTTTGTAAAATTTGAATATTATATAGGTGGAGGCTTCAAATAAGCCAAGTTGGCTTTCTGTCTCTTCCTGTGATTCATTTATTTATGTTATGTTTGATTTTTTTAAATTGTGTTGTTTGAATTGTGCAAAATAAATAACTCTAACTCTAACTCAGGTATAGTCTCCATTTTCCAGGATGTAGGGATTGACATCATGTCATCAAGTCATCAGTGCATAGATAGATAGAGACAGTAGATAGAGACAGTAGAGAGACGGTAGGTAGATAGTTGGATTTGTTACTTTGAACTTAAATGAGGTAAATTCAATGCTTTACATAGGATAGGATGTGAAGGTCTTACATCAGGAGGTTTGGCCCCTCTTTGTTCAAGGGCCCGAAGCAGAAGTCTTCACAGGTCCAAAGCAAACCTCTTCTTCAAACAAGAGACGCATCAATACGTTTAAGGACAAATCTAAAAGCACAGTTACAATCAGTCTGAAATAGACTCAAACTTCTGTGGACCCAAACAGAACTAAGCAGAGAGGGCACAGTGGCAATAGCAACGGCTTAATGCACCACCCATCCATCCACAATGGCAATAGGGACACCTTCATCACCACCAATGAACAAGAACAAAACTTTGTATTTCAGTTAGCAGTTTAAACTTCCAGTCTCCTACTAAAGAACAGATTTTCCAGTTTCCCGCTCTCTCTCTCTCTCTCTCTCTCTCTCTCTGTCTCTCTCTCTGTCTCTCTCTCTCTCTCTCTCTCTGTCTCTCTCTCTGTCTCTCTCTCTCTCTCTCTCTCTCTCCTCTCTCTCTCTCTCTCTCTCTCTCTCTGTCTCTCTCTCTCTCTCTCTCTCTCTCTCTCTCTCTCTCTCTGTCTCTCTCTCTCTCTCTGTCTCTCTCTCTCTCTCTCTCTCTCTCTGTCTCTCTGTCTCTCTCTCTCTCTCTCGCTCTCTCTTGATTGACATTAACAGGACAATAAAGTTTCTGGGAAAAAAAAGAAAAAAAGAGTCAGTAGTTAGTGGGCGTTCCTGCCCCACGTCAACCAATCATGTTCGCCGCTGCTGACGTGTGGTTGCTATAGCAGCCTTTGACAACACACAGCGAGCCCGAAGATGGAGTACAGCACAGCCGCACGTGCCCACAGCACTGTGACACAGTTTAAGGTCTACGAAGATTATCTCGACTCCAAAGTCACGCCAGTGGATTTATTTTACTTGAAAGTGAGTCACATTATAAAGAACTATTGATTGTAGCCATGTTTCCCTGTGTCAGCCCGTTCTGCCTTCTACACCACGTAGCATTCACTAAACTCTCAGTTCAAGGTCATCTTTGTGATTATGTAACAGTAGAAATTACAAAAAACACAACTTTCAACTTTACAACATCACCTCGTCTCCTTCTTTAATTCGGCATCTAGCAAATCCCCAACCTGGTAAAACAACACGACATGGTTCAGATATGTTGCTTTCAACAACGCAGCACAAGCTGCACGGGAACTGTTGAGTATGGAGCAAGAAACACGATCTGACATGTTGACTTGTTGCATTTATTTGCTTTTAACTCAACTAAACATATCCATATTGAATGTTGTATCTTTATGATTGTTAAATTGATTTAATGGACGTGTTTGGAGGTGTCATTCTCCTGCACTTTGCTAAAAATGTAATGGAATCTGGCGTATGGTTTCTCTTTATACTCAAAATGACGCATTTAGTGGCAACTTTACCAAAACGTAAATGCAGTTAAAGTGGGCAATAGTAAGCATTTTAACAATATATATATATATATATATATATATATATATATATATATATATATATATATATATATATATATATATATATATATATATATATATATATATATATGTTGTATTTTTTTTTAGACAGTTGTTGTTGGCACGCATTTACTGTTGCAGCGTTAAAGCAGCTGTGGCTAATTAAATGCAGGCTTTGCCATGGAGAAAAGTTGTGTTGGTGTAGTGTTCGTGGTCGCACGCTAGGTGGCAGTCACACACAGGTTTGGTATTGGGGCTTTAAACTAATGGGCTTACCACCAAATCTTATTTAAAATTTCCTTCACTCAAATTTCAAAGCAGTAGAAACAACAAACATGTTGTTAGACGTGATGTTTTGTCTTTAGTGAAGATGTAATTGACAAAGGCCTGAGTGTAATGAATCTATCAAATGGAAATAATGTTTTTTTGTTTTACTAAAAAGAAGTTACAGCTTCATGTCAACAGAGGAGCTTTAAATCACATCTGTATTCTCTGGTGTTGCTCTCTTCTGGTTTTTGTTCTGAAACAGATTCCAACAGGTACACAAATAGAAAACTACAAGAGGCTTGAATTTGAATATTGGGCAATCCTGCTTTTGTCCAGCAGATGGCCCGCTTGCTGACGACATGCTGCTGCAGTGGGCCGCTTTGTTTGAACACCTGTGTCCACACAGAGAAGGGGAACGACTCATATCTGAGCTGATAATCAGCTGCAGTCAATCACTATCAAACTGAATCAGCCCCGTGTTGTGACGCTCCATTCAGCCCAGGTCACCGCCTGCTGATAAAGGCCTGTGTTCTGATGAATTTACTGATTATAAACGTAAGTTTGCTGTTATTCAGGACTTGTCGCACTGTGATAATGAAGTCAGAACAGCTCTTTAAAGAGGTTTTACAATGTTAGGTGAGTGTCCAGGTTCTGGTGTGTCGACTTCAAGAAGCAACTCATTCAAACAGACTTATTCAATGAGCCCTGAAAACGAAGACAATTCTTTTCAGGCCAGTTTTAGGGACCGGCAAATGTCTGAGACTCATTTCTGGTAAGCCACATCAAAGTTGAAGGAAAATATAACTTTTCCTCTCGGGTGCGGACGCAGGCCCCGGCCGCTGGGGATTTTGGGTAGGAGGACATGTGGCCGAAGCTTTGATCTGACAAGCCGCAGGATTTGACAGCAAGATTTGGTTTTTAGATGATGACTTTATGGCTTGGCTTTAATGATGGCGGGTCTGTGAACGGCGATTGGAATATAATGTAGCTCACAGTCCCTGCAGAAGCACCACACACACACACACACATTCAGAAGAGAACTGGACCTGTGCGTGGGCATGAAATCACACTAAACCCATAAAACTAAACTATATCACTTCCATATTTTGGGGAGGGAAGTGAAATAACAACTTTAAACTAAAGGCCAGAATGGTGAGGAGATCCTAAATCTTACTGGCTGACAAAAATGAGTCAGCTGAGGCGGGCCGTTACATTCCCGTACAACAAAAACAACAAAACTGCGTTCCAAATTACTTTTCGTGCATAAAGTTTGCTTTTGACGTAATAAATATTTCAAATGAGCGCGTGGAAGTAAAAACACTCACCCAGAACACCGCTGTTCATGTCCCGTCGAACCAAGTGCTTTGGTTGCCAAAACCTAGCAAAGTAGTTTTGTTGTGTTTTTAGTGTAGTCATTTTCAACCGAACCAAACAAAGTCGTTTTTAAGCCTTTTTTGTTGTTTTGTTTCAATTCACAGCGTTAAACATGTTTCACGTTGTTAAAAACTACGACCGTAATCCGTGAAAAACCACGTTTAATTGAGAGTGTGGTTAAGTTATATGGAAACGTAAAGATTGATCCAGGTTGTCTCTAAAAACTGGATATGAATGCTTCTTTATAACAGCCAGTGATTCATCAATGAGTGGATCAACAGAACAAAACTAATTGTTTTAATCAACTGTCGAGCAAACTTGTGCCAAACGTTCTCGGGTTCCAGCTTCTAAAGGTGTGGAGACGCTGCAGATCGCTGTAAAGTGAACATCTGAAAGGTTTCCGGGCTGTTTGGCAGACAGAAAGGACATCACTTTGAGCTCAAGGAAATTGTTATAGACACTTTTGACTACTTTCTGACATTTAATAGTAATAAAATAAAATAGCACTCTCGTGCCAACATTTTTTTTAAAGATCCAACAGTCTCCAGCCCTGACTGCAGGCCGTATCTCCCCCCCCCCCCCCTTATCCTCAACTGACTCCTCTTGTCTCCCACAGAGCCGGGAGTTGGCCCGTAGGCTGGTGGAGCACGGCCACAGCGGCACCGTCCTGAGCAGGAAGGAATTTGAGGAGACGAAAGCAGCTGAACAGGCTGCCGAGGCTGCAAAGAGCGACACTCTCTACGGCAGGAGCCGGCCGACGTGAGTTCAGTCCTCGCCCGCCCCACCGGTGGACACGTTCACACCGACTCAGGAGACTGTGTTGCAATCTGAGTCTGAATGTGGTCGGTGGATCAATCAGTCGCTGTGGCCGGGAGACTCTCCTGGTCTCTCTGCCTCTCCTCGTTAGTGCTTTTGTGGTTTGTTTGTATTGACTTCTCATGCCATGTGAAAGAATAATATTTGAGATCTTCTGTCTTCTCCCTTGAATTGGTGTGTTGTGGTGGAAGCTGCCATCAGTTTCTGTGTCGGTACTTTCAGTTCCAGACCAGATCTTGCATCTCATGTCGGGTTTATTTTGTAAAACGACGTGACAAAAAAAACAGGCCTTGACATGAATTACCCTCTTTCTTTATTTAGCTTATTATAGGATTCATATTTTTCCTCTACTGTCGAGGTGTTTTGTGAGATTTCAAATTTGCAAGATGTCAAAACAAATGCAGAGTTGCACAATAATGAGGAAACGCCGCTCTTCTTCTGGTGGATTCTGTTGAGCAGAACTATGTACAGGAAATAATGCTGCCTGTGTTCGGACTGAAAGGCGTGTGAGTGGGTGTGGCCGTGTTGTTTCTGGTGCTGGTTTCAAGAACTATAATATTAACCTAGTCTGACGATTGTTGGTCAAACAGTAGAAGTATGTAGGGCATCTCCTAAAGTTAGATTTGCTCACTTTTTTTCCCCTGGCGGTCCGATCCCCGACCCAAAACCCTGATACGACCCTGAACCGTGAATTTTGTGATCCGCGGCACCGACAGGAAGGGAGTTTCTGTTTAGCTTAGCTCAACCACAGCTAATGTAGAGTTCAGGGCTGCGACTTACGATTATTTTCCTTGTCGATCAATCCTCAGATTATTTTCTTGATTCATCGAGTTGTTTAGTCCATTTAATGCTAAACAATAGGGATAAAATGCCGTTCACAATCTCCTAAAGCCAACTGTGACGCCTTCAATTTGCTCGTTTTTTGTCCGACCAACAGACCAAAGACGACTATTACGTATGACGAAGAAAACAGAACTTCCTCACATATGAGAAGATTAACTAAGTGGTTAATTGACTAATTGTTAGATAACCACAGTTTTGCTTTGTGTCGCTAGATGTTTAACATCTAAAATAATGTTCACAACATCTTCTTCTTCCGGCCCTGTGTTTTTCTGAGACAGGATCTCTGTCTCCCTGCAGCGAGCGGCAGCACATAGAGAAACATGTAGAACACTTTTTTTCGGCTGAAGCTCTGCTCTGCTAATCAAGGCATGACAGGTCATAAAGTCTGAATCTTTTATAGCTGCATCCGGTGCGGTAGCGGTCTGAGCAGCTTGTATAATCCTTTTATGATTGCGTTTTTACAAAAGACAGAATAAATGGGAGGTAATTCATCAAAGCCCATGTCCTACACGAAAACAAGGGTTTTTTTCTTTGAACGAGCCCCCCCCCCTCCCCCCGTCTGTCTGAATTCAAATCAAAATGCTTCACATAAACAGGCTGAATGACAAAAGTACAAACTGGAGTCCTGCATAAACTGCCCCTCCTGAGGGAAAAATGATCACACAGATATTGTTCTCATCCTTGATAAAGCCATGTGGTTGTGGTTTCCCTCCTTTGATGACAAGCCAGAACAGACTCCAAATAAGACCATTCAACACACACACACACACACAGGGTGGCGGAGGTATCCAAACATTTACCTGCTAGGTGTTGAATCTGATTGAACCCTCAGATGCTGATCCAAACTTAAGCAGATGTCTCGCCGCTTGTCCTCCCTCGTCCAAACGTCTGTGAACATCAGTGACACTGGTGAAATGGGAGCCTCCACACCTGCAGTTACAGTGATATTATGGCCACAAAGCCTTTTATCTTGTCCCAACAGGATCTAGGGAAATGTTGTACGGGAACACCGGGATGTTTTTTATATACACAGTAGTCTGTGCCGTCTCCTGAGATCTACATCCATGGAGGGACTTTTTCCAAGGCTGTCAGTAAGGTTCCTAACTGTGTCCTCAATACAGGATCAGAGACTTCAGAAACATCCAGTCAGATTGATTTTAAAGGAATAATCCACGGAAAATCTTATCTATTCAGTATGAAGTATGGATTCACAAACGGTTACAGTTACCAGAGTCACATCAAATGAAAGCATCTTAAACATTTTAAAGGAGCTGTATTTAACATCCTGGACATTAATATTGCAGCAAACGCACATTATCTGTGTAAAGATATAGTGGAGTAATGTCTTGCTGAGCTAGGAATGAAGACGCTTGCCCTTTCTGTGTGTTGTTATCAGAGCTTCTCCTTGCTTTGTTGACATAGCCGCGCCGGCCATGCGTGATTTTAGTGCATGTTAGTGCACGTGTGCATGCCCCAGTGGTTGGCCTCACGGCCGCCTGTGTATTGTTCTGGAAGCGTAGCGCCAACCTACCGGTCCACCCTCAAGTAAACTCCGTTAGCTCTGTTAGCATCATTAGCTCTGAGCCTTCCGGTGAGAGGCAAATCAAAATGCTCCCAGTCTTGGATCTTACGCCTTTAAATTACTGTATTTGTCTTGTATTACTGCTTTGACAACACTTGACAAAAGAGCACTTTGGCTCCTGTTGTTAAAAGGAAAAACAACAGCATGCTTTATTATAGAACATGTTCTTATTTCTCAAAGTGTGGTACCAAAATAAGTGTTGTATTTGTGCTGGTAGCAAAAATGAGGTATTGTGTCTTTCAAACATTCAGATGAATATTTGATAGTCAAAAGATGAGATTCACTGGAATGTTCCTTTTACAATTTTTAACCAACCATAACAAAACCCCATTTAGACTGCAAACGCAAAGCCAATGTAACTTTGTCTTAACCACAAGTATAATAAGGGAGCAGAGTCGCTTACATTTCGCCTTCTTATATCGAATTTGACAGAAACCATGTATCAAAAGACATTTCCATGAAACAATGAGAGTAGAAGTTTTGTGCCAGGTTTAAAACATGTCCCATCTGCCCAGGTCATTGTTAATCACTGTGAAATAGTCTCAAAATAGCCCCTCCTGGCTCACTTGTATGGGACCTTTGCCATTTATCAGTTATAGAGTAGCTTGTTATTCAGCAGACGGATGAAAATGCTCCGTTAATAATCGGTCATTGCTGTAAAAGACATCACTCATAACAGTTTTACAGTCTGTTGTTCTGAGCTGGCCGGTCAGCAGCACGTGGTTTTTGAATCACCTCCAAAGATATTAACCAGCAGCGTTTATATTATGTGTAAATGTGATCCTGTACTGGGTAAAATATAGCTTATAACAAATTATGTCATTTTTCTATATAAAATGCATCCCTTAAATAATAATCAGATTATTCTCCTGTCTTTGAGGTTTTCTGGGTAGAAGTGTGGATAAAGAAATACATTTCTCCCACTGTTTGGTTTATTGCTTCAACGCTAACAACATAGAAATAAAATAGGAGTAGAACGGACATTCCCATTCAAAATTACGTGGCAGGATGGCCAGAGCGGTGGCCATTTTTATGTGTACCGCCATTGAGACCATTGTAGTTGGCGAACTACCGTATAAAGTAAACCGACTTGTGGCAAGTCACGGACTGAGGTGATGCAGTAACAAATAAATCAAGCAGGGGAGTTCGTTATTAACGTTGCAAAACACAATTTATCGCTTGTTATCCTATGAAAAGTTACTTCTCAGTTTTCCTCCTAAAGCCAGCAACACGAGTCAATTTCCACTCGTTGCATGCATACCGTCTTTTCTTTGTTCGGCTCTGTTTCTGTCACCAGTGTAACATTAGCATGGCGGATTTATCGAGCTAGCTCACTGACGAGCTGTCAGCTATAGTTAGCTAGCTAGCTTGCGTGCTAATTTCACCATGCGGGCATGTGGCCGCTGCTATGCTACCTAGCTAACCAGCCAGGCATCCGTCTCCGGAGCTGCGTCTGATCTCTTCCCAGCTAGCTAAAGTCCCACTGGCGTGCGTTGTGACCATAGCGACTAACAACAATCGCCATTTTCTTTTGCAATCGTCAAATGACCACAGAAGACATTTCAATATCCGATCCACTTCTATGGCCAACAAACTGCAGGGAACTAAAATAAATATTTAATTAACAGCTTTCCCACACTTTGAAATGTGACATCCTGTCAAAAGACTTCAACAAGACAGGGGAAAAAAACAGCATTTGCAGACCTTTTCCATCAAAAATGGCAAGTTTCAACTGTGCCCCCCCTCCCCTTCTGTCTAAATGCACATTGCGCTTTCCTCTGTGGTTTTGTTTTTTTGATTGGACTTCCACACAACGTGACCCCCTGACCTCCTGCTATGGTCACATTGTGAAAAACACGAGTCCCAGGATGCAACGTACCACCTGCAAAGTGGCCGAGCACAATCGGTACAGTGTTCTGAAAAAAACAGTGTGGCCACAGAAACTGGCAGCTGTGCGGTAAACAAACTCAATGTAGTTGTTGTTTCGGCTAGGAAAGATAGAAATAAAGTCATGCACTTGGATTTGCATTGATTTAAGACCTTTGCACCTGCATACTTATCCTCTCAGGGCACTGGGTAGCCACGCTGTTTTGGGAATGCATTTTGCCTTCCCTGTAGGCCTTAAACTATGTCTCCCAAAGGCATGTCTTTTTTCACCGCTCTGTCAATGCTCTGTGCCCCCCCCCCCTTCCTTTCTCTTCTTTTCAACCTCCCTGTGCTCTCTTGGAGACCTTTAGTGCCTGCAGGTGTATAAATAGAGCTGTTTTCAATTAAGGGCTAACCTCGCCTGTAGCGTGCATCTGATCAATGAATGCCCCTGCACCTGTGGTAATAAAATACCAAGGGAGTGGAGATAGTGCCGTGAATGCTAATCAGACGTTGCCCTGTTGTTGCCCTGTCTCATTCTTAAGGATAACACGCTCCTCCTGACAGCTTGGCTATGAAAGAGGGTGGAGGGGGGGGGGTGCTTTGCTAGCACATCACAAAAAAGACCAAACAAAAGACCTGGTGCTCTCATCAGACATAAGTGAAATACAATACTTGAATGAATGGGATGCTTAGTCAGTTGTGCGGTTGTTTGGTCAGGGGGAAGCTGAACGGGTAGTCAGGATCAACAAATAGCAATAGAACAGGGTTGGGTTGTGACGGGAGCCTTCAATTTTGGTAAAATACCTGGATTTGTCTGATCCGATCATTTATCTTCATCATTTATCTTCTCTCTTTTTGGCAAAAAGTGTATAACATTTGTGTGTGTTTGTAAAGCTATTATAAACAATTCTAAGAAAATCATTAGGCTTTTATTTATGTTTGTTAAGCATTTATAATGTCAAATAGCATACAATAAACATGTTTATAATGCTATTTTAACACTTGTATATTCTTATTAACTTATGTTAATATGCACATAATAAGGCCTTATCAGGGCCTTATTATCTATTAATTAACCCTTATTACAAGGACCTTAATATACAAATATTAAAAGCTGATCTTTATTGATACCTTTATTGATCTGTTAAGGAACTGATTTGCATCTGACTACTGGATTCAGATATGATCAAATGCCATCAAACACAAACCTTGCACACAAAAAAGGGTTTTGTGTTCCAGAAGTGAGAGAAATTCAGGACATCAGGACTTTGTTGTTAGCAGAACATGCATACATTCCAAACCACACTTCTCAAACAAAAGACATCCATATTAGACGTCCTGATAGCATTGTGTTTCAATCTCGTGCAAGAATAACATTTGATATAAAGTCAGAGACAAACAAGAGGAGCACTGCTGAGCAGACGTGAGGCCTCCGTTTCCTCTCTGCTCCGGCTCTGGCTCGGGCCCAGAAGTCCGTGTCAGCATATGTCCTGACCTCGCGTGCTCACGGCAGCCCTGCGAGGTTTCCATCAGGCTCCCCGCGATCTCCCCACAGTCCAAACCACAGCCACGCTCATTGTCCATTGTGCTGCTGCGTGTGTTTTTTTTTTTTTTATACAGTCCACCTCAAGAATTCTCCGCTCTCTCTCTACTCTATATTAAAAGCGAGCTATCTACTTGCTGTGCCAAGTAAAACCAGTGCCACGAACACGCACAGTGAATAGATTTCACCGCGGATCCAACCTCCAGATGCTTAGCGAAAAATAAGATTGTGGATGTGACTGACATGAGAAGCCTCACAAAGTCGATCCCGGGCTCATTTTGTTAGCCAGCCGAACCCCCGCCGCTCTCCACGACTGCAGCGCTGGCCGAGGGCCCTCGGGCGACGAGGTTTCGCCGTCTCTATTACATGTGCTGTCAAGCCAATTGCCTCCCTTGCTCTTTGTGATTTTGGGACTGGGGTGTGTAACTTTGGAGCTCTCCCCTGCTAACTCTGTCCAGAGACACACTTCCTGCCAGGCTTAAGCTCGCCACCACATCCCACCACGCAGCACATAGATCAACACGTACACCAGTTCAGGACCAGCTGGTGCAGCGGCAAATAAATAACAAGCTTTCTTTTGACTTGGGTGTTTGTCCACAGTTTAGAAGTCATTCCATATTTCATATTAATGACTTGATTAATGAAACTTCTGCCCTCAGTCACTGGCTCGATGTAAGACACCAAAATAAACCTTATCTACATACAGTACATATTGCATGGTAATACCAGTTGTAAATGGGATCTAAGTCAAACTTGAATTTTTTATCTTTTAATCTACTAACCCAGACAAACCCTTTGTTACTGATATATTCAAGGAAAAATCTAATTTGCCAAGTAGCATGCAAGGAGAACGGGTTACAGATTTGAAACATTTACAAAAGAAGAACATAACAAAAGCGTCTGGGTTCAGCAGTTAGCCAGGGTCTCTCTGGTTTGACTGGATGGCCAGCAGCACGCTGAAACAAGCTCACTAGCTACCTAGCAAGCTAGCTAGCACGTATGCTACTGACAAAAGCTAGCGACCTAGCGTGCTAGAAATGACTGAAGTAGGCAAACGCCAGCTAGCTCAGTGGATCAAACTTGCACACTTGCAGATACGAATGGTAAAAGACTTGTGCTTCTACTAAGTGATGCCAAACAATGACTCTTCTTAGACGGCCCCCCGTTGGCGTTTCATCAAATATGAAACATGAGGCGCAATCCGAACCCGAGCGGACCCTGGGGACATTGATTTGAGTGGCATAAGATTTGGTTATTGAAAAGTGCGGTTTCAAATGGCTCTTATGACATACTCATTATTCAAACGTTTCGCTTTATAGATTAAATTGTGCTCAGTTTTGACTGTTTTCTGAGTGTTTTCTGACTTTTGAACTAGTCTATTATTCTAAGTTTAAACTTCCATTTTAGGGTGAGGAAAATAAGTCGTTTGGAACCTCGTTACCCAGTTTACATTCCGTTTCCCTACAATGTGCAGCAAGAGCCAAGGGAGGCCCAAATACTACATCAACTATATACATTATTATATAGTGTTGATTCCTCCCACCGTCATCATTGTCATCCTTAAACCCAACTGGTCCATGAGTCATTGTCTCCTCTTTACATCCCTTAGTTCTAGTGGCTTTGCACTGTTGCACAGGGTGATTTGCTTCTCACATCGTGCACCCTCACACTCAGGCGGTCCCTGATGTTTGATCATATTTGATAGAAACCGCCTTGCTTTGACCTAAACCTAGAGCACTACAGCTTAGTGCCCCTGATGAAGGGGAGGAAGTGGCTTCCACATCATAGAGCTCTTCTAATCAGGCTAAAGGCCAAACTGTCATCTTTTCCTTTGTACTTCTAGATGGAGGATGTGAATGATGGATCACGTGGTCTGTTCGGCAAAGTCTGGAGGACAGGTTCTCTAAGATAACTTTTTAAAGTGGTTGCCAGTTTGGCAACCAGGCATCCGTTTGTAGTTGCCAAAACTGAAAATATGTTTATCGTTTTTAGTCAATAAAACATCACCGTCAAAGAACTTAATCATAAAAGATAGGGGCAGCAAATAGCAAAACGTGCACCCAGAAATGAATTTGTAAAATTTTAAATTTAAATGTGCTGTTACAGTCATAACTAAATCCAAACAATGCTGCACATCCTTTGGTGCTTTTACTCGCGTGCACACAGGCACGTGTTTAGAGACAATGGCGAAGAAAATTAAAGGACAATAATTGGTTATCAATTTCTTAAAATGGCTGCCATTGGCAACCTGGCAACCCTTAATTGTCAAGCCCTGCTGATATAATGTCAAGGTTTTTCATCACCTTGTTTTAATAGACTTTGGAGCGTAAGCATGACTCCGTAGTTTTCGACGAGGAAATTGAGGACCAGCCGCTTGTGACCAGAAATAAGAAATAGATCTGTCTCAATTTAATTACTAAGGAAATTCTTCGCTAATCAGCAGCTAAAATGAGTTGAAAAGAACTTTTAAATGGTTTCATGTGTGTTGCTTTGCATCACATTGTAAGCTAATAAACTGATGAGGAAGAAACCACACTTTCAACATGTGCAAGACAGGCAGGGACATGAGCTCGTTCCTTCATTTTAGGACTCGCATCGCAGTAGATATTCTTTCCTCTAGCTCTATCCAAATCTGCGCATCAGATTTCACTTCTGACTCCCCCGTGTTTGAACCGGCGTATCCGTCGCTGTATGCACCCCCAAATGTAATACATCTAATTTAGCTTCAATAAGAGCTTGGTATGAAAAAGATGACAGTGATTCCTTTGATCCCCCTTCAAACACACGAGCACTTCGCAGGCAGGCAAAGCGCGAATGTGTGACCTCCCCCCCAGCCCCCAAAAGCCAAGGTGGCCACAATACACAAAGAAAGCTTCAGGTAGAATATCATGCGTAGCACATGTGTAACTGATACATTCAGCTCATTGTAATCAGAGGTGACAGAGGATTTTAGAAAAAGCCCAAAATAAAGTAAATTGTCATGCTGTGTGGAATTTCCCTCGGCGTCCACCAGCCCAAAATAATATTTTCCATAAGATTATTTTTCCCAAGCACTCTGAGGAAAAATATTCTGGTGCAGTATGTGTTGTTCCTCCAAGAAATCATTGTATTATTGAAAGTTCCCATCTGCCATGCTGTCGAAAGCTGCAGGCTAATGAAAGCTTCAATCGGTCTCCAGAATAAAAGAAGCAATGATTTCCAAGCGCGACATCTGTTACGCGTCATGAAATGAAAATCTCTCGGAAAACACAATTTGTCCGTTTGCTGAATATTTATTTGCAAAACGAAGGCTACGAGTTACGAAGGAATGCTAGCCCCCCCTCTTACCCCAAATAACGTTTTAATGATATTCCATTAATTATGCTGGGATCTACTCACGTGTGAAAGAGGACACAAGCCGATACAGATCAAGTTAGTTTGGCAAGGCTGATGAAATTGCACAGAAGTTGGGGCTCGGGGACAAACGTGCTACAGTATATTGAATTTCTTTACTATTCCCTGTAATAAGAAGAGTTCCTCCTCTCAGCTCCTCCTTTCAGCTGTGCAAACAGATAACGGATTAGTCTTTGAGTCCAGCAAAGATGGCTCGTGGTTGTAGGTCAATGACACCTAGGCTGACACAAAATTCAAAGGTGACAGATGTGAACACATGCAGCAGGAAACACATGTACAACAAGCACTTATAAAAGCATCAAAGTGCAAGCAAGAGGGAACACACAGATCAAGTTTTACACAGTCGTGTGGACTTTGTCAACCTTTAGATTACTTCCACAACGATGGCATGTAAATATTACATTCCTTCACCACAAAATGAAAAGGGAGTACAGCATCAAAAACCATGACGTGGACATACCACTTCTACAAATTAAAATCGTTGGTATTCAGATTAGGTATCCAACACTGATTAAAACATTTTAAAATAAATAAATCGTCGAGAAATTGCATTTCCGGTATCCTCATCAGTAGGAAATAGCAACGCTTGGAACAACACAATATTGTACCTGGTTACTTGCAATTTTGAAATGTAGATTGTACCTCGCAATGCAGTTTTTCAGCAAAGTTGCTACAAACTGAAATGCAAAGTTATTTTTCGCGCAATCGTAACAAATCAATATTCTGTTGACTGGCTAACGCAGCACGTTGTGGAGCCTCTGACCTCCATAGTTTACCATCGTCTATATACAAAATGTCCAAATGAAGGAGAGAAAAAATAAAAAAGAGCAGGTGGCTTGTTGAAATGACAGGTCATTATTCTGTGAGGTCACGTTTTACGATTTCAAGTGAAGCAGTAACTCAAGGAATTTATTAAAATAAATTTATACATCTGCACAATAGAATCATCAAAGCTAAAAGATATAAGAAATACAAAAACGCAAAATCCGGAACATGTTGGAAAGTGTTGTACTGAGAATAAATAGTTTCGGAGGCTCATGATCCAGGAAGAGGGCCCCTGGGTTTGGGAACGGCGGAGCACATTTCACTGTAGATCTGTTTAAATACGTGTGTAAACACACTTGGAGGATAGTTGCTGTGCAGTAACAGCTGTTCACCCCCAACAGAGGTGGACAAAGCCTTCTATAAACTCCTGATTATAACACAGTGAACAGGTTCCTGACAACCAACAAGCACATTGATTGATTTTTAATTCAGTTACTGGATGTGTGACATTTTCATGCAATAGTTATATAATTTGTGATAATCGGACTGGAAACACTATGTTGATGGCAGGTGTTGTCCCATCTCTCACCTGGACTGACTGCAGTGCAACACCTGGAGGCTTCATTTCTTTACTATTAGTTGCAAGTGTAACAAGGTATCGAAGGAGCATCTTTCTCCACGGCCAGGTGCCAACATTAACTTTAGGATATATGTTAATACTTTAACTTTGTGCGCTTGCTATTTTAACACTTTGGGACTGTTTCCATGTTCCATCTAAAATCTCCGATGATACTTAAGTTGCAGTAATTTAGCAGTAAGCCTCCCTTACTAAACTAAACAACGTCAAAACAGAGATTAATGTGTTTCTAGCACCGCAAATCCCTCACAGGACCTAACTAAGTATTTCACCATCTTTTCCTGAACCTACGTAGTTTTGTTGCCTAAACCTGACTGAGTAGCTTCCTGTGAAGATGGTAGTTTATTTAGTGAAAGACCGTATGCATGTAACGAGTGGAAATTTACACGTTTCGCTGACTTTCGCCGAAAAATGCAGGAAAAGGGACGAGTAACATTTTAAAAGCTATCATACAAAGCATTGTATGAGGCTACGTTGGTTCACGTTAACGCAGTCTTTGAAAGGGAAGGGTGAGCGGAGGCGTATTCAGCTGGTTGCAATCTCCAAACACACCACTAGATGCCACCAAATCCTACACACTGCCCCTTTAAATATCCAAGAAGCTTTGACACTGACACTCACAGAGCTTCTACAGTCAGATTTAGGTTTTCTGTGGTGCTTATTATCTTAAACTGGCACAACAACACAAATACTTTAAAGTAATTTCATATCTGTAGGACAGATGCTCTTAGAAAGATGTACTTTTTTGTATTTCAACAAGCCAGATGTCGATGGTTCACATCCCTTCCTGGCTTCTTTTCTACTAATGCCAGAGCCCACCTGCATTGACCACAATCCAAAAACAAGACACTTAAAACACACGGCTAGATCCCAGTTAGCTTAATACCTCGTCATTAGCCACTAATAACCATCATTTAATAGCAGAATTCTTGTTATCCCTCCAAAATGAGGCTTGATAAGAAATTCGTTAATTGACGGGAAACTCAAACTTGCAGCGGTCCATGTGTTTTGCTGAAGTATTATTCACTCTCCGTGACTGTGTGTGTTGCTTTAGCTACTGGATGGGGTAACCCCAGTCACTTGCCTCCTCAACACCTGTGTTTACTTTGGGGCCTTCGGCCCCCATGACCCAGCAGCAATCCTTCACTCACTCAGAAGATGGAGTGAGGTTCCAGCCTCCAAATATGTGCTGTCCGTGCACTTTTACCACTGTGTGATTCCTCTAAGACTTCCATTATGGGGGCACGGGCCAAACGAGTAGTATAAATTACAATCCTTTCCCAAATTCTAGTCAATTTAAACATTCGGATCCTGTTCTCTTTTACTGTAATGTTAAGCTAAGCTAATAGCAGACGTTGGCTTTGGCGTTTGTTCCTTCTTGTTGTGGCTGTTGAGGCCTTTTTAAAAAGTGCTTTGGGGATGGAAAGTGGATTTGAGGAGCCGTTAATGTAGAATATAAGCAAACTTTCTTTGGACGGTGAAGCAGACCCAACTGGATTCAGCAGTTTTGAATATTCAGTACGAAAGATTCATGACGAGGGGGGTTGCAGGTTTAAACTAACAGGTGTCCGTCAGACAAGTTTGGGGTCATTGCTTCAGTATTGAACCTCAGCACTATTTCTGTGTCCGTAGCAACAAGTACCCAAAGCTGACATTTCTCTTTTTTTTTGTGTTTGTTTAATGTCCTGATTCAAATCGTAATTTTGCTCATTGCAGAGTTCCTTTGCAGCTGTGCAGCGTTCTTGTACATTTTGGCTTCTTTTGGTAAACAAAGAAAGGGTTTAATTTGTTTCATATTTCTGAAAGTAAGCTTATCCAAAGAAGTACTGCTTTGTTATTGGTACTGAAACTCAGGTATGTTATCGAAGAATTGCACGCGATACCCTGCACTACCCCTGTGTTTTGTTAGTTGAAGTATTCTTGAGCAAGGCACGTAAATCTCATCAAAGCCCGGGAGAAGGGCTGGCCGTTGCGGAGGTATTGTATCCGCTTACGGGCCTCCTTCCTCGGGTTAACGTCGGTGCATTTAGACCTGACCCTGGATACTACCAGGTCTGGCTAAATCCAAGCAAGTATCAGTTTTTCCCACAATGCACTTGTAGTGTAAGGAAAGGCTTGGGCTTCATCAGATTAAAAAAATGGATGAAACTAAGTGACTATAAATTAGATTCTTGGTGATTTAAATGAGGTGAAAATGAAGTCATTGTTCACATTGTTCAGCTCTGATTCATGGTTAAAATGCACATGAATTCACACACATGGAAAACATCAATATGTAATCAAACGTATCCAATGCAGCTTATCGGTTTAGATCATCAATAGAAGTAATGGCCTTCTGTGTTTTTCCCCACTGCGCTGTAACTTTGATTTAATGAGCGGGCCCCTGCCGTCTTTCTTCTTCTGCATTCTTAACCACAACTGAGCGGCTCCCAACGACCTGTTTACTGCCTCCGACACGTTAGCTCGCTGTGGATCCCGTGAAGGTTTCGACAGTCAAATCCTGGACGCAGGCCAGACTTCTGTTGCTCGTACTGCAGTGTGAACTGTTCAAATATTAGTGCCAGTGTTTTTTCAGGTGTGGATACATTAGTGTGCCGCCAAAAAAACCCACGTTTCCATGGAAGCCGTGGTCAGCCCAAAAGTGTAAAATGCTGCCTCAGTATCATATGGAGTCCTTAGACTGAGATGTAGTACTGCTCCTCATACTGACATCAAGAAAGGCAGCATTGTGACATTCTTCATTTGTAGTTTTCAGATTTTTCTTTCAGAATAATAAACATTCACTTATCAAAATATTCATGATTATATCTGTTCTAAAATGGTATTTTGAGTATTTGGGAGCTTGGCAGTTTTCACTAGACTGCAGCTTGAGTCTCATGACTTTGATTGCATGTCATGTTGCAGCCTGCATAGTAATTCATAGCTTAAACCTATTTAAATGTGTCATTAATCATACATTTTAAGCTCTTGTATGTGTTGTATTGTGCTATAGGAAAGTCCTGAATACATGGAAAGGAAATATCTCTCTTCTACAAAGTTTTGTCTCTTTTTCCATTTCAATGAGTTAGTTTAGCAGAGATAGGCCACTGCGAAGTGTTAAAGGGTTCCATAAAGATCCTTTAAGGCTTCATGTGACTTCTTCTTTTTTTCCAGGTTAAGAGAAACATTTCAAACCGTTTAAATGTTGTCTTTTCCAGGACGCTGGCAAGTGCAGGAAAAGAGCTCAAAGATAACTTCCTGAAAGCCCTGGCAGAGCGAGAGGAGGCCAACCGCAGTGGGAAAATGACTGTGAGTACGTTATTACACCACTCCAGTTGCTACGTAATGGGATTCCCCTCAAATATTTCTGCAATTCCATTAGGATGGGAACAGAATCCATACTGTGTCAAGTTGAGTGGAAATACCCCCTTCCCCCCGTCCCTCCCCAAATACCTCGAGAGCCAGCTGCCCGCCCCTCTCCCATCCATAAAACCCCATTTACCAAACTCTCCACCTGGTCCGAGGTGTGCCTTTTAGATTGAATCACCGCCATGATTTGTTATTAAGGGGCCTCACCTGAGGAGAAGCCTGAAGGGGTTTTACCAAGCCACTGTGCATGTAACTAGTCTTTAAGAACACACTGTCCCCTCACAAACAGACACCAGAAGGGTAACCTAGAGACGTCACAGTTTGAAGTGTAGGGTGGCTGACCATGTCGTATATTATATTTGCGGTGAGGACAGAGTGGTACGTTTGTGCACGTAGTCGGCAAGTGTGAGAGGTGCCGAGGAGATGCCCGGCTGAGTGCTGAGGTTTCTGGCACATGGTCGTCTTAAAGCTTCACAGAGAAAGGTGGGAAAATAGGGTGCTGGGTCCATTAACGCGATAGCTGTCTGGTCCTAGTTTATCTGCAGTTGCAGTTGAGCTCCTCAAGGGCCTCGTCTCCCGAGTTCTGTCTGTGATTTCCACGGGCAGAATCTCCAGGTGCAGCCGATGAGTGGCGCCCGTGTGCGGTCGGCTCCATCGGGCCGTGACCTCCGGCACACTCTGGGGGCAGCTTGCAACAGGGTGTGAAGCGGCCGGAAACAAAAGTCCACAGCGCCGAGTGCGAGGTACTGAGAATGCCTCCTCTGGGTCGGGAGTGAGTTGCTGCCCCAATAAAAGAAGGAGCACTTATCTTTAGGTCTCATTTAAGAGTGACGGTAAGATCAAGAAAGCATGTTGGCATCGTGGTGGCACATCTGTCCTGAGTCTGCATGCTTCATTCAACTTAGATGCACCAGGGCGAGATGGTTTCTACTATAAACAATACTTTTAACACAATTATCTGTCTCTGCTAACAGTGCATGATGAATGGCTTCTGTACCGTTGGGGGGGGGGTTGCATTCAGCTTTGTTCTTTAGGGATTATAAGTGTTGATAGACTCTTAAAATGATTCACTTCCAAGATGCTGGAGTACAAAAATAAAGGAGTTTTGTTTGACCTCCACTTACCTGCCCCTGTGGGCTTTGTAATTATGAGATCACATGGAGTGCACGGAGGGGAGCAGAGGTAGTAACACCAGAAGTTTTCCCGCTGGATGTTTCACTGTGTAAACAGAACTTTCTCTTTCAGGCCTTCATAACTTAAACCATTTCAGAGATGCGTCTTTTTTTCCTTTCTCTTACAAACCTCCGGTGTAAGATGAAGTGATTTAAAGCGTTCAGAGAACAGAGACAAAATAAAACAAGCTAAATATCCTGTTGTGATTCACCAACACTGTTTTTGCTGACGTGACGTTTTCCCACCTCTCCTTATTCTTTTCGTCTCTTAAGAGCTTCCTTTGCTGAAAAAATAGGATTCGGAAGATGTTTATTTTCCTTTGAGAGCCCCACTCTGTTTAAAATTGACGGTCTGGATTTCTTCCCTCTGCTCTCCGTTGCACCTACGATCCTCTTTATAAAAAGTGTCACGTTACCCACGATAATCTTCGACAGGGTTCAATAATAAGACCACCCAGCGTTGTGAGGTATCTTTCACGCTGTTCACGAGAGCTTTCTGACGGCCTTTTGAAACACATGACTCCAGCTCCTATCGGCCAGGCTCCTCAAACCCGAGGATCGGTCCCACTAACGCGTTGCAGCTCTTCATATCCACTCGTCTTTAATGCAAAGCAGTCCCTGTCCTACACGCGTTTTTCCATATTTTTTATGTTTGCACGTTGTCATTTTTGACACCCCAGGGGGTAAATAATAATGCATACATATGACATTTTTTGTCATGTTTTTAGAATTATAATGTTGTATTAATCAGGCTATGAATGATATGTAAAAACCTTAAAAATAAAGATGAATATATTTGTATATAAGTGCTCCTGAAGTGGAGATTTCAGGCTCAGAGTCTGAGACAATTGTTTGAGGAAACGGCCTTAAAAAATATGTATTCAAGAGGCAATCCTTAAAACTTAAGTCCTGGTTGATTTACAATCATATTTGAGTGAAAACAATTGTATTCTGCTCAGACTTTAGTCTTGGGCTGCGACCGGAATTCCACACAAACTCATTATCGTTTTCCAAGTTGTGTGCGTAGTTCCAATTGTTGCGTGTTCACAATGTAGATAAACTGTAACGCAGAACTTTATCCGTGGAATGCCGCCACAGACGTCCACAGACGACCAGTTTGTAACACTGCAAATATATAAATATTGAAATTACTTTCATCAGTGGGTCATCACCTCAATCACCATTGTGTCACCTCCTTCGGCGATAGACAGTGACATAACAAGACATTTATTTAAAATTAAAAATGTATTGAAAAATGTTTTTGCCTCTGGTGTCTCCCTTTAAGAAGCATTTAAGTCACTCTATCGTGCATGTTTTAAAAGACCCATCAACTTCATCAAAACAGAATAATCCTGTCTTCCTTCTAATTCAACATTTTCTTTTTAATGCATTTAAAATCCAAATCAAACACAAATTGCCCAATTTGTTTTATTTGCCTTTAAACTTTCACTGTCTTTGTCGTGAGCTCACCCGGTGTCTCAAGTATCGCCCACTTCATTCATCATAATAAGGTTTCATCACTGTGGAGAAAAGGACTCTTCGGACACAGAGAATCGTCCATTTTTCGGGCGCAGAATGGACGAGGAAAAGAAAAATACTTAAAGCTGAGTTATTGGCTCCCATTTAAATGGATGACACATTCATTGTCGTCTTCCGTCTCATTTATCAGAGCTCCTTTGTCTGTCCTTTCATGTCCTGCTCAGCCTTTCAAGTCAGGTTGAAATTACACCTGTCACTTAATACACTCGTCAGGTTCATCCGTCTCTTCTGTCCCGGCCCAAGCCGCCTTACAAAAGATTGATAGCAGACATGACTCTTGATGAACAGAGCTCCTCTTCCCCTTTGTGTTTAAGGCAAAAGAATACTATGAAGCGGATCCTATTTTGCATTCAAAGTACTGACTTTAAAACATTTCCCCGTATAGTTGTTGGTCTGTAGAAGGAGCCCTCTGCTATCCTTCTGATCAGCTGAACTCGTAAAGCTTTGCCTTCATTGTGCTTCCACTTCCCCGGCCCTGTTGCGTAAAGCTGCCCCGCTGCCAAAAGTCACACACAAACAAAAGCTGCACCTGGGCAGCTTTGGCTCTATTTGCACTGGGGAAGAAGTTAAGTTTTTTTTTTTATCAAACCCAGGTCACACCTGCGCAGGATGCCTGAGGGGTGTCCATTGTTGGGAGGTTCCCATCTGAAACTGAAAGGTGTGCTGCCTCCACCCACTCTGCTCCCTGTTTGTTCTCAGTTTGTTGAGAGGCTCTGATGCTATCAGTGTGGAAATTAATGTTGAACTAATGAACGTGCACAGTTATGCAGCAGCTATGCATGAAGCACTAATGCACTGACATTTATAGGGTTCTTCAGCCAAAACTGAAACACTGAGATTTATAACGACTCTAAAAAGGATTGAAATCAATGAGATAAATGAAAGCCATGTGCCAAACTCTAGTGAGTGCAGTCGTTCATAAGGGAAGCAGCAGACATGTTCAGAAATGCCCCGTCCTGCAATGTTAAGATATCATCTTAGAAATTGCTTGTTGCCAAATCTGCACCAAAAACGTATTACTAACCTAACCTTCCACCGAATTTAATTTAAACGTGTGAGCCTGTTTTGAGCTGACTAACAAACAGTTGTTAGTTAGTTATAGTAATGGGATATAAAGCATAAACGTATTGGTGGCGCTAATAATCAGTGGTGTCAGAATGCTTTACTATTAAAATAAACATTACTGGTGAATCTCTATAAATTGAGTTTAGTTTTAAAGTTATTTTAATAAAAGATGAATCTGTCCAGTACACACCACAAGGACCCGGCCTTGGTACGTGCTGCTTCTGTGACATCATGTAGTTCGGCATGATGACCAAAACTACCAGAGTATGACAGAAGGGAGAACGTTACCTTACACTATTTGAAAAAGTCTCATGTCAACCAAATCACATTCACTAAACGTAATGAATTATATCAGACTGATAGGATGAGGTCATTTAATTAACAGTGAACAACATGTGGTTACCCATGGTGCGTTACATGACCGACATGATGACTGATGATGATGCCTTTCACCGTCATCAAATGTTGTTGACCAAAGAACACAATGTACCCTGAAAGTAAATATTCACTCCCTTTAAATATATATTAAATATGTTTCTTATTGTGTCGGTGAAGCCGATCACTCATTCGGTAACGAGAGGGAACGTCGATAAAACAATGAAGAGGGACTGTTTGCTCCCGGCTCATTCCCAAACAGCAGCACTGTCACAGAAGTCGGTTTGTTGTGTCAGCGGAAAAAAGAGCGAACTGATGGGAGTCACATTCAACCCGTCAAATGTCTTCAACAAGGGAAAGAAATGGTTAACAACGCATTAATCCAAACTTATGCAGTTCACCAAAGAGCAACGTCCACAGACCAGTGTGGACATTTTAAAGATAAATGTATGTATTTTATTTATATATATATATATATATATATATATATATATATATATATATATATATATATATATATATATATACAATGGTTTTACATTATCAGATATTCAACTCCTCTTACTGTCATTTTATTCAATATGAATGCAGATTTTTTTTAAATGAAGACATTAAGAAAAGTTCTCCAGATATTTTCCTCCTTTCAGCTATTTTGTGAAACTAATTTTGTCGGTTTAGAAATGATTTTCAGTCTCCCACCCTTTGGGTTGTGGAATTTAGCTGGCTGGCCTGTGCTGCGTGTCTCATGCCCAGAGGGGACATCCTGCATAAAGGAAGTGTTTGTCTTTGGTCTGTGGACCCAGCCAGTTCTGTATTGATAAGCTCCTGTCGCTATAGATAATAAGGTGGTCAGTCATGCAGCCCAGAGATCAAGTATAGCATTGAAATTAAAGAGGAATTCCCAGCCCTATTGCGTTACAGGCCGTGTGTGTGTCCCCGCTGCCCAGTCCCCTTTGTCCCGGTCATGGGCAGTAAAAATAACAATGGCAAGTTTGATTTCAAAGCAGCAGGACCAAGGTGGACGGCCTTCAGAAAGGAAAGAGTCCTGCAGGGCTATCGTATGAACTTGACTTGAATGGTGTCACAGAGTTGTGGGGATGAGGCCCCAACAGTTTGCAACCATCTATCAAGTGGACAAAAAAAAGAAGAAGAGGACTTTCTTTGTCTGGAGAAGCGAACATTGTGATATTTGAGATCACCTGATTGGCATCTATTTTCTTCTTAAGACTTGATTCCACCTGATACACAAAAACCTACACGGCATATACCCTAAAATGACCAACCCTGGTCTAACTGATGTATTGGCTCTTGATTCATGTGACCCCCCCCCCCCCCCCCCCCTTTTTTTTCTTTTCTCACAGTTGCAGGTCTAACATTTAACTTTGAAATATTACTTTTGGCTGATAACAAGACGTGGATTTCACGGCCAGTGTCTTAGTCTATAAAAAGAGAATGGACAGCCGAAGCATGATGTGTTGTGTTAGTCCACACGGCCAACATGGCAGCTGTGCCCCGTCTCTCAATGTGCCCAATCTGCCACAGAGGGATTTGGAAAGGAATGAGGAAAACTGAACTGCCCACATGTTATACAATCGTCTTCTAGAGCTTTTTTGATTGGTGCCAATTGAAAGACAATCATAGATTCATTTGATTCATGCGTATTTGAATTATTTCGACAGGGTTTCCTCTGAGAGATGCAGCTGCTAGAGCTTTTTTAACGTGCAACATTTTCTTGATTGAGAGCATAATTAGTTGGTTGAGTCACAAAAGCCAAATCCAGTGAGAACACGCCGAGGGCCCTTTGGATGCCGTCACAGGGCGGATGAAAGGTTTTGTTTATCCACGAAGTCAAACGGCACATATCCCCAGAATGCAAGCGGCACTACTCGACTCACTGTTTTGCCACTGAAAGCCTGGATGATCCGCTGTAATGATTTCTTCTGCGCCCTCCTCCCTCCTGTGAACAGCTGCTATTGTCCAGAGATGTCGCCCCAAAAATGTGGCCCCCTGGACCAATTTCAGAGCGAATGAAAACGGATACACTTAATCTAATCCCTCCTTCTTCTTTTTTTAACTCAATGCGTTTAGTGGATTTTTGAAAAATGTCGGGAACACATCACCATCAAAACATCCGTCAGCTTGATTTGCCGCTGTGACGATGGGGAGCCGTAGTAAAGCTGTCAACGTGGTATCAGAGGAAGTCTTGCATTACGTAGAGGCCGTCTGGGAGTCTGGATAAACTATCGTCTTTGTCACCCGTCCTTAGGAGCTCTCACTTTTGACACAGCTGAAGATTTATTGGGAAGCAGAGTATTGAAGGGATTACTTTATTTTCTTTTGGTATTTAAACCAGTCTCCTATCTCCTCCTATATCTAAATCTACACCACAGGCAACAAAGACTGTCGATACAGGAACCTTGTTGCCCTTTTGCACTGCAGCACTTTTAAAGAACTTTGATTTATCAATGTATTCTAAAAACATTAGGATATTCACCATTATAAAAGCAAATGAGGACTGGCTGTACGTTATGTCTTTGTGGCGTTTGGTAGCCGATTGAAGTAAACGGTTTCAGGTCAAGACAACAACGTAAGAAGTGTGCTCCATTATTCTACTACTCTTTATAAATAGTCGGTGCTCCAGGTATGACAGAGATGCAGAAGTAAATGGTTGTTACCGTTGTTGTCCTTGTTGTAATGCGATGATTTAATTGACCCTTCGCTAAGACCCGCCCTCAAACGCAGACTGACCAATCACAGCGAAGCATCGGCTCTGCTCTATAGAATCTCGTGAAAACGTTTCAGATTTTCTTCCTTTGTCAGGCTGGTTTAGTGGATTTTGAGCTGGTCGTTGTTACACATTGTTTAAAAGTGCAGGCTGGTCTCATTCAGCATTCGTAGAAAAAAGCTACAGAAAACAAGGGACCCTAATTCGCGGATATCCCACAAGGATGGGTCCAACAAATCGTATCTGTGATCTGTAGTCTTCAGCTTTTCTTTTTCTTTTTCACATGTTTCAAAGGTCCCAGGCTTCTCCCCGTCAGAGAAGAGTTGTACTGTGAGGTTGAAATCATCCATTGCTGTAATCAATCATTATTTACGGCCATGTTATCTTTTGCATTCCTTTCATTTGACTTTTCATTGACTTTTTCACTCCAACTCCCATCCATGTATCAGGAAGACACAGTGTGCATGTGCATGTCATTTGTGAGGGAGGATAGAACGTCAGTGTTAAATACTACCTGAAGGATTCTGGCTCGTCCCTGGAGGAATGTGCACCTGCCATGTGCAGGCGGTGTTTTTTGCATACTCCTTTGGCTCAACACACTTTGTGTAGCAGGTCCTGTATTAAACCTGCCACGCTCTGAAATATAGTCATTTAAATATCTCTAAATCAACGGGGATGGATGGAAATCAGTGTATAAAAAACATCTTAAAATAAGTCTCTTAATTTATTCTTCAAATTCATTTTCAGTCTCACATTCTGAAATGACAATATACAAAGTTGTATTGGTGCACCCGATGCATACCATTCAATGCAGCCTTTGTTTATTCTTCAGCCTCCCATCCTTCTGACATCATCCCTTTGGATTTCCCTCCAAAACAGTGATTAGATCATTCCAGTTTGTGTCTGGACCCATCTTCTTGTCTGAGAGGAAAGCCAAAGAGTTACTCCCAGTCTGAACTCAACTTGTGAGACTGATCTGGACTGAGGCTGCAGGTGCAGTGAAGAGTTATCTTCCAAGCACTTTGTAACTATCGTACATATCTGTTCTGAAGGAGGACAGAGCACAGATCATCAACTGATCATCTAGATCCTCTATTTGGGTCAATTCATATCTAATCTCTTTAAATAATGCGGGAAAGGTCGGTTTTGTATTGGCAAAAAGGAGTAAGCCCATCAGGACTATCCATATGTGTTTTAAATCAAAGATATAAATCCAGCTGCTGCCTCGCATCATTTCAAGACATGGCAACTCATTTCTGGAACGACATCCAGGCGGCAACCTCTGATTCTAAAAAATGAAGCCAATGTGGAAGTGCCTTAAACCTGCATTCTCTCTAGTGTCCACCAGGGGGCGACTCCTCTGGTTGTCTAGAAGTCTATGAGAAAATGACTCTACTTCTCTCTTGATTTATTACCTCAGTAAACATTGTAAACATGAGTTTATGGTCTCAATCTCTAGTTTCAAGTCTTCTTCAATACAGCATGATGTTCATTTAGTACATTATGGTCCATTTAGAGTCAAACAGACCATAAAGCAGGGGATGCTTTAGGGCGGGGCTTACTGTGATTGACAGGTTGTTACCATGGCGTTGTCTGGGTTGGGTGCTGTCAGTGGTTTGTTTCAGAAATGTAAAGTGTGTTTTCACTTAATGAAAGTAATAGTTTATTTTTGGTAACCTAAAGGTGCCTTATTCAGCGTTTGGTTGCACTTAGCTCCACCCTCCCGTGTGTCTTCTGGTTGCAAACAAACAAGATGGCGACGGCCAAAAAGCTGAACTCGTGGCTTTAAAATCCAATGGGTGACATCACGGTGACCACGTCAACTTCTTATGTACGGTATATGTACTGTATATGATCACATCCTGTACGACTCAATTAAAGGCCCTTGACTTTGATCAACTGGATCACAGGAATGGGTGTTTCCGGCCTATGAACGCATCAAACTGGCCCTCCATCCTCCTAAAGTAGAGCTTTAATCGTTTCTGCAGCTCCAGTTATCAGCCTGTGAAATGCTCGCTTCCTTTCTTCTCCAAGGATGAAAGACTCAGTCTTTCCACTTATGCAGAAGCTTTGGTTTATTCTTCAAGCGCTACCAAGGTTAATCATTTTGGCTAACAAGGTGTAGCCTCGTGAGCGGTGAAGGAATCCATTTATGGTCAAAACATTGATACCCAATCTGGGAATTCAGCTAATGCTTATCCGCTCCTAGCAACATATGGAGCACATTCTTCAGAATCTCCTTTGTTTTATCACTACACACTGGACCGCTTCGGCTGTGTATTATTCCACCTGAGTAAATACTGGACGGCATCTCTCCTGCTTAGGGCGGCGCACATGTCCTCCAGAGGCGTCCAGGCTGCAGCCCCTGCACCTTCTCTCCTTCTCTTTGGCCCAATAACAGTCCCGTCACCTCCCTGCCATGAGAGAGAGAGAGAGAGAGAGAGAGAGAGAGAGAGAGAGAGTCCAGGACTTTGTGCTTTTGATTCATGTCCTGAGAGACCAGCTGCTATTGATGGACACTTTCTCATCAGGTCAGTGTTAGTGTGTCTCCCCAGTTTCCTACTCGCTGTCCCGCTAAAAGATGCCAAAGATTTGAGCTCATGGTTTAACTTTCAGGCTTCTAAAATCTACACAGGCCATTCTCTGCATATTTCCACATCATTGTAATGCTTATTAACACGCGTATGAGGTCCTTGCCAGAGACAATTGCAGATGGGTTGAGTCTATTAACCAGTACAAGGGGATTTTGAATCAGTCACATTTGAATAAACTATTAAACAAAGGATATCCATTCTCTTTTGTCATTGAGAAAACTTATTCATGTGGGTCATCTAAGCATTTAACCTTTATAAAACACGTTTTATTAGACACTTAAAACCTCTAGATTATTAATATGGTTTCATAAAAAGGAAAGAAAAACACAAAAATAAATCGTAAAATATTGCAGCTTTGTTTTAATAATGTAGGAAGAAGACAATAAACTAAAGGTTAGACACATTATCTACACAGCGCTTCACACAAAGATGGAGTCAAATGAGAAAGAATACAAATGTGTGCAGCTCATTGAAAATGAATCCAAACCAATATATCATGTTGAGAACTTATCTGACACGTAAGGCTGATATACTTCACATATAAGTGTTGAAACTGATAGAGGATTTGGCTTTAATGAGCTTTGTTGAAGGGCCAACAAGAGTGGAAATGTGCACGCCCATATTTGTCAGAAAAGCAATATGTAACCTATTTATCTTCTGTCAGATAGTGAGCTCTGAAGACTTGTTTGCGACGTATATCGAATGCTTCAGGGTGGTTATTTATGAGTTAATGTTGAGGTATATCTAGGCAGAGTTTTTCTGTTTAATGTTAATGAATTTATTAAATAATTCACTTTAATATGCTGAACTAAAGCTTTGTCCAGATCTTACACGTTGCACCTTCAAAGACGCGGGTACCGGCTGGTGTCGGGTCGTGTGGAGAACTCTGTGGCCTGCGTCTCACTCAGGAAACACAGCCTCATTCCTGAACTCTTATCTGATGTCACTTTTCACTCCCATTCTATTTAGTAAGCTGTGTCAATAACGCGTGGCCAGATGCTTTTACATGTTGTTTACATGTTGTTCTAAACACTGTGAGAAAGATCATTCCTGGGGAGAATCCTCAAACAGGAAATGCAAAGTTTTCCTGCTGTTGGTTCGGTTGAAATAAATAAAAGTAGAACTGAACAAAAACAAGACAAGAAACCCACACTTATTATAAAAAAAAAGGAAGAATGCATCACACCACTGCCCTACTTTTATTTTGAAATCTCTGTTGAACCCAGCACAGAAACCACTGGTCTCACAAATGGCTAAATGATTTATGTTTATTACCGGAGCTTACTACAGCACATTTTTTTGTCTGCACTCCAAATCACACACACATATCCAAACTAACATTTGGCCACAGCTACCACAGTGGCTGGCCAGAACTCACCTGCTGCTCGAACTATTTACTTTAGTTACCTACCAAAGTGGCTGGTACAGTAGATAAAACCTCCAAACCACAGCCAGAATTCCCCAGCATTTAGCCGAGGGCTGGTTTTTACTTCCCATCCTGCTCTCTTGGTCTTTTCACAGTACTTCCAGCTTGACTTTATTTATCAGCTACGTATTTCCAGCCACCATCTGGCCCGGCTGATATCTCGGCGGTGGGCTGGTTGTCATATGGATATCCCCCCTCGTTTATCTTATCCCCCACGACAAAAAAACAAAACAAAATCTACTCATCTTGTCTTTGCAGAGAGAAGTCTGATATCAGCCAGCAGAGACCAGGAAAAGGGTGAAAAAGATAAACATGTTTGCACTACCAGACCTGTAGCGTTGCTCTTATTGCGCTGGACAATGTTAGTGTTGTCTTAAACCACAAGCCCCCCTTTATTTGGGGGGGGGGAGTTATTTCAGAGCCACGGAAAGCAGAGATCAAACGGAATCACGGTCTCTATTGTTCTTTTCCTCTTGCAGGGCTGAACTGAAGTGTGTTTCATGCTTTGAAAAACACTGTGAATTCCTTGTGCTGCAGTGTGACAGTCGGCCGATTGCAGGAGTCTCATGGCAAGTCCAAAGGGGGGAGCTTCTCAGCAGGCCAACTAAAACACAGTCATGTTTGAACACCTATTTCCACTGGGAAGGGGGGGGGGCTCAGGGAGCTTTAATCAGGATCTTAAAACAGGCGAGCCTTTGATAGAGACTCCGCTCTGTACATTTATCTTATTCCTCTGAGGGCAGCGCTGGCTTATGTCATCCACTTTTGATGGAGCATGGTGTCGGACGTATCTCTGCTGCCGATAACACACTGGTCAAGTTGTGATGTAGAGAAAGAACCCCCCCCCCCCCCCTTGACTTTGTGTGGTATGTTGTACCTCCCACTTTTTTTTGTTTCTCTTCGTCCTGTATGGAAACGGCGCCATTAATTTTCCGAGCGCTGTCATAAACATCACCTCCCGGTTAAAGAGGAGCTGTGACAGGGTGCTGCCCCACAATGTGCGAGGGCAACAATATTTGACTTGGACGCGTTCCTGGTGATGAGGCCAAACCCTGCCGCAGGCCTCTTGGCAGATGTCATGCCTGAGTGCTTTGGAATAATGCTGATAGGAGCCGAGCCGGACCGGACTGTACCCGTGACGGGCTCGGCTTTAATCTGTGCATCAACGTTCAGAGCACAACACGTCTTCTGCATACAGGTGCATTACCGTCAATAAGCAGACCGATTGATTTGAAACAATGGCATTCCAAGCTGTACCTACCGGCTGAAAGTTTACAGTTGCTGCTCTAACATCGAGTGTCTGATGATAATCGTGTCGTGTACTGGAAGTGATCCTCATCAACAGGACCTCCAGGATTCTAGCACCTGATATAGCTGCCGAACGAATCCCAACGGTTTGTATATCTTATGAAACGTTACTCCTCATTTTTCGTGCATTTTCCTACGAAAGCCAGTAACACGTGTTACGCTTATTACATGCAGACAGTCTTTTAAAATAAACTTCCATCAGGAAGCAACTCAGTTAGGTTTAGGCAACAAAACCGCTTAGTTAGCTTAAGGAAAAGATAATGAAATACTTAATTAGGTTTGGGAAAAGATTTGGATTAAAATAACTACGTATGTGATGTTACTGAATTACACAAGTTACGTGACAAAACCATCAACGCTGACTTCTCGTCCTGGCTGAAAGACCTCTGTTTGTCAAAAAAATTGAAAAATCCAACACTGATTGTTCTGTTTTAATTGATCCATTTTCCATGTTGAAAACAGTTATTGTTGTTGTTGTTGTTCCACTACGAAGTCCTCGTGCCTTTGTTTGTGACTTGTCGACCAATCAGAGGCTGTGCTTCTGACTGAGTGGCAGCACCAATCTCAGAGGTCTGTGTGTTTTATTGAATTACCTTCTAGACTTTGGACATCATCAAAAACACAGATTTAGTAAAAGTCGTGGGCTTAAAGGCTTGTAGTTTTTTATATAAACAGTTATTTGCTTTATAAAAACCCAAACGGTCTGTCAGAGCGTCTTGGCGGTCCTCGTGTTAACGTGACAGCAGAAGCGGTTTGTTTGGAATAATAAACAGAAGAACTGACGACTTAGCATCAGCAGATAAAACCACAACGGCTGAACAGCTGAAAAAATATCCTTCATTTGTGGAAAATCAAATGCCAAAACTGCAATTTTGTGATTTCACTGCAAGGTGATTTCAAGCGGGACACCACAGCAACGACCACCTTTAGTGGAGCAAAGTCACACAATTGGATTGAAGAGTCATCACCCGTAACATTGAAAATAAACACAAGACATCCCAACTGTCCCGGCTCATCGTTCTTGAAAAGAATCCGAGCCAAACAATGCAGCAGAAGACTCTGAGGAAGTGCAGCCAGGAAGACAATGGGAATATTGAGAATTCCTCTGCGTCATTAGGGAAGACCAGGATTAGCAGAGACTTCCTGTTTGCGACTAGCTCGGGGCCCGGCCAGCCTGTGATGTTGGCATTAAAGAGAGACGATAACCTTTGAAAGGGTACCTTAAACAGGCCAGCCACGGGGGGCATGTTTCCTTTCCCATGACACATTGAGCTGCCACTTAGCCTCCACATAGACCAAGTTCAGAACCCCCCCCCCCCCCGCCTCCTTTTCCTTTCCCCTCAGGGCCAACTGACAGATCATAAACTGATACTAAAGAAGGAGCTCGCAAGGAGAAATTTACGATAATGGTTTGTGAAATGACTTTCAAATTACATGGCGTGGAGGCGCTCTGCTTTGTGTCACGGTGTTGTGGTCAGCCATCTTTGAAGGAACACAGGTGGGAGCTGTTTGCTAAAGAGCTCTGTGCCACTTGACCCCGTTATCACCCAACGTTAGCCGTGCCAGCTCAACACACCCGGCACGCTGGATTTATTTACGACTGCTGTTCGTTGCAATTTGTCACTCAAATCTGAAGGAATTCCACCTGTAATTGCTTCTAAATGTCTTTGTGATGGTTTTTTTGTTGTTCTCCATTCAGCTACCGCATATTTTCTTCTTCTTCTGTTTTTAAATTGAAACATATTTGTGAACATTTGTGGCCCCTTGTTTTTTAAGCTTCAGCTGTCGGGTATCATGTGCATTGAATGTTTAGATTTACAGCGTTCACCTCCGTGTTTACCGTTCATAAGATAAACAAGTCAGCTGGATTTCTAAACACTGATTGGTTTCGGTTCTGAGGGCCTGACAATGTTGCGGAGATGTTTTCGCTGGAACTTAAGCCCGTGTTAAGAGTGAGTTCATCCAGGCATGTAACGTTTTAAACTTCGCCCGGAGTAAACACGACTAATAACCGCTTCTCTAAATAAACACAGACCCTCGCATAAAAGGTGCTGAGGAATAAGAAGCCTGAAGGTTAGCTGAGCACCTGTGACCAGGGGATCAACGGTTTTAAAACCCTGGAAAAGATCTGTGTGGGGAAGTGAATGGCTGATGCTCAAGGGCACCTTTTAATTAGCATCGAGGTTCCCTTGAGCAACGTGCTTAACCCCAGCTGCTCCAGTGGCTCCCAGTGCCCAGCAGTGGAAGACTGGGCCGCTTTCAGTGGCACCAGATGACTTTGAGTTAAAAAAAATGAATGGAAGTAAATGGACAAGAAGTCGAGCTGCAGGATATTGGATGACGTTTTGTCATAAAAAGTATTTTTCAAAGATATTGTCCAATGTCCATGCATGTAAAGATTCTTCTAAAAGCATCAATAGTCAGACCCAAATTATTGATACGTTATTGATTCACGGCATTTCCCACAGGAGGAGAATTATTTTTGTCGTAGTTAACTTCTCTGTTGATAATTCTTCATAGGAAACAACTGTCAACATTTTCTCACCGCTTTTAAAGTTGGAACTTGCATTAAATGTTGGAAGCAAATAATGGCCATAAATATGTGAATCAAGCAACTGAATAGGAACTTGAATAACAGAATACTTAATGTTAAAATGTAAACTGAATTTACAGCACTGAAATATTTTACTTGACCCTCTGTCTGAATTCATGTGATCTAAATTTTCCTCTTTGAAGGTTTTATACTTAATGTCAAGTTGACCGCTTAATTATTATTTTTAAAATTTCCAGCACACATACTTTGTAGGGTTCTGATTCAGCTAGAACATTCAAATACCCAATATTTTAAAAAGTATTGAAATTGCTAAAATTCAGTTGGCTCAATTCGGATGCATACACTGAAAATAAGGGTTTTGAAATTGCGCAACTAGAAATTGACCTCCATAGTTGCCTCAATGGTTTATTTCATTTTGGTTAAAAGTATCTTCCGCCTCACTGTTGCCAATCCCGAGCATGAAGCAAGGAGTTGACTAGATTAATAAAATATATTGATGCATTCTGCTAAATATTGATGTTGAATTTCTATGTTTTGCGTTGGAACTGTACCAGTATGGTTGGACAATTGTAACGCTATACAGCACAAGTTGAAATAAACCGAGCTATATCCTGTGACTGTTACTCACAGTCCTGTGAACAGCTCACTCATCTCGACCACCAAACAGGAGGCTGCTGCCTCATTGAGATGGTTGGCATTCTTGGTACTTTCTCCGACATGTTTGGTCTGTAACGAACAGGCTTTGAAAGCTTCTGTCAACGGCAGAAATGCCTAATAACGTGGAAAGAGTTTGTCTCAGGTCAAAAGAATTAACCTCCAGTTGTGTGCGTGGCTAAAGTTGGATAAGACTCAGACAAGGAGCATGATAGTCAGGTCTTTCAAGATTTACTTTAGGTCTCTCCCACTCTTAAAAACACACTTCAGTTAATTTTGCGCGGCCTGCTTTGGTATGTGTAAAATGTCCTCCTCTTCCCACCACACGCCCTCATTGTTCCCCACATAAGGACACTCAGCATACTTTCAGATTAGCTGGAACCGAGGCTTTGGGGTATTGTGGCTTCACTACCAGGACACGTTTGCCATGTTAGCTTAGTGGCGTTACTCGCTGGCTTAACATTGCTTGTTTAAAGGGACAGGCCACTGAAATGCCTTTTGGGATATTTCAAAAGCATGAGCTCATGTTTTTAAATACACTTTTATGCTTTATTATACATGCTGAAATGTGTTTGTATTATCATTTAGATTTACTGTTTAAGGAAATAGCAATAAAAAGAATGAGGAAATTCCTCCTGTAAGGAAGAATGAGAAGTGATGTAGCACATTTTCTCAAAAGAAGGTTAGAAAGTGAAAATTCAAAGGTCCTCACACCTAAACAACTAAAAGGTTTTTTGTCAGTGCCTTCCAAAAATGACTCGAGAGTAGACTCATGGGTCCGACACCTTTATGGTTAAAGTTTGAATAACTTTCGGCAACTAAACCCACTTTTAGACGACAGCTGTGGCCGAAGGCATCATGTTTTCATGTCACTGTGACTTCACAAAACATGTTTTTGAATTCTCATTGCTTGAGTTAGCAAGAATTCCCATGCTAACTACGACAATTTCACACAAATGTCTAATAGGATAAAATGATGAAGTAATGACATTTGGACGCGGGCTGCAACTTCTCAGTAAATGAAAGAAAATAAGTTGACTGTTGGTTGACGACACAACATAAAATGTGGTCTGAAGTCACACACGTTCTACTCCGAACCATCTACCCCAACTTTCTTCCGACATTTGTGAAAAAAAAATCCCACAAACTGGCGTGTTTAACGCTTATGACTTTTTGGCATTGGCTTGTTTAAATTAACCAAAAAGACATCTATTTACGTTCACTTGACAAGGACCTCTGGTGGCGGAAGCAGCGTGACATTATAGAACCACGAAACCCTCTGGGGAGGAGCTGTTTGCATTCCATCTCCTTCCAATGCTGGTTTATTTTAACCATGTCGGGGTTCTTTCCCTGTCCTTCACCAAGACGCTCTTCTTCTAACCATGACAAAATCAATGACGTTCAAGATTGTTCCCCAACCACCAACCAAGTACTTCTTTGTAACCCAAACTATGATCCTTCAATGGTTTTGATGAGAAAAGGCCAATGTGGGACAGTTTGAAGGACTTCTCGGCTACATTTGGTCTTTGCTTTTGAATCCTCTGTGCATCTGCTATGCCATCTTGAACATCCTTAAACGATTACAGCACTTGAGAGGACTATGTGAGCACCTCACTCACTCAAATTGTACCGAGGTCTGGACTTTGATGTGCAGTATTTCAGTTCTCTATAGGCATATCTCTTCTATTACCACATGCAGCTTTCCAAACATAGTTTTCTTTATCCTGAAGCCTATCTGCATCTTCAAAGACCTAATCATAACCTTCCTCTGCTGTGTTTATTTCTGTCTGCTCAACCTGTAATTACCAAAGTGGAAATCAATCTCCTGCAGGTCTTTCATTTGTTAGTGTTTGACCATCTAAATCATTATCTGCATTTAGCCACCAATAAAATCCTACCACATTTTTCAGAGGGAACATGGATGCAGATATAATTGGGAGACGAGTTGTCTCCACTGTCCAGAAAGCGGTATTATAAGAACATATTCATGTCTGTAGCAGATTTGGTCATACTGTCACCTCATTTGCTTCTTCAAATAGTTTGTCTAAAAATAAATGAGACTTAATTACAAGGTATGTCTGCAAATCTTCTCATTTGAAGTTTGCAAATGTTGCGGAATAGGAAAAAATGACCCAGACCTTCAAGTGTTGCTACTCAGTGAATGTGCATTGCTCTAATAGTCAACTTAGTAATGCTCCGCAGGAATCTGCCTTTGACAAACAC
The DNA here is from genome assembly GCA_028022725.1 of Lycodopsis pacificus. NCBI lineage: Eukaryota > Metazoa > Chordata > Actinopteri > Perciformes > Zoarcidae > Lycodopsis > Lycodopsis pacificus. The sequence continues at coordinate 12,081,711 of CM051692.1, forward strand.
TTTCAATATCGACTGCATGAACAAAAGTAATTGAATTTAGTGCAAACAGTTCCCTTAAGCTCTGCCCAGCCCGTGCCCCAGCAGTCATTTGTCCGTCTTAAGAACTGATTGTGCTGTGTACACTTTCCCTTTCAAAGCCCTTACACCTGTGGCTTTGTCTGCCTGGGAATGCGGCCACAAATATAAGGCTCTGATAACGCTGCACCTGTGTAATAAGTTATTTTAAGCAGGGTAAACAATAATCACGGAACAACTCATCATTATGCCATGAGCAGGGCCATTAGAGTGCTTAGTTTCAGTTCAAAGGCACAAAACTCTTTATACAGCTGCAAAAGCTCAAAAAAACTATGTTTGTATTTGAAGTTGGACTAGGTAGGTTTCTCATATTAATGAGTGTATAAAGTGGTGAAAAGCATTCGTACAGCTTTCAAAACAGATCAAAACTATAGTGATCTTTTATAAAGAGGGGCAGAGAGCAAAGTTCAGACAGTTTGTTCTTAATCAGCCTTCCGCCGTGCATTTATATGCTAAAATACACCTGTGTAATCATGCAAAGTCAGGGCTCCAGCAGTCCTATTCCCACTATCTTATGCAACAGATTCAGCCTGTTGCCTCGCAGACAATGTCTACCTGCTGTTGCCGAAAAACAATGCTGATGAAATCGATTCAAGAAAACCAAACCGTCAAGTTGCGGGCCGGGATACCAAAGCAATGAGTAGATGGACGCTATGAAGTTCCATAGAGCAGAGGGAAACTGCCGATTCCGGTGATAAGTCATTGTGGGTTCACACACAAGAAGTTGTGCAATATGTTATGTGTTTTCGGACCATACATACAGTTCTGGGGGTTCCCTGAGAGGAACTGCCCAACTGGGGAGCTCCCTCAAGAGATACCTTCAAGGAATGTTTTTTCAGGTTGAATGAGTTAGCCCTTATGCTATTGGGTTAGCCTTTGTGCTAGTAGGTTAACCTTTGGGTTTGTCTTTGTCCTATTGGGTTAGCCTTTGTGCTACTGGGTTTGCCTTTAGGTTAGTCTTTGTGCTATTGGGTTAGCTTTTGTGCTACTAGGTTAGCCTTTGTGCTACTTGGTTAGCCTTTGGGTTAGCTTTTGTACTATTGGGTTAGCCTTTGTACTATTGGGTTAGCCTTAGTGCTACTATGTAAGCTTGCTTAGCAGCATCTCTCACTCGTCCTCTGGCTCTGTGGTTGTGCGCTCATAAACAAGTTAAATTCTGGATTCTGTCGGTCCATATGTCCGTGTTTTCTTCCATGTTTGTTGTTGCAAGCTATTGTCTCTGCTATTGTCTGTGTTCTCTGTTGTTTACCCGTTTTTTATAATGGGGGTTGCTGGATTGGCTCATTTGTTCTTCCAATCACCGTACACTCACAAAGTGAAAAGGTTCCTCTGCTACGAAAAACGCCCTCTCTAAATGTCGAAATATTGAATATAGCAGCTTTAGTGCCAAGTTGTGAAATTTATAGTTTCGGCCCAAAACCCGACCTGACAATGCAGAAGGCATGCAATGCTGTGTTGCAGACTTCTGAAAGGAAACGTTGTAAAATAAAGCCAGCTTCACTCACAATCAAATTCATATGCAATTTAGTGAAGAACAGAAGTGCTGATCGCTGAATTTTAAAGCTTTATATGTATTCTAAAGCCGTAGCCAAGTCCCGAAGCGTATCATTTGCACATTTGGTGTTCAGCTGCCATTTAGAGCCTGTTACTGTGAATGAAAGGGTTTGGCTTCAATTTAATTTGATGGACATGTGGACCATTGCAGGGCTCACGCCTGTGACCTTTTTAGTTACAAGGTGGTTGCTGTAACCACGAGGCCACCCGGCCGCCTTCAGCACACCGGTGGTTCCTGGCTTGACTCAGTTATATTCGTAAATGTTAACAGACTTAATACAGTGGAACTCCATCATGTCACATGCAGTGAGTGGTTAGAAAGGCTGGTTCTCATTTACTCATGGACTGGAATCAATATTGTGTGTGTGTGTGTGTGTGTGTGTGTGTGTGTGTGTGTGTGTGTGTGTGTGTGTGTGTGTGTGTGTGTGTGTGTGTGTGTGTGTGTGTGTGTGTGTGTGTGTGTGTGTGTGTATATGCATGTGTGTTTGCTCACATATACTGTATGCATTCTTGTTTACATGCACAGGCACATTCACTTGTGTGTGCATTTGTGGTTCACGTGAGATCAACTGGGCAGGGACTTCCCCTCTGTTTGGAGCTAATCCCTGGCTGCGTTGGCCAGATTAATGTGCAGTGGGAGCTGACAATTAGAAAAGTGCTTGTTCACTTCAAACCCCCAAAGAGAGGCGCGCACCGCTCCAATGTTAACATTCTCGAAATGGAGTTCCTGGAGACAAGAAATGTTGAAATGTCTCAGAAGACAATTTTGTAATAATGCATGGCATACTTGCTTTGAACAGGACGGTAATTGTATTATGTCTGCAAATTACGTTTTGGTAGATTTGCTAAGATCAGACTAATCTCCCAACATTTTGGGGAGGAAACTGTGCCCCACCCAGTGACTTTGAAGTCTGTTTTTTGTCAAAGGGTTGACAGTTTATGCTAAAACATGAGAAGTGGGAGCAAGGAGTAAGTTCATGGAGGGAGAATGTGAGTGCTGGAGCAAAGTCGTCTACTTCTATCGTGGATTCATTGTCATTCTATCGTTAGATTGGTGTTGGTGCCCAAACACTGCTACTGATTGCTTGTTAGTTTTTTGATCTAATACCCTGTTTACACTTGTTTTAAAAGCGTCTTGGGCGATTGGATCACAAGATGATAGCGCTTAAATACAAGTGTAGAGGACCACCAAGACGCATTGTGACCCGATCACTCGAACCTCTTGCCGAGGTGGTCTGGGACGCATTTGAGTCCTAATGCAATGATGCAACAGGGAACATATGTATATGTACCCTTTTGTTCCTCCTACTTTGTCTGATTTCCAGTTGGAAATAATGAGACTGGGTCTGTATTGTTTTGATTTCTTCTTTTGCTTTTAATTTCCATCAGACTAACACGATATACGTGTTTGTTTGCGCACACTTGGAACACTTAGAACTGTCCTCCTGTGATTGGATCACCCATGTTAATGCCAGGTGTAAACTAGACCAAAGAGTTTGACTGGGGTCAATTCGTACGTGGTTTGCATGATTTTTATGGCATATTACTGTACACGTACTGTAGCTTATAAAGCATTGAGTGTAGTAAAATACACTACCTTTGTTTCTAGATAAGGATTATGGATCTTTGACATTTTTAACATGTGTATTAGATTTGTATTCACAAACTCAAATACACATCGAAATCTAATTTCTCTATAGAATAAATGGAGAAATCTCTATTTCTATAACTTAGTTTTTCATTGTACATTGTTCAGACTGCCAGTCCGAATCCGTTGGTTGGCATATCCACATTGTGTCCAGATTGATTTTTGAAGCTCTTGACAGCAAGAAAAGCTAATTTGGATGCAAAGCTAATTTGGATGCGGTTTAAAATGGATTTCTACAGATGTGTCTCAGTCCAGATCGCCTGGCCCCTCTAATCAGATTTCAAAGTGTCTTTTGTGGCCAAGTAGGTCCATCTGCGGGTTGCAGTTCAGTTAGGTTTGGGAACCAAAACAACTTGATTAAGTTTGGTAAAAGATCGGGGGAGTAGCCTCCTCGTTACCGTTGCCTCCCTCTCTCGACCTGGAGAAAGCGGGGTCGTCCATGTGTCTTTTTCCTCAAATATTGGATTTTTCCCACAGAATCGCGGCCTCACGCGTCATTCTGAATCTTAAGGTGTTTGGATTGTGGCAAACAGAATCACGTCGGACCTTCCTAAGCGTTTACTGTGTGGCTTCCTGTATCAGAGGATGCAAGATGTTGAGGAAATGACTTTGAGATTCTGTCATTTTTACCAGCTTCATGTGGTTGGTCATGGACGCTAGTGTTGAGGCCTTTTTGACATCCTGCACCACTAACATTCGGACTGAAGAGCGCAAAGTCTGGTAGAAAGTACACACTTCAATCCGTTGGTATTTATTTTTTATCTTTAACTGATATTGTTTATTCCTTAGGTATTTTCCCAAAAAACACTTTTGTTCTCTAAACAGAATCAGGAAACACCTGGTAGCTAAATAGTTTAAAGATATTAGAATAACCAGATCGGTGTTGCATTCAATGTGTCCACTTCTACAACCCAACCCATGTACCTTTACTCTGTACTTACACCGCAGAGAGGCAGTTGTTTTACAAGTGAACCCGCTATGCCCCAGTTGGATCCCGACGCAGACATGTAGTCAGTAAAAAACGTGGGAAATAAAGACGCTGAAGCCCTTAGTCTCACTTCAGCTGACAAAAAAAGTCAACCAAACTTTTTCCAAGACAAAGAAGGAAGAAAAATAATGTCTCTGAGGATTTCTGGTGAGTGTGTTTTCACAGAGGTAATTCAAAGGACAACTCCCTCTCAACATCCTCGTTATTTTGTTTGTTCTTGTTCTCCACGCCACCTTCTGATTTCCACACCTGAGCTGCAGTGAAGGTTTCCACCTGTGTTGGCTTCTGACTGAGCACATCACGGTCACTTGGATTTCCTGCTTAAGTACATTTATTGAATATCTCTCATATAAAAGCCGCTTTGACAAAAGCTTTTCTTTGGACGTCAGAGGTTACAAACTGTAAGTGGACATTACCTCCTGCACAGACAGGATCAGAGAAACTGGCAAGCATGTCGAGGCATCTGTGTGGTTTCAGCGCGACGGATCAAAGAAGCATGTTTGTTTTGTATTGGAGGACTTCGCTTTTAATTTGTGAAGCTCGAGCAGGTTTGAGTTTCAGGACCAGGAAAAGGGCCGTCGGACAGGTCTCACACCTGTACAGCGCTTGGTAATATTATCAGGGTGTCTTTGAAACTGTCAGTGAACGAATCTAATGTAATTAAATTGTTAACTCATTGCAGACTGCATGTTGTGACATGTTGCTCGACTGGGTTCATAGAGTTCTCACTTGTAACGCATGTAACGTAAGCCACCTTCTCAAAGTTGACATCTTTCTGAAAGTACGATTCAACCAAACACTGGCTCCAGAGAGAGCCTTTCACATTTGTTTTTTTGCGTTACCTGAAGACCACCGTAGTTCTCCGACACGCTTGTGAAACTGCGGTGACGCGAGCAATGGAGTGCAAAACCGTGGTGCCACCAGCCATCGTCTGACTTCCGTTGCTCCTGAAGTGGTGTTATTACGGTAAAGATGGCATCGCCACGGTTTGGGAAAGGGAGGAGTGTTTATTGTTCTGCATTAATCACCAAGCCGAATTCCTTGTATGTGTAACTTACTTGGCAATAAAACTCTTACTGATTCTGGTGAGCTGAAAAATTTGCAACCAAATCATACACACAGAGAGATAACATCATTTATATATAAGCTAAAAGAACAGAGTAGGTGCTGTTGCATCAGATAAAGTTAAAGGAATAGAAAAGTATGTATTTCCTGTTAGGGTTAGTGACATTAACAAGTATTATAAAGTCTAAATGCCCAGCTGCTTTTCCATATTGCAGGAATTTGTGTTTTTTAGAAGGTGAAGTACACAACAGAACTTGGGTCGTAACAGTTACTAAAAATACTTTTTCATTGAGATTCATAATCCAGTGAGCTCATGTGTGCAGCCTTCACAATGACAGGAGGAGAACCCACCCCTATGGAAGGTGCTGGCCACTCTTTACGTTCTAGTCCGTGTCGGAGCGAAGCATCGGTATGTGTTTACTGCTGCCGGATCGCCGTCATGTGGTCACTGCAGCCAACATCTGCGCCTTAGAGTAGTGACTTTGTGAGCTCCGGAGCAGTGCTGTGTATCTGTTGAGCTGCAGATGCAGCTGATAAATGCAACATGTATTTGGCTCAACTCGAAAAAAAATCTGTTAAAACATCCGCTTCAAATAACAGGAAGGGAGTGCACTCCAAAATAAAGCTGTTTGTGGCAGCCTTGTTCGTGCCCACTTTGGTACTGTGTAATTTCTGCAGAGCTGCACTGTGGGGTGACTCTGTAGGGTAATTTGAACCACTTCATAATGATTTGTCTCCAAGGTGACAACGACAAGTATTCAGGACCCACCAAGATGAATTTGTTTCTGTTTCCAGTCGAATGACTCGCAGGATGTTTGTAACGTGCAGTTCAGCATCAGATGTGGCATCTCTGAGTTAAATCAGTTGTACAGATGCAGCCACTGAAGCTCCAAACCAAATGCATACTGTAGCTGTGATTTTGAGTCTGTATTGTCCACACAACGGAAAAAGTCGAAAATAAGTATAAGTAATCCACTCAGACAAAAATCAAGATGGCGACGGCCAAAAGATGCTGAACTCAAGGCTTCAAATTGGCAGTCCACAAACCAAGTGAGTGATGTCACAGTGACTCCGTCTGTTCTATTAATACAAGATGGATAAAATCATTGTGTGAAGTTTAATTCTCCGGTCGAACTTGGTGTAAATTCTAAATCCTTTAACTTCTCTTTGGATGTTCCTGTGATATTGTATTTGGATATAAAAACAAAACGTAGATCCATGTTGGGAATAATTCTACCTGACAACATAGTAAAGTGATGACTGACAGTCTTGACTTTATGGTGTTGATTTTGTAGCATATCAGTTTCAGCTCAAACTCCCACAGTGTTGAATCAGTTGTCGCTGATGACGTGCCGTCCACCGCGGACGGTAACATTGTTTGCATGCCCTCCTGTTCACACAGATGCATGAGGAATAAAATCCTCAACGCAGCTACGATTACCTCGAGGTCTCGCCTTTGTTCCCCCAAGAAAACACGGCAGCTTAGATTCTGACCAGCTCCCCACTGAAAAACAAAGACGAGAAAAACCTCAAGACTCTTGTGTCAGGCATTCAGATCCTGATAAAGGCTTGCTTTACAAATCACACAAACCGGTACCAGTTTCTGTGTGCAAGCACTTTAGTGTTTGGCCATGTGGTCCTCTTTTGTACTTCGAGGTACGAGTCAAGAAAATACATTCACAGCTCCATCTGTCCAATCGTACTAAAGAGAAGAAGAGATTTAATATGAAAGATGGAAGTCATGGATTAAGAGTTAGCTTCACAACATTTAGCTTTAGTGCTAAATAAGGCTGAACAACTTAGAATGTTCGTCTTTATTAAGATTGGTTTCTTGGTTTCCTTGGGCTCTTCACCTATTTGCTAACAGTGGTTAAAGTGAAGGAGAGAGAGGTATAGATGCTGGTGGGAAGACTTTGTCACCGTTGTTGTTTCCATTTCCTTTGAATGACCACAGACGACACCAGGCATTGATGCGACCACACGGGTGACAGACTGATTGTCATGTTTAAATCTTTTGTGTTGGATTGTTCCACATCAGAGGCGGGGTTTCAAAATAATACTGTTTTGCCAGAGTACAGAAAAGACCTCCGTTTGCAAAAAGTCTGTTCATTTAAAGGACATGTGGAGACACAGTCGAGGCCTGAACTCACCTGAAATGGTGAAAGATAAAACAGCAGCAAGGTCACGATTCCATTTATGTTTAATGTTAATTACATAAAAAAATTCGGAAGCTCCCATCTACAATCCAATATATAATTAAATATTGGATTGTAGATGGGAGCTTCCTCTAATAATGAAGTTAAATGTGCATTATTCTGTACAGTTACACCTTCTATCAATAGTTTGTGTAAGGAATCATGTATCAAGCAGATTGTAGTCCTTTGTCTCTAAGACTACTCCTCACAGTCCCAGTAATTATTTAGAAGCAATATCAAAGTCAGCAGAGGTTTCACTCTCTATTTAGACATCCGGTTTTACCCTGGAGTGTCAACTGCTGGTTTGGCTAAAGATATGGGTTGTTGTTGTTGTTGTTGTTGTTTTGCAGCATTCTGTTAGATTCTGCACTATAATATATTTTGAAGCAGAACTTGTGTGCACTAATGCGACTGAGATGCAGGACCTCTATCTGACTCTGATGCTATTTGGAACTCAGAAACCTATAAAGAATAGTTTCTTCATCTTGCCGTTGTTTTTGTGATGTTTCCAAAGAGCCGGTGTGCCACATGTGGACAGCTGCTGCAGCGTGCCAGCCCTCAGACGTGCACGTTCAAATAAAGGACTCGGTCCATAAACAGGACAGGAAATGCAACAGACAGGATTAAAGTGCCCACAGAGTTAATGACACCGTAATCCAATTTTTTTTTCTCAATTTTTTTTTAGTAGACAAGCTTTCGCAAAACTCACCAGCGGACAAGCAACTCCATTTTGCTGCTTTCACATGTATTTTTGGGCTATACTTGTAATCTTCTTTCCACTGGTAATTTAAAAGCCAGTGGAATGTGGGAAATGATTGAGTGAAGGGGAGGGAAAAGATATGCCTCGCTTGGTCACTTTGGTGTCTGGAATCCGTAGCTGAGATGGCGTTTGACTGATTTGTGTTTTGACCACATGTGCCAGACCCGCCTGCTATTCTCAACCCGTAATTCCTCCTCCAATTCAGGCATGCGACTAATTTACTGTAGGGGCAAAAAAAAAAAACACGTTTTCTCTCTTCCAGGGAGCAGAAACTTTACCCCTTTTTCTGCTACAGGGCTCTGAACCAAGTGCTGTAAGTGATGCCACCTGTCAGGCTGACAGCTTACTCTCCATATGGGGAAGGCCTTTATCAGCTGCAGTCATACGGAGCAGGGAAATGTTTGCCACCTGCCAAGGATTTCAAACCTTTAAACGAAGAGTGATCCCATTAGTCTGCGGTTCACTTTGTCTTGTTTTTGTCCCGTTTTGAGCAGTGACTTGTGGACAATTTAAAGAAAAGGAACTCCTTCGCGTTATAAACTGCACAGCAGATGGTCCACCGATGCACATCTCAAAGCACTGTGCCGGTTCTGTCGTCACAGCTCTGCATTCATTGCACAGACTCTCTTTTGCTTTTCAGTGTGTTAGGTTTGCATTCTGAGTATTACTTTACCATAGTTAAAGTATTACTAGAAGTACAAATTATACGAAGGACTGTTTGACTTTCGTTCAGACTCCTTGTGACAAAAATCAACATTAAAATTGTACAAAGATGGAGTTGCTGTTCAGCTGCCCCAAGTGTTGATTTTAGGAAACCGGTCCAGGTCATGTTTTCATGTTCCCATCACTGCTTTATGCTGCAGCAGGAAGTTGCCTTGGCACCGCCACAGTAAGAGCACGGTGTGAATATGTAACTCTTTCCCAGTGAGCTCGAGCGTTTAATGGGCACGTCCAGCATGTCTTCCAAAGACAACCATGACGCCCAGATCAGAAACCACGCTACTGCTTTTTTTTTCTTCTGCAGCCATGTCTACCCGACAGCGTGTTGGCCTGCTGTCGCAATGCACCGTCTGCAAGGAGTCCTCCAAGCAAAGCACGATATGAAACCGATGCAGTCGGGAGAAAAACAACGAAGCTGCACCGTGGGCCGAACTAAAGGAGGTTTTAATAGAATTCCTAAAACACCAATTGCGAGAAGCAGGATAGCATTTTCTGATTCCCCCTGCCCTGTAATTTGAAGTGTGTGGGTTCAAGCCACTTATTTTGTGGTGACGGCTTTACTGGCGAGTTCTCCAAAAAAGACGGAGGACAAACGCAGCCGAAGGGTTGAGCGAGCTGCCTCGCTTTCCCTGACGGGTTGACCGAGCTGCTTCCCCTTTGGTATCTGGCCACAGTTGTTCTGCCCTCATGGCTAACCTCACTGGGTGTAGCTGTCCACCATTGGGTGTTTAGAAAGCCCAATGGGAGGACACCTGCTTCTGGATTTATATATTCCGTCTCTTGCACAAACACCCATGCAGTCTGTTTATGGATGCAGATGGAGAGCACTTGGGCTAAACAAATGCACAAATCTGCCTTTTTCCTAAACTGACGTCTAAACAACAACCAAACATCCAGCATCAGTATTGGCCGTGCATCACCCCAAATTTAGCAATTTAGTCAAACGCACTGTATGTTGCATTATTAGCTCATCTGGGATTTAAGTCACATGTCCTCCGAGCACAATCTGGCATTGTGTCCTTTGCATAGTTAAACTTCCCACAAATTCTTGTGGTCTTCCAGGACATAAAAATGACAAACAAATGAGCTAAAAACAAACCTCTGACGTAGTACGCAACACAATTTATATGTGCAAAACTGCTGGACATTTGCTGTTGAATGTATTTATTGTAATGAATGATTCTGAATCATTACAGAATAATGTCAAATATTTAATAAGGAACAGTCAGAGGTGAGCTACAAAAGAAACATTTAACTAAAAGAGAAAGTCCTCTAATGCAATAATACATTGTGTAGAATAAGCAAATGTTTCTTTACACCGTTTTGTGTGGCCTGGCCGGCCTTTGTGCCGGGCTTTAAGAGAATACAGATATAACATTAAACCACCATAGGGCCAGAAGTCCTTTTGAACAGTTAACTTGTGCATTTTTTGTGCCCGGTGCCAAGACATCTGTCTAGTGACACACCCTGTAATTATAAACGAAAGGAAAAGAAATGTCTTTTGATTATTTCCATCCTTATTGCATGCACACCAAATAAGGCCTGTTACAGCACGAAACAACCAAAAGCTTTGGACATTGTCTTTCCTTTGGCACGATGGTGAGGTATCTCAGTATCATGATGGGATCCCAGACGGTGACAGAAATGACACGGTTTGCATTGTAAGCACTCCAAACAGTTGAAGTCCTCGTGACCACTGAATCTGTGGGGCAGAGCTGAAAGATGTTCATCTGTTTCCAGGATGGAAACAATCAGAGCCCGAGTCTCTTATTTATTTTTATGGATATAGACGTGTTTTAAAACTCAACTTGGATTTAGACTTTTTAGTGGATGGAAAAGCAGCAGCGCTTGCCAGGAGAGAGAGAGAGAGAGAGAGAGAGAGAGAGAGAGTGTAGGGAGGTCTGAGAAGGGTGGCGGCAGTCTATCAGCGGCCCATGTTGTGGTGAGAGGGTATATTAACGGGTGCTCTAACAGATGGTGACTCACAGCACTGTGCAAACGGCTCGCAGCCCTTCACTCGTATATGAAAGGGCACTCTCCAACACATCTCACAGAGAGGGATCGCAAACATAGGTGTGTTTGTGCCAGCTGTTCGTAGATATACCTATGAAAAGTAATGCGCTATGATTTGTACATAATCCACAAAATCAATCTGTACATAATCCACGCAATCGTTTGCCAGGACAGATGATGTATTATAAAGAGTGTCAAAGTGTGGATAGGGAGGAGGTGGAGGAACCTGCACCCAGGAGACCGCTGTTCGTGTCTCATGTGAAACCAGAAGTCACTGTTGACTTACGTCCTTAAGTAACTCCACTCCTGTAGTTATTTTAAACCAAACATTTTTAATGCCGGCGATGACCTGGTCTGTTGCCTACAAACTCTTCAGTGAGTAAGCTTCGGCTCTGGTTCACACTTCCTGCAGGATGTGTAATTCGGATAGATCCCCCACGGACGCTTAAGCCCATCAACACGTTTTCTACCGTTGCATCTATTACACAAGCCGGGCTGTGTGAAGTCACTTCCAAGTCAAATACTCCTGAAACCCCCAAACTCTCTGAAACACACACACACACACACACACACACACACACACACACACACACACACACATACACATAAACACACACTGAGCATGCTTTAAAAACATGCAGAACACACTGTTTGAAATGTGACAAAAAAATAATAATTAACTGAAGAAATTCAAGGAAAGTTGATGCTTTAATGATCAGGTCGCTGAGGATGATAAGAACAAGAGCTGAGCTGCCACAGACATGACATGAGGACTATAATCAAATATTGCCTCCTCTGAATCGCACTGTGATGAGAGGAAACAAAGCGTATTGGTCACTTCTGTTCATTGGTTGCTAAAAAAAAAAAAACATGGCGAAGGACGTAATCCAAGCTGGCGACGGTGAAATCGCCGAACTCGAGGCTTCAAAAACATCAGTCCACAAAATAACGGTAGACGTCACAATGACCACGTCCACTTCTTACAGACTGTGGTTTCACTGTGAAATACGTCGCAGTACAGAAGCTAAAGACGCTCTAACTTCCATTTCACTGGGACTTCAATAAAACAATAAAATAGTTTTTTTCCGTGGGAGTATTGTAAAAACATTATGTGGATCCCTGCTGATGTTTTTTCAGTAGCTAATGGGTCTCTGAGTAAACTAACAAACAGACACACTCCATGTCCAGAGAGGGGACTTGAGTAAAGCCTGCCAGAAAAGAGGGGCTCCCACCTAAAAACATTCCTCCAGTACAGGGCCGTGTTTTCCTTACCCCAACAAATTGACACAGTTGTTAGTGATGGCCCGGGATTCCTCCTAAAGCGCTGCCCACCAATAATAAACAGTATGGCAGCTGACACCGCAAGACACCTGCACAGCTCGCTGACACTGCAGGATTTTCCCAGGGACTGGGGGGGGGGGTTGAGGTGGGCTGTAGGATGAAGGGATGAGGGGGGACATGGGGGCCGGCGGACAGGTTGGTTGTGTGTGTGTGTGTGTGTGGGGGGGGGGGGGGTCGTTTAAAACAAAAGACACCAGAGTTCTCCAATTTTAAGCATTTTCTAACCTCTAGCAGCTGCAAGAGAATATAGAATATTCAAACATTTGATTTAAGGACTATTAGATTGAAGAATAATTTCATCCTAGCTTTTGAAACTTGACATTTGACAAGAAACTTGACCAGTAATTCAGGCCACTTCTGTCGTCATTGTAACCCAAACGTTTACTATTTGTAACGTAACTTCTGTACTTAAGTAAACCTAACCTAGAAGTTGTGTAGTCTAAACCAGTGGTTCTCAACTGGTCTGGCTGCGGCACCCACCATCACCCCATATATATATATATATATATATATATATATATATATATATATATATATATATATATATATATATATATATATATATTCAAGAAGTCTACGTCTAGTAGTAGTAACGTCTCTGTGTAGTAAACAACTGTCAAATCAAATAAAGAAAGTACACATCAATTATATTTTAACAAATATTATTCTCATTTTTCAAATTTAACTGGATGGATTATAAATAATACATAGGAATACATGTTCTTCTCATTTCAAATAAAATAACGGCTGGATTAAAAAATAAATTACGTAACGAAATTCAATTTAGAAAACTTATTTTCACTGAATTGTCCTGCAGCTTTAAATTCAGTTCATTCAGGGTGAAGTGAAAAAGCCACAATATTGTATTTTTCTCATCTTCTAAAAAGAGAAATTAGTGTTTGAAGAATTCACCTCTCTGAGTCTGTCCAGTCAGAGTCTAATGACTCTGGTCTCTCTCGACATTTCTCTCTTTTGGAGATCGTCTTATGATTTGACTTTCACATCTCACACTCGTCCTGCTCTGCTGTCTATATCCTCGTCTCTCCCCGTGTATCACGGTGTTTGTACATCTCACTCAAGTCAGGAAACTTGTCAGAATACTCATATATATTCACGTGATGTGATTCACAACGCATTGGTCTGTGTTTGTAAAATATCATAATAAACCATTATATGAGGAGACGTCGGTTTTTCCGTGGTATTTGTCTCACCCATTACTTAATTCCTCTCCCAAGAAAGCTCTGGTATGAACTGAATTCATTTGCTGGACCATCACTGGCTTTTAAAACTTTGACATTTCACTTCAGCCCTTGTTGGAAGTTGGCTCCAGTTAGCTCTCTTTAGTCATTTCACACTCTTTCTGTGTCACAAATAAACACCTACAGTCACACACACACACACACACACGCGTATTCAGACATCCCCTCCTCATGCCACAGGATGTCAGGTGGTCCAGCCATTGTGTCCCCACCTGTAGGACATTGTCAAAGCACAAAGGAGGGCCACAGTACGTGTCGGCCTGCTGTCAGCTTCTGTTTGACTTGAATTTGTAAATCCCTCTCTTTCAGCCGCGGGGGCTTTGAAAGATTAGCCAAAGGTTTGTGGAGTAATTCACATCTGTGTGGCTTTTACTTATTGTCAAGAGGCAGAGGATACCATCGCAGCTTTCACAGGCCACAATAGTTACCATCGTCAACACTGTTCCAGTTTCACCGTTTGTTTTCTGAGCACACAAACATCTTCATAGTTTGTCCCCCTGCTGGGATTTGAGATGCTTTGTTGTGTTTATTAACTGGCCGGATCGTGGATTTATCTGCTGCTTCTAACCCGGTTTGTGTGGCCTTCATCGTAAGGTCACTGGTGTTTTCCTTCCAGCCAGCTGAAATTTCAAGAGTTTCAAAGAGGAGCAAAGTGAATATTGAGTATCACAAAGAGCCAGAATCTCTACCTGCTCAGCTTCTCAGGAACCAACCAGACTGATGTTTGCCATGAAGCGGGGGGCCCCTCGCTCGCTGCCCTGTGAGGTCACAGCACCTGTTCTTGGTAATTGCTGGCAGGTGACGTAAGGCCTCCACTTGTTTTCCATGGTGCAAGGTGGAGGCCCCCCCCCCCCCCCCCCATCCAACACAGAGGCTGGAAAGTCATGCTGGTTGTTTGCGGGTGTGACTCCCTCCCCCCCTCCAGTTCCCTGAGAGAGAAATTAACTTTGGCTTACCTGTCAGAGGCCTTTTAGTGAAACTAAAAAGTCATCTTGTATTTTTAAGGTGTACGGTTTTTTACCCTGGTTTTTTTTTTCTTGCTAACGCAGCTCCGAAAACTCTTCCAGAGGCTGAAAAGAAAATGAAGCAAACTATTGTTAACAGCATTGTTCACCCATCATTTTTTGTTTAGTGCACCTTGGTTGTGTTTTCATTTTAGACTGCTTTATGGAAACATTCGATATGTTTCAGTTAACGAGACCATCAGAGAGAAGATAGTCTGTTTCTATAGAGTTATTCTTGATGCTCCTCATCGGGGCCACCGGGTCAGATTCTGGTGAAACCAGATGACATCATGCAGGTTCACCAGAAACTCCTTCAGCTCAGACTCCAGCAGAGACCGGTCCACCGTGGACAGAGCCGAGATCCTCCATCAGAGACCGGTCCACCGTGGACAGACCCAGATCCTCCATCAGAGACCGGTCCACCGTGGACAGACCCAGATCCTCCAGCAGAGACCGGTCCACTGTGGACAGACCCAGATCCGGCTTAACCTGCAGCCTTGGACCTGCAGTCAGAGCTCCGGAGGGAGGAAGAGAGCTCAGCTCCCGGCAGCAGCAGCAGCGTCTCCTCCTCCTCCTCCTCCTCCTCCTCCTCCTCCTCCTCCTCCTCCTCCTCCTCCTCCTCCTCCTCCTCCTCCTCCTCCTCCTCCTCCTCCTCCTCCTCCAGGAGCAGAGCTTCTCCTCTCTGGGAGTCAACACCACGCTGCTGGAGACCCAGGAGGTATTGATGGACCCGCTGGAGGGAAGGGAGGCACGGGAGAACCAGGACTAGGACTGAGAGGAGCAGACTGTCAGACCCTGCTGCAGTAAATTGAGGTTTTCTCAAGGGACTGTGGTGCTCTGAAACACTACCACTTTAGTCCGCAGGGAGCGCCAGAATCAACACAAAATGAAAGTTCCTCGTACAGCTTCAATCTTTTTATAATTGGCCCACATTTGGAAATGTATTGAAGTAAGATGTTGCTGTTTGTACTGGCTCATTTTGCAAACAGACCTTTAGGATTTAAATATCCTCCATGGATGATTTTAACTGATTTTTTCTATCGCCACTACCCAAATGTTACTCGCCTCCTTAACTCTGCCCACCTGATGATGTCTTTTCAAGGCTGGCTGCAGGAGGACAGCAGCCAGTAGATAGGGTATCTGGCCCAGGCCTGCAGCCAGCTGTGAACCTGATAGCATCTGTTTTAAACGTTTGAGAGGCGGAGAGAAAGGAGCCCTCTTTTCTTCTGAGCTCTGGAGCGCTAGTTATCTCACGCCTTTTTAGTAAAGGGATCCACAGATGGCCCGCGTCCTGACAGTTATACAAATGTGATGCCGCGAGCCGAGGTATTCCTCTTGGCTCCTCTTACTGTGTTACTGTCGGCCCACAAGTGGGACTCATTCACGCTCAGAGTAAACAAGACAAGTCGGAGACAAAAAGAGTCCTGCTTTTCTCAAGGCGAGGCAGAAAGGCTTCTTTTTTGTCTTTGTGAAGGCAGACAAAACAACCCCTTCACACCTGAGTGTGTCCTCTGTTTGGGAGTTCTTCCCATCCATTGTCATCACTCGTTATCTGAACCATCAGAATCAACATGAAAAGATCATTTCATGTTCTGCTGTCACCTGAGGGGATTTGGAGAACTTGCCTTTCATTTGCTTTGTCTGAATCCGGTGACAAAACCATTTGTCATCCTTTTCTTGTTGGTTTTTTTCCAGGTTATGTCTGGTTTGGCCTCACTTCAAAGACCCGACGAGCAGACGGGAAAAAGTCTTTACATTGATGTGGTTGGAGTATCCAAGGACTGTTTTCTTCTTACTCATAGAGTTCTAATCAGAAATCAGTGTTTGGATGATAGAGAGCCAACCTGTCGCCCTCACATCCAGAAGTTTCATTTTCGCGGCTGTTGTGTTCATACTCTGTGCCTTCTTGTCGATAAAATTGAAATAAATTAAATTTGGCATTCAACCAGGTGGCAACCTCCGGTTCTGCCGAGTGAAGCCAATGCGGAAGTGTCTATGAGAAAATGACTCTACTTCTCTCTTGATTTATTACCTCAGTAAACATTGTAAACATGAGTTTATGGTCTCAATCTCTAGTTTCAAGTCTTCTTCAATACAGCATGATGTTCATTTAGTACATTATGGTCCATTTAGAGTCAAACAGACCATAAAGCAGGGGATGCTTTAGGGCGGGGCTACACGGTGATTGACAGGTCTCTACCAGGGACGTATACAGCGTCTCTAGGTCACGCCTCCTCATTCCAAATATGGTCACTTCTGTTCATTGGTTGCAAAAAAAACATGGTGACAGACGTAATCCAAGATGGCGACGGCAAAATCGCTGAACTCAAGGCTTCAAAACATCAGTCCACAAAATAAAGGGTAACTTCTTATACAGACTGTGCATTCAACAAGATCTTGGGTCTGAGTGTCACTAGGCTAATACCCAACCAGTCTAATCATATAGTACATCAAAGTCATTGCAAGATAAAAAGTGTGAATTTCAAGTGTTATTGGTGAACATAATGCTGCTGGCGTTTTATCTCTGCGAGGGTCGGTTCAGGTTGGCCGCATTTTGGATCGGGTCTCATTGTCCTCAGGTCTAATTTAGACCAGATTTTCTTTAAAAAGAAACATTTCTCTATTCATGCTGGGTTTTGGCTATGGGTCAGTTTCAGATCTGGGTCGAAGACCTCAACATCAAGGCACTGGTTTTCGGGTGGTTTTACTGTTAAAATGGAAAATTAGTAATGTTGGCCGTTTCTGCAAACCACAGATGATTATGATGTTACTTTTAGTTTTACATGGGACACGAACATTGGTCCATCAAACTGCCGATACTTAAATAGGTAGCAGGATTGTGGGAAATGGTGTTCTTTAAAACAAACCGAAAACATCAAACTTTTTAAACAAAGAAAAATTGAAAATTGAATAAACACTGAATTTGTCTTTTTTTTCCGACTGACTCTAATCAAGTTAACTTTATTTACATACATCCTCTTTGGGGCCCTCTTTTTGTCTTTACTTGAGTTTCCCCCCTTATTTGTTTTAACCCCACAAAGGTTCTTAACTATTCACACAACTTATAACGTTTCAACTCCACATTTCATGTCACTCCAAGCTACACTCTTGGCCGGACTGTAGGTGTGCTGGAACGGAACTGAGACTCTGGTTACTGTAAGTCGAAGGATTCAGCTCCGAGTCCCACGCACTGATCGGAGCAGGATATTCTGTAGACGGCCCACCTCGGCGAGCACCTGGCCCGTCGCAGGACGTTTCTGATTTAAAGCGTATAACACGAGCTTTTGTATTTCAAAGTGGGATGATTTGTAACCGATCCCCTCTATCTGTCCACTTTCAACAAGTGACATTGGCCTTCCTGGCTTGTACTCAGGAGGAGCTTGATGGCCATGATTATTTACACAGAGGGTTTCCTTCTTTTTCTCTCTCTTTTCTCTTTTACAGTCGGTCATTTTCATAAGGGATCATAATCCTCTTGGACAGGAAGTATCTGGCTATATAGACTACGCCCACAGACTCAAGACCCAAGATTTTCAACCATATTTCCGCGGAAAGAAGAAGCTCATGCCAGGACGCTCGGATTTATGGTAAGTCTCCTTCCATTGTAACATGTCCATGTCGATTGGGGCGGCCGTGACTTGAGTGGGTTTTGACAAGGTTTGAAGGGTAAGGAAATCTTATTATGCAGGATTAAAGCCTCAGGTTGACGTGAGAGACCAATGTAGGCTTGGAAGGAGCTGAGCAAAGGGCCGGTGTAGTTAAATGTACAGCACCAGCCCTCCGTGGCCTCAGCATATGTGGAATAAATGTACACTGCTGAAGTAAAGCCGAGCTGAGCTGCCAAAGTGCTGAACCTGTCTGGACAAGACAGACATGAATCAGACTCAGGACCCAGGCGGGCTTCAACCGTGAGATTGTCCTCGCCTTTCACTGTGCAGTAAGTTTGTCATCACAGATGAATGTAATATAGCGTATGGCCGTGAGGATTAGACACATTGATAGATAAATAGATTCAATAATTGACCCATTTACTTTTAGAGGCCCTCAATACGTATTTACTTCATTGACTTGTGATGTGGCGTTCCTATACGAACACACTGTCACACTGGTGATTTGTTTTTGTCCGTCTTCTCGCTGACTGTGTAATGTTTTACATCATTTTTCAATTTAACAGCTTTGCGATTTTGGATTGTTGGACAAACATTAACTTTTAAAATGTCACCTGGGACTCGGGGAAATGTTCCGCTATTCTCTGACACTTTGCAGGCCGAAGGGTCGATCGAGAAAGATTCATCGATAATGAAACTGGTTATTAGTTGCAGCACTTGACGGGCGTTTCCATGTTTCCATGCAAAGTTAGAATGACAGTTGGTTTGCCAGAAGACGCCAGTGTGAAATCCACTGACACTTTAAAACATGTCCCAAATGAATGCTGGATGGAGAGGCCATCGAGCTGAAAGCTTCCTATAGTAGCCTAAATATCACAAAATATAAAATGTGTTTTCTGTTAAAAAGTATAAACTCACTTGCTGTTAGGACTCGGTGGAGAAGGCCACTAGAATTTGAATGTTCTTGAAAGTCGCAGTGTCTAAAAAGACACTTATACGAGTGGAATAAATTAAAATAATAATCCCATCAATAAATCTACACATGGCTGCTGTTAAAAAAAAAAAAAAAGCTTTCAGGTGCTTTAAACCGGGCACATTCAGCCAAGATACATCCCGTACTGTATGTTCAACAACTACACGCATCGGTGCCAGTCGCACAACTCCAGGCCAAGCCCCAAGTGAACTGCTGACCTTACAGGTGCAAGCTAAAACTCTAGTCCCTCTTTCTAATTCATTGTCTATCCGGAGAACTCCGCCTGTACATAGAGAGCCGTCAGCAGAGTACCGGAGCCAAAACCATTCCCACATTCCACATGCTCGTGCATAGTAACATATTATCAACATTTCAGATACGTGCGAAAAATCCCATGAAGACCAACACGACTAGACGAGAGGAGTGATGAGAGTGAGTAAGACATGGTTGTTTTCAGGGTTCAGCCAAATGACACGCACCCTGTATAACCTCGCTGACTGACACTGGGCAGAACATGCTCCCTCGTGTCCTCCCTCTCAAGTCAATTAGGCCTTTTGTCTTCCCTCCACCATCATTCCTGTTTGGTAGGACTTCAGCTTTTAGTCTCCAGCGTAAATCACGCTTTACAACAGAGGCCATTAGGGCGAACGTTACAATAGGTTGTACACAAATCCACAGCTAGACCATAATATCTCATTTATACAGAGCATACCTGCAGCTACTGCAACGTATCCTCATACAACAGTTCGTATGATATCCGATGAAAAGTTACACGTCAGAAATGCGTGTCAGTCTCTGCTCTTTCCATGCATGCAGTCTTTTCAAAATACATTTTCCGTCTTCACAGAAAACCGCTCAGTTGGGTTTAGGCAACAAAAGTACGAGTGTGTTTAAGAAAACACACGGCACGCTATTGTTCGTAGGTATAGCTCCGGATGCTGGATGAGACCAGCTTGTTTCACTTCAGCATTAGCAGGACAACAGTTCTTATTTGTGGAAGTGGTTTTCCCTTTCTTTGCAACCAAAGTGTCAGACATGCAAAGCTTTGTTGTTTTATTTATCCATTTCTCAACCACGTGTCCTGACGCACACAAACCCCACTCGTGGCCTTGAACTCGGCCTCCTCCCCGCCGAGTGGAAGCCCTAACCGGCCGTCGGTGAGTCATTGGGCGAGCGTGCCTGGAGGTACAGCCGACTCCCTAATGATGCTTTTATGAGCCCCCCCCCCCCCCCCCCCCACGGGTCTCCCTCCATCTGACTTCACACTCCCTCTCTCTGTCTCTTTATTCACTCACTAAACTCTGTCGGGATTTGCGCATCTCTCTGTCTTCATTTTCAACTTTTCTAACCTTCCATGCTTTGCTACCTCTCCCCTTCTCAACCCCCCCCCCCCCCCACACACACACACACACCCTCTCTCTCTTTTTTCATCTCTGTCGGGAACAATAACACCCAGTGTGGTTGCCGCTAAGAGGGAGCAGATGCTGGAGCTGCTGCCCACTCAGTGCACTAAACCTCCCACCGCAGGACTCTGAATCCTGTCCCTCCTCCTCCTCCACGGCCACAAAGAACACAGAGCAGCGACACCAGCGCCAGCTCCGGCCTCCACCTCCCACCTCCAGCGAGGAAGGGTGGATAGGTTCACGTCCACAGTCTGCAATGTCTCAAGGGGGGGGTAGGAGAAAAAAAAGAGCAGGAGAGCAAAGTATCCCCCCGGAGCAAATTATGTAAATGGAATAGACAAGAGGTAGAACTTAGTTCGGAGGGAAATGTTGATAATGTAAAATGTAAAACATGCCTCTGCTCCAGCATTATGGTGAGGAAAACCAATCTTTAGTTTCCAACTTTCTGTAATTGACTTGAAAGTCTTTTGCAAAATGAGAGAAAGCACAAACTGGATGCTGAAGACTGATTAACATTCTTTGACTGATTAACTGATTTCTAATTTATTCCCTTCTTAAGTTCAGGACAGGATAATGTGCAGAAGATTTTTTTGATAATTTTCCCTCCATTATTCTCTACCTTAATCTGACTCCAACTTAAAAATACATGTGTACTTTTTGACCATATCAAAATTCAGTTTGTTGCGATTTTACGTCGGTTGCAAAAATAGGAACTCCAGCTTTCTGTGGACGTTTGTCCTTAATGGACAGTTGCACTGACTTCTATATTTAGATTTTTACATATTTCAGTTTTTACATCACGTTCTCAGTCACCTCCAGGATCTTTGCATTGACTCTATGGGAGCAAAACTCGGTAGAACGCTGGGCTTGATTTATTCTAGCAGGCCCGCCGGGTGGGTGGGACATATCAACATCATTTGTAAAAGCATATGTTTTAAGCCTCTGACCTCCTGGGAAACCTGGTTTCAGTAAAGCGTTTTCCTTGTTGCATCTGTAGAAAGTTTACATCAAAGAAGCCGCTAATAACACAAAACCACACCACAAAAGAAGCAATAATTGGTAATAAAGGGACTAGAACTTAGCTTTTCATGACAATATTTTGTAAATACTGATATGTGGAGATAATTGATTTCAAAGATATGAATGACTGTAGCTTCATAAGACTTTATGTGACTGCCTCTAAAACACAATAACTTGCAGATGCACATGTGGATCTGGTCTGTTAAAGTTTTAGTTGGGTATAATTTAAACATCTTCTGCAACGAAGCTGTAGATCGGGACGCCTTTATCAGCTGTAACCACCGTATGAGCACTGAGCAGCGGCCGTGAGCTAGCCAGTCGGGCACGCCGGCTCACATGCACTACCAACATGCACGCGCGGCCCGGCTATGTAAACAAAGCACAGAGAAGCTCGGATTACAACACACACAGAGGTAGAGTGTCTTCATCCTCTGCTGAGGTACGAAATACTCCACCATATCTTACACAGACAATAGTTGTTTGCTGCTTTGTTAATGTTATGAATATTGCATTTAGCAACTTCACCTTCGGGGCAAACTGAGTGACGCCTTTAATTCAACTTTAACCAATATCACATTTAGGGTAAATAAACTGCTTCAATTATAACATATCAAGTGTTTAAAGGTTAAATCTTTATTACGTTTTTGTCTATATGACTTTTTACTGAGCTTCCAACACACACACACACACACACACACACACACACACACACACACACACATGTGCACACACTAAAGTCCTAACCCTCATCTAATTATCCCACAGATCTGCAGCTCCGTTCACCAGCTTCCTGCCACTCCAGATGTGCCTACAGCATCTCTGATGTCTATTTAATGTTCCCCCAGCAAAGTGACCATCTGTTTATGCACTCTGGCTGTTCCCCTCCTTCCTCTCTCTATCTCTCTCCCTCTGCAGTCTCTCTGTTTAGCAGAGTTTTTTTTTTTAAGAGGCTGGGCAACATCTGACATACATGGAAGTCCTAATTGATTCTTTTCCTCTTTGAATTGTTTAGTCTCATTGAGTTTTCTGTGTCCTCTTAACTACGTTATACAAATACATACAGTAGGTCCTCTGAGCAATCAAAAACATGTATTATTCAAGGAATTTAAACAACTTTTTGAAACGCTGGATCACATGAAGCTTTCCTGCACACTCCCTCTGCCCGGCGTGCATTTGGCGACGGACTGAAAGGTTGAACTTGAAGGATCCGCTCGCTTGCAACACAGCGCACGCCTCCTCCGAAGCCAAAGCCATATTGCCTCCACGCTCGGCTTCTGCAATGCACCTGTGTGTCTGGATTCATTTTCCGCTGCGAAAATATTTGCACTGCTGTCCTATTTTATTAACTTTTAATACAAAAGAGAAGCTGTTCCAGCGTCGAAAAAAGGTGATTCGGCGGCTCGGCCTGAGGCATTGTGTCCGGGCTTTAATGGTGATATTCCATCGTAGTGGAGTTTGCCAGCTCGGTAAATATTTGCTGGTAGGCCGGAACATTCTGTGTCGTGTGCGTTGATCTTCGCACATGGCGCACACATACTTGGTTGGCTGGAAATCTCGGGGTTGAATCCAGTCAGGCTGTTTGTTCTCAGTGCTGATGCTGTTTGGACTGTGCTTGATGGATTAAAACTCGATGTTCCACCAGCAGTATCTGATCATCACAGACCTCCTGCCAAGTGTGACGGGCTTCTCCGTCCACGTTGGCTGAGCAATTCATCAATTCATCTTGTGAAATAAAGTCTGTATGTCACCTAAAGAAGAACGGTAAAATGAATGAATATGAGTGAAGGTATTGGACCATTTTATTTTTATTTTACAAACAGAGGTTGACCCCTCACCTCCCTATTGAGCTCCAGTCAAATGGAATATGGGGTTATATATATTATGTAATGGCTCTGGCCCGTGTGTGTGTGTGTGTGTTTGGATCTGATAGAAGACCCGATGGCCAACTGAAACATCTTAAAATATGATATGAGCGTACGGTCTACTTCACTCAAAATAAGCAGCTTATATTTTAGGATCGTTAACGTAGAAATGAAACCCTAACCTGTATTGGCCTAAATGTATAATTATACACAATATGCAGCATGGTAATAGGGTGAAGGTCTATATTATGCATTTTTGGTTTGTACCCAATGTCTCTCCCAAAAATACCCAGTTCATAATGTGGAAAATCTTTTTGTTATTCTTTTGATTCCTCGATTAGTCTATGAGAAATCTAAACGACAGTGAAGAACGTTCATAACGAGTTCCTGGAAGCCAAGGTGACAACTTAAAATGTTCTTTTGTCTAACATCCAAATGTTCTGTCTTTTGTCTACAATCCAAAGGTATTCACTTTACAATGATTGGAAGTAAATAGAAGCAGCAAATCCTCACATTAAAGAACTGGAACCACAGACTCTTTGGTATTTTGTGTGATTAAACCAGTTAAACGCTTAATTGATTATAAAATATTGTAAGTAAAAGTAAATACGCAAGTGTTTGCACTGCAAATGTCTGATTTTTGCATTATTTATTCATTTCAGTAAAACATTTCTATCATTTCCTACCTGAATCTGATTTCCTCTGATCGTTTAATCGTTTCAACAACGAAGGGGACGACAACATAAGAACACAAGCTCATAAGCACCAAATCTCACCATTTTCATAACCATACAGACGGACGCACTTCACTTGTATTTGAATGTTTCAAATAAAATGTATCAAATTCCTAGAAAACATGAAGCCAAAAATGAGAGAACAAAGGTGTGTGTGTTGGTCGGTGGTTGGATATAAATTAGTTGATGGTGTTGCCAACTGGACAAGGGCCATCCGTGATTTGTCGCTGGATCAGACCCATGACTCTGAGGCGTAACAGTAAATTCAGCTTGTTTCACTCCTGCCTCTCAACACTGCAGAGGCCTTTTTTGTGATTTACATTGGAAACATTAAGTTCAGAAACAGTTACTGGACGTGTGTTCTTCAGCCACTTCAGCTGAACGAATGCACATGCAAGGTATTTGCTCTTTTATGATATATATCATCCAGCGCGGAGAGTCCAGCTCCTCTGAGCCCTATAATGAGACTGTTGACATTACCCTGGAAAATGACCGCCTGGAGATAACAATGGAGCTAAGCACGGTAACTATGGAAAGTGGAAGGACACGGTGCACGTGTCAAACAGCCGTGGTGAATGCATAGGGAACCAGGAACCGGTGCGGAGAGCACCGTCATTGTTTCCACCAAATCCAGGTTCTCACACTTTTACTGGTCCATGTGTCTGGGTGTGGTGCCATCCAGCTGCTGGAGCGCTCTTTGTGACCAAGTGTGCAACGACCGTGCAGTTAGTTGCCCCGGTGACATTTCATATGGGACAGCAAGGGAGGCGGGTCCAATAAACACATCCAAGTAACGTATGAACGAAATTCTCGGCATTGCTTCAAAACTTTTCTTTTTTCTTACGCTTTCGTCAGTCTTTTTCATGTTCAGTGTTAAAATATCTCACATCTGTCCCATTTCTCTTGCAAAAGTAAGCGGTTCACCGTGGAGTAAAAGTGGTCGACCAAAGAAATGTTAATTGTTGGCGATTCGGTATAAATAGGCACTGAAACGCTGTCGGGTCTAATTTACAAAGAGAAGAAGTCTGCATGTGTCTGAAAGGAAGTCTCAGACAATGTAATTTTCCTCAGAGTTTTAAGGGAAAAACCTCAATTTGTATTTCATGATTGGGGCATTGCAGCAGTCTATTCTGAACCTGCTTTACGCAGCTCTGTTGGCATCTTGAAAACAAATGCCAGACCTCTCGTCCGATCATACCTTATAATTTTATGCATCAGTGTATTTCCCCACACAGTTTGGAATGTTCAGGGCCTCCAGTGTTCCAGTGCTTTACTGGAGGGGCAGATAACTTCCAAAGCTGGCAGGAGATGGTTGCCATCAGATGGTATTGGGCGTCTCGTTTGAGATTTACTTTATCTTGTAGTAGTATTTAAAAAAGTAGAGTATACTAGAAGTGGACAATATATTGATAAGATCTACTAACACAGTCAATGTTTGTCTCTACCACACTGTCGTTAGATATTGTGATGTCAGCCAAGTTCAAGTCATTTGAGCCAAGTCCAAATCAAGTCTCAAGTCCAAGAGAAGTCAAAGTCAATCAAGACAATTTTAAGTTGTCTCAAGTAGAGTCAATTGAGCCAAGTCCAAGTCAAGTCCCAAGTTAAAGTCCATCAAGACCGAACGAAATCTTAAGTCACGCCAGTCGACACAAATTCAAGTCAAGTCTCAAGTCAAAAGTGACCAATCCAGAAAAACTATATTACAATACCAGCAGTGAAGTCAGTCACTCTTGCTATTGGCTGGAGTAGCTGGCCGTATTCATAGCTATTCAAAAAAGCTGAAATATATGTATTTACATTTCCCAAAATTGCATCGGGGGTTTGTGGGTTTTGGGAAGGCCACATGGGTCAGGTTTTATATTGCTCGTACTATATGTTTGCTCATGATTTGTAGCGAGCATGCTTATTATGTTGCAGTCCGAACATGTTTTTATGGCTCAAATGCAAATGGATGTTTGCAAACCTGGATTTCATGTGCCACCAGAGATCAGAAAACATCTAGACACTGGCCAAACAACCAAAATATCTCAAAGATCGCAGAGGTCCCTCGTTGTAAATGAAAACATTTTGAGTTGTATTTTACATCGTGTGGGTCATTAATACTTTATACCTGCTGTTCATCATGTATTGGCTCCAGTAGAGCATCACAGCAAGGGAAACATAACCTGCAGCATGCTGGCAACTCTCCATTATGTTATGGTCCCATGTTTACAACTTGCTGTTGCAGCTTTGGCCCTCACAGCTCCCCAACATAGCGTTCCTCTTCCCAGATTTACACTGAGCTTCCTCCCTGAGGTCCAACTTTGTTCTTGGACCACAAACTGCTACTGGGGAACAGCCCGAGGCCCGCCAGAGCAACCTTCAGCACCTCAGAGTGTGACATGTGGAGTTGTGTTACGATTATCGTAGTGCCTCACCAAAAAAAACAACATTCCAGAACAATAGCAGAACAATAACAATGTGGACAATACAAATAAAAAGTGGTTTGACACATGCAGAATGAATCTGATGAATTTGGAACAGATGGGGCACTAAAGCTCAATCTGGCCCATTGCCGTCTTATTGTTTTCACCTTGTGAGTCTTGGTGTGTGTCATCGTAGCAAAATGTAGACACTGCAGACACTGGCTGTAGCAGGAACTACCACAGAGGCGGTTTTCAGTACTTAGCCAGATGGTTATAATTATATTTCTCTCGGTTTGTCTCGGGACAGATTTTGTCGCCGCGATAGTGTCACAAAATGCAGTCACGAGACTTTACAGGTGTGTTGTTGAAATCAAAATGCAGGCCCAGTTCCAACATGGTTGTGGTCTGAACAAGGGTGTAAGAAGACAACAAGAACCCATTGACCACCCTACTTTACGGCTATAGCCTGATTTGGTGCTGATTTGACCCCATCGCAAGATGGTCTCTAGTTTAAAATTGATTTTGCATTTTTCAACAAAGTTTAACCAAAGACTTGTGTCCTTGGTTTCCATGCCTGGTTCCACCCAGATGAAAGGTTGTGCTGAATCCAAAATTACCATGGGAGCAATTCACACTTCACATCAACAATGGGAGAAGATCTGCCAATTTAGTGGCGAGAAACAAATCAAGCTGCTCTGGATGTTTTTCTTGTCTTCAACAAACACCAAACTGCTGGAGAAGCTTTACTTGATCAATGCCGTGACAGAGATAAGTGCTCCCTAATTGAGTAATATAGCACATGTTAATAAATCACATCCTCAAATTGATGCACATGTTAAATGTATTAATGTAACCTGAAGGTCCAATAGTTCTGGTCCCTTTTTGCTCTGTCACACTATTGCTCTGCTGTATCAAAAATAACAGAAACTCTATAAAAGCAGAGCGTGCTCCAATCGGATGCTGTAAATTAATCGGACATTTATTTTGGACTTTAACCCTTTCTTTGGTTTCAATTGCTTATTAGCCACAGCTTTGCTTTTATGCTTGGCCTTTTCCAACACAGCGCTCTCACAATCAAATTGGAAACAGACTTCTACCTTCGGCCTCTCTCACAAAAGATACTTGACTCGGCCGGTTGCTTTTCCTTTCTTTTCCGTGAAGCAAAGATCTTTCATGACCTGCTGTTGAATATTGATATGATAACAATGGCTGTGTAACGCTCTGTAATCCGTGAAGTTTTCCTTCTTCCGTGAAACATGCAGAGTCGTGACCTCAGTGTGGTGCTCGTGTGTTGTTTTAAAGCCTCCTGCTGTCGGAGCCTATAAAGGAAAATGTTACGGAAAAGCAGAATGCCAAACGTTCAGGTAGCATGCACCACTACCACTGAGCATCTGTCTTTTCTTCTTCATGCAAAACAGATGTATCATTCCCAAGTTTAAAAGTCTTCTTTGAACTTGAGAAGAGAGATCACATTCAAAACATCTTGAGATGAAACCTCGCAGACCGAGCGTCAACCATCGACAACCATCGTTTCACTCTGTCTTATGTTGCAGCGATGGGACAGGCCGATCTCAGACCAGCCTAAAAGAAAGCTCTTCATGATTTTGTCAATTTTTCTGTCAATTTCTCTAAATTATTGCCAATGACAACCTGGCAGCTGTTACTGGGGATAAACAGAGTGCAAAGTAAGCGGGAATACAGATTTGTGTTCCTGGTTCACAGTTGTCTCTTTCAAAGTTGACCTGTTTTAAACTTTTCAACAAAAAGTATAAGCATGTCACCACCCTGCCTGGATGCTGTTGGTGGCAGGCCTCCTTTCATTGAAATACATAGTCTTTAAAATGTGTTTCTGTGAAGCAACGTGCCTGTGTGGGCCCACAAAAGCAAAAACAAACCACAAAACTGCTGTGTGTCATGTAGTTACCTTTCTATACTTGCAGCAGTTTTAGAAACGGCTAAATGTAATCTTTCTAAGCAACTTTGCTCCCAAAAGTGAGAGAGAGGGATGGCCTCCACTGTCCCACTGCATTGAGTAATCCGCTCACTGTTTGAAACCACATGTATGCATCACAAATGGCTTCAACTCAGTCATCTAACGTGTACTGTTACCTTTTCTACACAGCTACTACAACTGGAGGACACAGGTGTCCACGTCCAACTCGAGCCCAAACTTTGAGGTGATTTACGACGACCCTAACGGCCTTCTCTTCAAGAACAAGAGGGACAAAAAGATCCTGAATGTGGACCCGTTGGTAGGTTGTTGTTGTTGTCCTGCTTTGTTTTTAAGCCCCAGGGAGACAAATGGCATTGCTAATTAGACCAGTTCACCTGTTCCATGGCTGTAAAAATGTCCCAGGACAGAAACAAGGCTATGGGGCTTAAAACTCTGTTCAAAGCCTTTTTGTTGGCACCAGCGAGTCTTAATTAACCTCAGATATCAGACGGAGGGAACCCAAACTCTGAGAAATAAAGGCGCTAACTAGAACCATAGAGGGTTGTTTGGCTTGTCGTCATAGGAGAACCCTTTTTGGTAACCTTTTGAAAAGTTTCCACCTGGAACCCTTTCAACATTAATTCTACCTAGAACCATATGTGAAAGGTTCCACCCAGATCCCCCTAGGAGATTCTTCAGGGAACCCTTCTATGGTTTTATCCAGGATCTTTACACCTTCTAAGAGTGCTAACAAGAACCCTTTTGTATTTTATATATTGAGTTCATTCACCTAGAACCCACCGGGGCATTTCTACCGAGAACTCTTTTAAATTCCAAGAGTTTCATCCCGGACCCTACAGGGCCAGCACACAACAACCATGGTTCACAATCACAGTTGTGGGGTTTGTGTTGGCTGGATGGTGGGCGTTCTCTTTTAAGACCCATGTTTACAACAATCCTCGGAGAACTGTATCTTCCAAAAAAGGTTCTTGAGATAGAAATGGTTCTTAATTGAACTTTTAGTCAAACAAAGAGCCCTTAAAAAACCCTTTCTTAAAACAAAACGTTCTTCAGAAGAAAAAGGTTCTGGGTAGGACTTCAGCCCTTCAGGGAGAACCCGTTTGGAACCCTTATTTCTAATAGTGTATAAGAGAATCAGTCGGAGAAACTGAGAGAAGGAAAGAAATCAGTGGGAGGGAAAGATATTTGCTTTGCACCTGCACAAAGAACGGAGGATCAAGGGGTCGAGACAGGTGCTTCCTCCACACTCAACAGTCTGACAGGAGCCCTGGAAGAATAACGACTGACAGACTGGTTTTTATTTCCCACCCCCTCTTTGCTGGGGGGGGGGGGGGGGGGGGGGGGGGGTAGGGAAGTAGTTGGTGTGGGGCTGAACTATTTTGAAATTGCAGACAGAGCTGTGGGGACTGCGTTTTTGAGGCCAAGCGCCAAAATGGCAGCACAGTGTTCTAGCTGTGGTCGAGCACCGCCCCGACCAGGCTGTCTATTAAAAACACAAGAGAAGGCATAGGAAGCCAGACACAGCAAACCACCCGTGTGCCCATAACCCTGCTCAGATCGGCCCAGATTGGGCTCGGCATGGAGCAGCACAGAACCATCCGGCTTTCAAACCCACCATGAGCTCACTAGCTGCTCATGTGGCCACAGATCCGCAGCGGAACCTTCCAAAATCAAGGCTCGCATCAACTCCTTTTGGGAGGTTTGTTTGTTTTTCTGCCATTGTCATACCATGACCGCTTCTTCCATCCCAGCCAGAGAGTGGGTTGGGGGTTGGAGGGGTTGTCATATTTCTGTTATGACCATGGCTTGATTCAATCTAGTTTTTAAGTGGCTTGGATGGCGTGTTAATGACACGTTTTAGTTTCTGTAAAAATAGTTTGCTTATCATTTAGTTTAACCAGCATGTCCCCTCATGTGTCTATGAAGTAGTTTTTTTATTGGCCTATTTTTTAATTGATGCTCGTTTGAACTCGCGAAGGAAGACCGCCTCACTTATTAGGACACCCACAAGTGTGTTTGAGGTAAAAGTGTAAATTGAGTGTAATGGTTGGCTATGGATCCACTCCCACTAGAAGCTTTTGACACACTTAGCCTTAAATAAATGTTCCCAGCTGGTAGTGGCTTCACATCTTAGCGGTGGGGCCGTGTCACATTTGACATCCCGAGTAACACAAAACATCTTGGAAAATGAACAATTACAGTCACTGTCAAATAATGTTGCACTTGGCCTCCCCGTTTAATATATTTCTAAAGAGATGTGTTCTGGATATCTGAAGTTTTGTTTAATAACTAACGACTTTATCTATGGCAGCTTTCACATTTCAAACCGCCATTAACAGATATTTTTTTATATTAAAATTGCAGCTTGTTCTCACTCTCAGGGCGCCAAACCAACACTTGGCAACGGCGCTTGTGCGTCGTGATACCGACGCACAAGGCACCCTTTGTGTGAGACACACCAATCTTTCAACTAACTCCAACGTAAACCCGTCTGCGCCATTATTTAGACTGTCAAAGAAACTGACTTATAGTAATAAGAGCGGGAAAGTAGGAGAGACCATTGGTGGATCGGTCAAACAAATACAGGACGACATATGGCTATTTTCAGTAAACAAGCTCAGATTCAGACTACCTGCTCGGCACTAACTGGCACACAGACAACGTTAGCAACTAGCTTGTTTAGAAGTGGAATATCGAGCAACTAAAAGTGGAATAATGCATTTCTGAAGATTTGAAAACAATTGTAGAGAAGGGTGTTGTGGGTAACGGCGGGTTGCAGAGGAGTCGACGTGCACAACTCTCAAATCTATCTCAACAGCACATTGTGCGGACCTTTGCCTCAAGCGAGCTGATTGGAAATGTTAAATGTCTCCGGACCACCCTCGGTGACGTTCATCTCCGTGCGGCCCAGAGGAGCATGTTTCAGCTTTAAGTAGAGTATCTGCTAACATGTTGAAAAGCCAGCGGTATATTCGGCAGAGTCTCTGCCCCCAAGAAGTCCAAAATAGCTCAATGCTGGTTTAAAAACCTCACATGTCACTGTGTGTTTAGACTGACAGTGAAGCAAATTTTAGAAGAGGGTACAGATGTATATAAAGTCAATGGAAAGGCACAAGAGGTGCTGGGAATAGCTGCGTCCACAGCAAAAGTCTTCCATTAAAGAAACTGAAGAGAACTGACTTGACTTGTTAGATTTTGAGATCAGTCCAAGTCCAAACACACATTCAGGCACACTAAACACAGACAGCAAAATCACTGCTTTATGTGAATGAAACAAGGTGGAAATTCACTTTATAGACTGTAGATAACGCTGTCCAAACAAGCCCTCCTCTAACTGCTCTACCTCTCTGTGCTGGGTTCCAGTCTGGTCCGGGTGAGGACTCCAACAGGACCTTCCTACAGTCGGACCTCTACATCCATGCCGTCATCTACGACCACAACGTCAGGACTGTCTAAGCTTCAGAGGCCGCTGCCGACACATTCGTACATATGGCACATATTGGAGAGCTCTGGAACCCTCTAATTTGACCGAGCTGCTGTAGTTGCACCGTCATTTGCAATCTGTTGCCCTCATATCATGCATGCCATCTGGGTGGAGGTGCTGCAGTGGATTTAAACTGAGAGTTCCCAAGGGAACAAGTGGATGGACTCGTACGACAACCTTGCAAATAACCTGAAATTTCATGCTAGTTTTTTTTTGGGCCTTAAATTCTATGTTCCATATAGTGAAGACCCAGTTGGGCTCTGTTTCTTTGGCGCTGCCTTAAGGAATGGTAACCTGCTCGGGGTCGTCCGATCGTTTGGCCTGGCTTGTTTCTGGCTGTTTGTCTAAACAAATTAAAGGCGAAAGAGCTTTGAAAGATGACGGGGGTTGCTTTTATGTCCTCCCCCAGGCTGCGGTAGCTCCAACTGGAAGAATGGGTAATGGGCTTAAAGCATTCCGCATGTTCCCAGATGTAAGACACACCTTACAGGACATCAAAGTGCTCTGTCATTTACATATTAGTCATTCGCTATATGGCATTTCCTTTTGATGGAAGACAACTCTGCAAGCAACCTGCTTTAGGAGTTATTTAGGAGGTGTAGAAGACTTTGAGCAACTTTTCTCCCTTTTCATTCCTGGATTTACATGTTTTTTGTTATTGAAGCTCATGGTAAAAATCAGCCCCACCTCAAGTAATGTTCTGTCCGTCTATGAGATAACAAATACAGGGGCATCTGTGTACAGTTCTAACCAATGAGCACGGGGTCCATTTATATACATACAGCAATGCACTTTCCCCATTCTTTGAATTGCTTCCCCAAAACAAAGTCCTGCACGGATGTACAGTTATACTACTTACCAAAATGGCATGAAGAACAACACAAACAATAGTCTTTTAAAGAATAGTTTGACATGTTCTTTCTGACAGTTGGATGAGAAGAGACCTCTCTCACGTCTGTGTGGGAAATATGAGACTACAGCTGGTTAGCTTAGCTTAGCATAAAGACTTGAAACAGGGGGGAATGCAAACCAGCACCTCTCCAGCTCAATAACTAGCATGTTATATCTCGTTTGTTTAATCACCATCATGTCAAGATAACTGTCTCCTGACTGTAGTTTAATAAAAATGCAAAGACAGAAGAATGCTTTTTTCATCTAACTCTCTGCAATAAGTCAAAATGCTCCAAGGTGTTGAACTATTCCTTTAAACCGACAAAGCGGAACGTGCCTTTGTTCTTATTCGCCCGCATCCATTCAGCTGCAATTTATCGCTGAAAGTTACGAGGTTTAACACAAATTTGTTAATTCCAACACAAAACCTCTAATACCGCTCAGCCGCGCTCTGCAGCCTGCATCTGTTTGCCTGTTGTGACTGAATCAGAGCCGGTTCGCCTCATTGAAACAATATGTGCGGTGACACGGGGATGTGGGTTCTGGTTCTGTAAAGGCTGGGGTTTGGGGAATGGGGGCCTGGTTTGGGCTTTTCTTAGTCAGTGGTGTTTTTCTAAAGTGAATTGTGGGCCTGTTCTGGGGTGATGAAGATAAAAGTTTGTGAAAGTCTTCAGGAGTTATAAGACACATGGTGATTAACTGGCTGTTTGATTTGATGTTCTCCATCTGTGTGTTTTCCTTGTTGTATGTCTTTGAAAATACATATTTTACATCTATTTTGAGCTGTCAAAACGGCTGTAAAACTAAAAACGGGTTAGTCTTTGCTGTGCTCACAACAAAACTAACTGGACTAAGAAGGATGAGAAGCACATTGAATGATTGTGTGGGGAATGTCCTTTGCTCTAAAGGGCCAGACTGAACCTCGGGGCGAGGGCTGCCTATCTCTCTATCTGCCCTGCTTTGTGTTCTCGTGTGCTGGTAGTCAGAACTACAAACCAGCCGGGTGGCAAATGAACATTTCCCCGTCATCTACAGCTGTTTAGGGTTTACAGGCTCATTCATGTGTTCCGGTGATGGTGATGAAACGGCCCGCTCTGCGCTCTCTCCCCCTCCCCCGAATGTGGCATCAGTCGCTCCGAAACACCTACCAATCAAAACAGCAGATGTGCGCATGAACAAAATAGGCACTTTTAAAATGCAGATGGACTGACGAACGAGCAAGTGTCGCTCACGAAACGCTACTTCTTTACCGGCTTTAATTACCTCTGTGGAAGACCAAAGACAGAACTAGTTGCTGGAACTCAGCCAGACGGATGGTGTGTCTGTAAATAGTGATGATTTCACAATAAAGTCTCATTGAAATGGTTATTTCCCTCTTCATTTCTTTTATTGGGCTTTTAAGCTGTCGGTTTTTTAACTGAAGCGTGGTTTATTAGTTTGAGGCCAGATTTGCCCCTAATATACACAACATGAGGTAAAGAGGTGGATAACTGACTGAGATATTAAAGGCACTATTCAGTCTTCTCTATAAAACAAGCTCGGAGGAATATTTCTCACAACATGACAGTTTGTGTATTGATTCCTCACCACGTGTTGTCTTCAATTCTTTAAGAAAACCTTGTTCTTCTCTCGTGGGGGCCGCGTTTAACAACATTAAACTATATAAAAACATTAAACTATATAAAAACATCCTTTTACGAACTTTAATTAAACTGCAGGAGTTGTGTGAGAGTTTGTAAACGGAGCGTTATTATATAGTTTTGCTGTTGTCAACTTCAATTCATCAAGACGTTTCTCCTTCTTCTTGTCCTCCATTCACCTTGGAGGAACTGTGTATTCTTTTAATTATAATAAGACTTTCATTGATATCTAAATGGTTGTTTTATGGTTAAAGTATTTATATTATTTCATGTCACTTCATGAAGTTTGACTTCTGTATTAACAGCGTCTTTGTGTGTGACATTAATAACCAACAGCATTTGAAAAGTTCTGCATCAACTCAAATTTGAAGCACATATAATGACACTATAGCACGGTGGAGATTCATGTCTAAAAAATGACATTATTGATCAAAGCACTAAGGATGGATGACTTGGATTCATGTATTCTATACATGTGTCTGGCCAGTAACAGTTGTGATGTTCAGACAATGCAACGCTGGACTCTATCAAATGTGAACGTGTGGCCGTGTTCATTCATCAATATGTTAAACTAAATGAATTCACCGTTATTCAGATTGTTTAAACAGCTTCACTTTTTCATTCGAGTTACTGAAAACGGCAGTAAAACAACAAAAAAGATCAACAAGCCCAATTTGAATCATGCTGTGCATGGTCATGTTCACACTCATGTATCATTAATACAGGACAGCAACGACAATTTAAACTCAATAAATGCTCCAATTACGACGTCTTTTTGTGAATTGCTCCAACCAGAAAGCTTCAGGGCCCTCTTTGAGAAGAGCTCTTGAATACGTTCCTTTATTGGATTAAAATATGAGACTTGAAACAACAGTCAGATGCACATTTGTACATTGGAACAGTTCTTTCTTGCTGTGATTATTCCTATTTAAGAGATGGGGCACCAAATCCACAGTCCTTGTTCTGTGGAAAATAAATTCATTATAAAGTTTATTTGAAGTTAATACGAGGCTTCTGCAGTACGAGTCAGACAAACGAAGTTGGT
Organism: Lycodopsis pacificus; assembly: GCA_028022725.1. Taxonomy (NCBI): domain Eukaryota; kingdom Metazoa; phylum Chordata; class Actinopteri; order Perciformes; family Zoarcidae; genus Lycodopsis; species Lycodopsis pacificus. The sequence continues at coordinate 12,117,352 of CM051692.1, forward strand.
GTCTTCCAAAGTTGTGGTGATGGATCTTTTATCTTGTTTATCTCCTTTATGTCTATGCACTGCAGGTCTGGGGGAAAAGAGCTCTGATTCATTGATTGATTATTCAGGTCAGGTTCTTGTTACTTCACTCTGCTGCCCATCTCCTCCCGGTTGAAGGGGTTAAACCCGCTCAGTGTGTTGACTGCTATGGCATGCTAATATTATTGCCATCAGATGTCCAAGGGCGGGGAAATGCCCTAATCATTTCCTCCCGAGTGCCCCTGAAAGAGAAGCCCAGTGGCGGGGTGGGGGTGGAGGGTTGGAGGGCGGCTGGGCGTTTAAACCCCGCCTGGGCTGTTTTTGAGGGGACGGCGGGGAGGGGGGCACAGTACAGCATCCGGATCGGACCGTGATGGTACAGGATGTGTGTGCTTAACGCCATTGAACTAAACTAAATAGGGGAGAGAGCCTTTAATGCCGACAATAAGCCCGCTGCATTCAGCAGCAGCGCGGCCCAGACGCACAGCTCTGCGGAGTAGAAATTACGCACGGAGGGGCTGCTCTGTGGCAGCAGTTTAGATATTCAACAACAAAAAAAATCACTTGAATAAATTGGCGGAATGTCCTTTCAATGAAACGCTTTTTTAAAGATCCGTCTCGAATCAACTGACAAAACAGCTTCCTTCAGCTCAAGATAACTTTAGATAATTTGTCCCCTGGCTGAATGTGCGTAAAAGTATCTTGAACAGGAAACTCTCTCTCTCTCTCTCTCTCTCTCTTTGGGAGTGTGTGTGCGCGCGCGCGCGCGTGTGTGTGTGTGTGTGTGTGAGGAATACCCAGCTGGTCCCACAAGTCCTATAATACCAAGCACAACATGCTTTACCTTCAATGAAAGCTGAGACGGGGGGGACGGTTGGCTGCTGGTCCTGAAATCAACTCAGAGTTCGGACACAAAACCAAGAGCGTCGCTGTTTTAGCGGCTTAGTTCTGCCGCATCTGTTCCGTTACACCTTCTTCTGTGCGCCGGAACTTTTATCATTTACTGACTGTAACACGTTGAGGCCTGCATCTTTCCAAAATACAAAAAAAGACAACTTGGATAACTTGTTTTTTTTCTTGCCCACCTTCCTCTCTTGCTGTGGCTGGTGTGAAAAGGTGATGTATCACTTTCTAAGAGGGGACCCCTTAGGTGATGATATGTCTTTTTGGAGATAGATGCCACTTTTGGAAACGTGCTAGGTTTTCCTACAACTGACTTTTTTTCTGCTGTTACCTTCACTTTTGGCTCGAGCATGGCTCTCCCCTCTCGGTTTGTGGTCGTGCTGCTGTACGGATGGAGTTATCTGTGCGTTGGATACTGCGCGATGCTGAAAACGGACAGTTTCCCCGTCAGTCGGAAGGTGGATTTTACGCGTTCGGAGGATGATAAGCAGGCCGCGAAAGACGACCGGGATCTGCTATTACAGGATACAATGACGGAACACATGCAGATGCTTTACGCGAAGTACAACCGGGCTGGGTTTCCCTTCAAGGACGGCAACACTGTCCGCAGCTTCAAAGCGCACTGGGGTAGGTGTCCAAAGTTTTACGCATGTTGAGTTTACATTTTAGTTTATATAAACTGGATTTGACAACGTCTTCTGCCTTCAAGTGAAATAATCCGCCCTTTATTTACAAGTGCACCCAGCTGCGTGGCCACATACATTGTGCGCAATTTATGCACATAAAGAAGATTTTTAGCATTGAAGAAGAAACATGTTTATTGTCCTGATTTAAGTTTTAAAATCGATTTATTTTTAAACGTGAAAACTGGTGCCGTTCACATTCACGTGCAGAAACCGAGAGACACCTGTTGATCCAGTCATGGGAGTGTGATCAACCTGTTACCCGTTCCCTCCCTGAGCCAGCAGCAGAGATTCCGCATCAGAGCTCTGCATGCAAAATCGTTTTTTCCCGACATATTTTTGTTTTCTCACCTTAAGATTTCAGTGTCCGATAATCTGGACCCGCTTTTTCTTTCCCCCCCCCCGAGCCAACATCCGGCAGCTGCCCAGCCTGCCCGTATACTGCGGCAGAACTGGAGAGGTTTTCACCGCAGAGAGCTTCTGCATTTAAGATGATTTTATGAGTGTTTCCATCAGGAACTTTTACTGATAATTTATCTCTTTTAAGCTCTAAATTGCTTTCAGGCCACGCTGTGTTATTATCACTTGGACGTGTGCAGCATTAATGACGACCCGTTTCCACATCGGGTCAGAGTTTGTGAGAGTATACTGCCTCCTATCGCCTGGTGGCTGTATGTCATAAGCACATAAAGGGTCAGTTCACAGATCACAAACACATGTTCTCACCCTCAGTGGTATCTAGCCACACAGACACTTATTGGCCAACGTTTTGAGATATTGGGGATTTCTGCTTCCATCCCTCAACAATGGAGATGAGTGGAATTTCAGTTGTGTAGTTTAAAGAATTTAAATGTTTTATATATTTTTTAAGTAAACAGAGGCTCTGTCCTGGTTCCTCTGGATGGTCCACAGAAAAGCTGCCTTTTAAAAGTGTAGCGTAGTGTTTAAAGAGTGTTGAGATGGAGACCAACAATATCTGTGTGACTGAGATGTTGGATCAGGAAAAAGTAAAAACATATACTGATGTCTTGTACAGCTGTGTAAATTATACTATTCATCATATACACAGGTACGATAAACAAGAAGCAGCTGCAGATTTTCAACCTCACCTCCCTCACCAAGTCGGAGGACGTTCTGTCCGCCACTCTTCATTATTACATCGGAGACCTTCACAACAGCACCACTGGCTGCTCCCGGTCCAAAAGCTGTGCTCGCCACGGCCCCCGGAGGCACAACCACATCCACATGGTCATCTGGAGCTTCGCTTCTGTGGATAACAAGATAAGGACTCTCGGACACTTTCGGATCAACGTGTCCACCCTCTACAGGGACTTCATATCTTGGCAGTGGAAGGACGTAACCCGCGTTGTCGACCAGGCCAAACAGCACGGCGAGCTGCTCATTGGGATCGACGTGGCTTCACAAGGGCCCCAGCCGTGGAAGAAGCTCCTGTCCGACCGCTCGCCCTACATCCTGGTCTACGCCAACGACTCGGCCATTTCAGAACCAGAGAGCGTGGTAGCCACCCTCCAGAGGCACCACCCGGTGGGAGGGGAGGCCTCCGTCTCGCACGGCTTCCAAAAACTGGTACTGCGTGAGCGAAACGACACGGAACAAGATCAGCAGCCGTCGCCCAGAGGCAAGCGCTCGGTGAACGTCCTGCTCCCGCTGCAAAACAACGAACTCCCCGGGCCTGAGTATCCGTACGAGACGCCCGGGTGGGACGAGGCGAGCCCGTACGAGCCTTTCGAAAACAAGCAGGCCCGTCGGCCACGCAAAAAAACACGCAAGAATCAGCGGCACAAGATGCCTCTGCTGCAGTTCGACGAGCACACGATTAAAAAGGCGCGAAAGAAGCAGTGGAACGAGCCCAGGAACTGCGCTCGGAGATACCTGAAAGTGGACTTCGCCGACATCGGATGGAGTGAATGGATTATATCACCCAAGTCGTTCGATGCCTACTACTGCTCAGGGTCCTGCCAGTTCCCCATGCCAAAGGTGAGACTCTTGTGAAGCACTTCTGCAATGGTTGCCAACCGGAGGGGTCAGTAAGGGGAAAGCAGGCAAAGTTCTCCAGATGTTCCACCAAAATTGGGGGTTTTCTTGCAATAACTGGTTTATTTGACTGTTTTAGGCCTTTAGAATTGACTCAAAACCACAGACAAATGCAACTTGTGTCAATGGGTTCCAATAAGACATTGCTTTGGTTTTTTCGGGGTCACTAGTCAAAAGGGTTGGAACCATTGTTCGACTGGGTTTTGTTTCTTCTCTGCCAATAGATTCATTAGTTTTTCTTTCAATTTCAACCTCAGATTTAAAACCTTCAGTTCTTTTGCCAGCTTCTTAATCTGTTTTGTCAACAAGAATATTTATATAAATGTGCTTTAGTTGCTCTGGTTCAGATACACATTAACAACACACATGATATGACGCCAGAAGTCAACATGCAGTACATACGACTGGGCTTTTCTTCAGCCAATATGGTATACATTATGTAAACAGAGCAGCTTCACTTGGATAACATTAATATCAGAAGTCCCCGAAGCCGATCTGTCTTCTATTATAGATGATAATGACAAAGAAACCGAGATCAATGTGTGCCATCTGCTTTTATCTTCAACTTCCAGGATAGAGTGGTAGCTGATGCTTTTATCTTCTACAGTTTATCTTACGGTCATTAAATCTTTAAAGATACGCATCAGAACTCAATTTATATAATACAAAGGTTAGTCCAAAGTGAAGTCCAACTTTACCAAACATGCAGTAAAAGTGATCAAACTACAGCAAAAAGTGACAAATAGACCGGCTCAGATGAACAACGTCCTGAGGGGCAGGTGGCTGACATGAACATTTAAAAATCAATACAACTTCATAACCGTGCTGGTGGAAAACGGACGAGCACCTTTGAGGAAGCAACTCGCTTTTAGTTCATTCCTCAAAGTTTCTCTTCAGGAAACATTCACACATTCGAAAGAACTTAGAAAAGAAGTGAGAGAAATAAAGAAATCTGTTCAACATCAGCTCCCCTCAGAGCTTGCGGCCCACCCGCGCGCGACAAGATAACATCACAGGTATTTTAAACATGGCCGGAATGCACAAGATCCATCCACTTAATTCATTACCTCGGAGTCGCCGGCCTTTGTAGTCGGAGGTAATTAGTCCCAGAAGTGGGGCCTGAGGCGACGCCCCCCCCCCCCCCCCCCCCCTCTCCTGTAGGCTTTCTGCCTGTGATCCTGTGATGTTGTTTCTCCGCTGACAGCCTAAAGTTTTAGAAGCTGTTAATAGCTGTTATTAAAAGGTGCCCGGTCACTTATTGGACCCTGCTGAGACATGAAGCAGCTGATCAGGTGTGTGAACTGCTGGGGACGGAGGCAGCAGTCAGCTTTTGATCTCGCTGTAGCTGCTTGTTGGACATTCTGTTCATTGTGTGCTACATCAAACCCGTCTCTTACTAAATTGCGTTCCCATAGAACTAAATAGCATCCTCAGTTATGTTTTCAGAGAAACAGATATTTCTCCCAGATTACGCCGTTTTAAACATGTGATTGACGTGAAACAAACAAAACAAAATGCCACAAAACTACTTGGTTATGTTTAGTTAAGAACATCACGGCTCGACTTAAAGTAAGTTCTTCGTTACGTTATTTAAGTTACGGATGTCAGTTAAAATGAGTTCGAGCTTTGGTTTCACACGGGACACTGACAGCGGTCTCCTGGGTGAAAGTTCTGTGTTTGTTTGACCCAAACATCCACCCCGACCCGGACTACGGTTCCTAAAACAAACAGAAGTGGGGAGAAAATAAGTTCCTGTCTGATCAAGCTATGAACGCTGGCTGCAACATGATCTAAAGGAGAGATGAGGCTAGGTTGCACCGACAAGGATTGATTTTTAAACCAGATTAATTCATGGCTCAACTTTAAATCATCTTGCAGCGAACTTTAAAACTAGCTTCAAATTAAGAAAGATTACATTTTAAACTAAAATTAAACAACTTCCTCGTGGAAAGTTTAGACGCAACCCAGTTCAGTTTTATGATGCTGGTGAAAATAAACCTCGTTAATTGGAAGTGAAACCGAACGTAAGCTCACAACACATTTCCCTCATTCCACTACCGTTAGCACGGTAGTTCATAACTGAACTCGGAACTCGGTCTGTGAACTGTATCAGATGTTACCAATGGACATTTTGGCTGATATTACCATTAAATTGGGTTTTAAAGAACCTGAACGTCTGGCCGCTCTCTGTTTTTCGCCCTGTCAGACTTCTTTTTAGTGACATCGCTCTCTGTGGTCTTGGCAATTAAGGAACAAAACAGTAGAGATAAGACCCAAGTTGTTAGAAATCTTCTCTTTGCGTGCGTCTAAAAAGAAAGTTCTGTCACAAGGTGCGAAACAAACACATTCTGCTATAAAACGATCAGGAATCAAAGTGCATCAATGGAACTTTTGCTTCTACAAGTGATGGGTTTTGATTATGGACGTCTGCAATACAAAATGTCTGTCTCTTTCCTGGCCACATTAAATCCTTTTGCATCCTTGTTGTCCCTTCAGGCTCTGAAGCCCTCTAACCACGCCACCATCCAGAGCATAGTGCGGGCGGTGGGCGTCGTGCCCGGCATCCCCGAGCCGTGCTGCGTCCCGGAGAAGATGTCTTCCCTCAGCATCCTCTTCTTCGACGAGGACAAGAACGTGGTGCTGAAAGTCTACCCCAACATGACTGTAGATTCATGCGCCTGTAGATAGCTTTTTTATTTTATTTTTTATGTCATTGAATGCCTGTTCACATAAAACTCACAGAAAAGAAAAAAAATATGTATCGACACATGCAGCCCCAAACGACACCCTCTCCTCCCGATCCTTTCCTCGGACACTCGTTCACTTACAAACACCCGTTTGGACACAACTTCCCCTTCGCGCTGGAGGAGAGCTACTGCCTGTTGTTCCAGGTGAAGAGGAGGCTCGTCTGTTCGTGGGAAGGAATGGAGTCACGTGAGTCATCCTCCCGTAGAGGAAACACTCCACGCTCCGACTTCACCAGCGACACCGCGGTTTTATCGTCACGTCTCCGCTGCTCGGTTATCCGTTTGGGCGACTGAATCATAAACTCGCTATCACGATATACAAACACCGATCGAGGCGTAAGAGAGACGAGAACTGAAAGGATGTTTGAACTCACGCCTCGTCTTTCTCTCCTGCACAGCTTTGAAGTTGTCCTTTGGTCGTCGCCGCCAAGTCACCTATGCTCGCACTTGCATGGTTTTTTGTTACTATTTGTATGTATTTATGTCTGTACTATCACTGTGTTATTCACTATATGAGAAGTTATTGTATAATTATTGGCTTGGCTGCTATAGAGAGATATATTAGATTCCACAGCCAGACATTGTGACGGTACAGTAGACAGCCGTACGTATTTGTGTTTTACATCACTGCTCCGTTGTTGTACAGAACCCACATTTTAAGAGTTTATTATATGCGGAGTTTTTGGAGGAGACCCATTACACCATTTCTTTTACGCCAAGAAGATGTTCTACAAGCAAACTTCAGATGTGATTTTGAAAGATAAAGGGATACGGCGTATCAAAAGGAGAAAGTACGACGTTGAATAAGGGCTGTCACTGTGTGTTTATTACAAGTGTTAAACCACAGCCATCTAAAATTCATTTCATGCGTGTGTATATTTAAAAAAATCCTGATGAGCTCAGAAAGAAATCGAATAAGTGGTGGGACTTGGCGGGCATAAAGGATTCATACTCATGGTTCCAATGAGCCGGATATCAGGCTGAAACTATTTGTTTTTGGCATTGTTGAAGTTCAGAACATGTTGCCGTGACTTCCTGTTTAAATGTGTTTACAGCGTAGAATGACTTTTATGAAGAAACACTCTTTTAAACTGCCAGAAATCTGTTTTCATCGACTAAGATAACAAAAAATAACTTGAGATCGGTTGAAAATAGCTAATGTAGTTTTAGCTCGAAGACAAGAACCTGTGATCTGTAGTTTAAAGTAAACTTTGTCCTCCTCGCCTCTTAAAGTGTTTCTTCTAATAAGAGAAAACTGAAATGAGCCGTGCGTTATGCGTCAGAGTTCGTCAACATGATTAAGAGCGGTGCCTCTGGGATTTTAAGATCCAGTTGTCACTCCGATTTTCTCATCAGATTCCAATAAAAAAAGTTGAGCTATACATGTAATATCATAAATGATCTGGGAGAGCCGATCTGTTTTCTACATAAATCATGACGGTTCTTCGATCACGTCAGGTCAACATCAAACAACCAGGACGAGCAGTGAACACGTCGCCGTGTGTGCGTTGATGTCAGAGTTCATAAAACCAAATATTTATTCAGAGCAAATAGTCTGAAATATAGCAGCGAACCTGTTTTTTCCATAGACTTGTATATTGTTTTTGTACATAGCTCACTATATGTTGATGACGGTGTGATGTCTCTTTGAGATAGAAGTGCCTCTTGAATGGGTGGATTTATGATTTCCAAACAGTCTGAATTGATTCGTCGCCTGTTCGGAGAACTGAACTCAGTTTGCAATGAAGTTGAAGTCAAAGCAAGCAGCTGGGAAAAACGTTTCTACAATGAGAGAACATCGTGCAGATTATTTTGATACGTATGATCGCCAGTGGAATTTACTCTCAAAGTATTTTCATATCTCAGAGACATTTATTTTGTGCCAACAGCGAAGGGCTTTATATATTTTGTACTGACACTTTTCTTTTCCAGTCTGTGCTTCCTCATCTTGTGCCAATACAGATTCTATCAGCGCGCGCTGTAGAATGAAGCGGCGTCCTCTGGTTGTGCCAGTGCAAAACTGCAGACGACGACGACTGACGAGTCGTTTTTGTGGCCTTTTTTTCTTCTTTTGGTGCGATTGAGACTCAAACACGTTTCCAAACTTCACCGGTGTCTTTCGGAGAGATCAGAGACATTCATACACAGTACAGTATATCAGCAGTTTACTGTTCAACCCTATCTTGTAAATGTTAGGCTGTAGGTAAAAAAATAACACAACAGAGAATGCTTGTACAATAAGCTTCATAAAATATATTTGTATCTGGAAATGACCCTTTAACATGCATCTATTTATTTTTCTGTATGTTGCATATCTTGTACAGGTGTGGTCTGGTGAAAGGGGGACCAGAGCTCTGACATGTGGAAGGTCTTTATATCTGTGATGGACATTTGCTTAAAGGTCCCTCCCCACTCTCTGTGCTCTGACCATCCTTACAAAGCATTCAAAGAAATGAATAAAAGTATGCAAGACTCAGATCTAGCTAGGTTGTTTTGTGGGGGTGGGGGGGTTCTAGGCCTGAAGGCTTTGAAGTTTTTGGTCCGCAAGATAATCTTCACAAATTAACAATCTTCACATTTCCGACATTAGAAGCGTGAATGCAATCGATCAGAAAACGTGAAGATCACATTAATGATGGATGTTTTTATTTGGGGGCCCTGTAAAGCAGTGTGTTCTATAACAGGGACCCTGTGGACCTCAGAATGTCTGCCCACATCTCGGACTTCTTCAGTAGTTCAAGTAGGACAGCCATTTGCTGATTGGCTGCTGTTTCCCTGGTATTTGAACAATCAAAGCTTCGTAGGCGAGGTTGAACATGTACATGTCGTCTTTTTTTGCAGCTAGCAAGCTAGCTAGCTACATTCATGAAGAAATAGCAGCAAAAATGAAAACAAAAACAATGTAAAGCATAAATAAGATGCAGCTATACAGGTTGTTTTAAGCAATGTCTTAAGGTCTAATTGGCATATTTCTTTATACCTTTTTGTGAAAACTGTTGCATCACTCGCTACTGTTTGGTTACGAAAAAACAAAACATAACCTTCTGCCAAACAACATGAAGTCATGTTAAATATATGAAGTTGAATTGCAGCTATTTTAACGTCATTACATTACATAACTGTTTGCCAAGTCAAGATGTCCACAAGGAGAAAAGGTCTGCAAATATTGGTAAGAAAATAAAATAAATAATAATAATCTATTGTCACATAAAATAAAAAAATGAAACAGACCTATCCAAGAAAACTATTTGATTCAATTACAAAATAAAAAAAGCAGAAACTCCATCTGAAAATATTAACAGCTGTATCCTGAATTCAGTAGTCATCATCTTAAGGCCACAGCTTCTCCAAGAACTCCAGGTGCTTCCACACACAGACGTTATCACACACACTCACCCCAGTTTTTAAAGTTTACATAAAGGAACATGGAGCTTAGCTTGTATAAATTGTGTATTTTTGATGCTTGTGCTTTACAGTATACAGTATATACATAGACACAGTCAATTCACTGTAAACCTCAAATGTTTAAAAATGGAAAATACATATATAAGCTCCCCTCGTGGTAAACCCTGAAGATCTTCTGCTCAGTTTGGCCTCTTCGCTGCTTCTCCTCACATCACTTCCCTTCTGCTTGTGAAGCTGGGAATAATAACTGACTCGGCTTCCAAAAGGTAAATATTTCTTCACCGTGCCGCTGGATGCTCACAACCTATAACTCACACTAAGAGGGGAAGGTGTTCATGTTTTTTTCGGGTGTCTAGTTTGGGCTGTGAGGATAACGCTGTCGACGAAAGGAGCTCTGGATGCTTCTCAGCTCAGATGTTTCATGTGTGGGACACTGGTGCGAAAGTGGAAAAGTTGAATCTCCTCTCTGGAATCTGTTTGTTCTCAAGTTGCTTTCCTTATTTGCAATGTCATCTCCACACATATCTCCTCCACACACACACACACACACCTCCATTCCTCAACAGACGTAAACACGCTGCACATGTAATCCCAAATTCCCTCGGCTGTTAGAAAATAGAGACTTTGCAGCTGCATCACCAATTTCCCCACTAACCACATCTGGAGCCATCATGAGGGCCCTGAAAATAATATTTTAGAAGTATCTGTAAAAGATTATTAAAAGTGCGGAGATCGATTAAGGAATGTGAAAACATAATACTGTGACACAGAACACGGATCTGTTTCTAGACTTACTCCCGCCAAACTGTGATGAGATGTAGCCTGCGTGACTTAGCCTGCAGGCTAGCTTAGCAAAGCTAAAGCTGTAATCAATAACTCTATGAACTTTGGAACTACAGCAAAGATAACAAAGCATCAAATGTTGAGTTTTTGAAGTTGCTTCCCTCTGTCATTGGCACAGTATGTGGTGAAGATATCCGTGATTGAATAGGACAACATTGGCCTTTTGACTTGTTCTCACTGTTGTCTTTTGTGCAACACTTCTGAGCGCTAGCTCCAGTCCGACATTTTGTAAACCCAGAGCTTTAACGCATAAATAACTGGAACTGTAGACTCAAGCACATTAGGTCAAATGTTTGCAATTTAAAAGTTATCTTAGGGAATCACAATTGCAGAAATTCTAGGTGGTTAAAATTTTGAAAATGACATTGCAGAGCTCGTTCTCGTTACCCAACTTGATCTCATCCCTACTCGTCATATTTTGCCGCTTGATGAGAAGCCTCCAGCATCACTATAATGTAGACGTAGTAACTTAAGGCTGTAGGTTTGCGTGTGGTTAACATTCCAACAAAACAACATAAAGTCACGTGACATAAAGCCGTCAGTAATTATCTCTCAACTTTTGGTTTCAAACAAAAAACAAACGTCGGTCCTCTGAGTAAAAGTCCTGTTTGTTTGACGCATCCACCGACTCGTTCTACTCATTGTTTGCCTTCTCGCTCTTAAATAACATGTCCATCTAATAATGACGCTGATGGGTTTACATTGGTGTTAGTTTTAAATCCTTGAGCGTCTCATTCTGATGCTGAAGGATAACGCATACATGTGTTTTTTATTCAGGACTACTTTGCACAAGTGCAACAGACATCCAAGGACTTGATCCCTCACTGGCTTCCCACAAACCAAACACTGCCAGCTGTGTTCCATTTGGGTGAGGGTTGATCCATTGCCACCATAGACTGTATATAAGAAATGGACGTAGTCATTGTGACTGCCGTTTTGATGCCTCGAGTTTGGCGATTTTGTCGTCGCCATCTTGGATTACGGCCGTTGCCATGATGTTATTTTTGGAACCGACGAACGGAAGTTAACAAATTTGGAATGCGAAGGAGTGACGTAGTGACGCCGGATACGGCAGCGACCTGTCAATCACTGTGTAGCCCTGCCCTAAAGCATCCCCTGCTTTATGGTCTGTTTGACTTTAAATGGACGATAATGTACTAAATGAACATCATGCTGTATTGAAGAAGACTTGAAACTAGAGATTGAGACCATAAACTCATGTTTACAATGTTTACTGAGGTAATAAATCAAGAGAGAAGTAGAGTCATTTTCTCATAGACTTCTATACAACCAGAGGAGTCGCCCCCTGCTGGTCATTAGAGAGAATGCAGTTTTAAGACACTTCTGCATCGGCTTCATTCGACAGAACCCGAGGTTGCCGCCTGATTGTAACACACAGGTGCAACATTTCTCAGCAGCAGATTGTGGAGAACCTCAGCAGCTTTTCAGTATTACGGATTCTAGCTTTAATGCTAACACGCTACTACTACTGTACCACTATTAGCACTACATTGTACCTGTGCCTGCCAGATATATCAGCCAAAAAATAGTAATGGTAATGTAACAAGTTGTTCAACTTGACAGTCAAAGGGCGAATTCTCCTATATCTGTTCATTTGTGTTGAAAAGGCCAATCATGAGCTCATAAAGTAACCCGCTAATTGCAGCTACTGTTTCCAAGAACCTGAGGACCTCCCCCATGGCTGTCCGGTGTAAGGTCCCCTGAACACCCATTTTGCCCATTAGGTTTTGATTGTTAGGGCGTGCACAAGAAGGACAATAATGGAAAGATGGAGCGGAAGGTCTCAGAAGTCCATGTCCCAACCAGACAGCTCATCAGGAGGACTGTCCTCATCTGGAGGGTAGCTGTCAAAATAGCTGTGATCTGACGGTCCTGTAAGCTGGAAGAGAAGACGACAAAGGAGGAAAGGGTGAGATACTGATTTCTAACAGTTATTGAATCCAACAGTAGTGGCTAAAGGATACGACTAAACGGCATTACGCCGAACACTAGTCCACCTTTACAGCCTTGTTGTGTGAACTCGCGCTCATGTAACCGTGGTGTAGTTCCTTTATAACCTAACGTTAGCTGTTTACACATGCCGATTGCATTCAAACTTCGTGCAAACAAAACATGCAAGTATCAACAGTATGCAGCATTAACTTTTGTTTGCAACAGAGCTTATTTTATGCAATAATCTAATATCCAATATCCAAAATCCCATTGGCTTTTTGTTGAGAGAACCTGCGTGATGATATCTTCCGGGTTGGCCGACAAAAATGTGTCATCCCTGTAGCACTTCATAGCTTTAGATTTGAATGGTTAAAATTCACATTGACATCATAGCTAATAATGAAAATTACATCTCAATCTGTGCTTTTCTGTCATTATATTTGCTTTGTATTAGAACTCCTAGTTTAACAAGTCGGGATACATATCTACACTTACTTCTCTTTTCAGAGGAGATGGTAAAGTCATCGCCTTCAGTCCGTCCCAGTTGAAGCCGTTAAACCACCTTCAGACACGTTATGGAGCAAATAAAGACAAAATCAGTTGAGAGACAAAGAGTAATCAAAGCTTAACTACTTCCCCTGATCAATTTGCCCCTCTGATGTTACAGTGATACTGAGGAACCTTTATGAACATCTGTCTGGAGCTTGACCCTTTATTCCTGAGGGGATACAGCCTACTTGGCTGAAGGGAGGCCAAGCCTGAGGTAAGCAACATTTCCCAAAAAAATAACACTTTAACCGCTGTGAGCTGTAATTCATGACCCCACTGTATGTCCTCCTACATCTCTTTCTTAGCCTTCACATTCTCTCAAAAACAAGTGATGTAAAGAAAGACTGCATTAAGCCTAATAATGTAATAAGCCTTTTGAATATGTTTTGCATCCCACTGCTCTTGTACAGTGTGTTCAGTGATTATCTAATTGCTGAGGTCGTAAACCGCTGGCCCACATTCATAATGTTCAATCAGTGCTAATAGCTCGGCTAATCTTTCCACTGACATCAGCAACAAAGTGAGTCGGTCCCTTCTTACCTGTGCTTCTTGATATCAGTTATTCCGTTTTTGAGGTTCCCCAGTCGCTCTGCGGGATTTCGCCTGTAAAGTGGAACGGGGACCAAAATAATACTTTATACTTTAATATTGCGATACTTGTATTAGGTTGCTGACTACGTTAACAGGTACTTAGTAATTATATCGGATTGTAGGATTCACGAGCTTCATCTTTGAACGTCGGTCTGCCTGTGTGATTTCGTACCTGCACAGCTTGCGTATGAGGTCCTCGGGTCTCTTGGTGACCTTCTTGGGAAAGTCCATTTTCTCGATTCCTTTCAAGATGAAAGTGTACGTCATCATCTGGTCACTCCCTGAGAACGGAGGACTGTGGAGTGGAGCAAAAAAGAAAGAAGACTGAATTATTTTGATTTAGCTGTTGGTCTGTCCGAGAGAAGCTTTTCAGCAGCACTCTGTTCAAGTCAGCAAACAACAATTACTGCAAATCAGGAAGGAGATTGAAGCGATAATCAGAGGAAGGATGATTATACGGTGCATTACTCCGACAGATGACTGACCTGCCGGTAAGGAGCTCAAACACCAGGATGCCCAGGGACCAGAAGTCCACACTGAAGTTGTGGCCTTTGTTGAGGATGATCTCAGGGGCCACGTACTCCGGTGTCCCGCAGAAGGTCCAGGTCTTTTGGCCGCATCGGATCTTCTTGGCAAAACCAAAGTCAACCTGGGAGGGCAGGGTTGATCAGTTAAGTCCATTGGGGAACTTTTAGGTATTACCCAGAAAAATACCTTAAAGGAACCTTTGAGGCCTGTGTTTTTACTGAGTAGCAATGTGATGCTTATTGACTTTCTTTAGATCTCACAAACCCTCTGATGAGTACATTGTTTTAACTCCTTCAGTTTAGTACAATAAGTACTACAGTTACAAAGACAGGCAGTGAAATACATATTTGTGTTCCTGAGACATGAGAATGGGATGGACGTGTGCTCACCGTGACCTTGATCTCTAAACACCAAAATCGAATAATTTAATCCTTGATTCTCGGTGGAAGTTTGTGCCAAATTTAAAGAAATCTGCTCAAGACGTTCCCGATATATTAAGAGAGTGGGGTGGGCATGAGTTCACGGTGTCCAGCTGGACGTTTGTGCCAAATCTGAATAAAGATATTACATTCACAAGAATGGGACGGACGAACCCAAAAAAATGATTTGCCTCCAGTAACTTCCGTCCTCGGGGCGGAGGCATAACAACTTTTGAGCTTTGTGAAAGTAAAGCTGCAGACTTCCTTAATTTTAAATCACAAAGAACACTACCAGAAACACACTAGTCATCACTGGGGAATCATCCTGCCGGCTGTGGCGACAGTTATTTCATCTTTTTAATACGTCCAGTCGCTCACCAGTTTGATGTATCCCTCAGTATCCAGCATGAGATTCTCAGGCTTTAAGTCTCTGTAGAGGACACCTTTGCGATGGAGGTAATCGAAAGCCTCCGTGACGCAACCAACGCAGAATTTGGCGGTGGGCTCATCAAAACTCCCCCTTAAAGACGAGGAAGACAATTTTAAACTTGGTGCTGACAAAACGGGGTCAGACCCTATGCTGTGGAGGAGCCAGGAGAAGTGTTCTCATTACACAAATGCACCTGAACACAGTTACAGGCCGCCCTTTTCCTCTGATTTATGACTGCGATGCCAGGAGAAGTCCCTCATTAGATGGTAACCTAACAGTAATACAATTACTTTTCCGCAGCGAGCCAGAAATAACATGACAATGCTGTGGGGAAAATGGATGGTGCTTTAGAGACGGCAAGTTTTGTTCGCTTTTTGCAAAAGTCAGCGTTCGGTCTCTCCTACCTGTCTCTGAGCAGACTCCAGATTTCTCCACCCAGACAGGCCTCCAGCAGCATGTACACATACTTGTTGTCCTTAAACGTGCGATACAGTCTGGAGTCAAAGAAGCACAGACAAAGTTTAGCTTCAAAGATAAAGGTTTCATGCAAACACACCAATGGCCATGCTGTTCTGTCAGTTAGGATCAACATGTCCTGTTACTATCTTAATATTACAACATAATACTGTTTTCCTGGTTGTAAAACATTTAGGGTGCAGGATATTTCTCTAATTTCTTTTTAGTTTAATTAGTGGAGAGCTTTTAATTGAATAATCACTTGCCTAAATAGTTCAAATAAGCTTTCATTTGGTTAAAAATGCTTGATTTCTTACTGTTAAACTGATAACTACATATAAAAAAGCAGCAGGAAGATAACTAATTATGCAAAACAGACCATAAACAGTAAGCAGGTTGCTTACATTAATCAATGCAGCCCCAGTGGTCATTATTGCAATGCATTGAAAGACATTACTGCTCAAGTTATTGCTTCATTTGTGTACTAATGTGATTTTAACGGAACCCTCGGGGTGATGTTTTCAGAGAAAAGCACCAATAGCAACCCGGGAGCATCTACAGGTTCAATATCAGCAGATGTTAGTCTACATAGTCTTAAATCTTACATCACAGAACAATAATATGAAATATGAAGAGATAATAGGTTGAATGAATACGTGGAGTGTATGAAGAGATGGGTCAAAAGGAGGAGCGTTTCAGAAGGTGACGAATGGCTTTAATATCTGGGTCTGTTCCACTGCGTACGGTCAAATCCGATCATCGTAATCTCACAAAAGGCAAAGAAAAGCTACTGCTGCAATACCTCACAGCAAATAACTACATTTTGGTAGCGGACATCTTGATATATCTTGCCATTCCACCCCGTCGGGAAGATGTGATCTGCTCGAGGCCTCAACTGTGATCTCGTCAAAAACGAATAAGCGGCGCACTGTTCTCCCAGACTAATGGAGCAGAGCTGCATCACGCAGGACAAAACGTTGGAAATGGGTTTTGGAGGCCGAGCAGCGAGGACTGACTTGACCACGAACGGCGAGCGAGCCTCGGCGAGGATCTTCCTCTCCGAGTGGATGTGCTCCTCCTGCCTGTTGTCCACCACGTGCTTCTTCTTGATGACCTTCAGGGCGAAGGTGACGTCCTCGCCCTGCACCTTCACCTGCAGACGGACAGAACAGAGGCGGGATGTCACAAGATAGACCTTTCTTTTTGATCTTGTCACAGTTGTAATTAATAACATGAAAAGATAGCTTTGCAATGGCAAAGTTGGCTCTTCCTCCTTTGGCTCAACAACACCAAAAACCCAAATCGCATGACCGCAGCGCCGGAGCCAACCTCAGATACACTCGTGTTTTGGAACGAGTTTCATTATTTAGACACTCGCTGTTGTCAGGTTTCCGTTACAACATGAGGTGTGCAGGCAAGGTGAAGATAGAAAAAGAACTAAAGAGGGACTTAAGAGCTCTGGTTGTACTAACAACTGTAAATCTAATCTGTTTAAGAAACTTCTACAGAAGCCCTGAGAGGTGAGGGAGACGCTCCACTACGGTCGCAGTAAACATGTGGTGAAGTTTGTGAATTCAACAAAAACACTTTGTCTAAACGCTCAGGTTTAAGCGACGAAACCACTAAGTTGGGTTTAGGTAAAACATCATGGTTAGTCTTAAAATAACTACCTAAACTACATTTTGCCTCGCTATTTTTTTGTTTTTTTGATGCTGTGTCCAACATTTTTAAAGATGTGACATGATTCATCCATCTTTGTGTTCTTTCACTTTTCATATTATTTACTGCAAAATGTCTTTTTTTTTTTACAGAAGTTATCTTAAAAGCAAAATTAACAAAAAAGCAAGTATTTAAATTTTTTCATTATTTTAATTGATTACCAGGATATTGTTTTTATTTTGTTTTTCAAATTTGATTCATAGATGAAATGAATAATCAATGAGAACTGGTAGATTCAGGACTCACCAGTTCTACCCGTCCGAAGCCGCCGACCCCGAGAGTAGCGACGACCTGCAGGTGGTCGAAGGGCCGGGACGGAGGAAACGCCGACACCATGTCCTTCAGCTGGACCACGTCCGGCGACAGCGGCTGGCTCTGGTGACGCGACACCGACCTCCTGGAAGAAGACGGACCTCATTTTAACCAACCAAACATAAGTATGGATCTCCAAAGATGAGAACCCAGGTATGTTGTGCTTAAAGTTTTACTCGCATTTAAAAGTTTATTTTGATGGGTTTTTTGCGCTTCTTTTCATTCACTATTCCGGCCTGAGCAACACGGCGCCGCACCCACCTGGCATGTCTCTTCTTGTCGTCACGATCGAGCGTTGCCACGTAGCCTTGGAGGTACTTCTGCAGCTCGTTGAAGGTGCCCACTGTCTGATTAAATGTCCTAAAACAACGACACACGTCAACAGTGCAAACACTGGAATGTCAGTTGTTCCCACTGAGATAAATAACTGCTTTTTACAAGAGGAAATCAGCAGCTGATAGATACCAAAACACCCCATTCCCTAAGGGAGATCCGATTATGTAGTCACATTAGACTGCACGTATCAGAACAGGCATTTTCAGATGGCATTCACACATTTGTCCCACCTGATTATGGAAGAAAGCTCACAGAGTGTTTGCTTCATAATGATCATTTAGGCAACAAAACTTTCTGTGATGAATGTTTTAATGAATGTTCTTAATTGTTTTTAAATCTCCTTTTCTTTTGCCTTATGTTTTGATGCTTTTAATGGTTTTATGTGAAGCACTTTGAATTACCTTGTTGTTGAAATGTACTATACAAATAAACTTGCCTTGCCTTGCCTTGCCTTGTGATAATCCTTAAAAAATATAAAAAGCACAACATAACGTTGCCTGGCCCTCATAGTCTAAACACTTGTTTAGGTTCAGGCAACAAAACCGCTTAGTTAGGTTTAGGAAAAACATCCTGGTTGAAAGTCGTGTTTGTTTCATCACACTCCCTGAGCATCTGGTGATCCATTATTTACTAAATCTGATCTAAATTGTTTTCTCTTGTGACTTTAAGAACACGTGGAAAAAAGGTGTTTGTTGTTGTAATACTATTTTTTGCCACACGACGCTGAAGTGAACCTCTATCACAAGTTCTAAATAGGAATAAACGTATTCATGTCATCTATTCATTTCTCCATGCACTCTAAACACAAGGTACATGCTGTAGGTCCTATTTACAACACAGGGTAGTGGTGCACTTTAGCCTCTTGTGGTCAGAATGTGTATTACAACAACAAACAGTAACATGTAAAATGATCCACGCAAATAGAGTCATCTGCCAAAACTTGTTTTTACCACCTGTTCTCCCAGATGATCAAAAGATGTAACAATGTAGCAAAACAATTTGAATCATGTTTTTTACCTGTTTCACAGATGAAGAAAAAAATAATGAACTAGCGAACAATATTTTGTGGGTGTCCAGAAAACCACACTTCAAATGTCAGAATACTCACTCTCTGTCGATGACGAGGCACTCCACCCCGTTCTCATCGGCCATGATGTTCGCTGACCTGACATCATCACTGAAAGAGAGACGGCAACATGTCTCACTGTTTCGATGAGGAATTTAGGATTCAGAGCGCAAATAGTTTTTAATGTTTTTAGCAAGACATGGGAATGGGACTGGGAATATTTTAAACATTTTGTTTTCAATAAGATCCATAAATCTACATTCAACAGAATTGACAGGTTGGCAGCATTATAACACATTTAAACGTAATGCGATCACATTATGTTAAAGGGGACATATCATGCTCTTCATACGGTTCATACTTTTTGGGGTTTTTACTAGTCATTTTCTCATAGACTTCTATATAATCAGACTTCTTTTTGTAAGGAGTCGCCCCCTGATGGCCATTAGAGAGAATGCAGGTTTTAAGACACTTCCGGATTGGCTTTCCTTTTCATAATCGGAGGTTTCCCAAATGGTTGCCCAAATGTCTGAGCACAAGCACTGAAAAAGAGAGGGTTTTTTTATGATATGTCCCCTTTTATACAGTTGGAGCACAATGCCTTGTTTTGCATATTTTTGAAAGGCTGCTTGTTCACCACAGGCCCTGCTGCTACATCTCATTATGCTCAATGTGGAAAGCAGGTACGCATGTTGTTCTTGGGGATCTGAATAAAGTGCCTCAGGATAGAAGGTGTCTTCAGTTGTATTTTGTTATTTTTATGGGCAGTATAAATAAACATGGCTTAACATGGCTAGGCCATTAAAACAGAATCGGGAGACAGTAGCAGATTAAAAACGGTCTGCTTTTACCTTATAAGGGCTTTCTCTCCAAAGTAGTCTCCCTTCTGCAGTGTGTTGATGGTCTGCGGCAGCTTGTGGGCCTCGGTGGTCTGGGTCACCTTCACCTGCACAACATAGTCAGCTGGATCTTTAAAAGCACAATTCACTGCTTCACACCGACGTCTCCGGTTCACCCCGACAGCTTTTACAGGTGCTTTCAATTATTCTCCAAATATCTTTGCATGCATTGTAAAAAAAAAAGAATCCTAAGAAATTAGAATAATTGACATATTAAATTATAGTAATTGGAACATGATGGCTATGAGTGGTAGAGTGGCGTAGATGTACTATATTTATTGTGAGAGGGTTTTAAATCAGCTGCCTTCTGTTTGTTCTGCTGTGTTTTTCTGCAGCGGTTTGCAACCAAAGTACTCCGGCAGCCTGGACGTTAAAAACTTCTCCTTAATTTGTGAGGCTTTCAAAACCAGTGGCCCACCCCGGTCGAGGTCAAACATCCCACTCGTGGCACCATCCTGCCGTAACGGCCGGGATGTGTTTTAGCTAAGTATCCCGTCTGACCTCAGTGACCCTGTTTTTCCTGGTGGCAGGCGCTCGCAGAGTTTATTCCCTCCCTGGTCAGGGGGTACAAGGAGGAGGGGAGGGGGGGTACGAGAGCCATTTCCTGTATTAGCCCCCTTTTCTCCCAAACAACATGTGTTCCTCTCTGGTTTGGTTAGCTTAGCGCTGAGGAGCTGCTGTCTCGGCTCATAATGGCATTTTGAAAGTCCCCTGTGGACGTCTCTGGCCCCTCTCCATCTCCCCTCGCTGCCCCGGTGTCAGGTTGCCCACTTATCAGACAGACGGGCGGGTGAGTCATACCCCCTGACTCACACCCACTTTGACCAACATATCGTTTTGTTGGAGTATTCGCCAGATTTATTATTTTGTGTGCATTTGAACTTGTCTTTTGGCCTTTATTTCAGACATGGAGTCAGTTTTACAACAACGTCCATTAAAGTCTGACACACATCTTCTTAAAAAACCTCTGAAATTATCCAAAGCACTTGAGTCATTGAAGCAGGATTTTAAACCAGTGAATTGCAGATTGTATTAGCAGATATATTCATTATCATATGCAGTTTTGTTTCCACTCTTTGGCACCAAAGTGAAAGGACAGAGGAAGACAGCAGGAGCAGAAGGGGCTCAAGTGTCCTGCAAGATTTTAGGAGGCTAATGGCATTTCTTTAGCCATCCAACACTCATGCTGACTGATGAAGAAAGCCTTTGCTGCCGCATCCTTATCAGTGGAATAAAGACGTCACACAGCATTGTCTAACCGAGACACTGCAGGATTTATTTTATTGTTGTAAGGACGGGATTAAGGCTTGTGTGTCCGGCCCTAATGAGTCTCATTGTTGAGTCTGAAAACGTCCCAGAAATCTCTGCAGCACAGCCCAGCTGTAACACGTCATTATAACCAGTGGGAACAGGCAAAAACAAGTATTGGATGGTTTGCATGTTATGTTTGTGACTCTCCACGTAGTAGAGTTTCCTTCCTGACAGCAGTTTTTTTTTAATTTTCTCAATTGTACAAATATACTTGTTTAGCCTCGGGATGGAAATGTAGGTCCAACTGAAATACCTCCACAGCTATTGGATGTTTGCATGAAATTAATTTTGCTTAATTTTTTGCTTGTCAACGTGTCCTGTCAACAGTTTTCCCGTCTTTTACAATTGGGGTCTATGGTGAAATGTGTTTTGGGCTGCAAAGGGGATTTTTCTGTACAATACCGCGAGTGGCCACTGGGATAACAAACAAAATTAAATGTTCTCTTTGTGCAAACCTGGTCATTTTGTGTGTGCGTGTGTGTGTGTGTGTGTGTGTGTGTCTGTGTTACCTTCCCCTGTGCGATGATGTAGAAGGTGCTGCCCTCCTCTCCCTCCCGGATGACGTGCTCTCCCTTGTCATAGTATTCCTAATGGGAGAGAGAGGAGTGGAGGGGGAGGGGAGGACAACAGTCAGAGTTGAAGCATTACATTGATTTTACCATTGAACCGGCTGTTCTGATTCCTGGTAGCCGGTCCCCTGCGGGATGAGAGCTGGAGTTCAGCCATCAATGATGCTTCGTCATTCGGAACTTCTCAGCCTGCTGATCAGGAGAGGATTTTGGGAGGCTCATGGGATTAATGACACATGAAGCACAGGTCAATTCAGTATGTTGATTATGATGGTTTTAATGTCCGTGATGAGGGCCTTTCATGATCATCGCTAAAGGAGGACTTTGTGTTTGACATTGTGGTCTATGGTAGTATTAAATTAATTAAATTGAATGCATTAAATCCTGGCCAAGACTATTTCCTGCTTTATCACGTGATGCATTTTTCGTTGTGTATTCAGCATCGTTTCGCTACTTGAGTTATCCACTAATTGATTGAGTGCTAGTAATATAAGTTATAATACACAAACCTGAGGAGCGGCACAAATTCAGACCATTTTGATATCAGGTCGCCTTGTGCATGTAAAAATAAATGTCACTGGTTATCTGCTCTCAAATCGTTAGAATAGAGAACAGCACTTGACATTTACCAGGCGCGACAGCGTGTGGTCGGGATTATTGTCCCCTTGTGAGTGTGTGAGTCGTCGAGGTAAAATGTGGTCTTGAAACACCTACTGCAGCAGGAGCTACCACAGAGGAAGTTTTGAGTGTTTTATCAAGTGTGTGGACAGAGTTTTCACCAAGTGATAGTGTCACAACCAGGCGGTTGCTAAAGTTCCTTAAAGCTGCATTCTATCTAGTGTCCACCAGGGGGCGACTCCTCTGGTTGTATAGAAGTCTATGAGAAAATGACTCTACTTCTCTCTTGATTTATTACCTCAGTAAACATTGTAAACATGAGTTCATGGTCTCAATCTCTAGTTTCAAGTCTTCTTCAATACAGCATGATGTTCATTTAGTACATTATGGTCCATTTAGAGTCAAACAGACCATAAAGCAGGGGATGCTTTAGGGCGGGGCTACACAGTGATTGACAGGTTGCTACCACGGCGTTGTGTGTTTTTGTCTTACAACTTTAATCCTTACGCAGTGTGTTTTTAGTTCATGAAGGTTAATTGTAACATTTTGGTCACCGAAAAAATATTTGGTTGAACTGTCAGCCAATCAGACACAAGCAGCTCCTGTGTCCCTGTTATAAGCTCACAGACTCAGACTCAGTCGTTTACAGAAACACTCCAGTTGGTGCAGCTCACACTCCAACACTCAAAGTCCGTCTCCATGTTTAGTTCAGCCTCACGAGCGTCGTAAACCTGAGTGACACTTTTGAAATGTTCTTGAATCAAACGCTGGGGTACAGTGTGTTCTCTCTGTCTCCACTTCATGCTGTCCGTCAAAACCCAAACCTGACACACAAACCACAGCGCTGAAGCCATTCTGCTGAATCAGCGAGCTGCCGGATCGCCTTCCATTCGGGTTTTTTTTCCAGTGAAGACGAGGAAAGTGCCCAGAATGAAGGTGACCAGGATGAAATGTTCTCTGGGACCGGTGCCAAACTCCCTGCCAGCTGAGACAACTGTCCACAGCTGTAATCCATTTAACTACAGAGGACTTTGGCGAAAAAAGAGTGAACAAACAAATCAGGGCAAACAAACCCCCTCCTGTTTACTGTCAAAACTCTTGACACAAGTGGCATTTTTCCTTGAGCATCCCGAGCTTGTTTACGTCACGTTTTGCGCTTCAGGAGAACCTGGTTTAACACCCGTCCGTGGCAGCGGAGACAACATGCCAAGGTTTTGTTGATGAAGACTGTCTGGATGATACAGCGGCTGTGCAGGGGGAGCGACACCGTTTGAATTGTATCTCTGGGTTTGTTTTACCAGCTTGAATCCTGAACCAAACATTTACCTTTTCAGGAAAAGAAAGAGGACATTTTCACTAAAAAGCTTAGACAGTGTGTACACTGACCCCCCCCCCCCCAAACAATCTCGTACATCAACTTGCTCTGGACTTGGTTTGCTCATGTGAGTGTTGGACAAACACACTCATGCTCAGCTGTGTGTGCTTTGGGTTTTGGCTGCAGTCGTCCTATTTTTGGCGATAGTCACAGCACATATTCAACATATTCAACCGTCTCTCTCTCTGCTGCCCGGGGGACAGAAACACCAAAACCAGAGGAAGGACTTAAACCTATTTTAAGGACCACCGCAGTCTTCAGCAGCCCTCAGGTGGGCTGGTTGTCCTGTGCCGCCCCTTAAAAGCATCTTGCTGCCTTCAAGGAGCTGTTTGAAATATCAGTCATGACATGAGCACACATGAATGATTTAAAAACGGTGACAGTTGTTGCTTTATGTCATCTCCAATTCACAGAGAAGGGATATGTACGTATATGGACAAAGAGTTCATTTTAAAGTTACAATATTCTAGTTTTTGTACAACATATAGGTCACATGGTCCATATTCCGTGTATGGCCCATAGAGGCTTCTGGTTGACCGCAGTTAATTCATAACATGTACAATAGACAATGACGAGAGACAATCATTATTTCATCCAGTTTGAATCACACTTATGTTCGTCAATTTAATAGATCATTTTGCACATCAAGAAAGTTTAATTTTGTTGTTAAACTCTTAAAATATAAAACACTGGAAGGAGCGAGACCTCTCTATAGAGTCACAACGCTATTTAGTCCATCCTGACGTCACCCATTTGTTTTTGGACTGCTCTTTTTCACCACTTTCACTTCGATTACGGCCGACGCCATGTTGTTTTTTGCAACCAATGAACGGAAGTTACTATATTTGTAATGCGGAGGAGTGACATTGAGATGCCCTCTACGGATCTGGTAGCGGCAGCGACCTGTCCTAAAGCCCCCGCCCCTTTATGGTCTGTTTGACTCTAAATGGACCATAATGTACTAAATGAACATCATGCTGTATTGAAGAAGACTTGAAACTAGAGATTGAGACCATAAACTCATGTTTACAATGTTTACTGAGGGAATAAATCAAGAGAGAAGTAGAGTCATTTTATCACAGACTTCTATACAACCAGACTTCTTGTTGCCGCCTGGTCCCATGACAGTCAACAGAAAGGGGCAGAATTTCCCCTCTTTTCCATTTATGGCCCAACTTGTGTTCGTGAAATGTGGATAAATAAGAAAGCTTTGCAGGGAAATATTTGCAAGGGCCTTAGCTAACTACAGTAGCTTGCTAACACATAGCTAACACAGCTCGCTAACGGCTAACTTCATCATCAACCATCATAGTTTCAGTTATCAAATGCACCCCTGGTAGGTGCTATAATTAATCCTGATGTTTTTAGTGTTTCACCCCTTGGTTGCGTGTTTTCGCCTCTTGATTGGCCAGTTTCTTACTGTAGCGCTGTCTCAATGTATTGTCAAAACATGTTTAGCATTTGTGTACAGTTGTGTAGCCTTCACATTTTTTTCAAAATTTCAAAGGGGGAACTAAAGAGCAAGCTAAGATTGCTTCACATGAAAAAAAAGAAGCTATCAAGCATCCTAAGTTAGCGCATTAGCTTAGCTGAGCTTCCACATTCAGACCACCGTTGTGAGGAGCATGAGTGAATGAAAAGAAATGTTATTTTCATTTCTATGTTAATATTTTTACTTTCAACAGAGCTCCTTGTTTCCCATAGAAGCTTTCCAGTTTGAATCCCAATCAGCAGATCAGACTAAAGAACCTGACAAGAGAATCCCCCCCCCCCCCATCCACACACACACACACACACACACACAATACAGGCAAAACACACCAAATTCCATTCCCCCACTGTTTGACAAGACGCTTCAATATTATCTGGCGGATTCTCAACGAACATCTGCACCACTATTGGGTTACAGCCAAGCTCTGCTCCGTTTTCTCTTTCACCGTTGAAATACGACGCTTACGGAGGAGAACGTGTTTCAAACACACACAAACACACACACACACACATACACACACACACACACACAGACACACATTCACTTTTGCCACACTTTGTATGTTCTCACACCAAAAGCCTGTCACTCGCACATCTTTAAGAAATCACTCGTCCCCCATTTTGAATAAACACTTTCTGGGGCCTTGGTCAAATAATTATGGTAACAATATACACCACCCCGGCGATGACAGGAATAATATCGGCTCTGTTCATCAACAAGGTAATTTGTGAAGTCTCGCCGACTGGAGGTAGAAGGAATACGCTGACACGCAGTAATGGTATATGGCCAAATGGTAATGATATTTTGACAGCAGCTATCTGCAACGCCGGGGCTCCCATGAGCTGCCAGAGGGGGGGGGGGGGGGGTTGTGCAATACTGAGGCAGCACAATGAAAAGTTAAATTGGCCCCACCAGCAGAATTATAGACAGATTGACAGAATAACTTACCACCTCGAGGCAGTCCACTATTTTGCTTAGCTTGTCCTCCGGTAGATAAGCCAAGAGTGAAACACTGACAGAGGAAACAAAACACAGGTGATGGACATTCATTTCTGTGTGTACGTTATAATATAAATGACTGTACACATGATGCCAGGGAGCTGGAATGTGGAACCATATTTCATGTGTCATGGTAATCAAGTGATGCATCTGGACAATAACATAACACGATGTAGACTTGATGGTCTGAGGTGGTGGAGACCATCCAAACCTGACTAAACCAGACTAAACCAGAGCTAAAGAGGAGAGTAAATATTGGACTCATCAGCTGGACACAAACAAAACTACAATCCCATGCTGCTCTGTTTCTGCTAGATGTAATTGATCGCTAACAAACTAACCATAACAACTTGATAACCAGTGGTGCATCGAGGATCCGCAGTTATTAAGGGTTTTTTTCCAAATATTTCTGCCCCCTAGTGGTCCAAAAATCTTTTTGCTGTGGTGAGAATCGATGGACAAAAAATGTATATATATATATATATATATATATATATATATATATATATATATATATATATATATATTTGTCCAAAATTAACTAGCCACTTAAAGACACTCCTTCATTTTGTTACTCAAAAGCAGCCGCAGAACCCGATTACTTGAGGTATTTGCTTTTGTTTGTTTTGGGGCTAATTTGTCAGGAATCAGGAATTTGACTTATAACTTATAACAATAAGTGATATCAGATAGATTTCTACAGTGATTAACTGACAAAGTGACTTGTTGACTAACTGAACCCAACATAACTAGTATTTGACGACTCGATGACGGTCATTATGTACCCTTACCATCAGGTAGTTTGATGTTAGATGTTTCCTTCATGTCTTCTAAAAGATATTAGATTTCTAGATGTTAGATATCATGTATCATACATGACATGTCTTGTACGTTATCACTGACAAGAAGCGTCAACAGTCAGGCGACGCTGCTCTCATTGGCTACAGACTGGGACTAACCTTCGCAGGAAGTTGCGGTACTGTTCGTGTCGCGTCTCGGCCGTCCTCCTCATGATGTTCTGAAACACCTCCCGGTCCAAAGCCCACGTCCTCACTCTGTTCACCGCTGTAAGAACAACATCACGTCCATCACAGAAGTGCAGGGACGTGGTCCAGGTTCTGACCCCTCAAAGAACAACTGGTTAACCTGGGACCCCTGAGTAGTAAAACCTAAATGAACCGCCGCTCTTCTCAATAACACAGTGCTTTGTAAACTTTGTAGACTGATGATTCACAACTAAAATGACATTTGCTTTTCCTCTCCCTTCTCTTTCGTCCCATTTTCTAGTTTAACTGAGGCCCTCTATCACCACGAAGACATAACGTATTGTTTTATTTTGTCAGATGGACAAAGGAGGCGAGGAAAACACTGTAATCTTTCCTCGATCTCGGCGTTGAGTCACGTCGAAGCTACGGAGACTCTGAGACAGGCTTGTGTTGGTACAAAGGAGGAAGTAGCTGTGAACGTTTGACATGAACTGGTAGCAAAGAAAGAGTTGCCCTTAATCCACTTCTCATGTAAAACCCACTCAGAGAGACTCGTCAAACTGTCACGTTTTTTCCAGTTCACCCTGAATATTGAGGTCAACTCGGTGGTCCCTCCCCCCAAAGGGCCACCAGTCAATTACCCGGTTAAATATACAAACCCGGACAAAGAGCACTCACATACTACATGGTATGCACGTTCCAAACGCCAAGGAGGGGAAAACCAATCAGAATGCAAAGCTGTGGATATCACGCAAAGCCTTTGTCAACACACCCAATGCCAACGCTTGTTTATTTGGGTGTAGTGACCTGATCTGATCCTCCGGCGCTCACTATCAGCTGAGTCCTTGGATGAAGCTCAGATGAAGTGTCAGATTGCATTCAGGAGTAGGGAGTGCGTGGGGGGGGGGGGCGTATAAATATCATGTTAAAGGGTGCTGGAAGACAGGATGGGAAACAAAATATTCTCAAGTGAGACATCTAAATAATCCACATAACCCCGAATATGCATTTTGTTCTACTCCATTTGCATTTTGTCAGTAAATTATTATATTTATTCCATATTTTCATTTACTTTTGCAAGGTTTTGCTCACTGTTTTCTCTCAAAAAGGAGCCACTTGTGCAGCAACTAGGAGGAGAACCCCTCACTGGTTTCCCAACGACGATTAAGGTTAAGGAGGATACGTTCCTGTGTGGAGGGCCTACCTTCATGGAGCAAAGGTTTTAATTGGGAGATCTATGACTTCATGTGAACATACCGTCCGAGAAGGGAGAGGCAACCGCAGACCAAATAACGGGGAATCAAACATTTGTTGCACGTTACTTTTGATCACGACTGTCGCAAAGTCAGTCTGCCCATCGTCATCCGTCACGGACACGCTGACTGAGCGCTCATCTGAAGAGCAGCTTCAGCTGCAGCATGAAATGTGAAAGTGTCATGTGGATCAGGACACCTGGAGTCCTGAGGTGGAGTCGGTCTTTACCTCGCACTGACGCAGTCCGCGTGCAGTTGTACAGGATGGCTAGTTCTCCAAACGTGGTCCACACCGTTATCGACGCCAGCAGTTTGTTCTGTTGAAACACGTCCAGCTTCCCATCTGCAGATATGACACAAGGACAATCAATAGTGATTTTAAACCCACATCCAGGAGACAGGAAGACAGACACGCGCTACAGGCAGAATCTGATAATAATAATAATAATAATAATTCCTCTTGGGGCCTTCTTTCCCAAAATGCATGCCATTGGCTTTAAAATAAATAAGAATACATCCACTAAATTTGTTAGCAAAACACACCCTCGTCCCTTCCTCCTGTCCTGCTTCCTACCATCCCTCCTGTCCTGCTTCCTACCATCCCTCCTGTCCTGCTTCCTACTGTCCCTCCTGTCAGCTCAACATGAGACATAACAGATATTTCTAGGCTGTTGGTCCGTCAGTGACCCTGAAATGAAATAATTTGCTGCATGAATTATGACTCAAATGAAAGACCTCATTCATGAGATTACAATCACCGGCTCCTGACGTATGTGTTATTATTTCACCAGCGTCATTAGTGAATAATCATTATTCCTCTTAATACTTTATTAATTATTCACATCATAGAAGCTGTGCTGCGTTCTGGAGGCGAACAATGTCGCATTGTTTCAGATTCTCTTTTGATATTTGTCTTGAAAAGTCTTCCTTTTTTAAAACAAGCAACATGTGATTTATGACTTTTAAGGATTACGTTTGGATCGAGTTCAAACATAATCCGATCGTCCGTCTACTGCAGCGACCGACCTGCTGCATTTCTTCCTGTGCAAGGTGAGAAATCTCTTTCACACCAGACAGCAGAAGAAATACGAGGACATTTTGTCTGTGAATGGCTCATTTCACCACCAACCACACTGGCAGACGACCAGTCATTGTTCAGAGAGCATGTGGTCGTCTGAAACACTGAGTCGTCCAGTTACGTTGAGAGAGTTAATAAATAGGTGAAAAACAACATGTAAATATATAAAACCCAGTAACATGTACTTCATACGTGCCTAAATGAATACATTAGTGTCCAAAATGAACTTTTTTGCTCTCCTGCGAAGAGCTGATAAACCAGAGGAATTCATGCATCTGCCAAGAATACTTTTCACAGCCCCAAATAATTATAGTGTGTAATTTTCAAAGAATAACATTCGGCTATTTTTTTAATCTGGTGCAGAAGTTTAGGTGCTGTACATCTGCGTGGAGCAGTGGAGACCAATCAAAGAGCGCGCTCGATGCAGTGCTGCTGCTGCGCTTTGATTTGATTGGCTTGTGGTCAGAGAGGCTGTCCGGTAGCCAGAGAAGGCAAAGGCTTGAGAACATGCAAAGACCAAAATAGTCATAAATCCATGTGAAAAAGCCACATGCCGGTGCGGCAGGTGACTCATGTTTCCCTGCCAGATTCAGATTTCTTTTTTATTTAACTTCAGACCCTCTAACTGTGCAGTCAGCACTATTTCTACTTAATAATTGGTCACTTAAAATGTAGTCAAATGTAAGATAATACACAGATCGGGAAGGCTACACATGGAAAAAGAGACGGAAATGAAACCCTCAGGTTGATTGAGAATGTTCTCTCTTTTCTTTGATGGATCATTTGGAACAAAATGTCTGTTTTTAAGAATCCGTGACGTTGATTCTGTGTGATTGTTGTGTGAAAGCTTAAAGAAAATGGTGTGACGTTAAAAGCCAAATGTAAAACTGTAAAATGTGTTTCTACGTGATGTTCTTGCTTTGAGCCTTAAGAGAAGACTCCTCCCTCTAATTAACACTCGATGATCACCTGCTGCTGCTTATTGGTCGCTCTGTGGCATGTGATGTTTGTAATCGAAGGTGTGTCTCGGTCACTGCAGGGAGTGGATTTTCCAGGGAGGAGGAGGAGGAGGAGGAGGAGGAGGAGGAGGAGGAGCGGGAGTGGACGTACCTGCCAGGACAAAGAGATGGTTCCCGGGCTCTCCCTGCTTGATGACGTGCTCTCCCTGCTGGTAGGTGCGCTCGTACATGCACTCCACCATGTCTTTGATCTGCTGCAGCTCCAGCCGCTTCAGGTACTGGTTCTTGTTCAGGGCGTCCGTCAGCAGCTTCTTCACGCTGTCAGGGACAACAACAACAACAACAACAGGGGGAGGAGTTAGACACGTGAGCTCTGCTGTGAATGTTGCTTGTTGTCTGTCACGTACTTCAGATTTGATTTTGTCAGTGAGGAGCGACAGACGGAGGGAATAAATGAAGATCTTTGGCGGTTTAAAACTCAGCATGTTGCAGGTGGAGGTGGAAGTAACTGAATCTATTGGATCAAGTACTGTATGTGTGCGCAGTTTAGAGGCACTGGAGCTCATTTCAAATGCAGTTACTTGTTGTTTTGCAGATTCAGATTTTGCATTCAATATGAGAGAAACTAAACATTAATATCAACTTGCTTTACTTCATTCCTTCCAGAGGCAAAGCAAAGATGCTTAATCGATTAGTTAAATGACAAAATCAATCAGCAACAGTTTTCCTCATCAGTAATGTGAAAATGCCAAAACAAAGTACTTGTTTTCCAGCTTTTTCAACTTGTTTATATTTTTCCTGTTCTAGTTTTCTAGTATTGAATCTTTGGGTTTTGGATCGCTGCTCGACCACAACAAGCGTACAGATACATCAACTTGTACTTTGGAGAACTGCGATGGACTTTTCACTATTCTTTTTACAATATTTTAGATCACATGATCAATCAATTAATCAAGAAACACTTCCTGTCCTGTTCTCCCGCCGCTATGTGCCGCGTTCCTGAAGCCCACTGAGCCACCAGGACGCCCACATCCACATTACTCACCACGTCTTTTAGTCTGCGTGATAAACATTTAGTCTCCTGTGAAAGGATGACTATTTAGCCGCCTCTGGGCTCCTTCGGACAATGAATCAAGTAAAACAGCGAAAACATAAACTCGTCATGAGCTGTCAAAGTTCACCGTTGTGCATTTTAACAGCTGCGGCAAGAGGCCGCCAGAAGAAGACATCACTTCCTTCGGGGGAGTTGTAAACCGACAGAGGTTAAGAGTCACGGTTGAATGCAAACTATAGATCACGGGAGCCGGTCGCTGCTCAGAGAGGTGAGCGGTGCAGGAGGTGGGTGGTCTGTTTATCCGCCTTATCGTGTGTAATAAATTATCACTTTGGGCTTCATAAAACCAGAGCAGATGACAACCGGTCCTTTATTTTCCAACCCACATCCTCTCCTCCCACCGAGCTGTGTCATCACTCCGCTCAGGGTCTGCATGTTACATTGTCACTCACAGAAGACGAGTTTTCTGTTTTCCAAAGGGCCAGTCTGCATGAGGCTACCAGCCTGCCTCTTTTACATTGGCCTTGGTTGTATAATGCATGCTGGGCTTATTAGCGCCGCATGCTTTAAACATGAGGCTCGGGTCGAGACGGGGAGGCTCTGCGTGCTCTCATTTATTCACTGCAGGGCGCCGTATTCATGTTCGATATGAAGGACGCTGTGACAAGAGGCAATTTGAATTGCATGTTTGACAATCTAACACGACATGCTGCTCTCATGAAATAACCTTTTGTGTTGTTTGTTGTGTGCGGTTGCCGAAGCAAAAAGCCAGGTGTGGGAGGAGTTTGGGGAGACGATGGAGAAGAACTTTCAGTTGGCCTCAAGGAAAGTCTGGCAAACTGAAAGGGACAGAATGTGTTCAGCAGGGGAGGAGAACTGGGGAAGCAGATGCAGAAGTGTCTTAAAGCTGCATTCTCTCTAGTGTCCACCAGGGGGCGACTCCTCCGGTTGTATAGAAGTCTATGAGAAAATGACTCTACTTCTCTCTTGATTTATTACCTCAGTAAACATTGTAAACATGAGTTTATGGTCTCAATCTCTAGTTTCAAGTCTTCTTCAATACAGCATGATGTTCATTTAGTACATTATGGTCCATTTAGAGTCAAACAGACCATAAAGCAGGGGATGCTTTAGGGCGGGGCTTACTGTGATTGACAGGTCATCTCTACGTCACTCCTCAGTCCAAATGTGGGAACTTCTGTTCACTGGTTGCAAAAAGCCAAGATGGCGACGGCCAACTTGTCGAAAGTCGAGGCGGCCGTCCACCAACCGATGACATCACGATGACACTTATTTACAGTCTGTGATCTGTACATATCTAAAGTGTAAAAGTTGCATTTAACCGTTTTACAGCACGTTGTGATTCACATTCGATGATTTTTTGGGCCTCGACCAGTAAAACCTTGGAATCACCGCTGGTTGCCTGGCAACTGCTGAGCCAATAAGTAGACGGATGTGAGAAGTACCGAGTACAGAGTATCTCAAAGTGTACTGTCCAATTTACAGGTTTTGTCTGTCAACTCTTCTCTTCTCCAGCATATCATGATTTCATCCCCCAAATGTTTCCAGCTGGTTAACTCTAATCAGAGTCACGTCTGCAGTTCTTATGATTTCTTTGTAATTCGTCATTTCACCTAAAACATCATACATAGATATACAAAACAACCTCATAGACATTTATGTTTTATGAAAACAATATTTAATCTGGATAGAAAAAGATTTTCAAGGAAAATAAAATGGATGAATCCAAGATTGTCGTTAATGTTTGGAGAGCATGGTACACTGGAGGAGAGCTGTGTGGTGCGTTTAATTATTTTCATGTTCTTTTAGAGAAGGGCAGGACCACGAAGTCTTCTGCTGGATGTCTGAGCATCCAACACACAGTAGATGAACAGTATTACAGATCAGTTAACATCCGTAATGTGCTCGCTTTGAGGCTTGAACCGTCCCCACGAGGCTGCATTTTGAGATCAACTTACTTCCATAATTTGATCTACTTCCTGTCGGGGTGGGACATAGTGTAACACAGGCGTATAAATCAATCAAATAACAGCTTGGAGAAAGGTAATTGTGTTTTGCTTTTTTTAATGGGACCGGTGGAGCTCCTGTTCTATTGTAAAGGAATGTTGATTTATGCCTCTTTATACTGTTTAGGTAATAAATGACAGAAGAAATAGCGGTGTGTTCATTTTCGCAATTAACTATAAAGAGAGCTTTAATAAGTTTAATAACAAATCTTCAAAACTAAAGATTTTTCTTTTTATTTCATACAGACGGCAACCTCCGGTTCTGAAGAATGGAGCTGATGCAGAAGTGTCTTAAAGCTGCATTCTCTCGTGTCCACCAGGGGGCGACTCCTCTGGTTGTATAGAAGTCTATGAGAAAATGACTCTACTTCTCTCTTGATTTATTACCTCAGTAAACATTGTAAACATGAGTTTATGGTCTCAATCTCTAGTTTCAAGTCTTCTTCAATACAGCATGATGTTCATTTAGTACATTATGGTCCATTTAGAGTCAAACAGACCATAAAGCAGGGGATGCTTTAGGGCGGGGCTTACTGTGATTGACAGCGAAACAGGAAACAGACAAACTGTTGCTACAAAGTGAGAAGCACAATGTCTAAAGATGTCTCTTTATTGGGACTTGAGAGTACAAACTAGAGAAGGAAGGCCGTCAACATACTTTTGGCTTTTTTTATTTTTAACCAGTAAGTGATTCAAATTGAAACTACGTGAATAAACGGATTCATTCTGGACATAAAGTTGATCATATTCTATTTTTTCTTCAGCAGAAAAAAGCAGCTGAAAAATGTTGGACTGAACACTGAATGTTGTTTTTACAACAGGTTTCTTCCTCGTCATCGCACTGAAATCTCTGCTTGTTGCCCACCTTCCCTCTGCCTCCCACTCCTGCTGCTTCCATTTCCAACACTCCGCCACCAGGCTGCACTGGACCTGAGGGTGTCATCAACCCTTTTTTTTTTTAAACCGCCGTCTGTCTGGCCTTGTTATCATCCTCCTCCTTGCAGTTTTTTTTTTTTGAACCTTCCTGAACTCAAACATCTCACCTGGCATCCTTGGACACCCGGGCCTTCTCGAAGGAGAACTTCGGCAGGCCGCTGGAGTCGTAGGTCCTGGACGTGGGTTCGGCCGACACCCCGGATTTGGCCCCTTTCCTCCTATTGACGCTTCCCTTGATGCGAACGCTCAGGTTTGGGCTGTTCTTGCTGCTGGCTTTGATGGAAGGGGTCCTGGAGGACACAGAGGCCCCGCTCTGGCTCTTCATCACGTCCTGCAGCTTGTTGAGCTGGACGCACTTGTCCTGCAGCTCCTCGCTCAGCTCGGCCAGAGACCGCGTCTGTTTGGCCAGCTGCTCCTGGAGACCTTTGATCTGCTGCTCTTTGGCACAACGCTCCTCGTCCCTCCGCTTGCCCTCCCGCTCCAGCTCGTCCACCCGGGCCCTCAGGGAGTCCAGGGACAGGTTCTTGAAGCCGGGATCTTTGTGGGCTCGGCTGTTGGAGGCGGCAGCGGAGCCGTCCGTGTGTTTGTAACGCTTTGATTTCATCGAACCGTTCCCCATCTTGTCACCTGAGGAGAAAAAAAAGAGATTCAAAGTCAATACTTGCTGAAATGATTGAAGAGTGCATCAAAGTCTGGAAGTCCATTTCAGCCACTGTGAGGAAAGTAATAAAGATCCTGTAAGTCATCATGAGATACTATCTCAAGATGACTTACAGGATCTCATCATTATGAGATAGAATCTCATAATGATGAGATAGTAAGTCATCATTATTTAATAGTAAGTCATAATGATGAGATAGTAAGTCATCATTATTTAATAGTAAGTCATAATTATGAGATTGTAAGTCATCATTATTTAATAGTAAGTCATAATTATGAGATAGTAAGTCATCATTATTTAATAGTAAGTCATAATGATGAGATAGTAAGTCATCATTATTTAATAGTAAGTCATAATGATGAGATAGTAAGTCATCATTATTTAATAGTAAGTCATAATTATGAGATAGTAAGTCATCATTATTTAATAGTAAGTCATCATTAAGAGATAGTTATAATGACTTACAGGATCTTTATTTCTTCCCCACAGTGGAGGAAATGGGCTTCCATAGAGAGGTGAACGGTGACATTTAGCATGGAAAGGTCTGTCTGAGGAAGCTGGGAGTGCAGGATTCAAACAAAAGAGCTGACGCTGTGAGGAGAGAAACCCGGAGAAAGAGCAACTCCGTATATAATGGTCAATAAGAGTGTCTTCAGCATTTATTATTCAGGAGGCAGGAAGTATTGCATTACATCAACAGTCACTCCCTATCGGCTCATACACTGGCAGTCAAATAGAGGCTGTTAAAATGAAAAATAATCTAAATGATGACAACAATTTTAACGATGTAATTGCATTTAAAGGGATCTTATTGAGCGTGTTTCTGTCCACATATTGAGAGTGTATCCGGGGGGAATGTCCGAGAACAATCCTGTTTTTGTTGTGTGACTGCCGCCCACTCACACACACACAGTAGACTTCATTCATGACATTCCTGCTGCGATATGATGTCCTCAAACAATGTTCTGACAATCACAATTATACTGACGTCAGTTTAGAAAAGAAAAATGCTTCTGAAATTCTTCTTGTTTTATTATTTTGTTCCGTTTTGTTTTAAAGCTTCAACTCTTACATGAAACAAATGTCCAGTATATTTACTGACGTTTCCCACGATAAGAATACTCCCCATTCTAACCTTTGCATTGTACATTGCATGTAATTAAAAAACTAATTCGGTTAAGTTTACGAATTAAAACATCTGCTGACGGGATCGTGCACCTGCAACTTCCGCCGCCTCGTCCTTCTTCTGCAGATAAATGAGTCAGAGATCTCACCTGCTTTTACTTCTCAGCTTCAAACGGGAAAGGACGACGATGCACAGGAAGAAACGATGTGTCCGCACATTCGAGCATCGGCAGAGAGACGGTCCATCTACTCAAACACTGGTCGCATCCTCTCCTCCCTCTGTCTCCCCCTCCCTCTCTCTATCTCTCTCGCGCGCTCTCTTTCCTCCTGTAGGCTGTGCGGGTTCTCGCGTGCGCGCTCCAAGCGGTGTTTGGGCAGGTCAGGTGTGAGCGACGTAGACCCCCGTTTCATGTAAGAACTATGTATTTATGTAACTCGACATCGTTGTATTCATTGTAGCCTATAAGACTGAATACATGTGAAGTCAACTTTAAACATTTTGGCCAAAAAAAAGAAACAACTTAAAAAATATATATATTTAATTAACCTTTTATTGAGGAAAACCTCCGTGGAGATTATACATTGTTAAAAATATTAATCCGGGCCAGGCAGTAATAACAACAATGAGATGCAGACAAACGACATAAAACAGATAACACAAAAATATACCACAAAATCAGCATTAAACTGAAATAAACAATCGTTAATAGGAATTTAAACAATGTAAAGGATTGTATTGTTAATGCAACCTAAAGCCCACCTTTAAACAACTCAAGAGCTGTCTGTATGCTAACTATAAACAACAAGGACCGATCCAAACAATAATTATACAACTATAACAATATATTTTATGTTAGGAAAAAAACACAGCACGTAATTCAACATACACAAACATGCAGGATTCATAGCTGGCCTGTACGTTTGTCATCTAAATAGGAATGTCAATAAACAGATGTATCAATATCTTGCATAAGAGAGATTTCTTTGAAGTGATGGTCTGCACCTTTTAACATTCTTATAAATGAAACATTAAATTCATAAGCAACTAAACACAAGCTTGTCTTCAAGTCAATGCACTCAATAGCTTTGCTGCTACAGCTTTACGTATAGTTAATGGTGCTAACGTTAGCTAATGGTGGCTAACGTTAGCTAATGGTGGCTAACGTTAGCTAATGGTGGCTAACGTTAGCTAACGTTGGCTAACGTTAAACCTTAGAAGTTGGTGTTTCTGACGTTAGTCAGATAACTGTGTGGATTCTTATACTTCTGCCACTATTAGGTTTTGTTTTAGTGTTTTGCATTTTCCTGTTATTTTAGCTTGTAGCAACAATAGTTGCTGTTTGTTGCAGCAGAACCAGAGAAAACATCAGACATATCATAACTTCAAACATTCAGCAAACACGGACCAACATCATGACTCATGTTGGAGTTGTGTTTCTGGCCCCGCAGCCTAGAAATCCAAATATTCGCTCTCCTTTTAGCTCTGCTTTCCTCTGCACCAACTCCTAACAAACAATATCTATCTCTTCGCTGCTCGGTGTTCCTCTTCCTTCACTTCCACTTTGTCGTTCTACAGTTTGGTGCTGGGCAGGTGTCCGAAAAATGTTGCAGAGAGCGGTGAGAGTGAGCCAAAACACTAACATGTCAGGCCAGAAAACCAAAACAAAAGAGCTGAAAGACACTAAAATGTAGTCTTGTGTCATACATTCATTTGAGCAGCTGTGGAGAGAGTTAGTATCCGATATTTAAGTGCAGTCTTTTAATCTGATCGTCTTCATCTCTTGTTTTCATATCATGCATTTCATTTGTTTCAGGACAAGCTAAAGTCTAGACCCAAAGCTGCAGTCTTTCCCGTCCAGGAATGATTCATTGGTTTTCCCAGTGCGTTTATGTCTGAGCAGCCTGGCCTGCAGCAGCTTTTTATTGACGGACACGGAACAATAATGGCAGGTGGCCAAAGCTGGTTCATCTGCAGCGCTCGGAACACAACAAAGTGAAAGGAATCCAGGTCACCGGCTCCCGAACTGAACCTGAAAGCCAATCTGAGAGGCTGGCAAATGATCTGAGGACATATTCTGAATGAGCAAACATGTTCACACTCGAGGCTGACTCACAAGCCTTCTCTGCTGCAGTGACTTGCTCAAGGGCACTCTGGCAAAGCAAAGCACATGTTCACATTGGAAGAATTGACAGTTTTGGCCAAATGTCTGGGTTCAAACCCGCCGGGCAGCTGGCTTTGTTTTGTGTAGTCTGCACGCTCTCCACGTGTTTACATGTGTTTCCTCTTCGTGTTTGCGGTGTTTACGACCTCCCCTCAGTGCTGGTTAGTTCAGCTGCAAGACCCCAAAATCACGAGGTTATGACATGGTTATGCCTTTTGAAATGCACGACGTTGTTCACAGTGCAGTCTGTTGCTCAATCGTTTCTGACCTCCAGCTGCCGAAGGATAACATATATTGACATTGATATGTTGTAGCTGAAATGTAATAGCTTGGCATCATTTAAGGGTCATAGTTCATCCCATTTGGCCTCCTACCTCCGGAAACACATCGATATCTTCTTGTGATCCATTATCATGTCTGTGGGTTATGACCAATACAACGCCTCCTACTTGGGCACCGCTGCTTTAGTGTGGTTTGTTGGTGCTTGAGTCGGTATATTTAGTGTCATATTTTCATGCCACAGAGTGATTGTTGTATCGGTCTCTTTTATATAATATGTGTTTTTCTGAATGTTAACCGTCCTATTATAGTCCAGCTCATCTTTGGACATCAGTGTTTGTGACATAAATATAGTTTGAACGTCATAATCAGGACATTTGTTGACGGTCCTTTCTTCACACGTTACGTGATGACATTCTTTACCACTAGATTTGAGTGTATGTTGTCATTTTGTGCTTATGGGACAAGTTTGCCTTCAGATTAAGACAACAAACATGGTTCGGTTTATAATGGATCATCGTTTGGGTTAAATTAAACCTTCTCTGGTAGACGACTCTTATGGAAAACTTCTCCCGTGTGCTCATTTTGTGCAGACCATAGATTACCGGTAGTCAAATTTGATGTATTTCATGTTGTTGCATGACATCTGTGAGCATCCAACGTTTTATTTAAACATTATTGTTGTAAGTTACTTTACAGATATTTAAACAATGTGGTCTAATATGTTATTTCAACCCTAATGCAATACACTTTAAACACCAGAGTGTGATCGCGTACTTACTCTATTTAGAATAAAATATTATAAGATAGTAAGTTCTGGATCTCTTTGATTATTTTTAAATGTATACAATTAATCCTAAACATGCCAGTAGATGTCCAATTCAGTAATCATGTTTAATGCCGAAGGGTAGGACACTATTTCTTTATTTATTTCAATTTATTTCTGAACGATCACACATCATCATCAGAGGCGTCTCTTTTAACACATGGTTACAAACCACAACCATCGAGCAGAATGGTGAGACTGACGAGTGACTACACATGTGAATCATAGTTCAGCTTTAAAATGTTTTTTTTTTTATAAATAATCATCTTTAAAATCTATCTGTCTCAGTTCATTATTACTTCAAATCTTTGTGTACTGTTGTGAGTGCTAAAAGTGTAATTCAGCTGCAGTAACATCATCTGGTCACTTGGTGGCGCCAGATATACATCTTTATTTCCTGCTTCTGTGCAGAAGATTTAGCTCCAAATGTGATCAGGGTCCTCATTGTTTAGTCTCTCCTCACTGACTTCATGAAATATTGATCACGTTTTTTGTTTTGGCTTACAGAGCATTTTATGTTGTCTCTCTTATATTTCTCATTTCTTGAAGAAAGTTCTGTAAATGATTAAAAAATGAAACTTCAAGTGTCTTTAATATTGCTTCACAATATGTTCATGAATAACTAGCGTGCCTTCTACAAGTCTGTTTCACTTAGTGAGTTTGTTTTCCAGGTCCCTGATGAATACTGCACGACACTTTGTGCTCAGTTCTAAGTTATGCTTTTAGAGATTTAGTTTGATTTGCTGATAAAACAAGGGCTGGACCTTTGCTTTTGAAGCCCACACCAGATCCCTAATGCCCCGACAGACTGTGTTGACTCCCACTTCACCAGCCTTCTGTTCTGCTTTGCATCAGTCTGTTCCTGGCTGATGTAGACTGTAGTCAGTCCAGCCAATCTGTGTCTGGAATTAATTAAGTTGTAAAAAAGTCAATGTATAGTATGTAAAAAAAAAAAGTTATGGTTTGGATCGTCCTATAAAAAAGATCTTAAGTATGTCAAGAAAAAGTCATACAGTATTCTATAAAAAAAATCATCTTATAGTATGACATGAAGATGGAACTAAAGGCAGAGTGTATACTGTTGATATGTATGAAGTCATATAAAGTATTACATAAGGCCTAAAAGAGCCGTAGTGTTGTAAGTCACAATCAACACTGATCACAATAAACCACACAAACCAAAACCTCAATAACTTATGTATTCACGTGTAATGTTGGATCTAATAACATTTCATACTCAACCAGTCAGTCTAGAATTATATATCTTTTTTTTACATTACGTCGAAAGTTGATTTACTAATTAGACTAGTTTTGTTTTTTTCTGTTGCACTACACCCTGTTCTGCTGTAATACTACAAATATCCACGCTGTAGTCTGTCATGAAAAAGTCATAGTAGAGCATGTCAGAAAAAGTCAGTGCGTCGAGAAACGTAATGAAAAGTTGTCTTATACCAAAATAAATGCCGTGAAAATAGTCATAGTATGTCAAAAAGCCCGAGTATGGCAAGTCAAAAAACAGTCAGTCATCGTATAGTATGTGAACAATTTAATAAAAAGCTCAGTGGAAGCAGTGTCAGGTTAATGTGTGATATTTGGCTGTGTGAATAAAAGTTACAGCATAGTGCAACATGTCTACTATACTGTGACTTTATGGCAGACTATGCCGACTTGTTTCATGCTGTACAATCCTGCCATAAAAATGACTTAAGAAAAGTTATATTATTGAAACACTTATTTAGAACGTTACTTCTTGGTGTGATATTCATCTGCAGCTGAACTGCTGCTCTG
This sequence comes from Lycodopsis pacificus, assembly GCA_028022725.1. Taxonomy (NCBI): domain Eukaryota; kingdom Metazoa; phylum Chordata; class Actinopteri; order Perciformes; family Zoarcidae; genus Lycodopsis; species Lycodopsis pacificus. The sequence continues at coordinate 12,158,762 of CM051692.1, forward strand.
ATAAGTGAACATTTATCTCGAGTTCCTTCACCTCCATTGCTTGAAGAAGTCTGAGATGTGATGTGAACATTTTCATTATATTCAAAATGATATAAACAGTCACTTGATGCTTTTAAACATCCTTTTATTAACTCTTTTCATCACCAATTCATTTATAAATGGTTCCTCTTTTCCATTTCAACAGTCAAAATGCAAATGAATGAACACTGAGGAAAACAAACGGTATGTACACAATAACCCACAACAGCACGCTGCCGAGGAGCCGTCGAGGCAAAGCACACGTCCGTCATTCAACTTCATCCTCAGCTAGTACCTCGAAAAATAAGTGTTTCACACAAACTGCGTATATAAAAATAATGGTTAAGCCAATATCTACTCAAACATGTTCTGTAGCTAGTACCAAATTAAATAACAATAAAATAATAGTAAATATTGGCATGAGGACATGACTACACAAATAGATTTATAAATAAAAAATGGAGGAAAACTGCTTTTTTTTTTAATAACATGAAAAATAAAAAAAGGATATTATTTAGCATTTTTAAACAGAAATCCTCGGTTCACATTATTCGAGCACTCACTTATCCGACTGAACCACCAGGGGGCAGCACCAGCACACTGGTTCGTCTACATTAGAGCAGGCGCTAAAGGGGGAAGTGTGAATGGTTTTCAGCCCCGTGATATTCTCAGCAGCAGTGGGGCTCATCTCAACACCGACCATCAGGGACAACAGGAAACACTATCACGACCTCTTCCAGTCAAGCTCACTGCTCAAGGCTTCAGAAGAACAGCGTCCGAAACACCACGTCCAGAGGAAACGGTTTAAGACGTTCAAACACTTACAGCTTATTGAAGCCTTTTAGTGTGTCAGAGTGGAACGACAAAGTGTTGCTTGCTGCTCAAGAAAACCACAAAACTCTACACAAACAAAACAAAAACTCTTATTAATCTTCAAAATGCAGCCAGTGCATTTTCTTACACATCACAATGAACAAAGTTTCAGAAAAACACGACGCGAGAGACACTCTGGCGTCGAAGACTAAGCCAAAACTAGGAATAACGTCTGGCTTGAAGATGAACAGTGTTCCAGGCAAGTTCATGAGTTCTCCGTACAAATGACGCTGGCTCATGGAACCAGCGCGAGTAGCGTTTTCTGTTGAGTTAGCCAACCAGCGGCTAACTTTGTAGCTTTAGTGGAAAACAAAATGTAGCGGGGGGGGGGGGGGGGGGAACAAACAACCCCAGCGACTCACAGAAGGAAGCCTCGGCTTTACTGTGAAGGTTTGTAGCGTTTCTCTTTTCTTAAAAGACTACAAAGTCATACAAAGAGGAAAAAACAGCCGTCCTGAAATATAGAGCACAAAGAGGCGAGAGGGGGAGGAGCTTAATAGAAATCTGAAGCGGGGGGGCACAAAAGATCCTCGCCAGCCAAAGTAGAGATTGTCGTTTCCCCTCAAACACGGGGATACTTCGTTTCAGACAACGGTGTCGACCGGCTCGCCTGTCAGGGGTTTGTCTTCACTCTGGTCTCCTGAGGTTAGACCCTGCTCAGCAGAGCGGATCTGTGAGGACGAGAAGGAAAGATGCTCGTTTGTTTTATGCGTAAACATCCATCACCGCAACACAATCCTCTGTTTTTAACAGGGTCATTTATTTTGATTATTTTACATTTTTTACAATGAAGAAGTTTTAAAGGGAACTTTTATGAGTTCAATGCAACTTCCTAGAACTTATAATACTAATATTTTGATACAACTTATTAATTTATGTGATCGGAACAGGACACCTTAATGAACATCGATATAAAATACAAGACGTAAACATGACGGAGTTTAGCAAGAACGCAAATTTACTTCAGTAATCCCGAAACAACTTCTGAGACTCAAAGGTTTAAAATATCTGAAATAAATCTACATTCATCGGAGAGAAAATTGAAAAAGCACCATAAAAAGTTGAGCGAATTGAGCAAAACTACATAAAATGTTGCCAACAAATAATCTGTGATAATGTTCCTGAAAAGCAGCAAAGGATTAATGTTACATTGTTGTTAGCAGCTTAAGATGCGGTTGCAGTTTTGCTCAAATCTCTTGTTTACGTTGTGTTTTCTCACATTTTTTTTTACAGTGCATTTAAAATCGTACTCAATCTTACAAGCAAAAAAAAAAAAAAGAAAAAAAAAAAAATCACTAAGAGCTTCTCACTTTCTCCCTCCAGCCATCATTTCTAAACAATAACAAATCAGTCAAATGTGGTGGAAATGTTTCGGTTCTAAATTGCGATTCGATCTCCGTTGCAGCGCGTCTGTAGTGGAGTTCCAGGGACGATGAGTGCAGAGAGACGGCCGTTAAACAGAGTCTCCGATCAGAGCAACACGTTCTGCTGACGCAGCTCGGACAGAATAAAGTGACAGATCGTGTCGCAGCGGAGGCAAAGCTCAGGGGGGGGGGGGGGGGGGGTCAGAGAGGCTTGGCGGGCGACCAGGAAACGTGACCACAAACACAGCAGAGCGGTTCACCCTGGCTGGGTTTAACCCACCTCACAGGTCCAAAACATGCTCTCACCTCCGACCTCTGCCAGAGGATCTGACTCATATTTCTGTTTTTGGAAACCTGCCGCATCACTGCTAACTATATCATGTGATCACGTCCAGTCGTTCTGGCTTTACATGCCTGACTTGTATTTTCAAAGAAAGTGTATAAAATGCAGCAGTAAAGCTGTGGGGAAACTGGGTTTGGCCGAGTTAAAGAACTAAAACGCGACGCAGCCCGACACATCTCATGATTGGCAAATAAAAACCCTCCACGACTCAGTTTGAGTGAATTAAAAGTTCAGCGTGAGCTGCTGAAGCGAGAGGAAATATCCCTCCGTCAGCTCTCCGGGGCTTTCCTCCACCAGTTAGAGGCGACTGAATTGCAATTGTGTGAAAATGACTGATGTCCTTAGCGCGTGTCTTTGCCAGCGATGGTGTGACAAAGACGAATGATGAGCACCTCTGTGTGTGTGTGTGTGTGTGTGTATTGAATAGCGTGCAGGTCAGCATCAGTGTGACCTACATCCCTCTGGCTCTGCCTGTCCAGAAGCAGGATGGGATGTGAGCCGACAGGCGGGATTGAAAGACTCCAAAGCCCCCGAGGGTGTGTGTGTGTGTGTGTGTGTGTGTGTGTGTGTGTGTGTGTGGGGGAGATCATACACACCTCAGAGACTTCCACCTGTCCTTCTCCATGTGGTTCTCAGGACCTTCGCTCTCGTACGATGCCAGGTACAACGCTGCAACGAGGGAAATCAAAGAAACTTCAGCTTTTATAGAATGACTTATTTTAACAAGTTAAGGCTCGTAATATTCAGGCTCTGCAGCCTACTTGTGTATTTTCTTCATATTTAATGCTTTCACTGTGATAAATGGAATGTTTTCGCAAAAGAAAATGCACAATTTGGATGAGTGGCGAAAATCATTTTCCACTTTTAGACAATCTTGTTTTATCACAAAGGAAATCTGCAGAAACTGAAAAAGAAGCTCTCTTGAAGTTGCAATAAAACAGTAAAATATTTGAAGCATCAACAAGCGAAACCATCGCAGGAACAAAAGAAAAGTAGTTCCCCTAGATTCTACCTTAATGTGGAGCCTGAAAAAACTGTTTAAAGATCCATTTTAAAATGGAAAGGCATCACTTTCCTCACACACAGTCTATGTTAACAGATTGATTGACAGGAGGACGTTCACGATCACCGATAGCGGCGGCTGTGGCGGATCAGAGCGCTCTCGGCTGATTGGTCGGTGCACTTCAGTGTCCGGAGGATTTTACAGACCTCCCCGTCTCTCTGATAAGACGGCGATAAGAGCCGGAGACTTTGATGTGGATTAAAGGAGAAAGAAACTCTCAGCGCCGCTCCGGTTTGAGAGGCGAGAACAACGTACGAGTGTTTGAGGCCGAGCAGGAAAAGAGTCATTCTGTGGTCTGATCTACTATATGTGTAGATAATACTGTTACGTTTCATTCCACATCTATACTCTCACGGACAGTATTCTGATTATCATCTTGCAGGATGTAAAGTAACGCGAGTAATTTAGTTAACACTGTGCTGTGTTGCTTTTATTGTAACTAATCATAATCCCGGTTACTGAAACTGATCCCGATCCCTGACATGTGGGTTGAAAAGGTCAAATTTGATTTCAGACATCTGGCAAAGCAGAAGTCTTAACCTCTTAAACATTAGTAGTCGAGTATTTGCTGATATGACAAAGTTACTCTGTTAATGAGCGTGTAACTTAACTAATGCATTTCATTTTTTTAATCTTATTTTTAGCTTTAGTGCCTTAATTTAAAAGAAATAATCCAACATTCGAGTAAATTATGAAGCTGCTGCTAGCAGTCGATCAGCCTAGCTGACCATAGCGACTGGGAGCACGGGGACAATAGTGAACGTTTTCTGTCAGATGGTAAAAAAACAACACAAAAAATAATTTGACATGTCACGCTAAATATTACGTGTGCATTAGTGACCTCTAGAGGTGACGTTTGGCATATTTTTTACGTTTGAGAGAGTTTAACATAAAGCGCGCTATTAAATCTGACCAGCCAACTCCTGGCCAGAAAGTAAAGAAACAGTACGTCATGAAGATATTCATATTTCAACAGCCTTGGATCGTTGATTGATCGATCGGTAAACGTACCATCTTCGGTGAACACCGGAGCAGTCAGCAGGTACTGCAGGATCTTGCGATCCTTCTCAAACGGACACTCTACTTTCTTCCAGGCCATGAACTCGCTCACCTGTTTGGCGAGTTCCCAGAATTTCTGGAATGAAATCAAAAACGGAGACAACGGGTTAATATTCAGACTGAATCAACACCAGTGTTTCCCAAACTTGTTTTTTGGGGCAGGGGAACACTTTTTAAAAATGACAAACCACCGCGACCCAGACCATTTTATTACGATTTCCACATCACCGTAAAAAAACATTTAGAAGAGAGTTTCTTAATCACAACTTTGGTTTATTGTGAGTTATTGAAAACTTTTACGCACGTTGAATACTCAACAAATGAGACTAAATAAATATAAATAATCATTTAGGTCGAGTTAACAAGCTTTTGTTTGTTTCCTCTCATCAGTAAAACAAACAGATTTAACGCTAGCCTTCTTATCTTAGATTTCATTTCTTAAGTAGGCTACGATCTTTTTAGAATACCAGCATTCAGGCTCCCTCATGTGGCCCAAAAGTGTACTGCAGATATAAATATTAAATAAGACTATTGAATAATTTCTGCTAATGTATTTGGCGACCCCAACAAAATGAGTTTTTGCGACCGGTTGCTTATAGTCAGCTGTCCTGAAGTGTTAGTGTTCAAATGTAGTGTCATGAAAGTCATAACAGGGAAGGAGAGGAGGAGGAATCAGCTCCAGGATGGAATGAAACCTTAAAATAGTGCGTTATTCAGTGTCTGTGACCAAAGGCCAGTGGAAACACTTGGGAGTCTTCCGTCACTGGTCAGCCTGTTTGTTCCACGGACACACAGCTGAACTTTAAACACTCCGGTCTCACTTCCTCATTCTCTAACGTTCTTTAGGGAAGTGGAGAGAAATAAAACCAAATCCGTCGCCATGTGTAGTAAATAGTAACGGCGTAATCTGTTGGCGGCGAGGAAACTCCCTCCGGGGGAATTCAAACCTTTACCTCGAAGTTGACGTGTCCGCTCTGCAGCCTGTTGGCACAGCCCTCGTTGAGGAAGTAGATGTCTTTGATGAGCAGGCTGAAGAAAGGGACGACAATCTGCAAGACAACAGAAAGAGAAAGGGATTACATTTCACCGAGACGATGCGAGGGGGGAACTCCATGTCACTCACGGGTGTGTGATCTTTATAAGCGGAAAAAGGATTACAATAGAGATGAAGAGGATCTCTTATAATGTTCAGTATCGTTTCCAGGGAAGAAAGAGACCTTCTTCTCTTCTGATCATGAAGATGTTCAGCAAAAGAAACGAGCTTCCTAGGCCTGTAGCAGCGTGTACAAATACAACCTTTAATAACCTAAAACAATGCACCCCGGACAAAGTGAGACCGGAGTAGAGAAGAAGAATTCCCCCTTTACAGCCCTTAAATAATGAATCCTCACACTCTTACAATGATTCAGGTCACTGCTCGTCTGGGCACAAACATTGACGTTGATGGAGCGCAAGGTGGGTGAATTCTACGCGAGGAGGGTTTTCCCTTCTTCCCTGGCACAGAATCAACCGTTGGGAAATCAAACGGGCTGGCTGCTTAAATCTGCCATTTGTCAGTCGCTAAGGCTGATGGATAAACACCACCTTTGTTCCAGAGTGTCGACAGACTGCAGCACTCTGGTACAGTGACCTATAGAATATAACAATATAAAAACTCGGGTTCGTCAGCAGAGAGGTGACAGTGGAACACATCTCCAGCCCAAAGATCATCAAACAGTCATGACGGAGCTTTTAAAAGTGCAAGTGTTCCAGACGGCGAGCAGCAGACTAAATGATGCACAAAATGTGCATTTGATAAACAGTCACTGCGATTGTGTCACAAACTGTCCTCTTTAGTTCTTTAAAGGGAGCCAATCCTTTCATGTCTCGGGTCTCGGCCGACTCGCATTGTGAGCTCGTCGGTCTGAAATTGCTGTGCTTGAACAAACAGCTGACAAGAAGTTAACTCCATGTCAGAGAAGTCTTTACAGAGCGTCCTCCGAGGGTCCGCAGCAGCAGGATGTCGTTCACAGGAGCCGGCGTGACTGCAGGATCTGAAGACTGTTGTCATGCGTGCACACACGTCTCGCACACACGTGTTCCGCTTTTAGAGAAAAGTGCGCCTCAGGAGCAGAGAGGAAGTCGTTGTCACAGCTGGACACATCGGGGGGGGGGGGGGGGGGGGCCTATAAATAGATCTACTGTAGAGGATGCGTCCTATTTAAAGCCGCTCACGCGTCTTCACCAGGATTTATGTGTTTGATGAAGGTTCAAAAGATGTTTCAACTTATTTTATTCGTATTTATTCGTTGGGTTTGTCAGTCCATTTCTTTACTTCAGCATTCCTTCTTGTTGCAGTCTTTTATTGTTGATCATTCGCTGATGTACTAAAACAATTATTTCATTCGTTTAGACAGAAAATCGATCAGCTGCAACTCTATTAATAAGCAAAACGCTGGATTTTTTGAAACCTTTTGCAGAACAAAACAGGCAACAACAACTCTGTCGCCTGGGGCCCCGGGAACTTGTGATGAGCATTATTCAATATTTCTGACATTTTATTAACTGAACGTTTCATTGAAAATAAGAAAACATTCTATCGGCTGCAGTCATAATTCTCACTATCACTACACATATTGTAATCCTGATATTCTATTCAGTTTTATTCTCGTTACCTGATAATAATGTTGTGCCATAAGTCAACTTTATCATTACCAATGTGGACATTAGGCAGCAGGTAGAAGCAGAGTCCAGTGTGTCAATCAGACCGAGAGCTCCTACAGCACATTAGCAGCACTCTGCGTGATGTGCTGATCGGTTATTTCAAGCTGATTAATCAACACGCCAACAACTGAGGGAGCATTGAAATCTTTCCGTCCTCGCAGCAATAAAAGAAAAACAAAAACAGGCTGAATGAGCACAAGCGTTTGCTCTGTTGATCCTCCTCACAGAGTCAACAGCACAGCTCATAAACAAGCCCCTCCCTTAAAGGAGGGGTCACACGGGCGAGGAACATACCAGACTTCTTGGGAACTTTCCGCTTCACGACCCCCTGACCTCTTGTCCAAGTACGTTTGCATTTCTGAGCTCCAAAAAAGGGTCCCTCGCATGCCTCGGGAGTCGGATACATATTGACAGTACACTCAGTCTCTGTGAAAACACATGACGTCTGAGGGGGAGACGAACTACTGACGTCTGTGCCGGTTTGGCTCTCGATGTGTTCTTCTCGGTGAGGAGAACACAATGTGTTTTGACGATGGAGGGAAACAGAGACCCTCCTCACACCTTGACCCGCTTATTACTGCACCCTCTGTTACGCAACCTCTGTCCCCCGTTCAAGTCAACACGACGGGAGCAGCTCGAAGACGATAACGAGGCCCGACCAGCAGCAGAGCTGTGGTTCGTTTTCCTGCTCTGCCTTCCTTTGCGTCAAAAAAGAAGATTGTTTCGATAACAATATGAACTTTTTACATAACTGTAATCAGATCGAGAGGTCACTTTAGATTCCTCCAGCTGCTGTCAAGTGCTCTTCTGCAAGACACCAAACCACTCGATGACTCACCGAGTGGCTCTGGGTGTTGAAACGTAAACCGTATGAAGGGGGCGGGTTCTTTATCTAAATGTCAGCATGTAAATGTAATTTATGCCCGAATCAGTGCATCTAGATGAGAGCTGAACTACAGGTGAACCAACTGGAAGAAGGTCTGACTATATTCTAACATTGAGAAGATATAACACGAGTATATAATACGAGTATATAACACGAGTATATAATACGTGTTGCTGCGCTGAGGCCTCACCTTCTCTCTGCTGCTGTTGGCGGTGATCGACCGCTGTGTGGCTCCTCTCAGGGCTGTTCTGTAGTTGTAGAAATTGCTGGAAGGATCCATCTGGTGCTGTTGTGGAGGGAAGAAAATGCCGTCAGTTTGTTGGGCACAGGCTAAGCTCCGAGCAAAGCTCCACAAACAAGCAAACGGGTGAGCAGAGCGGCTGGAAGTGGACGTGAGGAGCCGACGAGCGCTCGATTAAACACATGTAGTCGTTTTACCGCGTTGAAACTTCAGTTCCTGTTGAGACGCTTCGACTCGGAGTCAGAGGGACTTTTTGGAAATACATTTTTTGCCGTGTCTTAATTTCATAAAATACGTAGTTGGAAATGATTAGCAAATTGATGATCTGACAGATAAAGAACACATTACTTAGATCAATACTCATTCATTAGGTTTTTCAAAATCATAAATTCATCATAAATGTAAACTATTTGCTGGTTTCTGTTTCTCCAATGTGAGGATTTCATTCCCCTCCGAAAACTTTACATTTTCCCCATAATTCGTAGTTTAATTTAAGTTATGGATTTGATACGATAATGATATCGTATTGTGACAGAAGCCCGTCTGAGTGATGTGATGAAGGAATCTAGGAGATGAGAAGATGACGCCATTGAGTCTGACCTCGAACACAAACTCCAAGATGAGGCTCAAAGGAAATCATCAAAAAGAGCGAGGAGCTGAGCTGAGCGAGAGCGAAATGAACTCCGGCGGGACGCAAAGGGAAACCGAAGAACAGAGTCCCAGACCGACTCGTTTGCGCCTCAGATCTCCTTGTTCAAAAAGGAACCGACTGGCGGCCTGTTGGGCTCAGAGAGCATCTTCATGTCTGCAGAGAGGCTGCTGGGAGGAAACGGGGATATGTCGGAGCTTTTTAATGTTTGTTTTTGGGAAAAATTCAAAACTCAATGAGCGTATTCCTCACAAAAAAAGCTGATCTCATCTCATGTCGCCTCACAATTTTGCTTTTACGGACGCAGTCAAATCTGGCCTCTCCCACTCAGGTACACGTTTAAATATTCTGCGTTCGTCTTAGTCATCGCACTCGACCCAACAGAACACAGAGCAAAAGAAGAAGCTCCCCCACGCGCCCACGCTGCAGTTAGTCATCGGCGTCAAGCACAACAGCAACCCACAGAGTTCATGTGTCGGACAATGAAAAACTGAAGAGACGACAGAAAATGTTTGAAAACGGCAGATTCTAGCTAAGCTTTTCCTCCGTAGAAGATCCATTACATCTAAGAACCAAACACGTGCACATTTATGTTCAACCTTTTTCATGCAAACTCACTTCTAAGATGTCAAACTTGGCCGTTTTCACTTTATTCCAGGTCTTCTTGAGCCGAGACACCGGACTCATGTTCATCCCAGCTGCAAGGAAAACAAACAAGACAATGAGCGAGAGATCACACATCCATGAAACACCCAAACATGATCGCATTAACACATGGCATTTCCCCATTCAGCCAGACAGACCCCCCCCCACCCGCCCTTCCTCCCATGGCAGTCATCCTTTAACATCGCTCCACCTCCCCCTTTTCTTTCTCTCCACTGTTGTTTCTTCTGATGCAGCGAGGCAAAAAGGCCGCAGGAACAATGGAGTTAACACACGCCTCGTTTCCCCTCCCAGCGCTCTGCTTCCCATATGGTAATCCTCTCTGTGTGCGTGTGTGCGTGTGTGCGTGTGTGCGTGTGTGCGTGCGCGCGCGTGCGCGCGTGTGTGCGTGTGTGCGTGTGTGCGTGTGTGCGTGTGTGCGCGCGCAGGAGGCCGAGGGGTCACCGTCAGAGCAGCGCGACAACACAACAAAAACAACCCTCGAGGACACAAAAGGAAGTCACATCCACACGGAGATATAAGAACTCCAGCGTTTCCCTTTCCTGCACGTTTGCCAGGAGACGGTTTGAGTTTAACATGAAAGAAACCAACGCGAGTCCGACCACGGCGGACGTGTGACGTGTCTGTCAGATCGAATCTCGACCTCCATCCACTCACAAAGACACCAGTGTGTGTGTGTGTGTGTGTGTGTGGACAGGTGTTGGCTGTGGTGGTCGCCCCGCTGGGACACACTCTCCGCTTTTATGACAACATTATTATATCTTTAATGTCTTCTCCTGTTCAGCGCTGACACAATGTCGCAGAAGAGGCGCTGACGGAGCGTCATTCTAGCGATATCTAGTCATGCAGATAGTTGAGATTTCCATCTGCATTTGATGTCTTTACTGATTCAGGACATCAGCGAATTAACTGCAGTCTGATCTATATCTCAGGTTAGGGTTCTGGTGTTCGTGGGTCCGGGTGTCAATATGTCGAATACTTAATTTAAGAAGCAGAAACTATGTGGCCGACTATATAAAAAGGTGAATTTGCCGTCATAATTTGGGGGACTAACCCTTTAATTAGATCACTGATACATTGTCTAACCCGGGTGGTTCCCTGGAGACGAGGCTGGTGGAGCCTGTGGCGTTCTCTCTCTCTCGCTCTCTCTCTCTCTCTCTCGGGGGAGAAAGAGGGAGAACAGCTGGCACTCCAGTATCCTCTCCTCTCCCTCCTCCCTCGTGTGCTCTCTCTGGTCAGTGCTGACCATCTGCCTAGATGCTTTGCTCTGCGTCCTCTTCCAGCTGCCTCCCCCCACAACCTCTCTGCCCTGGACGTACAGTTCCTCCCCCCTCTCCCCCCACATCCATCCCCCCTCAGGCCTGTGAGGATGACCAGATGCCCTCTCCTCTGAACACTGGGACATCTCCTGGAGGCCGGCGGCTAGACCCTCCAGCGAGCTCTCTGAGGTGAGTTCGGGCTCCACATGCGTCTTAATTATTTTACGTCTTTATCTAAGCGGGCTAGTTTAGCGTGGAGCATCTATTTAAAAAAGGTACATATTTACACACGGTCACATCTGGAAGCTACTTAGTGAAACTAGAGTTTAATATGTGGCCTCTGAAAAGCTCCACTGGAGCAGTTTGTGGTTAAGTGGCTTTGGGTACGGGTCAAATGAGTCTGAACTCCTTCAGGATTCCGTGATTGAATCAGAAACTTTTCAGCCATAATAAAACCCTTCTATCCCACCAAGGTTAGTGCATATAAGTGGGTTCTTTAAACGCAGGAAAACAGACTAGTACGTCGCTTTTAACGTCAAACAAAGTAAACAGTGAAAATGTTCTTCTCTTCCTTTATATCCGGTACTCATTCTGTCTCTTTAATACTGTTGTTGGAACAGTGAAAGAGCTCACTTGGACGGTTCTGATGAGTTTTATTTTGTGTTGAGTTTGAATGGTGTGTGTTCCGATGATCAGCGTGTTGTCTAACTGGAGGCTGGTGTCTTTCAGGAGAAGACGTTAATAATATGTTTTGTACGTTAATGAATTATAATAATTGTCCAAATATCTGTTGATTTTATTGATCATATATTCACGAACAGCATCGCGTCAGAAAAGGAGCAAAGATGTGCCGCCGGAGTGTCACGTTTTCTCTCTCACAACGCATGCAGTACAAGTATTTAACGGTAATGTTTTCTGTTACGTGACGTTCCAGCGGTATCCGTGATACTGTGTGAGTGATTCTGCAAAGTCGTCAAATGCCAGAAGGCCACGGGGAGACGCTGCCACCGAGACAATCATCTTCATGAACCGCTGCCTCACTGACATCATTAGACTCGAGGAAATCACGCACGCTGGAAATGAACTGGGACAAAGTGGGGACAGCTTACTCGCTGAACAACAAATTGCGTTTCCTACGCTGATCAGATTTACTGACGACCGAACGAAAGAGCCAGAGCGCAGATCGGAGGGAACGAGTGGAGAGAGCACTCAGCAGCGCTGACTGACAGAAGAATAAAATAATAAATGACATGTCGCGTTATCGCAGAGAGCTGGAGAAGAAGAACAGGACTCACATATGATGGCCATGAGGGAGTTAAAGTTGCCGATGTTGAAGCATTCGCGCGCCACGTCGATGAAGAACTCCATGACTCGAGCTCGCTGCTTCTTCTTCACGGGCTGTTAACAAAATGAAGAACATGCATTAGCCTCCAAGACTGACTGCACTGCCTGAAAATGTGTGTTTGGAAATCAAGTACAATGCAGAAGGTGCTGATGTTTGCTTGTACTTTATGGGACATTTTGAGTTTTTTTTACCCTTTTGATTCTGAAAAAAACCTCGTATTAAATTAATTTAAGTTATTTATTAAGCAAAAATCTGAAAGCAAAAGACGGGAGTTGTTCCAGCTTCTCTAACGTAAAGATTTGTAGCTTTTCTTTTTGCATAAATCTTGAATATATTTTGTTAGATAATAATAATAATAATCTTTGCCTCCTGCTATGTCCAGTGGCAGCAAGATCAACAATTTTCATAATTAAGTCATTTCTCAAACATTTGTTGTTTTGAGCCTCCAACATGTGTTTTTCCCATTTCTTTATTAACTTTTCATTGGTCAAAACAAACATTTTTTGACTAGTCATCTTGAGCTCTGGGAACTTGCGACGGGCACGTTTACTCACCATGCAGATCTCCGTCGCCACCAGATAACTCAGTCTGTTGAACCATTCCACATAAGCTTCCAGGTTGCTGGCCTTCTTGTGATCACTGAAGCAGCTCTGCAACAACAACAGACTTTCAATTAGCATGTGAGCTAATTGAAAGCAAAAAGAAAGGAAATCATCCTGAACTGGATAAATAAAGCTGATATTGCCCCCCCCCCCCCCCCCAGTCAATGCATCACTGAACATAAAAAATAAACTCCAATCACGCTCAACTTCACTCTGCTTCCACAAGCACAATAGTGGCCAATGTTATTCACATTATGCAAGCTGGTCCTTTGTGTGGAGTCCTCTTGATCTAATTCCACACATTCCTTTGGCCTTACGCCACTCGCCCCCGCCGAGTGTCTCCCGCCAGCGGACGCGGCGCATTTTAAACATGCATTCTCATCTTTTCCAAGTGGCTCGCTGGACTATGAGGCAGGTTAGCCCGAGGCACAAAGGCAGCCTTAAACCCCCCCCCCCCAATATCACCTCGCGTCACCAAAAAAATAAAAAATAAAAATAAAAAATAGGGGCGGGGGGGGCTGTTGCCTAGCAGCCAAATGCCAGACAAGAGAGCCCGCTGCCACAAACCCCTTCCTAAAAAATAAACCCTTGGCAGCGGTGGTTGCTAGGAGATGAGATGCATGAATGTCCACGTCGTCCAGACAATGGGATGATTTGAGGAAATTGTCGGTGAGGTGTGTCTGAGGTTCTGAGTGTGTGTGCGTGTAGGGCGGATATCTGGTCTGCTGCTACAGTCTAGAAGTCACCTGACCTCACTTTGACCGGTGCAGCGGCCGGTCTGTGTCTCTGTGTTGTGTAAACTTAACATCCGTCTGGAGGAGAAACTATGCCAACGCGCTTCTAAACCAACGGCAGACGTAGACCGGTCAGGTTTGCACGCGGGGTTACAGCCAAGGAAAGACCGCATAACTACGCATGTGCTTCTCTTATCAGACAATTTATTCGTAGAAGAGCGTGCAGACATTACCTTATCGTTGTCCAGAGGGTCTTTCTGGACGAAGGCCTGGACGAATTCCTCAGGTCCGATGTAGCCCAGTCTCTCCTGAGGAAGGAAGGAAAAGGGGAAAATCAACTCCCTGCATCCATCTTTAGTTCAGTCAAGAATGCTGAGGAATGTTCTTTGACACATTTGACTTAAAAATGGCATTTGAGGAATCCTCAAGGGAAGCGTCAGGTGGCTGATGTTGGCCAACTTTACATAGACATTGTTCTTTTGTTGACTTTCTGGCTTCTTTTCTCGTACTATTGTTACACTACATTTTAGCATTTACTGTTCTCCACCAGTTGTCACTTGTGGCCGCTCAACTATAGTAACACAGGCGTGCTTCAATCAATTCAAGAGTTGATTGGGGCTGAGGGTACTTCATGGATCATTTCTATGGTAGAACCGAAGCATTTCTATTCAAATGTAGCAAAACTTTGCAGCAAATTTCTGCTAAATAGAATGCGCTTTATTTTCTAATCACCTACCTTTATGCAAATATACTCAGGAGGATGTGACTAGATTACATAATTAATCAAGCACCAGTGGCATTTCATTCCAGTCTCAAACCTGAACTTCCTCTGATCCACGCGGTGTTTTTATCAGCCAAGATTCCACGCTAGAGTCAAGTACGCTACATTTTTGGGGGTTTCTGGTGGATCACAGTTGCAGTAGAACATTAAATATTTTATTATTAGAGTATCCCTGTGCACCTACTGTAGTCAAATCTGTAAGTAAATGAAAGACGACCTTTTGGGTTCTGAAAGAAACCCTTTGATCAACCTCTGGCTTTTCCAGATTGACCAATTTCTTTTTTCAACGGCAAACTGACATGAAATGAATATAAAGCTGTGGTCACAAAATCAATGCTGTGGTGGGTCGGACGTGGGCGGAGCTGTGGCGTTCGGTCCACCTCCACCCTGATTTCCAATCCATCATACGCGTCAGCTCTCCCCTCTCTCACATGTTCTCCTCCCCAGCATCGATCTGCTTTTATTCTCTTTGGCTCATGTGCCGATAAGAGTGCGAGACATTTCTGATTGTTATGTGGGAGATAGCGTTCACATCTTAATCTGGTTCGACTTGTCGCAACAAATGATTGATGATTTAAACTGATTTTTAAGATGTGAGCGATGAAGATCAGCCTTGTGGGCAGAGGCTCAACCAAAGGCTTCTGTAGACCAATGGGAACTGTCAACAAAAGAAACGACTAAAACGAAACAATTATAAAAGACAATTCCCACAACTTCTGCATAGCTCTCACCAGTTCTATGTGCGTGAGCTGTTGGGCGACGGTGTACGGGTCGTTGCAGATGGACAGCATGTCTCTGTGGATGGACGCCTGGGGCTTCGCCTTAAGAGCCGTGAGCCGCTCGGCCGCCGTGGCGTTGATCTTCACCAGCGCCTCCTCGTACTGGCTGAGCACCGTCAACCTCCTGATCAGACCCTGGCTCATCTGGCCCACCGCCTTCCTGTACACCTGGTGGATGGATGGAGGACGGATGAACGAAGGGAAGGGGAGGAAGAAGAGAGTTCGTTAGAGCTCAATGTTTAGTAGCTTCAAAAAAGTTCTATTGAATTCACTTGGGGCTCCAACATATTCCTCCATAACTACCTTCAGGAAATAGTTATTTCTCCGACAAACTCATCGAGGACATCTAAATAACCACGAGCTATGCTTTTGTTTTCCCGTTCTCCAGCTCCGCACTGGTTTAAAACCCGATGGAGACACTCGCTGTTAGGACACCGCTACATCACCGAGGGCATAAGGACCACTATAACAGATGATGAGACACTGAGTGTGATATCAATTTGACCAGAATCTCCAGTAGCATGCATGCAGCCACTTTTATTTAATCCCTAGCCGCTCATCTGTGGCAGAGGGCGATAACAACCTCACTGGAATTTACAACCTGCACATGTTGCACACTCCGCGTCAGCAGAAACAAACTTTGCAAACTGACGCCAGCTCTCGGCCTCAAACCACAGAACGGCCCTCAAAATGTGACGCCTCTTAAGTATTTATCTTGCAGAAGAGTATCCCTCTGGTCATGCACCGGGAAGGGTCGCTCGCAATGTTATGCAAGCCTCTTCCTGCCGCCTCAGCTCAACCGGGACAGAGGGAGGACTCTCGGCTGACTAGACCCTCAAGAGGTCGAGAGGCCGTCCTCTTTTGAACCTTTCACCTGGACTCCAAACAGGCCACAATTAGATAAGTGGTCCCTCATGGACACAGATTAGCGCAGATGTTTCACAAGAGGGTCTATAGAAGAGAGAAGGACAAGAGCGTTTGATTTTCGACATGCAGGATCCTGTTCGTGGCCTCGTTCCACACCACTGGTATGAGCTGCTCAAAGAATCTGGGGTGACGAGGCCCCTTTTCTCACGGAACTTTCTGCCAATTCAACCCTCCAGAATGTAGATTCTGCAAACAACACTCTAGTTCCAACACGGTGTGGAAGAAACATTCCAATGGACGTGGAGGCCCGGTGCCTAGACAGCAATCACGTGTGAGGACGAGACCTCGTCTTGGGGAAAAGTGAGCGGACTCCCATCACTCAAGGCGAAGAACCATTTCGGAAAATTCACTTCCCAGGGCGTGACAAATGCACCTGTCTGCTGGTGATGGCACATGAACAGACACATTCGCATGTCAGCCAATCCACCGTGGCTCTGTGGAGGATATTGCAGTTGCAGCAAAGGGTGATTGCAAGAGCACACGTCAGAGAGAAGAAAAATGAACAGAAACGAGGATTCATCTAGAAGTGGGAGTCACGACGGACTGCAGATCAGAGAGAAAACTACTCTCTGCTCCTTAACCAGGTGCACAGAAGTCAGTGATTCTTTTTGAAGGCTGTAATTAATGATACATTTCATTATTAGTTAATCGTTCGCAATTAATCGATTGTGTCAAAAATCTAAAAATCATGCCGTCCAAAGTGAGGTCTTCAAATCGCTTGCTTTTGTTTGACCAACTGTCAAAATATACAATTACATAAAAGAGAGAAAAGTGACGAGAACAATCTCAGTTTGTTGATTTCTACGTTTTGGCATCAGATAGGCAGCCCAGCACTAGTTGCATGGAATTCATGTTAAATAAATACATAAATGGACTTCTAATCATTTTCTGTTGAAGTCATTAGATGCATCCACATGCACATTTCTCTTGTTCCAGCTTCTCCAATGGGAGGATTTTCTGCTTTTCTCATTTTGTATGATTGTGAACGTGAGATCTTTGGTGTTTAGGAGTGTTGGTGTTGGAGTGTTTCAAACTATAATGAATCCATAAAAACATGGAGATTAAAATACACCGACAATAATCAGTCCCTAAATGAAACGCCTCCATTGAGACATTGTAATGAGAGTGTAAACAGCGTTACACACTCCGCTAATGCGTCACCGCGCTCCGGCACACAGTGAGACTCGCCACCAGTGGAAATCGCTCCAGTCGCCACTTCAAAGTCAGCCATCTGCCCGAGCTTCTGTCCCCACTACAAAACAGAGGACGGGCCAGGGTCGGGGTAAATATAGTCACAGATCTTGGAGGCAACGGCGCGCCTGACATTTCTGAGCAGAGGGAGTCACATTTGTTCATCAAAACTATTGGCGTTCCATATGAGGGGGGGCCTAGCAGGGGCTAACGCCACCATGGACCCTGGCAGTGATCCCGAGGTGGCAGACGGCTGCTCTGTACACAGGACTGAGCGCGTGGTCGCCTCGTGCCATCGGATCACCGGCGGTCCTGTTTTTCTTGGCCTGAGAGCTGTTACTTCCTGCGGAGCACCACCTGACCCACACAAGCAGGCCCGGCTGTTTTTAGCAGGTTAGCCAAGCAGCACTAATGAACAGAGAGTATTATTTAGGACAGGATTGTTTTAGTCTACCAACACGTTGCCAAGTCACGATGGGGCAGAAATACCACCCAACCACCCGAGATGCACTGGCATGTTGTAGGGGTGTCCCGATCAAGGTTTTTGCACCTGATCAGAGTCTTTGAATACCGAGTATCTGCCAATATCCAGTCCCGAATTCTATTTTGCTAGATAATACAGCTGCATGTTGCACAATTCAAGTACATTAAAGTTAACAAAATCAGTCCAATGTATATGCTTAATAGCTCTGCATTGCATTAAGTTCCTTAATGTCGTTTCCTTTTTTACAAAATAACAAACCCTCTGTTTTTGGATTGGATCGAGAGAATTTCAATCTCACTTTCAACTATCTGCCTTACATTAAACTGGATATATAATGTGGCATCTGTTAAATCAACTTATCATAACCAAGCGAAAAGAAACGAAAAAGAATGTAGTACAAAATAAAGAACGGCACATTCTGAGGGAAGGCAGGAACTCTGTACCATCAAATGAGGTCAGATCACGATCAAAGCGGCTGTTTTCTTCTCGACTGCTGCTTCCCTATATATCCAACCACATCCATAATGACAGTCTCCCTTCAGGGATCAAGGTCCCTGAATGTTTGGAGTGTGGTCTGGACACCACTTTGACCAGATGTTCGGGACGTCTATTCTGGACTCCAAACCCTTTCCCAGAGCGCTGCGGTCGACGCTCTGAAGACGTTTAACTCTGTACTCGAGACCTGCCGACGGTCAGACCTTTGTTTTGCTCTCACAACATGATTTGGAGAATCTGTGAGACGCATGAATGCAAATTAGTTCTGAACCAACCAGCATACATCTAGTGTGTGGGATCTACATCTTTTCAATGAATCATCGAATGAATGGTCATTCGAGGGCAGCATGATGCTCGTTCGGTTACCCAGAAAGATCATAAAGAAACGTCCATGCATTGAGGAAAACTGGTGGTATTTTTGAGTGATTACATTCTCGTAACCAGATGTATTGCTGAGGTGTGAGGATGCTGTGAAATTCCCAGAACAGAATCCAACAGCAGAGCAACTCAAGAAGTCACAAGATTCTTTTTTTCTTTGAGAGGAATTGAAAGCAAAAGTTGAATATATTTCGCAATCTGCCAGTTAGACCAACTGTCTGGTTCAACTGTCACCTACCAGAGCACTTGTTTGTACTTGCACACACATTTTCTATGCAACGAGGCATCATGAGCAACTCTTTGGGCGCCATCACTTTCACTTTAGCTTCCAACAGGTGTGTTAGATGATAAACAAAAGGGAAACAGATGAAAGACGTTACCGGAATAAACTACTAAATTAGTGAAGATGCTCTCTAATGACTTTTGAAGCAGGGGGGGGGCAATCATTTCCTGGCAGAGTTTGGATCCATTTGTCCACATTAAGGATCACTGCAGATCAATACAACAGCGAGGTGGGCCTCCAAAGAGCTGCATGGTAGGACTCTGCTCCACTAGACTCACTCCTGGTACCGGGTTTCTTTCTCTGTTGGCAGATGATTCCCCCTCACCTCACCTCGACCAAGGTGGTGCCAAGAATGGAGTGGTTCTTTTGGTACTTTTTCCCACCAAACTGAACAGTTTGGTGGAAACGCAGCTTAATAAAAACACTTCATGTTGCCATTTTCTCATAATTTGTTACCTGTCTGTAACTGAAATATCTGACCGTTTACGTTCCTTGTGGTGTTCAAATGACTTTGGATTTCAAGTTGTAAAAAAATAAAAAGGTAAGTTAGAAAAACACCTGTGCCTTTCAATTATTTGGATACACGAGGCACTTGTAATCTTTTCTTGTTAAATGTACAGAGTGTGACGTCACCTCAGGGGACAGAACGAGGGGATCTTTGTGCGACGGGACTTTCTGTTGCCTCGAGGACGGAATTGATTTCAACCCTCAAAAGTTTCTTTTGAGAGGCGGCGTTAATGCCAACTGCAGCCGCTCTACTGCGAAATCAAAAGATGTTTGTGTGACCAGCACAACACAGCGTCCGTGCCTACGACTGAGGGAATGCGTGTTACTGGAGGCCAGCCAACATGTGCTCTACACCGGTGGGGGTTTGCACAAAGGGAGCAGACATGGGGGAGCTGTAAATGAGTCATGCGAGACACATATTGATTTCTAGATTAAATCAGGATCAATACTCGTGCTTGTACTATTGATGAGTCATGTGAAACCTGCATTAAAAACAGGTGGGGATGGGTGGGTTGTGTTTTTCTTGTGTTGAGCAGTAAAGGAGGGACGTCTGCTATCGGGACAGATGGACGTTTGTGTTCTCCATCACTGTCTGGTCCTAATAACCTGAACCAGGCCAGACAACAATGATAGCAATCACAGCACAAAGCTGTTGAAAACTACTTTTTATAATTAAAACGAATGTTTTTAACACACTGGTATCGGATCGGTACTTGGTATCGGCCAACACCGGAGTTTAGGTACCGGCATTGGTCAGGAAAAGATGATATCGCAAAATCTCCAACATCCTGGGAGGCAGGAGAAAACAGCTGGCAAGAAATAACTGCACTACACAACTTCCTGTAAAACGTTTCTGCGCCACTATTTATCCTGCTAAGCTGATCGCCACCCATCAATCCTCTGCCACCACAAATGTAGCGTTTCCTTTGAGGTGCACGCATGCGACTTCGTTTTTAAAGTCATCATTTCGGTTGTCACGTTTGCGTTTCCTTTCATGGCACACAAGAGCACGAGTCAATTCTCGTCAAAACAACTTGTCTGTGTCTAACTGTCCCAACAGTGGAGGGTCTGCATGTGCAGCAAAGATAACAGAGGCGACAGGACAAAAAGAAAAGAAAACAGTTCTACCCGACTACGTAAACTTTGATCCAAACAGCGCAGCAGAAGCCGACGGCGCGCTAAGCCAGCGGCTTTCAGCTCTGCAGCAGTGAAACTATTCAAACGCTGCCCAGGAAGGAGCGCCACATAGAGCCACCTAGCCAATGAACAATAGGGCTTTTCTCTCAACTCAGCCAGCCTCAAAAACTGCTTTGTTGCCAGAGGTACCACCCCCCCCCCCCCCACTGCTATCTGCAAAAAAATCTGCCTGTGTCTGTAGCTTTGCTGCACATGCGGTCTACAAAACAGCATCCCACGGCTTGTGATAACACCACAACACATCATCTAATCAGCAGACGAGTCTTTTGTCGCTTAACTCATTTAGTGTGAATCAGCGTGAAGAAAACTAAAAAGACCGACCTCGTCTCCGTTGGCCAGCCGGTGGGTCAGCTCCTTCAGGCTCCTCATCATCCGCTCGTCTCTGAAGTCGTACGGGAAGGTTTCCGTCCACTCCGTCAGCAGCTGGAGGATCTTGGGAGCGCTCTTCCTGGCTCTCATCTGAAGATGCAGCAGAAAGACAGAAGGACTGAGTGAACAGAACCACGACTAGGATGTGCACATGTCTAGATTTTGCAGCGGGTTCACAGCTACAAGCCCATAACGTACCACTGAATCCTAGAATGAATTATTATTATTGCTACCTTGTCCGCTTGGGGATCGCCAAGTCGCTGTTGCTCCATGCAGAGGTGGCACACCTTCGACATGAGTTCGTGCGGCCGGATGAAAAGACGAGAGCTGAGCAGGAAGGTGAAGATGTACGTCCTCTGTGGAGAAGAAAGGAAATACGTATAATAGAATAATAATGCAAAAGTAATCTCGTGGTGTCAAATTGATCATTTATCTTTGAAAAGGGGCTTTAAAGCCACATGAAACGAAAAGTCAGTGGGGGGGAGTGATATCTAAACAGTCAAATATATGAATAGGAAGAAGGGGGAATCAAACATGTTATTCCTAAACTTGGGAAGGAAAGATGAAGGAAGAAACGAAGACGGGGAAACAGACTTTGTCGTAACCTCTTTACTTTGATGCAAAGGAAGAGAAACCACTCGGGATGAAATGTTTAGAACCAACAATACTCACATCTGGATAATAGTCTACAGTTGGGACCAAGTGGTGAATGAGGGCCTCCAGGGACCCGGACGCCAGGTTGTTGTCATGGTAATAGAGGCCGGAGTAGCCTTCCTCCTTGGTCTGGTACAGGTTCTTGTTGTAGCCGCCGGTGTTGAGCTGACCCGTGAACGGTGGAGTCTGAGGCATGTTGTCCTGCAGCGGCGAAAGAAGACAAAAACACGGGAAGCGGTCAGTCAACACTCCAATGCACGTCTCACCGCAGACGCTGATGCAGAGAGAAAAACCCAAAATAGCTCTCAGACACAAACAGACGGCGAAGGTTTGGACGCAGTCAGCACCCAGTCCTCCTCTAGATCCCTGCGGTCCATTTTAAGGTCTGGGTTTAGTTTATCAGACTGAAAAAGTTGAAATGCAAACTGTGGTTGAGACACAAAAAGCATGAGAATGAGAGAGTAATAAAAAAAAAAAGGTTCGTGAGTCAGCTGCATTACAATGAAAACCACTAGAATAGATGTTTTACCGAGTTTTGACCCCACTGAGCTTCACAGGGAGTTGAACTCTTAACCATGGCTATATTAGTGCCTTGCTCTACAGAACTCTTATAACTGCAGCCTAAATGTGTGCATCGTGTCATAAGCAGAAACTTATAATTGATGGAAATAACCAAATTCTCAGAAAACAAGGTTTCGCATTTTAGACTTTGCTAGAAATCTGCAACGGGATACGAGACTCCTTCGACCCACAGAGAGCTTATAAAAGGAAGATCTGTGCTCCAACACGCAAACGAAAAAGAAATGAAACGTACACCATCAACGTGTGAGAGCTCGTGAGAGATTCTGGGTCAGACTGAAGCCCTGCAGGACGTCATGACACTTGCTTTACCGCCGAGCGATCACGCTGCCCATTTACATCCACCACTACCGCAAGAGAGGAGGAGCGTGGGCGTCGAGGAGGAGGAACAACTCATGATGTCGTGTGGGAGATGAGTCAACATCGATCCAGAGGAAGAAGGCCTATGGAAACTAATCCTGCCTCCTAATCCACTTCTTATTGATCAACTCGTTCCAAACAGTCAGTCAGTCAATCAACTCAGAAGATTGCTCAGAGATGTTGCTGACATCTGGCTCGCATTGAGTCAGTGAGGTGAGGACAGCGTGTGGACCAGGGATGGGTATCGTTAGTAGTTTATCGATACTAGTACCGGCAACTATACTCTTATCGGTTCTTTTGTGAGAAAGAAAGACAATTATTAAGAAAATAATCATCATTGCTTTATTATTCTTGTATGTAAACAAATAGTCTTTCACGAGCAGTAATACAAGAAGTCCCAAAATCTTTAAAGTACATTGGCAGCTAAACAATTAGCTGGCAGCCTTTACTCATTTAGAACCGGTTCCCGTTTGGAACCAGTTTCGGGGGAAACTCCTAATGTGGACACAATCCCAACAATTTATCAAACACAGGTTTCCATCACCTTCCTCCTCCACAAGAGTTCCTCTCCGGAGGAAAGACCGGGCTGATGCACAACTGAGACTTGATGAGAGTCCTGTCGAGTTACTGCCCTCGAAAAAAACCAACATTTTCTGATTCTGCCTGGGGCCCCTTCTCTTGGCCCCTCAAAAGAACAGAGGACCATCGTAAAGTCCTCACTCTGGGGTCTAAAACGCTAACTGGTCCTCACAAAAACAGAACAAGCAGCTCACACACACACTTCCCTCTGCCGGGCTTCTGACCTCTGAACCTGGCACTTCGGCTCAATACCACGCCGGGCAGACTTATGGTTGGGGGAAACACAAAGGGGGGCGCGCACACGCGCACACACACACACACACACACACACACACACACACACACACACACACACACACACACACACACACACACACACACACACACACACACACACACACACACACACACACACACACACACACACACACGTGGCGGCCTGCCGAGTCAGGAAGCCTTCGAGGTGCGGTGCTGCCAGGGACGGATACAGGGATGCCAGGACATCTAAACTACACCTGCGCACACACACACACACACACTGCCCTGCGCAAGGAGTTCACATACATCGAGGGCTTCACCACATTGTGCTGTGGTTTGCAGAAAATCAAGAAAAGGGATCAACATCTGCTGATCAGACCAGAGAGACAATCAACAGATAATACTTTCAAACACCGAAGTCTTGAGCTTAACCTTTAAAAATCACAAGACAAATGAGTTTATTCATAGGTTCATTTAAAGCCTCCGACCACACGAGGCAAACCAGCCACCCTTTCTCACACACACACACACACACACACGCACGCACACGCACACGCCGCTGCATAATGCACGCGTGCACAGACACGCACATGCTCGGACGGTCGCTATTATGCAGCCAGACAGCCGTGGCCATTTCCATGAGAATAGTGAACGCGAGGAGTCAGAGCATCTGCTGCACCATGTGGCGTCCCCCCACCGAGCGGGAGAGACCGGCAGACCGGGTCTGATGGAGGGATACCCTGCTGGAAGTCAAATGGTTTAGGCTTCTTTCTTTACACCAATAAGGGTGTATTTGGTTGAACTTCCGTGCCCTTTTCTTGGCAGCACTGTTTCACGGCCCCGTTTAGTTACGCTTTCCTATTTAGGAGCATCCAACCACAGACATCTGCCGTCCACACAGCAGCTCAGCAACAAACCACTGGGGTTTCAGATGGAGAGCACAGCAGCAGCAGCAGCAGGTGATGGAGCACTGAGAACGTGTCTCGGTCTCTGTTCCCAGCTGGGATCTAAAACCACCAACTCCTGATCCCACGCTGGCTTTCCCATTAAAGGTGGAGGTTGATTTGGTCCAACAGTTGTAACACTCCCTTCATTGTTCAAGTCATTTTACTATTGAAATTATTCTTGATTTACTCAATGAAGTAAATAATAGTAGAGGTGCAGCTTTTCTTCATTTGGCACCAGTTACATATAGTTTAGTTGGACTGGGATTAATCTTAAACTATTCGAGTCCAACCTTCATGTTCCGAAACCACTCAAATCCACAGACGCACACAACCTCTACAGGTGAAACCGATATGAACCTCAGATAACAGAACCCACACCGTGGAAGAAGTGGGTTTATGAAATCTAATATCGCAACAAGTCGTGTTGAATCTTCAGTATTGTGAGACATCGCCGTCCCTCTCTGAGGTCTTTGAAAAGGCCAACAGTCCAGGTTAAGTCTTCTGGCCTGACTAAAGCAAACTCTTAGCGCGTTGCTGTTGGTTTCCACGTGGCAGCAGAATGTAAACAAATAAAATGCCACAGCTTGCCTCCCCTCTTTCAGGGGGTGGAAGGGAGGGAGGGGGTTAGGTTGGATAGATGGTATTAATTATAGCCTTGCTGGCTGTGTGTGTGTGTGGCCATCTGCCTCTATTTGTAAAAAAGAAAGAAGTCTGGTTTGGACTTAAATTGGATTTAAAAACAGATATTCAAATTTCTGTCTGTTTGTCCTCAAAAGACGTTTTTGTACTCTGCTAAAAAGGCATAAAGCTGTAAACTGACGTACAACTTGTTGCTTTTGGGTAAACATTTCTTGAAACAAGGGAATTTTTTGACATCTAGATAAATTTCTTAGCCACAGTTCTTTAAATATTCATACTCTGGCCTATTTTTAAGCAGACACTGTTCCCACTTTTGCATTGGCTGAACCGCTGATTATCACAAGGCCCTGAGTCTCTGGGATGATTCAGGTATTTCTCGTGGTTGTCTTGAGATGCTGGGACTTTCTCTCCTTCCTCCTATATTTACACCGGGAGGTAGTGCCGTCACTCAGCCCAAACACAGGCAACTTAGAAATGAAACTGAACGATGCGAGCATGTGTTGTAACGTCTGTTGCAACCGTTTCAGGCCACGCTTCACCGAAAGGTTATAGAAATGTCAGAATATTTCCCCTTTTTTCTCAGCAGGGCAGCTGCTAAAAAAAAAAAAAAGCACCAACCCTCCTCCCCGGGTGAAACGTCACATCAGGAGTAAAACACCGTCATTTAGGTGAAACTACCTTCAGGCTGCAGCACCGTCAACGACACAAGCTCTCAGGTCATTTTTGCCTCTCATAAACATTCGGGCGAGGCTGCTTCCCTGGGGAGCGGGGGGGCAGGGAATGATGGAGCCCGGCTTGCTCAAAACACAAGCTATCACGAGCTCTTCCCGCCATGCCCGCAGTGTTAACGACCGCTCCTGATGAACGCCCATCAGCAGTTTGAGAGGCTGTAAATGAAAAAGCCTGAACACACAGAAAGTCATTCCCGTGGTTCACGAGACGAGCACCAGCAGCCAGGCACCGTTTAAGCACTTCCCTGATCAGATGGTCTTGCAGCCACTGAGCAGCGCACATACGAAAGCAATGAAGTGTAAAATGAAGGCGGCTTCCACCTAAACGAAAGCTGAAGAGAAAAGGTAAAAAGGTGCTTTGCCTTCGCGTCATTGGGGCGGGAGAAGGAGGCTATAGTAGTGAGGGAATGTGATGCAGGCACAGAGACACTTTGAGGGACGAACAGTAAATCAACAGCCCCCAAACCCCACTGTGTAAACACTTTAAAGGCATGAGGAATCTCACTCATCCATGGCTCGAGGAAATGAGGGTGAGGGATAGCAGAGTGGCTGCACAGGACGGCGAACAGGCCGCAGTGGAAGTCGTCTAAATAAAGAAGACGGCTGGTTGGTGGTGTTGTTGGAAGCCGGCTTGTGGTCAGAAATACTTACAACTAAACTAGGCTGAAGAGTATTAAGTTAGGCGAAAATACACCTTTCTGAGAGGGCTGCGATCAAGAAGTGGGACTTGGAAAGCACCACATCTTCCCATCCAACCTTTTAACTAGACATGTGTTGAGTCATTTTGTTCAAGTTCCAACCAAGTCCCAAGTTAATTGGTTCAAGTCTCAAGCAAGTCCCAAGACACATGGTCCTAGTGTAAAGCAAGTCCCAATCATTTGGTCAAGTACGTCCCACTTCATTTTATCTTGGTCAACTCAAGCCGAGTCCCTTTCCCCACCCAAGAAACTGCGATTTGACCTGCCGAATCTTGGGACTTGTCTTTATAAAGAGAACATTCAGAGTGTGAAACACACCCACAGATAAGTCTTTGCTCTCACAGCCCTTCTTGACTACCTCCACACCAGTACTGAGTGTTGTTCTGGTGTTTAGACTCAGGATAATGTTTGCAGCTGTGGCACTGAGTGGTAAAAATCACAGCTTCCATTCAGGATTGTGTCACCTGGCATCATCAGTCCTTGACAGCCACGCGAGTCTGTGTTGAAACTGGGCTAAGTTTAGTTTAAAAAGGGGAAGTTTGTTTTGAGACATCTCTGTTATGAATCAAATTGATTCACCACATTTAAAAAAAAAAAAAGACTACTTCAGCATGTAGTCAGGACCTGCGTCACTCATTTGGAAACCGTTGCATATAACCACGCTTTCACTGTTCAACCAACTTTAGTCAATAAAGCGCTCCAGGAAACAAAAAGGTGAGCATAATTAGGAAATTCCTGCTTTTGAGTGTGTGTTTTAGGAGATAAACACCACCACTTGTGCCAAATACCTTCAATAATCCATTTCCCCAAAGCATCCATTTGTCTGCATTTGCACAAACAAAGCCCACCACAGCCGCCGCTCCTACACCAGAATACAGGCGCAATCAAGCAAATCCACAGCAACAATAACTCACTCGAGTGCCCACGCTGTCAGCGGCCACGGGCCTTCCGACAAATCACCAATAAACGGATTTAACATGTCAGCACGTTCAGGAAAGCCCGACGCATGCTCGTACTACTGAGCGGCGGCACGCAAAGCCAAGGAGAAGAGGGCAGAGCAGGTCAGGAGAGATGCGGGATTAACTTCACTGATCCCGCGCTGTCTTTGCAGGAGGAGATGCGGGGAGGGGAGGGGGGGGAGGGGGGGAGGGAGGGATCCGCTTAAACAGAAGGTAGTGCGGGTTAAACTAGCCATTGACACTGATCTTTAAAAAAAAAAAAAAAAAAGTCACTTCGGGGAAATACACACACACACTACACAGTATACATGGTATCGTTACTCTGGTTTGTTTTTATCATGGAGAGAACACATTTGGATAAATTCAATAAAGGCGCATTGCCGGCACTCGTGCTGCAATAAAGAGTCTATTTAAACAATATAAACTCGAGCTGATTTAGTGATTTTAGTAGAAAAGAGCTTTAAATTGAGTAGTCAGTTCTTTAACACACGCTGGAGATTAAGTGCGCTCTTCCCACCACCTGCGCGCATTGTGGACAAGCACCGTGCTTCCAAGGTGCGCACACAGAATATCATTCAGTAAACACTCCTTAAATATCCGCTCAACCAATGCGCACAGCTCACCTCAGCAAGTAGGAATCCAGGTGCGAATAAAACTCGTATCCTTTGCAGAAATTATGCAAAACCGCCTTCCAACAGCCGACACTTTCTCCCTCTTTTCTTCTTTACATGTGAATGAACCCGAGGCGGTGAAACCCAGCAGTCCCTCTCCAGTCCTCCGCTCCCTCACTGCCGCATTGTTCAGGTGCAAATGCGGGAAAGCAGAAGGTGAATTGTCGGTTTCAGCGGAGCGGGTTCGTTCGTGGAGAGAGAAGAATCCGCATTGAAATGAATGACAGCTCCGGCTGTGTTTCTGCTGCTGCTCCGTCGCTCTTCTCTCGTGAGTCTGAGCCTCGGAGTCGCGAGCAGCCTCAAGACTTTATTGTGAGGGGAGAGGCAGCAGCCAATCAGAGGAGAGGAGAGGAACCCCCCTCCCTCCCTCCCCTCTCATCCTCCCCCTCCTCTCTCGTTCTCAATTTCATTTCTCTTTTCCTTTCTCCATCGAAACTTCTTCCATCTGTGTCGCTCTCACTCTTCCTCGTGCATGTTTCAATTCTCAATTCAGATTGATGTCATTAGGCCTACAGGAACATGTCAGATATAACAAAGCAGCGATCCTGTTTTCTCAGGTTTAAGCTCCGTTGTGTCTGTGTGGTGATGTGAGTTTCTTATCTTTAAGTGGTGTATTTTTTATTTTTACAGTTTATTTATAATAAAATGTGCAATATAAACACAAAAGTCTTGCCTTAAAATTATAACACGAAGATGTTAGCAGCCCTGTCAGACTGGTTTGTTTACAATGTTCACCATCTTAGTTTAACATACTAACATTTACTAATTAGCAACGGAAAGTACAGCTAGGGCTGGTGGGAATGTCCCAGGTTGTTAATAAATGAAACTACTGGACAAATGAAACATTTTTACATTTTGGAAAGTCAGGGGATCCCCAAGTTAAATACAATTCATCCTGAGGGGAACGTACATGTCTAAGTTGTGCAGATCTCCGCGATGTGTGTCTGTGATGTATTGTGTGATGAAATGAATACAACCGGTGCTGTAAAGCATCGCCAAACAGACTTGATTCAAACTGAAACATTAAGTAGAAAAATAACATTTTACAAGCAATGGGCTCGAAGCTGTTGTATAACACACTTCATACAATCGTGCCAAAACACAAAAGGTGAACTCATCATGCTGTTCGGACTGTTTGGATTACAATAAGCAGCGAGTGCACTGGTAGTTTCATGAGCTGAAACACACCGTCCAAAAAACACAATAAAAGTGAGCCGCAGAGCAACGGCGGGGAGCTACTCAGCAGTCCTCGAGCATGTAGCCATCACATCACTAGCCACCCAAAATATTGTGCCCCTTAGCTGTGGACAGAGGGGAACACTCACTCAGTCACTCACCAACGAACACGTAAACTCTCTCCAGGGTTTCGCCTGGCTGAGATAGCAACAATCCTCCAAATAGCTCAACATCAAGTCAACACCATGGTACACTGGAGTAAAAGTCAGCTGAGTCAGCAGGATACTCATCCTCTGGGGACCATGAATGTCTGGACGAAATGTCACGGCAATCCATCTGATTCAGTCTGGAACAAAATGGTGGAGCAACAGGCCAATACAGTCATCCCTAGATCATGACAATATGACGACAATACAATGAAATATTCGTTATTGTGTGTCCTGCTCTGCGTCTATTCATTGTGACCTGTAGAGGAGCCACAGAGGGAAAATGGCTCCAAGCTAAGGTTACGATTTCACGCTCAACCATAAAAATCTTAAATGTATTCTCTTACCCTCCCTCTCTTGCCTCCTCCCCCCTCCTTTCTCCCATTTCTCTCTCTCTCTCGAAGTCCAGGTCATGTAAACTGGAGCTTCACGACGACTGATAGAAACTGATTATACTTTCTGTACAGATTAAATCAGTGGAGAAGCTGCCACATGGAATGAACCGGTGGAGTTGAGTCTCTTTCTCTGTCCCCAGCACAACAGAATATGAAATATATGAATCAGTGGATTTCTACACACAAACACAAAAAGCAAACGTACCGATGAAATGAAGTCAAAACACAAACCGCTATAATATTGTAAATGTATTAAACCCTTCGATGCAGTGTTCTGTCATCACGTCGTCGTGTCGTTCTCAATTATTTTGCTTCCACTTAACCAGGCAAGTAATAAAGAATGACTCTACATTTAGATCTGCAGGACACGACATTCTAACACAAACGCTTGTTTCTCATTTATATACATGTTCCCTGAACAATAGAGCGAGACAGCAGAATGTTTCCCTCTCCTTAAGAACAACTTGAAGAAAGGTGACTAACACAGAGACTTCATACCGGATGTTTGTTGAGCTGCAGAATCTCTGACTTTCCTCCACACTGAGCAGAGTAATAAACCACGGTGTAACAACAGCAAATCATCCCTAATCTGGTAATCTGGTAGATTAACGTATATAATCCCTCTCGCTTAAAGGGCTGCACAGAGTTTGACCACAAAGATGAGGGTTGCAGTCTTTGTGTTGGACACAAACAACATAAACAATGGTCTGAATCAGGTCTCATTTCAAGTGGAAATGTTGAGCATTCAACTTGGTCAAGAAACAGTATAAGTCTGTGTATTTGGAAACGGTTAACAAGTTCTTGAACAAAATATCTTCCAGTTTGGGTCTTTCAGGAGAACTGACTTTCACCCAGGAGACCGCTGTTCGAGTCCCGTGTGAAACCGAAAGTTAACATTGTTAATTAGTTATATTGCATCATCCTAAACCTTTAAAACACGTATTTATTCTGGATCAAGAAAAGTCAACATTCACCGCATCTCTTTGTTTGGAAGAAACAAACAAAGACATTTGTCTCTGGCGATTGGGTTGAAATATAATATCTAGTTTGATTTTTATAGAAAGCTCAGTGATTTCCTCAAACAGCTGTTCTTAACAAACAACACTCAACCAGGAGGAAGTACAGGCCATGTTGTTGGGGACTACTTTCACCGGTGGATTAATCCACTTTTGGTTTTCTAGTGAGAATGTGGAGCAGCAGTACGGTGCATGTGGGATTGAGTCAAAACGAACTAGATTGTTTATGTTCATGTTCATGTAGTGCAGCAGTTTGGCTCACTGGTGTGTTATTCATCATTTTGGACAACAATGGAGCTCTATGGCACAGAAGAAGAAGATCTATCCGGCTCAGGATACACACACCTGTTAGCAGATACAGTCATTGTTGGATTTGGTATTTTAAAGGGATTTGTTTCAAGTAAGAAAGCTGTATTCTTTAAGTATTCCCGTGTCTGGTTGCAAACACGTCCGTATAACAGAATACTAGCCTGAGCAGTGTTGATTAGCATTGTTAAAAGCTAAAGGAAGTGGGGATTTTCCAAGCCAACGAGTTCACACTCTGTACCTGCAGGGCAGCCCGTGTTTGTCTATCCAGGTAACAATCAGTGTGGGGCAGCAGCAGCCCGGAGGTGTCACAGATAAAGAGTGTGAAGACGGAAGAAAAAGACTCCCCATCACAGAAAAAGGCCACTCAGGGTTTAACAGCAACATATACATCACACATCAGACCAGCCTGTAAAAGGTACAACGTGTCCACAGAAGAACTGAAGAGAGATGTTCACAAAGAGCCAGACTGGAGGACCAGAACCGTGCTAAAGGTCGCTTACGCAAGCGTGATATCCAGTCCGATGTGCTGGATTTCAAATGTTCCTGCAGGGAAATAAATAAACACTGACTTGACGTCTGTGCTGCGCTCCACATATAGCCTCAACACGGAGCGGTGAAGATGGGCATCGGGGATCTACAGTGGGAGGTTTCCCATTGGTGCCGCCGATGCAGCAGCCAGGTCACAGGTCACGGACAAACATCCTGAGTAATGATGAACACCCCTTTAACACCGAGGGACCTGCACAGCGTGTTAGTGTAATTCACATATATTTGACTTTTTTTTTTTTTTTTTAATTTAATTGAAATTTTCTGATATTTATATCTCTTTTATTTATTTTCTTTTTTCCTCTGACTATGTTATTGTTTGGGGATGAAGGCTGATGACTGTTAATTATCATAGATTAATATTTTCCCTTCACCCCATCAGTGTCAGTACTCTCTGTGCGATGTCTTCGCTATGTCACAGAAATACATTTATCATTTATGTAGATCTAATGTATCGACAGCTTTAAGTTTAAGACTTTGAATGAATTGTGCACTTCTGATCTTAAGCTGTAATTAAAGGTCTAGTTGGAGTTCCAAGTAGTTTACAAAAGGTTTCAGAAACACGGAGCATGTGATCAATAAATCACCAAAATGTAGACTGACAATAATCAGCCACAACAGCTAGAATCACCACATACTGTACAGTCAGCATCTTTGTATTTCTTGCTTGTAACCTGTAATAAATGATCTATATTAAAAATATAAAACGTTAACTTGCACCATTGTTCAGTTGCATATTCATGGACTACATTTGTTGCCTTTCAACAAGTCCTGTAGAGAACAATAGTCATGTATTGAATCCATAAAATAAATAGTTTGAGTTGACGGGAAAATAATAATTACGATTTGTCCGTCTTTGTAAAACACTCAGACGTCTTTGTAGCGCTTTACTCAGTGAACTATTTGTCTGAGTGCTGTGTGCGCTTTGTTACATAAATTCAACGTCGTGCTGCGGTGGTCAAACATGTAACCGTTCAAATCAAACGGGCCCCTTAGGTGACCCCCCCCCCCCCCAACACCGAATAACAACCCTCTAATGCTGCTCTAATGACAGCAATGCCTGGCTCGGTGTGAATGCAGACTAACAGAAGTGATGAAGTCGTCACTCGGGTTGTTGAGCAACGTGTCAATGTTGCCAACCATCAGCGAGATAAAGACTTTTCCATTAGTGCCAAAAGGGAACAATGTTGGTAAACAAAGTAGAGTTTGTAAACAAATCCCAGTGGCAAAAAAACTGGTTGAAAATATCTTGTCTTTTTAATTTATATAAAAGTGCATGAAACAGTTTCCATTACATTTGGTGCAATGAAGGGACACCTAAGAAATCTTCTCCACACTTCAACTGTCATTTCTTCGAGCGATCATCTTCCTCACAGACTCTGATTTTGAGTCTTTTCCTGAATTTGGTTTTGATTCAATTTCCCTCCGTATCGCTCAGGATTACGGCTTCATCCCAGCCGCCCTGAAGACACTGTTTCTGCGTCATTTGGTTCCACCTGAGCTTGAATACTCTTCCACACTTTGGGTTAAAATATATCCTTGGTGTTGGTTCATCCTAGCTTCCTCCTTTGTTCGTGGTATGATTCGGACCAGCTGGCGCCTCTGCGACGGTCTGGCTGCCTGCACAGTTACACCTCTGTTCTCTGGCTAGACTGGTGAGGAGCTCCAGGACCCTGATCTCGTGCTCCATGCGAGCTTTCTCCCTCCTCTCCTCCCTCTCGGCCGCCTCCCTCTGCCGGCGCTCCTCCCTCTCCAGCCACTGTGCCAGGAGATCCTGATGCCAGCGAGCCTGCTCCTGCCGCTGGCTCTCCAGCTGCGACAGCAGGCCCCGCGTCTCCGACGCCAGCCGCTGGAAGCCCTCCGACAGGTGCTCGAGGCAGGAGGACTCCGGGTGATGAGGAGCACAGGCGGGGAGGGTGTCTGGGATTGGATCTGGGGGTGCGGGGAGAGGAGAGGCAGCAGACTGGGGAGGAGGGGGAGCAGCTGGAGGTGGAGGTGGTACGACATGTGGGGAAGGAGTCCTCAAGCTGTTCTCCACTTGTGGACCTATGAAACAGGATGTAAGACACAGGAATGAGATTATTACTGATGACAGGATCATCTTTGTAGATTAAACAATCAATTAATGGATTAGTACATCGACAGTACATTAATTACTTCAAAATGATTTAAACTTTCTCTGGTTCCAGCTACCATAGTGGGACTGTAAACTGAATGTCTTCATATTATCGACAGCGCCTACGTTGACAAAGTGAAGAAGCTTTGTTCTCATATGCACAGAAAACGGCTGCACTTCAAAAATGTCATTTTTAAATTTGTTTTGCTATCTGATCAAACAAGAAACGATCTGAAACACGTGAACCGACTGCACAAGTATTCAAAAATGCTGATATAGATAAGTGTAATATTAAAATCATATGCTGAATTTATATTCCATCTTTGGCGCTGGGTAGAGATGCTGAACCTAAACAGTATTTAATTTTTTATATATTTATTATTAGTTATAATCTGGTGAAGATGAAAACTATAAGGACATAAACAGCCAGATGACAATGTGTCAAATACATTTTATTAATTATTATATTTATTTAATATTTGGTGGGGATTATGAATTATATAATAATCACAATACATACCAGTCATTTCACGGTGGATGGATGATTCCAGGTAGATTCCATGGTGTCGCTGTGGGAATCCTGAATTGCTGAACTCGTACTCGTCCGTTGAATCTTCTCTGTCCTCCAACTTGACTTCTGCGTCGAGCTGCCACGTCTGATGGCCTCCCTTCTCCTCAAAAGAGCTCAAACACTGTCTTCCTGCCCTCTCCAAAGAACCAAAATGGTTTTCACTAATCTCGACATTGGAGTTTAAATCTGGCAGGATACTTCCCGTCCTGTCAATGGAGTCGGGGCGATGCGTTGCCATCCGCTCTGGAGGAACAAAATAAGGCCCTCCTGCTGACCTGCGGCCCAACACCGCATCCATCTCAGCAAAATATCTGAAAGTGCAAGGCTGCGAGCTGTCGACACTCCTCTGCAGTTTGGCTCTCACATAGTTGGCCTTCAGAGTCTTGACTCGAAGCCGGCACTGGTGTGGACTCCGAGAGAAGCCCATTTCACTCATGCGGGTCGAGAGGTGTTTAAAGACGTGCCGGTTGCGCAGGTTCTCTGCCAGACTCTTCTGGATGCGCTCGTCGCTCCAGGCGCACAGCAGCACCTGAGTTTCCTCCACCGTCCAGTTAACGGAGCGCTCGGCTTCTCGTTTTCCTGCGCATACAGAGACACAGATGAAAACAGTCTGCAGCGTCACAGAGGAGAGCTGGTGGTCGGGGGTTATGAGTTCATCACAGGCATCATTAAATGGACATGTACTACAACGTTGACACTTGATTTGAATTAGCAAAATTATCACTTCCTGAAAAGGGATTTTCTGAGGTTTTGTGCGACAATAAAAGACAGAGCATTAATAAACATAACACCTGTAGGTGCAAGGTTGGAAAACAAACTCCACGAAAAAGTACTTTATAAATAATTACTCCATCCTCACTGACATACAAGAGGTGGGAAATATTAGAAACACCTTCCAGTGTGATGCCACGATACATCGGCTCTCTATTACTGCATTGGTCTGAACTGTTCGAGGGGTAACAACCACAGCAGAGTAGCAGCTATGCACACAGCAGGCATCCTTAATCATTCTATACATCCAATTATGTGATCTCAAACCAGAAGTATGCAGGTGATCAACTCACCCAAACATGTACACAAATTTTAGGTAACGATGATTCATAACTCAGAAAAGGGAATTCAGTCCATAGCAGCTTTAATTTAGAAGTGTGGTAGTATATTTACATGGAGTTTGCTCATCATGACACATAATTCTGCAGGGAAATAAAGGCTACTTGATAGATTCACAGTCATAACAGTGTGCATGAATTGCAGAAGTTAGGAACTAAACGTACCTACAAACTTATAAACTAGCTTCAATAACATAACAGTTTATAATAGTATCATAAACCATGGCTGGATTCAGAAACATGTATTCATGTCCCTCTCTAGCAGAGATCATGTTCTCACGTTACTCATGTTTGCTAATTAGCCAGATAACAAGCTGTTGGCTCAAACTGAACGTTACAGTGCGACAACTTCCATGTGAAAAGTTGGAAGGTTAGCCAGCAAGCTAATTCAGATACATAAGGGACAATACTAGTCTAATATAACACTTAAACACTCAAGGTGTCATTGTGCAAACAGGATATTTAGCGAACGAATGGTTCAACAGCTTAATAACCAGGAAGCTAACTCTGCTCCTTGTCACAAACACAGCTAATGCTAGCTGCTAACAGTTAGCTAACCTATAGCTACACGACTGTGTTTGTCTAACTGACTCTCTGCTGCCTGTTTACAACAATACAAACATGTCGGTGGCTTAAAAGGATTCTTACTTTTGGTCGTCGAAACGGAGCTGGTCGAGTTGATCATCGGAGGATTCATTTTAACGCTCTGAAGAAAATGTAAACATTCCCCCACTCACACACACACACAGAGCGCCGCTGCTCACTTCCAGGTTGACGCCGCTCTCTTCCGGGTGACGTTGCTTCAAGCGCGTGACGTCACGTAACGTGTGGTTGAGTTGTGTGAATACGAAATCAATTCATAAAAATAAAAAGACTATGATGACAGTAACGACACATAACGTAATGAAACAATAACATTGTACTCTGCACAAATTTCTCCTGTGTCCGTTTTTTATTGGGCACACCAAAGCAATATCTTGCCCATAAAACTAATTTACATATTATACTGACAATGTGTGTTACATATTCTTGAATTATTTTCGCCCCAATCTGCAAAGCTCCCATTTGTCCTATATTTTTTTTGTATCTTTACAGGTCCTATAATTATTCATACCTCCTCTGGGATCATTCAAGTTTTATGTTATTGTATCTTATTATTCATTCCTTTTTCATATGCAGTATATTCATATAGCACTGTGTGTTGTAGAATATTTATTCAAACAAGTGCACTGTGAGTTTTTGCAAATGTAATGTGCAAACCTTGGACGAAGCTGTGATGCAACGGGATACGTTTCCTGCATATCAAATTAGTGATTTATCCAAAATCTTATGATCAGGTGTTGATAATGTGAATCAAAGTATCAACATAATACATGCAGTATCTCTAGAGTCACGATGGAAGTAGAGTGACACCTTCAGATATTAAAGAGATGTCAATGCATATGGTAGTTTAGTTTACTTTGAATGTAAAATTAAATTCCATTATTCAATTACAGCAAGTAAATAAGGCACAAGCTACTGTGTTAGATTTTAAAAACAGAAATGACACACACACACACACACACACAGCAGCTGGGTTATGCTAGTGGGGGTTGAGGTAGACGCCATGTATGGTAAACTACAAAGACCACAGCAATGCATGAATAAATGCGCCACTCATTTCAAAGAGACGTCTTGAACTCGTCTTTCTCAATGAATGTCACCAACACGGCCGTTACCTTGGCTTGCTAGCTAGCTAGCTAGCTAACTTAGCTATATCCATTCACAAATGTAACGTTATCTTACACGATGTGTTTTATCCAGCAAGTCCTTTTATCAGCCGGGAAGCAAAAGAGCGAGCGAGACTCGTTTGTTGTTGTGAGAACATGCTGATACTAAACACAGAGGCTTCGTAGCTTCAGACGTCACGTATGCCTCTTTTGGGTGTGTAGTCTTTATAAACACATGGAAAATCATCTTTTAAACTGACAAACATCATATGTGTAATTCATGGCACAATACAAACAGTATTAAGCAGTTATTTGTTTCTTCCCGATGACTATCGTACATATTTTTTTCTGAAATAAGGTGGCGGGACTTGCCTCTCTGTTGGCCCCTTGAATGTTTTTACACAAAGCTTTTTCAGGGTCTAAATGGCCGATAAGGTCCTTTTTAGATCCCTTTTCTTGTATCCAGATTATACATCGTTCCAGGTAAGACTCAAGTAGAATATAGTGAACAAAGTAGCAATTGACCAAGTCAACTCTAAATAAGTAGCTACATGATCACATGTCTCTGACAACCACAGAATGTAGATAAAGCACTCAAATCCCGATGCTTCCGACGTGCATCTTGGGCACCAGTATTTAGCCGTCCACATGCAATCACGATGCGTTTTAAACTGTTAAGTGTGAACACGTCCCCAGAGGCCGCAAATTCGTCTCAGTTTGGAATAATAAGAGGGCACCATTGGGAGGAAACGGCTCCTCAAAGAGGCTGCGACGTGCTAATGGCTCGTCTCTGGATGTCTGCTGAGAGCATTAAGGTCTTCTGGTGTTCCTCTCTCTATTAAACTGGTTCATCTCCTCAGTCTTTTATCCACAAACACAGCAATTATAGGTTGAGGGAGGGGGATGGGGTGGGGGGGTTCCAAAGTGATGCTAATGCAGATTCAGTCTGCTAATGCAGATTCAGTCTGCTTTCCTGCAGTGACATTTGCATTTGGAGCTTCCAGCCTTTGTTCTGTTATAGAGTGACTTGGAATGAGTTTAACAGGAATCTTTAAAGAGAATGTCGGTGGCATTTACAGCTGGAGGCCGCTTTCTTCCGTCTACGTCTCTTTGTTGTGATGCAGCGTATTGCCTTATGCAGCGGTGCAATGCAAGTACATTTAATCATGCATTGTACTTCAACACAATTTTCAGGTAATTGTACATTACTTGAGAGTTTACACTTTAAACTTCTACTTCACTACATCTCAGAGGTAAATATTGTACTTTTTACTGGACTACACTTATTTAAAACTTAGAGTTACTAGTTTATTTGTACATGAAAAACACATATGTTTATATGATATGATGCAGAACTTTACTACTGAAATTAAAATTGGCTCCACATCGATTGACTATGTTAAAATGCTTTTAAATGTATGCAGTAGTGATAAAAACAGAATCTCCTAAATAGGGACTTTCATTTCTTCCAGGAGTCAGATGACAGATGAACTGAGAACACAACAGAAATGAACTCTTCACTGCCCTGGGAGTTAAATGTTTCCGAATACGTCTCACAATGAGGAAATAAGACATTTAAATAGAAAAGGCAGTGGGGATTTTTGAGTGTACTGTACACTTCATCAGCACGTGACGAGGGGGAAGGCACAAGAGGACATGAAAAAGTCCTCTTGTCGTACTGGAAGTTGGGCTCCATAGTAGAGAAACCTTCAACCACAGGAACCAGGTCTTAGTGTTGGTTCTAGGGACGTAGTTACAGAAACTTGGTGGTGCTGGGGTGGGACTTTCCGATGGTCCAGGAACATTTGTCAGTGGTATCGGTACTTGATCTGAACAAAGGATTTACTTTCAATGTTGTTGACATTTCACCATTGCACAACTTCCCAACCGCTGCACTAAAACAGTGAGATAGAAAGAGTGAAAAAGTGAGCAACAAAGACAAGTGAATCCTTTTTTTATTGCTATTTGGTCGAACACAGTCACACAATTATCCAGACAAACAACCAGCAGCACACTGGTCATTTGGAGGCTTTTCCGGTGCTTTCAGTTTGCATCTCCATCTCTGCATGTTTGATTTCCAGTAAATTACAAAGAACATTACAAAGCTCATGTTGTTATCATGTCATATGATACGAGGATATGGTCTAATGATAGGACACGAAGATACAATACCACAATCTGATCCGATACGACAATACGATCCAACGATACGACGATCTGATCCGATCCAACGTTCCGATGATACGATACGCTACTACGATGCGATGGCCTGAAAAAGTCAGATTCTGGAGTCTCGATCTCTGAGATAACTGAGCCCTGGAACTGCTGCCTGAGATAAAGGTTGTTCCTCACAGCACAACGCACATCACCGACTGCTTGGGAGCACACACGCACACACACACACACACACACACACACGTACAAATGATGAGTCCACCACAGCATAGGTAATTACAGAGGAAGAGGGGAGCCGAGACAGTCGACTGGACATTCATCTCATTACTCAAGCATGCCTCCAGGCTGTGCCCCGCTGGCTGGCTGAGGAACTTCACACACTCCTCTCTCACAAGAAGGCTTCCAAACACAAACACACACACACACACACACAAAGGTCGGCAAATCCTTTCCAAAATACTCACAACACACACCTGGACAGTCAGGGCCAAGAGCTTGATATATTTTTCCTTATCACATCACTAACGGGCTTAGTAATATTCATGAATACACATTTAAAGGTGTTTATTTGGCATACTTTTAGAGCATTAGTGGACACCTTAGCAACCTACAAAGTGTGAGCAGGGAAAGGATGAAGGCAGGACTCCTGGTGGACACATCGATTTTACTGGAAAACTTTGGTGCTACGCGGTTTAAAGCTGTGATCTTTCTGGGGTGAGAGACGCTGTAATTATTAGGCTTTGTTCTCTTGGACTTCAGAGGAAGGACAATTTACGGAAGAGTCTGCAGACCCCAAAAGAAAAGAGCCAGGCTTTTATAATATATGGCCGCAATAAAATAAACAAGTGCAGAGCCTGCACCGTCTCCTGGATTGTCTTCGCTCTCGTCCTCAAAGGGGGGGGGGGTGGAGACAGGCTGTAGATCTTCTCGCGGTGTGATTTGTAATGCAGAGAACCAGGTCAGCGAGCACACGGCGCGGTGAGGTGAGGTACAGACGGCTCACAACGCTGGAGGACGGTTACGTCAGCTGAGGCTGCAGGAGGACCGAGGATCACTGTGGAGGCTCAGGACCTCTGCCTTCATGCTGCCCCCCCGCTTTCATGTCTCCTGACAACCAGCAGCCGCCGTGCTGTTTACATCAGCAGTTCGCAAACTTTCACACCAGACACAAACAAAGACTCGACGTGGGAGCAGTGCAGCAATTCCTGTAATCTGTGCTTTTTTTGGGGGGGGTTCAGCTTGTGGCCCCCCTGAAGAATCAGAGTGATGTCAACTGGAGCTTGTTGCAAGCACTCCTGCTGACTGATGAACTCTGCAGTAAACTGAGATTGAACTTAAGTGTTCATATTTAGAATAAATCGAATCAGTTCATCCTTGACTCCAGGAGGACTTTTGTGCCAAATTTGAGGAAGTTCCCAGCAGCAGTTCTTGAGATATCGGACCGGTTGGACGGACACAACCTGGAAACATGGCGCCTTCAGGCCATAGTTGTCGCCGGCGATGAGGCATAAAAACATTGCTTGGTGTGCAGCCTTGTAAGTTCAGTCACTTTGACTTTTACTGCTCACAACTGGAAAATAGAACCGCATCCTATATTTCCATCTGTGTTTTTGTTGCAGTGATGTAGTGACGAGCCAATCGCTGCCCCTGCTGACAGAGATTCTATGTTGCGTTAGCAATTAAAAGAGAAACCGAGTATCTAAACACGGATTACACGTGATAAGCTTCCTCAAACTGGACACGGGGATCACGTTTCATCTTCTCACCAGCTTCCGTAAGCAACTAATCAAGCATTTCTTTAACGCAGTGCTATTTTCAGCCCGCTTTTATTAATCCTGCAAACCCACACATCCCATTATCACAGTCCTTCTGGTCAGCAATTAGAAGACCCGTTTCCATCCCTGCAGAAATAAAACAGAAATGAGACCACTGGAGTCCATATGTGCGCTCCTCATTTTGCAGATACCTTCTACAGAAGACGGGTGAATCTCATGTCTTTCGGCGGTAATCATAAGCTCATCACGGCCTGTTGATATTACAGCAACCCATGCGGAAAATGTTCCCCTATCGCTGTGATTTGCAGCTGCAAAGCACATGCCTCTGCACCACGGTGGGATGCCGAAACCACAGAATGAAAAGAAAAACCCCGGCAGGTCATTTATCAGCCATAAAAAGCGGGCTTCGGAGCTGTTGTGATGTGGAGTGGTGAGCCCCTCTGTTTTCAAAGCGTCGCTCCAGCCTCTCAGATGACTTACAGAAGTCTTGGTCCCCGGCCTGGACGCCCTATAATTTGCTTGCATTTTTATAGTAGCCACCAATTTAGCAGAGGCCACTTTTTGACCAACAGCAAACTTATGGCAGAGCATCTGTGCTTCAAAACACTTCCTCCAGCTCCAGATGCCTGTAGGAGAAGAAAAACACACGTCACATCTGATGAAGTGCAAGAGATCATCTGTGTGGTAAAAGATTTGGCTGCGGGAGAAACTCGATGACAACGTCTTCAGATCCAGTGCAACCGCATATAGGTCACAGTGCACCTTTCTGTTTATCGTCATGTAAATCTAAAATTATCTTCAGCCACACTTCCTGTACGCCTCATTTGAGTCACAGTCTGTGTAACTCCACGGGCATTTCCACCTCGACTTCCTTCTTCCTCTGTTTGTAGCTTCAAACAGGAACCGACGAGCTAAAAGTGGAACAAAGACTCCAAAAATACCGCACACTTTGCGGTCGTGGATAATTCCACGAAGTTGTTGTTTTTTGTTACCAAAGAAGGAAGGACAATCTCATGTAAGGGAGCGGCGTGATCGCTATCATAAATGGAGAATGTCGGCCGGTGCTCTCTGTCCACAAGCCCGAGAGTTGCATCACAGGGTCGGCCGGCGTGACGCTGTGCCGCGCAGACGAGGCCGACCGACCGACGGGGATCGATTGCGTCAACAGCTGAATGAATGATTCCCTTATCGTGCCGCCACTCTGTCGACCTGCCGTGGGGGTCTGCAGCTGAGAAAGCACATCCACTGTGGGTCATGATATCTGAAGTGTTCTCAATGAACAACACTGTGGCCTGCGTCCACAATGGGCCCTCTGTCGCTGTACCGGAGACTGTTTGTAAGAGTCGTCTGTCTTTGACATCTTCACCAATATCTAGATGCAACAACATCCAGATATTGAGGTTAAAAACTTTGACAATAAAATGATTACATATTAATGCATTGGTAAAATCACACTAATAACATAAAACATATACTAGTATAACACTAAGTACGAGTACATTCTGCTGATAATACATATTACTACTTTCATTTTTAATGCATTTTACATGTAATAGTGTATCTATGTACTTTGGCATTACGTCTTATATAAATAACTGAATATTTATGACACAACTGGAGATGTCTTTAGACATTGAGATTACATGTTTTAATCAGCTGGTTTGGAGCGAATAAACTCGGTAACAGAGCAGTTTTGTCAGAAGCTGGCTACGTTTTACACATGGCTGGAAACAGAGAAGAAGAAGAAGTCGAGGTTATGGCCATGTTTCATGTTAGAGACAAAGACAAGCATTCGTGCGTTAAAGGTTGATCCGGGAAGACAGATATTCTCGCTTATTCGCTTATCAGGTCCTAGTTTGAAGATGCTGCTCATGCAAACAAAAGAAGGAGGAATTCCAGGTAGAAACACCAACAGCTGATCAGTCATGAGAGTTAAATGTTCGCACAGAATTTATTCTGCAAAGTCGTTTTCATAATCCATTTAGCGCATCAACTCTTTTTCAAAAGACAGAAACCAACTCAAGTGGGTGTGATTGAGGTGTGTTTGTCTAATTTAGCTGGTTCGATACAGCTTTTCTAAAATAATACTTTAAAATGTGCGTAAATACATGTGAAAGGCTAATGACTGTCAGTGTGGGTTATCATAGAGTTGGTGGTTCAATCCCCGTCTCCTTCCATCAACATGTCAAAATGTTCTTCATCTGAACCCAACATGGCTGGCTTCATTCTACAGTCTGCATACACGGACGTGTTCACACGTTCGTCACAGCTCACAGTCCTTCTGACACGAGGACCTTCACGGAAACCCGCGGCCGAGTATAATTGAAGTCGCTTTGGATAAAAGAATCTGTTGAATTAACGTGATGCAACAGAACTTTAATTACTTTTGGTTCAATTCAAACAGCAAGAAACGTTTGACCTGAAAACCACAGAATGAGTTGCTTGTTGAGGAATCAATCCAGAGTTTCAATTTTGGGAACTTCAAACTCCTTGAATTGTGCCCCAGATCCCAGCGTCAGACCCCCACCACCACCATCCAAACTCCCCACTGCTTTTGGGGGTCGCGAGGAATGCGTCCCACCTAGGTTACCGAGGCGACCCCCATTTGGTGGCCGAGGAATGCTCGGCGTTTCACCGCCCGGACTGTTTTCACAGCGCAGACAAGCGTCCGCATTTCTTCTGGTAAACTGATCCCGACCACACAAGAGGAGCCCCTCTCCTCCCCAATCGCCCCTTTACAGCCACCTCTCCCACATCCCCCCCAAAAAGAAAACTACCGTCAATCAACACCTAATACTCAAGAGCACAGCTGATCGAAACCACGTGAAGGGACTGCTGGTTCCAATTGAACCAAGAATGTGCTTAAATAACAGTAAAAGCCGGGTGGGAGTGGTGGTCCGATGGCTTTGAACGTAGAATAAGAAGCAGCAGACAGTCGAGCAGATCAAAGAGTGTAAAAGTTAACTGAAGGCACGAAGTAACATGAAGCATTCAGTAAAACCAGAAAGAACAGTTCTCTACTTCTCCAGTCTCCTTTGAAGACACGGCCAACATTAACGAGCTCACCGAGGAACGATATGGGAAGATATTAGCCATCATTCCTTGGAGGAGGCAAACATTTTGTTTTTTTACAAGATGAAACATTTTCCAAAGATTTAATATACTGTTTGGTATATGTAAACTTAAATGCCAAAAATGATCCTAACACTCCATCTTACAGTTCTGGGGGGTCTCAACACTGCTGAATTTGAGCGATGCACAGC
Source organism: Lycodopsis pacificus (assembly GCA_028022725.1). NCBI lineage: Eukaryota > Metazoa > Chordata > Actinopteri > Perciformes > Zoarcidae > Lycodopsis > Lycodopsis pacificus. The sequence continues at coordinate 12,203,396 of CM051692.1, forward strand.
CTTCTGTCTGGATATGTCACCCAACACTAGAGTTGAGCTGAAAGGTGGGATTAGGAGGAAATGAAAATAATATTTTGGGGGAATCGTATATGTTTTTGGCTGAAATGGTGAAGCAAGTAACCTAAAGCCTTCCTTCTACACAAGTCTGTTTCGTACTTAACGAAGAGCCGATTGTTGCTCTGAACATTTAAAAAATGGAACAATGATTCGTAACAATCAGATCATTCCTTCTGGCTTGCTGAGAGAAAGCTGATATTTGAGCAGAGCCTCTGTTGTGTCAGAGGCTGAATGTGTCTTCATCCACTGACACCGTGTTCTCTGGAGTGTTAACTGGAGCAGAGAGAGACGAGACACAAGAGGAAGGACACTTCACATCGTGTCTGTCTGGATATTTGACTTTACAGCCTCTCAGTAGAGAAGCCTGCAAATACTCCAATGTTTAAACGTTTCTTAAACGTACTTCTGTTTAAACTCTCTCCCTTACGTCTACATTTGAGTCCTGAAAATATTATATTTTCTGTCTCCTCGTGCAACAGTTTTGTGTTTTTATGCTTGATGAGCCCCAAAACATTTTCACCTCACTCTGCGGAGACGTAGAAACCGAGTGATTCAAAAAGAGTGACAATCTGTGAACCAAATCCGTTTCCAAGCTCGTCTGTCTGCGTTTCTCCAGCTGTCCTCACCCCCGGACCGGACTCATAAAGTGCCCAGACCCTCTAAACCGGCTTGCACAATGTGTCCATCCCACCCAGACGCAGTCGTTTAGGACAGATCCGCCTCAGATCGTCTTCACGGACGAGAACAGACGCTCGTATCTCAGGCTCTTGTATCGTCGGTGCCACCTGAGTTTGAATGAATGTTCTCTTCCTGTCTGGACAAACTGAACTCAGTGCAGACTAAACACTCTGTAACTAAAGAGCAAACACTTGTAGTTCTGCCCCAAACCTCCAAAGTGTCGTTAGTCAGGGACAGGGGAAATCATGTCGCAAAGCTATGATGTAATCCAGATAGAAAGGATCAAAATAGAGTACAAACCTGTGTTTATTACCGCCGCCAAGGAGATTATGTTTTCTGTTCAGTTTGTTTGTCCGTTTGTCAGAAGGATTAAGGAAAAACTACAGGCTACAATTTATCGCTGAAGTTGGTGAAAGGGTGAAACGCGGGCCGAACAAAATACCATCACATTTTGGAGCGGATCCGAATCACAAGGCGGCTAAACGTGTTATTTTTCACGTATGGAAAAAGCCTCGTTATGGGGTTTATTCTCTAACTGGGTCCCTGGTCGTTGATACTGAGACGTAGTGTTCACACTCTGAGCAGCCATGTGCACAGCCTGGCTTTTTCTAAATCTAAGAAACATCCCTTTTTAAGAAAATCAGGATTTTAACAGTTTAATATTTGATACAGCAAAGGAAATACTGTTTCCATCCGTCACAGTCAAACATGATGTAAACACATGTGGAGGAGTCTGAGCATGTTGACGTTATGCGGCTGGTTTGCAGTTTCCTGTAGTCAAACACCTCCTGCATCTTAAATTAAAAAAGTACTGAGTCCGGCTCCTGATTGCCAATAATAAATTATTGCCAGACTCATTTTTCCACCTGCAGTCAGCAGTGTACGAGGAGGCAGGTGCAGCGGCATTAAGAGTCGCCAAACACTAATATCAGTAAACTGCATAAAAACACAGAGGAGCTCTGCAGGAGGGCCGGGGGTTACCGGTCTGGAGACGCTCGTAATTAGCAGGAGCAGCTGGGAGGCTGAGGTGTGTGTGTGTGTGTGTGTGTGTGTGTGTGTGTGTGTGTGTGTGTGTGTGTGTGTGTGTGTGTGTGTGTGTGTGTGTGTGTGTGTGTGTTCTCTCCCCTTATTGTCATTTGAACTCATTTGCGTTCCGTTTGATTCACTGACGGCTTTATTGGTTTGACACAATGATGCAACACAATGTCGGCGCAGAGGGCGGCGATGAATTATTCAATAAGAATATAATAAGAAATGATTCGTCTTCTGTTATGTAAATGAATATATTATACAGCGTTTGATGTCTCGCCAAATGGGAATATGAAACAGATTAAAATAAATGGATTAAATGATTATCAGCCAGTCGGTTTCATTCACCTTCGATTGGATCAAAGAAGCTTTCCGACCGAAAAATAAATCAAACTGGATTCCTTGAAGCTAAATGTGTTAATCTGTCAATTATAACACCTGTAAACATTCAAAGTTACATTTTATAATGAAAAATTCCCCCCAAAAAATGTGTCACACAGGCCGAGGGATTCAGTGTGTTGGCCTGAACAGTGTGGCGATTTTCAGCAACTTCCATCATGAACTGTCGGCCTCTATCTATCCAGGCAACAGTTCAAATATTTAGCACTGACTGGATCGCTGACCTCAGAGGAGGCCTGACTCCCTCTCAAGTCTCTGTTGGTGTATCTGTTTATTTGGGGGGGGAGTGACTTCAGGGAACCAGGGAAACAATGAGACACCGGTGACGACAAACCCGCCCCACCCAACTCCACCCCACCCCACCCCACCCCCCCCCCCCCCCCTTTTTTCCTTTACTTCCCCTTTTGCCCTCTATGAGACCAGCAGGGTGAGAGAGGAAGCTCCGCCCTGGATCAATACGAAACCGTCTCAGTGTATTTACATGCACACAATAATTGAGAGATCCATTTATAGACCTGACTCATGTGGAATCTGTGTTCACATGCAGCTGATATGATTTAGTGACATATTGAACCTCTGTGTCAGACTTTTCCTTTTTGGTGATTTAAAATAAATCTATGGAAGAAAAGAAAAGAGTAGAAGAAAGAAATAGGAATTTAGGTTTAACCAATTACAGAAAAATGAAATGTATTATTGTCTTCATATACATGGTTATTGTGAGCAGTGGGCTGCTGAGGGGAGCCCAGGAAGCTGTTAGGGGTTCAGTGTCTTGCTCAGGGACACTTTGGCACAGGATCCGTAGCAGCCAAGGATCAAACTGCCAACCGGTGGCCAGACAGCCCTCTCTACCCGATGAGCCACGGCCGCACACTACAATAACGCTTGAAGCACAGTTAACAGAGAGCGACCCTCAAAGAGCAAAACCTTTAGCTCAAGTTTCCAAAACTCATTTTCTGCTTCGCTCCCAATTTGCAATTCAACACGTTACTTGTTTTGCACACGGTTCTCTACAAAAGACACATCAAATCACCTGTTTACCATTTGAAAACACTGCCATTCAGAATGCCAGACCCATGGACCAACTGGCCACCCGGCCAAACACCGGACTGCTTTATTGTCGACTCATCACTCAGGATGTAGGCACTACAAGACCGCAGGTACAACAACAATGGAGGACAACATGGCAGCGAGAGGCGTGTATTAGGAACAGAAAGCACTATGAACTATGTTCTATGTATTATATGCAACCTTTGGAGATGAATGAACGGACTGACTGATTTTACAATGTGGAGAGAAATAATTATTTCTATCAGTGAGCAGCACTGCCAGTCTTTTCCTGCGTCCAGTCAATATATTCATTACTTTACTTTAATGATGTCGCTGAAAAATCCAAACCCAGACGATAAATCATGAGAACATGTTAGAAGTGTTCTAGATTGAGCACAGCAGTGCGTAACTGGTTCAGAGAGAAACACATCGTATGAACCGCCGTGTGTGCAACATCGTGACAAAATTGGATTTTCATGAATGATTGTCGAGTTTTTGAATGAAGTGTTTCATTTTGCAAAAGATCTGAGGAGTTCTGCTACTTGTGTGTTTAAGCTTAAGCAACTGTATAAAAAAAGAACAACAACTGACACCACTAAACTGCTCACAAGATGGCACATCAAGCTGATGCTTTACATCCTAAGTGGAGAAAAGCTTGATTTACTATATCTGGCATTGAGAGCAACTGAAAGATGCCACGTGCAGGAGAATCTCTGGCTCACCTCAGCTGCATCTTCTCCTGTTGATCCTGAGGATAGGTTGATAATAAACCATTAGTTAGCAGTGCTTGGGCCGGTATCGGTACCTAGAATTAGAGCCGAATACTTCAGTATTTTGGGGCCTGTTGGTCCAAACCATGTTGGCGACCTGACACCTTAAATGTTTGAGCAGAGAAGTGACTCTTCAATGGTGACAAAGCAACACAAGAAGAGAAAATAAGAGGCTTTGGAGGAACAAACTAGTAAGTGTGAGAGGAGGTGATCCAGTTGGAGGGCGACAGGAGTTATTTCTTGAAGAATGTGTTTTTGGTAAATGACAGGAGTGCTTCTGTCCCATTACCCAGACCTTCAGTCAGCGCTGGCTGAAGGTCAGTCCAGGTATGACAGGAATGGCGTTTTCCAATTTTCTTGTTAAATGAATCTGAAGTCGTCCAGTTTATCAGCGGGACGGTTCTTGAAGGCCGCATTGTTCTGTGAGATGGAACGAACGGCATGAAGGCTCAATCGCGAAGCTGACCTCCGAGTGAAGAGACACGTTTTTCCAGAGTGGTTCAATAAAGTCTAACAACATCAGTATTTATGAGTTTGAGATCGGATTTATAAAATATCACGGCTCACATTTCAGACTCTATGTACCACAAATATTTGAAGAACAATCTCTCAACTATGTGTACAGCATTTATACAACTTTGGGGAACATTTCACTTGATTTGGCAATCAATGAAAATGTCCAAATCAACAAAGACAAAGAACCTCCCCCTTTTGTAATTGCTCTACGTCCGGCACACTTTATCTTCCCAGCTGATAAATGACATGATGTAAACTGCAAAACATGTCAGAGCTGCCAGAGGCCTCCCAGTGGAACCTCCCTGGTCTTTGAATCACCAATCTGGTGGCACACAGAAGGAAACAATGGGCAACCAGTAAGAGCCAGTCTTTGGTCTGTGTGTGTGTGTGTGTGTGTGTGTGTGTGTGTGTGTGTGTGTGTGTGTGTGTGTGTGTGTGTGTGTGTGTGTGTGTGTGTGTGTGTGTGTGTGTGTGTGTGTGTGTGAAGGCAAGTATCGGCATCACAACTAATGAGTTTCAGGCCCAGCGGGTTGCAATTCCAACACAGCCTCAAACAAACACACACACTGACATGCATGAATTCTCTCTCTCTCTCACTCTCACACACACACACACACACACACACCCCTAACACTCCATCACTCACTGGCACTTGTTTGTTGATCAGGAGGGGAGCTAAGACTTGAGGCTGCCACCGTCGGCTACAGCTGCAGAGGAACACCATACCGTCCGTAAAACAAGCGCCCACCAATCCGCCTGAGTCAGTGCTGGAAGGATACACACTCTCTCCACACCTCCGTTCAACCCACCATCCAGCCCGGAGAGGTGGAACCACCCACACACAAAGGAAAATGGAAGACTGGACAAGATTACATAATTTGGAGGCTTTATGTAACTGCGAGGGCGAGTCGGTCAGTTGGAACAGGGCCTTTTTTGGAGCTCTTTTCTCTCTCCCACTGCCTCGCTATTTCCTTTCACGAGAAGATGGATGGATGGTTGGGTGGCTGTGTGCCACTGGCGATGCCCCATAGTGGTACCTCTGCGACAAAGAACGGCACAGATGGCAGCGCAGGGCTGGCCGGCGTTCAGGGTACCAAATGGCATGCCACAACAGGTCCAGATGGACTCAGGCTCCCGTTTTTTTTATCTCTGCCTTTGAATAGATGGAGGGTATGAACAGTGAGACGGACAGAGGAGTAAAGACATAAAGTGGAACATGTGTGAGGCAGGAGGGCAGAGGGACAGCAGCCTGCCTACAATGTGAGAAAAGGACAAAAAGAAGAGATCTGGAGGAAAAGTGGGAAAAAGCAACAAGCTAAACAAATCAATCAAGCCGACTTTCCATCTGCCCACTTCCTGTGTTTCGCTCTCAAAGAAACACACCAGCTGCACCTTTAAGTGTCCACATTCCTCTCACAATAATGATGTCTGATGCAGAGATGTGACTCCTTATTAATCAACACACAGCATTTCTGCTGAGCAAGAGGAAGTTCAGCTGAAGGGGGAATCTCTCCCTGGGTACCTTTAGAAGCTACAACTTATCTGCATTAGTAAACATGTGTCGCATGAAACGTGATGCCACCCGGGTCTGTGATGGATAGCTTCCAAAATCTCAGACCTGATATGAAATGGACCCGAGGAAAATGTAACTTGTATATTAAATCAAAAAAAGAAACTGGAATGAATCGGGGTTTTGACTGTTTTATTGGTTGTATATAGTCAAACGCAAATGTTACCCAGCAACACGCTATTTTTTGGATCAAGGTAGATTTTTCGGAGCTTTGGCACTGCGAATAAAGCATCGACCAATCACGTTGTCCAGAGCGGAGTTGCGTCCTAAAGTGTATGAAACAACAACACAGAGGCTTCTTAGTCCAAACCAAGATGCTAAACGTTATTACTCTTCAGCACATAGCAGGTCCGTTCTTACCTTCCACAATAAAGTCATAGACTCATTATAGTCGCAGGCTCGTATTTTGCATTTTCGTGTCTTTTATTCGTCACGTCCCGGGTCTATAAAGGCCTTAAGACTGCTGAACAGGTGAACAAAATAAGTGTTCTGTAGTGTCACGGGGTGGCTGCTAAATATTAGAAAATATCTCTGTATGTGTGAAAAACACGTACAACTACATAGGAGGCAGAAAGCAAACTGTTCCAGGCAATTTAAGTGTCACTCTCTCTTTGCTTGTTTCCATTTCACCCAGAGACCTCTGATAGCTGCTCGCAGTTCAAACCTGAGAAGCCGGCGGCGTTCAGCGAGCGCAAGAGGGAGGGAGGGAGGGAGGGAGGGAGGAAGGGAAAATGACTCCTTTGAGAAAATGAAAGCAACTCCGTCTGATGCTTATTATGAAATATAATTCTCCGAAGGCTGTGAGTGATTGAGTGTTATTTCACAGATCACCCTTCAAGTCAGCATCCGGGGGTTAGAGTGCTGAGAAAATATTTTCTCCTGTAGAAAATGTAGAAAATCACTCACATTGTTAACAAGAGGAGTCTCATACGAGTCCGGTGTCGGTCAAATTAAAACCCGCAGGAAAAAGTGAAATAAATCGCAGCCCTGGACTTGACCTGCGGCGACCCCCGAGCGCGTGTTTCCAGGGCATCGGGAAATTAGAGGATGCCGTGGCTTTCAGCAGGAACTCCAAACGATAACAGCGTGCAGCAGAAAATATTGGCTCGTTTTTCGTCTCAGCGGAAAAGACTGTGTGAGGGACATCTGTCCACTGTTGACGTTTGGTTGTTGCGCAACCTTTGAAAAAAATAGCTCCGAGGTTTAAAAGGCTACTTCGCTAAATTCGTCTGAAGGAGGGAACCCCACTGCTCCCTAATGACCAGTCACAGATCACTTCACATTCCCTGCAAGGAAATAACACAGAGCGGCTCTGTCTATTCTTAGATAAGCCCTTTTCCCCTCGCAATTAGCATCTATCAGTGCGGACTCTCCACAGTAATCTCTGCAGTATCATTAGGAATGGAGGTCTATCCTGAGGGCAGCACAGGGTGAAAGTGAAGTGGGAGAGGATGCAATCCAACTTGAGTGGAAAGAAATGACAGTTTAGATGCTGTACAATCTTCTCTGAAAGTCACCTTTTGCCCTCGTCTCTGCACAATAACAAGTTCTCTCTCAAATGCGATGCACACATTTTGGAAATTGATTTCACCGCTTGAGCTCAACATCCTTGTGTGTCGGTAGAATAAAGATGACTGACAGTTGTTTTTCAAGCAGGGTGATTGGAGATTTAATCTAACATTTGTTGTTCATTCCAAAAAGTTTGAAATGACCCACGTTTAAGTTCAGTAGCAAAGCAGGAGGTTCTGTAAGAAGGATGTTTTAGCTGCTCCACAAGGCTTCAGGCTCCGATCAGAGTGGTGGGTCAAGAAGATGTTCCACCAGTAAGAGTACCCACTGGACTCTTTGGCAGTTCATTGGAAATATTCATTAAAATATGGGTTCCGTGTGTCAAAATGTAGATCTCATTGGATGATATTTTGCTTACATTTAGCACTTAAATCAATGTGTTTGTGTTTGAAATGACTACACCACACAGCAAACCGGAGGAGCCTCATCAGGTTAATCCAGCGTGCACGAAGCATCCTGTCTCCTACCCAGAAGCAACATCGCATAAACCATGAAGTCAGTAACGTCCCTTTGACCTTTAGCAAGTGGCCGTAGCCGCCTCAACTTGAAAACTTTAACCACAGAGCCCATAGGAGTTATTGTGTGTGTGTGTGTATATATATATATATATATATATATATATATATATATATATATATATATATATATATATATATATATAAATATATATAAAATAAGTGTTAGGCACCAACTTCCGATTCCAAACCGACGACATATTGTTACAAAAAGTAAATGCAACGTATGCAGCAGCTCCAGGTTTTTGCACATCTTGAAGGCATCACTCTCACTTCTCGTGGTGCTGGATTCTGGTGTTCAGAAAGTAGACCACATGGGATAAGCTATGAATTATTAAGCTTCAGTATAGTATTCCTGGCAGATGAGGCATAACTCGGACACATTCCAGCCCTGAGACTGGGGGCTGCTGGGGGTGTTAAGGTGGAATGTGTAGCCTGCCTCAGCAGAACACGCTGTGCTGCAGCATCATGTACCCGACTGTCCTGTAACGGGCTGCCTCCTGTTTCACAGCGTCCTGCTTTGACCCTGTTCAAGTGTGTGTGTGTGTGTGTGTGTGTGTGTGTGTGTGTGTGTGTGTGTGTGTGTGTGTGTGTGTGTGTGTGTGTGTGTAAACCCGAATGTAGGTGGTCCCAGCCCATGTAGGTCGATAAGATAAGATAAGATAAGATAATCCTTTATTAGTCCCTCAGTGGGGAAATTACAGGATTACAGCAGCATTGCTCACAAGTAATAAAATGAAATGAAGATAAAAAAATCAAGCAGTATAAATAAACTAAACAGTAAACAGTAAACAGTAATAGAAAATATGACAATAAAGAAGAATACAAAATATACCAGTATATATATATACAGACGGAGTAAAGTGCAAAATGTAAGGTAAATACTTAAACGTATTGGATATTGCACGATATTGCATTGATGATGTTAGAAAAAGTCGTCTACCAACACCGCTGACAACAATAAGAACCATTTAGCGTTTTTAAATAACGAAGACGTTCATGGACGTTCACACGCAGTTTGGCAACAGAAGTACAGCGGAGAGCAACAGTGTCCAGATATTTAGAGTCCAGATATAAACATGTATGTGTGTAACGTTCCACCAGAGAGACATCAGGAGCTACAAGTCACTAGATGATCAACTCTGTTCTCTGAGTTCATGAACAGAACGTCAGACACCATGAAGACACTCAGAGGTTTCACTAGATTCAGCTTTAACACACAGTCCAGTGGTAGTCAACACGGTTAACAGCTTGAAGCCAAAGACGCTGCTGGTGTTTCAGTTTAAAGGGTGACCGTGTTAACTGGTGACTCTCAGCAGAATGAGTCGTGGTTGCTTTAAAAGCCTTTAATCAGTTTTAAATATCTGTGTTTATAATCGACCAACCATTTCAGTAACGAGCATCCACGGACGCATTCGGCTGAGAGTCACCAGTTAACTCGGTCACTAGTTACACTGAAACACCTGTTGCTCAAAAGAGTTCTGATCCTGTAGAACTTGAGTCCATTGTTGGACTCTGACAACCGAACATGAAACAAGCAGACATTCTGATGCCGGTAACTGTTTTAAATCAATGTCTAAAGCTTTGAACTCGTCTGGATGTTTGGGGGGAAACAACACTTCTGTTGCCAACGTGCATATTTCTGGCAGTAAAACGGTCTATAGTCACAAACGTTTACATCCACACGCCCACACAATATGTGACGCATGTGTGAAACGAGCTACAATGAGCATGCAACATGTAAAGTAGTTCAAATACTCTTCGGCTGAGATGTTAGAAAAGCCCACAAACAAACCGTAGCGAAAACGTTGGAAAATAATGAGAGATGAAGCCTCAGTGTGATGAAATAGAATGATAACTGCCTTTCATGTTGAACAGATTTAAAAAAGTAATTTTAAACTAAATATTATTATATACTAAATTATATTTTGTTTGCCTTCACACACAAACTGGTAGTGTGGGTGGTGCGTTTCTTTTCATCCGCGTTGAAACACACTTCTTCTGACAAAGACTTGCAGATAAATACACGTAGGTGGACGCCGGTCCACCGTCAAAGGACGTCAAAGGAATAGGACGGGTGACTTTATCAATGCCCGGTAGAAGCCGGCGTCAGCGCCGCAGTATTTGTCTGATAGCAGCTCTAAGATGTGTGTGAAAGAAAATCAACACACAAAAACCTGCAAACAATACCAGCCATCTAGTATTCGCGCTTCATGCAAAACAAGTTTTGTTATTTTTCCTTCTTTGCAGGGAGGAATGTTTTCACGCCAAACAGCACGCTGAAATTTGACCATTTCGTGTTTCACCACTTATAACAAAAACCCACTCCTCGTCGAACATGGCGTGTTTTTCGGTGGATTCATCATGTCCACTCTGCACACTGGCACACGTCCAAACAAACAGCAAAACGCTGGCATAAAAGTTCCCTCTTTTAAAAAACAGGCTTAGCGCAGATGTACTATTGTTCTCGACTGATAAAAGACTCTGTGTGAGGAAACTGCAAGCTGCGACCACCGGTTTAAAAAAAATATTCAAAAGTACAAAAGATGAGCAAATGGCATCATTTTCAAGGCTGGTGGAGAAGCACATATATAGAGTTGTAGAATACATATTCATAACTGATGGGAGCAGAGGAAAGGCGCTAAAGAGATTGTTTTAGACTTAAATGTTAGGAGTCCCTCATTTATACTGTATATATGTAGTACATGTATGTCAGCGTCTGCTCTCTAACTCAATAAAGCACCGTGTGCTTCTGGTATTTCAGCCACACTCTGCAGAGCTTTCCCTCTTCCTGTGGTCTGCATAACCTCACAAGCACACTTAATCTAAAACCCATGTGAATGCAAATGATGCGCATAATTGGACAAACCCAGAAGCTGCAACATCTTAGCTTCTGCTGATGAAAATTAAGACTTTTCATAAAACTCACACGAAAATAGCACTTTTATTTTAGAAATAATAAAGCTTTTATTATTTCATCCCCTTTAAGGCACACATGTAGAATGCATATAAACCCGCTGAGTCTCATCAACCAGCTGTGGATCAGCTGAATCAGTGAGCTTTAAAAAAAAAAAAGTCGTGTGACGTCATCAACTAAATCATTGACTTAGAAAAACCTGAATAAAAGTAACACAACTTTATAGCAGTGCTGTGGGTTTTGCTGATTTTATGGGTAATATTTGTTTCTCAACAATAACACTTGAACAGGACTTTTACTTGAGGCTCATTTTCAGACGCACTAAATGGACTTTCATCTGAGGACAATACATTTGACGCATCAGCGTCAGACAGAACATTGAAGGGGTCTTTGGGAATATAAGGAGATGTTCTCTGCAGTAGGCTAATCCCTGGTAAATTATATAATCGTGAGCCGGAGCACATTAAAGGAAGACCGGAGAGGATGATCCTTGTGGATTACTCTCAATCTGCCTCTCCACATGAAGAACTCTGTGTCGGCGTTGGACGAGGGCTCAACTTAAAGAAATGAACATTTACACACAAGCAAAAGGCTGATCATCACATCAAGAAAGCCCAGTCAACTAAAGAAAAGAGAACACATTTATTTTGAAAGGGAGCAAAGCGAAGCTTCTTTACATTGTGAGAGGGAAGTTCTGGTTCTTCCTGGATGTTTTAACGTAGCACTCGGGGCTCACCGATCATTATCAGGGCTCCATGCCAGCAAAATTGACTTCCGAGATGTTTGTTCTCACTTGTATGAGTGAATTCTTTTGTTTCAGAATCATAGTTCAGTGTTTGGACGATATATAAATGTGTCATAATGAATATACTAAGACTAAGCCATATGTTGACTTTCTCTCCCTGCAGGGATTTAAAAACCAAACAAGGTTTTGATCCTAAAGAGAAGTGAGCTGAACTGAAAAGTGTAAAATAATTTCATCAACAAGTTAACAAAGCTTTTATCAGGAGAGTTATTTATGCTAATGTGAAATGTATTTTTTTTAAGTCCTCAATTAGTCAAGTCGTATTTTCATAAATATCACAAAGATTTCCAAATCTTATGTGGAAAACCAGTATTGGTATCAGGAGCTCGGCCCTGTTCTTTATTAGATATTGGATCAAAAAGAAGAAATATAATCCTCTACCGTTGAAACGGAGCATCTCCACTGAAGCGGACTTCAGCTATCCTCACTGGTCAGTTGTTGTTTTATAATGTAAGGTTTTAAGTTTCTGTGGAAGTGACAGGGACGACAATGCTGCTTGATTAGATGAAACACTTTTATCAGCCTGCTCCAATAAACAAGCTTTAGGGAATATTAGTTCAAAGAGATAATCTATCTCTTCTGCTCTTCTTTAAATACACATTTCAGAATGTAGGCCAGGTACAGTTACAGACAGCAGGTGCTTTATCACGAGGAACTCGCCACTCCGCTGGAGACGCTCGGCAAAAACATTTCCCAGGAAGCTAAAATTTGCTGAACTGCAACTTGAATCCTGCTCACATCAACCATGCTAGACTCAAGAAGAACAATGTGTCGGAACCACAGACTGTATGCGAGAGGTGGCCGTAGCCGTCGTGACGTCACTTGTTGGTTTGTGAACCGACGCTTTGAAGCCGTCGCCATCTTGGCTTTTTGCAGCCAGTGAACGGAAGTGACCATATCTGGACTGTGGAGGTGTAACAAAGGGGACGGCGTACACGGTTCTGGTAGCGACCGGTCTGGGGTCATTGGCCTCGTATGGGCCGGAGCCGGCTCACAGTTGGTCCTCTGGTGCCAGATCTCAGCGTGTGGACGCAAATTCGCACTAGGTAGCGCAGACTGAGGCGAAGGTGCTTCAGCTACTGGAATAAATCCTTGAAACCTGCAACTTAGGTCAAGTTGGGTCCTGGTACAACCCTGGAACAACAAAGACATGACAAGCTTTGAAAATGGAACTTTTAGTCCTTTTGTTTGACTTGGTCTAAGCTGGTAGAAGGACCCTTCACACAGCTTTGAATGTCGTGTCACTTCCTGCGTTTTGAGACCTGAAAGACTTGCAACTGACTTGCAAATTGGCCATGAAGATGTGTGACTTCACCGACTTGGACTCAAGGACTTGAGATTTGACTTGGGACCGTCCTCCGACACGACTTCAGACTTGATTTGCCCACGAAGACTCAGGTCACACAGAACAAAATCTGACTACGTACAACACTTTAAAAGAAGGAAATATCATCACTTGATAATAGTGAGACACCATTTATGGTTTGGAAAGAAGATGGAACAAATCTACAGCTTTCCTTTGTTACTGTCACGCCGCCAACGAGTGGCACATGCTACTCGTAACCATTGGATACAGTCTCCGAAGCGGCCGTGACATGCCTTTTAATTTAGATTGTAGTTTCTGCTGCATTTCTCATATTTTTGCTCTCTCCTCAGCATCTCTTCTTCGCTCACCAGGGAATCCTATCCTGACAAGCCCCCCGTACGAAGCCGGGGGATGCTTCTGCCTCTCCGCGGGGAGAATAATTAGCCTCATCTTCCTCCGTTCTCTGTCTCCTTCATGCCCTCTCTCATGCCCGTGGCAATGTGTGTAAATTAGCTGCTTGCTACTTTATCCGAACCGGGGTTCCTCTGCTAGAAAGCTCGCCCGTGCCCTCGCCTGCATAACGAAGAGTTCGGCTCCCGTTCTGTAAGGGAGTCACATGCCGACGCGCCCCAGATTTCCAGCCTCCTCAATGTCATCCTCAAAGAAAACCAATAACTCTTAGAAGTAATCAGACGGTGGAAAAAAAAGTAGCCAGGAAGTTAGAGGAGACGGGGCTGGCAGTTCAAGTTTAAAAAACGTTAACTTCTTCTTTGAGCAGCGTTTGCATATTTAGAAATCCACAAAAAATAGTGGTGTAACTTGTCTTCATGAGTTGTTTTTTCATAGACCAATGAATTTAAATATTTTCTGGGCAGCTAAACTTCAGTTCCTTTAGAGTAAAGGACTCTGGGAAGGTTGTGATGTGACTGAAACCATGGCTCACGCTGCCGTAGAGCCGTTCTGTCGGCGAGCGGGAGTAGAAAGCATCGGGCGACACTGAACTGGTGGAGCGAACGCAATTTCTTTCAGGAGTTAAAAAGAACAATTTCAATCAGAAAATGTACAATAACTCTTGGAGGGTCTGGAGAAAAAATAAGAGAAACTGGAGTTTTGAAATCAGTTCCATTGACTAAAAAAACTAGAATCACGGTTGTACAAAATGTCATCACTTCATCACTTTATCCTGTTAGAGATTTGGATGAAATTGTCAGAATTAGCATATGAATTCTTGAGCTATGGCCCAAAACATTTTTTTTGTCAAGGTAGCCTTTGTACAACAACACAAGATCAGTTCATCCTCAAGGTCAGGTGGAAGTCCTGAGACGGACGGACGCCCCGAAAAAACATGACGCTTTCAGCCACGGCTGTCATCTGCATTTTAAAGTGATAATATAATGAAATATAACAGCTCAGTCAAAAAAGAAAAGGGGTTGTTTCAGGGCAGCACTGAGGTGACATTTGAACACACATATGTGACTGCAAGCCCAATTATTTTCGCAACATTTGCGATTGGTGTCAACTAAGCATGAAAATACCAGTGCAAGGTGTATTCAAACTATAAACTATTTGATGCTCACATACTTGTACACACTATCGACGTTGATTTCTCCTCATTTCATGTTTATAGTTTTATGTGAAAATGTTCTAAAGTTTAAAATCAGACAACGTACTCCACAGGCAGACAGAATGAGGTCACAGGGACTGCATGTATTTCTATATTCAGATAAATATACAGCAGATCTCCTGGCACGTATCATTCCAAATGCTGCAAAAAATACAGTCTAAAAAGACCTTGAAGACTGATGCTGCTCTGCCTCAAAACCAGGTTTGCATTTTTTTAAATCTAAATGAAGGTCAGATTCCATCAAACCTTTTCACAGAGTCAGTTTCTTTCATTTCTCTCTGCACCACGGATGGGTATCTTTTTTATTGGTCCGGTTCTTTGCTGATATTATGTCTGCACAATAGCAGATCACATATTTATCTCTACAATGGAGTAGTTTTGATCCGAATCAATCAGCATGTGGAGAAAACCAAGTTACATACAATGTTTGAAAAGCACATTTCCTTAAAAAAACCCGCCAAAATTACACTATATATCTTAGACAGAAGCTGTAAAAACAGACATTATCGTCAGATATTCAGCAAAATGAGGCTTAAAATCGTAATATTTCTTTAAAATCACTTTACATGTCTCATTTAGAATTTTGCTAAAAATAAACTATTGGCACCAACCAGATCCTGTCAAAACATTAAATGAGGCGCTCCTCTGCACAACCGAGGAAGCATGAATGACTCAGCTCAGACCAACAGCCGAGGCGAATAAAATGTGACCAGACGCTGTGAAACTGATTGGGGTTTCAAAGGGTTAAAGAGGCTATTATAGATATTTGGAGATTAAGAATGCAAATTTAGCTAAAAGACCATCTAGAAAGCACATAGCAGGATGATTGTTTCCCTCCTCTTCCCTGAACCGGACTGAATCTTATGTATGCTAAACACCACACACTGTGCAGGCTGATCCTCAGGGCAGCAGCTGTGGTCAGCTCTTCAAAAGCAGCATCGTGGAAATGATTGTGCTTAAAGCCGACAGCAGGAGGTTCACAACGTGGCCTTTGCAGATCAAACGGCTACCGTCGCCTCGGGGCACCAAAGGCCGGGCACGCTGAACAATCTTCAGCTCGCACAGCAAGGCACGAATATGTAGCTGTGAGTTTGTGTTCAACGTATACTCATACTTCCACTGCCGGAAAAAAAAGAAAATGGGATGGGGGGGTTGCAGGAAGGTAGCCTGAAGTCAGAGCAGGCGGACTGGTGACTGGAAGGACCTGCCGGGGTACACATCTAAATGCGGAGAGAAATATTACAAAATGCTGTTTCGTCCCTCAGCACTGCTGTTAAGTTGCCCTTGAGCAAGGTACTAAATCTTCTATTGGCCTGCTGCAGCTTTAGTAATTGTACTGCGAGTGCAGCAGGAAACATTTCATTTGAGGATGGATGTTGCAGAACAAGCAGATACCATCACGCAACCTTCTGTGGCTGAGTACCGTTTTAAAGTCGTGATCATTACTTCAAATTAAACTAGCTACTTGTTTTTATTGCCCATTGAATAAAACACTGACGCAACATAAAGCCAGTTTATGAAAGCCTTTTTTTACTGTGGTGTAATGATTTCTACTGTTGGAAATCTATTAGAGAATAAGAGGGAGGACATGTCTGACTGTTTGGAGTGAAATAACAACAGTAGCTGATATGATATAAAGCACAGCCAATTAAGTCAAACTATGGTCTGTCAGGGTCACCATGTTTCCTCCAATCATCCGGTGAGGTGATGGCGATCCTCATTTCTTCACGGTGTCGTGTTTGCATTGTGTTTGTCACAAACAGGGACCTTCACTCGTCCCTCTCAGTGGCGTCCTCTGGCTCTTCTCATTGTGCGACTACACTCGATCAGAGATGATCTCCTCACATCCTGAATCAAACACTATGTGAAGATGTGAGGAGGTTTCTGAGGGTCTCAGGCTGCCATCAAAGGACACATGACGTGCACAGTCGTGACCCAGATCTGTTTATGCCTTTTTTACAGGCCAGAGTTGCGGGAGTTCACATCGAGGTGACATGTTTGCATGTTGGAGTGAATGATGGACGGTTGACTGGCAGATATCAGTCTCGCTGGTGAGGAGTGCAGTGAGGAGTGCACAGCTCAGCAGTTTAGTATTTTACAGTTTGTCTGTTATTCTCAACCATTCGGTCTTTGCTCACAATGGACTTAAACTTTCTTCCCAGTTATTACAGCGGTGGTATAACTACGGAGTTTACCTTCTACAAAATGTACTTTCTGGCTTTGAAGATTGTTTGATTTATAAAAGGCATCCAAACAAATGATATACCGTTTGGTTGACCCAGAAAAGAGTCGTGAGTAAAAATGATTATTCTGTATATTTTACCCCTTTTGATACATTTCTTAGCCGGGTAACAAGAATGGCAGTCAAGCTCAGATGGCGCCCAACAAACACATTCTCACTCCACTCAGTGAATCAGTAGACTCCTGATTTCCAGATCATCCCTCAAGAAAGCTTTGGGGCAGTTTGTTCTTTCGGGACCGAGGACATAAAATGAATACATTCAGTATCGTGTAAAAACTAAATCAACCGTCTCTGTGATCAAATATTCTAATCTCTGGAGCTTTCAGTGGTGTCCCACCGCCTTCTTCAGCGGATGGGAGTGGTCGTTTGCATCTGTAAACCATGTTAAAGGGCTAAACAGTCAGAAAACATGGAAGTGATATAAAAAAATGTACAAGCTCAATGTCTCCGCGGTACAAGATACGAAGAAAGTAGACAGAGAGTAGAAAGTAAGGAAACATACTGTACCTGCTCCAGACTATTAATAAAAAGGCAGAAATGCCTCAGACTTTCTGGTATTGGAAGGCAGGTTTAGCTTTATTCATGAATGTATTATTGGTCCGGCGGGATCAAAGCACGGTCGGACAATAGTGGTGTCAGCACAGGGCTTAGAGTCCGTCAGTCACGACTGCAGGCTGGAAGGTCACCCCTTTAAATCCCCGACCGGCTCAGGACCAGGGAGGGAGAGAGTGAATCATAAACCGTCTCCTCTCCTGCGCTGCAGCCTATGTGCAAGGCAGCTCATCGCTAACCGCTCCAGTGGACAACAGTGAAGCAAGTATGTGTTGCAAGTGGTGGCCGTGTGCAAAGATCGGTTGCTACAGTGAAACCGCTGGTGGTATTGTTAGTATTCGTTTCTGTCAAAATCTGAAACAATTCAAGGCCAACGGGTTGGCTTGCCTGGAAATGCACCACTTGGTATCCCATAATCCCTTGCATGCTGGTCAGTTGTTAAAGCTGGGCATAGGCGATCCACTTCAACTCGTAAAGTTTGGAAATACCGCTTTGCAGCGTGGCATTTAGCAAGTATCTTCATTCAGATTGAAAAGACACAACTTCTACTGTCAGGCATCATGAAGTCCAGTTTAGCTCTGTATTGTGTTGACAACGTCCTGGGGACGAACTTGAAGATGCTCGACTTTACAAGTATCCGAATGCACCGTTCATTGTGTTGTTTTGTTCGGCCCACCAGGCTTTGCGTCCTTTTTTAAAAAGGAACCACATTCATGAATTGTGCTGTTTTTCCATCCATCATATTCAAGAGAGGAAAATGAGAGATCCTTGAAACACATATACGAAAACAAGCTCTTTAATAAACCTCAATACTTTATTACTAGTCTACATAGGGAGCAGGTGTTCTTCACGGAGTCTGCCATGTTTCTACAGTAGCCCAGAACGGACAAACCAAACACCATCTCTAGAGAGAGACTTTCACTTTTTTTTACGTTCCCTGCAGGCCACCGTAGTTCTCCGACACACTTGGAAAGGTATCGGAGGGGTATTCAGATGGACACATTCCTTTAAGGGTTGTATGAAAGCTCTTAATTCAGTTTCATCAAGTTCATAAACATTGCCTTCACCTTCAGCGTCAAACTAATCCGATAACAAAACAGCAGACAACTATTGTGCTTTTGGAATTGGTACAACTCTAGAGTCTAGACCGATCTGAACCTTGTTTCCTTACATTACAGTCGGGTGAGAGCTGTTATTTTAGAGTAAAATGTCACTTGTCTCATTTATAATGACTTTTATTGTTGATGTCCTGACAAATAGGGAAAGCACAGCTGATTGGACTCTGGTCCTGTTTCTATCGGATTATTCTGTAATGCGTCACCTTTTCTGGACGAGCCCCAGGTGTTTATGCTTCACCCCTGCCACCTAATTGGTCAATCATCATTATTGTGCGGTGGGTCGCAGACATACAAACTCCCTCCATTATTCATTCTGCCGTGGAGGCAGACGGTGCACTTTTTTCACCACAGCCCACCTAAGGGAGTTATTAGAGGTTTGGGGAAAGGACTAAATCATTTCCTGCTCTGTCTCTGTTCCCCCCCTGCCTCTATGTATCTCACACACTCATGTAAAGTACACCAATATCCATCAGGAATAGACAGGAGAGGAGTCAGGGTCAAGAAAATATTCCTATTTTACAGAAGAAATAATTAAGAATAAACCTGGACACTAATAAGACACAAATATATACATGTGCTGTACTCCATGTAATCAGCTAAATAAGTCAATAATAAGTTGGTCAATCAACCAACAAAATCCTGTAAAGAAGTTACTTAATTAATGCACTACATAGAAAAAATGTGCTTTGGTTATATTATATTTGAGGATGTTCTGGCGGACGAGGGTGAGGAATGTTGTTGTCATTCTTCTAAATTAGTCCAATAGTGAAATGTTTCTGTATCTACTGAAGAAAATGTGTTTATATCTAACAGTAAGGACGGAACTCAAGATATTCTCTTCTCCTTGGGGAAAAAAGGATCAGATAACATATTTTTGCCGATACTTTGGGTCCTCATTGAATTGGAATTTCAAAGACTTTTCTTGTGTCCTTTAAAGACATCAGCGGCTCCTCATTCCCTTTGTAAAGTCACTGTGCATTAGCATAAAGATGATGCCACTGGATATCTGATGCATGTTGCATAAGACTTTCCTTTCATGTTCTTACATCGGAGAAAACTATAACTATCAATACACAGAAATGTGCCAAAAGTTGTACAAAGGGACTGATATTCAATACAACGCAACCAAGGGGTCAATCGGGCAAAGAAGGCAACTATAGACACTTAGAGGCCTACGGGCAATTAGGTTTTGGTAGTCGATTGATACCAATTGTTTGGGGTAATTATGTTTGAACCCGTAAGCACACAGTCTTTTTGAAATAAACCTCCAACGTAGGATTACTAAGCTTTGAGGTTTACTTACACAACAAAACTTCTTGATCAGGCTTAAGGACCCTTTTTACATAAGTAGGCTACATAAGTTACGTAACAAAACTAACGTAAAACACGTGAACGTTGATCTGATTTCATACGGAACACGAACGTCGGTCTCCTGGGTGAAAGTCCCGTGTTTGCTCGATCCATCCAACGTTGCCTCCCACCTTCCTTGCGTTGGTTTTCTCGCTCTTTATACTACGTCAGTTGCTCTGATAATGACGGGGATGGGTTTACATCGGAGTTATTTTAAAGCCTGGCGTGTTTCAAACAGACTCTAAAGGTTTCCTCAGTGCGTCGTATCAGACGCTTTGTGCAACCAACAAAGCGTCCATATTTGACGAGTTTGGAGAGAGAACGTGTTAGATGAGCATATATACATGTGAAATATTTGGATCTGAAGGTGAAACCTGCATTATTACATCATCTTGAGGCCCCATCTTGTAGTGGGGCCCCGAGTTAAAATCGAAATCTCAAGCTGTTATTACAGTGTGTTTACCAGGTGAAGATTCCCAAATAAATCAAGGCTAATAAAAAACGAATCACTAATTAAGACAAAGATGATTAATGCAGGTCTGTTTAATACATGAAACGACCAGCTGTCTTGTTAAGAAGCAGTTATTCTACACTTCTCAGCATTCAGTACAAAACCAGACTCCACTTTCACTGAGGCCGCGTTGCATAAAGGGATGCTCATGTAATCCTGAGGCCAGAGTACAACTATCACTGGTATGTAAGCAGCGGCTGGCATGTAAGCTTCAGCTGCTGCCAAATATGCTCTGTGTGGTGAGACGGCGGAGGGATTCTGTAACATCGTGTCTGAAACAGTGATGGCGAGGATGTCAATCCCTTCCAAGTAATTCGTTAAAGCAGAATGTGTCAAACAAACTCATTTTCATGATTTCATTTGTTTACAATGGAGCCCGTAAGTGTTCTTTGTTTTAAACACTAATACTGAGCCCCTGCACATCTCACAAGGACGAACCCTCTACGTACCAGGAATGATTTCCCCCATATTATTCTTTTGAAAACACTGCCTGTTAAAACCTACAGGACAAATCATCCTGTATTACTATATACACAGTAGTATATAGTCATATTTCTCCATGTATGTGATTATATCCACCAGATTGTACACTATATTCTTCTAACAATCCCACAATGCATTACATTTTATCGCTGTAAATACAGGAGTGCTGCAGGAATGAGACCTAACACCCGGAAATTAGTATTTTTGCACTTTGGGTTCCCTCTTCTAAAAGTCAATTGGTTCTTTGGTAAGATGCCTGAAATAAGGTCTGTGGTTAACACAAGTTGAAGAGATTTAATTTATCTTTTTGTCCTACGACATAAAATACGTCAGTAAAGACCAGTTTATTGAATTTTGAAGCTTTTATGCGTTAGCCAACAAGTGGGACTGCTAAACGTCATAATGGCAAAAGCTAAAAGTCTTTAGCTTCATGGTGGTGACGTGAAGTCATGTGACAGTGGTGTAGTTCCTTTATAGCCCGACATTAGCTTTTTACATTTACGCTTCAAAAATCATAAAAGTGTTGTTCATTTGTGATGATTATCTTCAGATTATTTTCTGCGATAATCCAAAAGACAAGGGGAAGAAAAACACTGGATTTTGTCCAGGGAACCAGAGTCTGTTACATAAGGAACACGGAATGAGTGCACGAGCGAGTGATTTCAGACACATCCTGATGCTGCGTTCACAGTACGGGCGACACAGCCAGCCGGCTACAAGTCATTTTCAATAGAAGTCAATGACATGAAGCTACAAACTGACGCCCGACACTTGTGGCAGGTCTCAACTTTATCTTCGCTCGAGTGACGGGGCGAAGCGTCAACGAATCTATGCGTTTTTGTTTCATCGTGTTCAGTTGCATCTAAAAAAAACAAAAAACAAAAAAAAACAAGCGGTTAGCCAGTTCCCAGCGCTATTTAACGACGTCACAACTTCAACGTGAATTTGAACGTTTTAACTCAGTTTCACAGAAAATGTCGCGGCCACTCTTGGTCGTTTTGTTGCTTTTGTAGTGTGACGTTTGTTTTCTTGTAGTGTGACGAGAGAGTTACATTAATTAATTTACTAATCACATACTGTACATGATATAAAGTTAGAAAAAACAAGTGGGTCACTAATGTAGATAGAAAATAACTTTTCTACAAGATAACTACCAAAAAAAAGATCAATTATTCCAAAGAAGTGGTATTTCAAGGCTAAAAACACATTTCATCTGCAATAAACTTATTCTCTGAAATAGAGGGCAGACATTTTATACCTCGGGAGCTCAGCCATTTTATGTTTTTCAATTTACTTTCACGTCTTGAGTCTTGTTAAAAATTTTGCATCTGCTGTTCGTGTTTTTTTTCCTTCTTTTAAAATATCTGATGAATGATTTGGTAAAAACGATGATAAAACGCACACGGGAATCATGCAGAAGGTTCATAAATTGGTCTTCTGTGTTTTCACGCTGCTTTGACAGGTTTGACTTCGCCTCATCGCTGTGCCTTCAACTCTTTTAACTCTCAGCCAAAACATTAAGCTCCTCGGAGTTCCCGGTGACGAACCACCGGAATGTTGTGTCACTCATCAGATTCCCTCCAAACCCGCAAAATAAATATTTCTTTCTCTTGCTCTGCAATATTCAAACATTAGCAGAGTTCAGCCGGAGGTCACATGCATATTGATGGCGTCGGATGCCGAAAAACACATCTGGATCACCATGAAGGGGTCTAAATAAATAAATGAGAGCAGCAGAGTTTCGGCAGTAAGAGAGGAGCGGGGGGGGGGGGGGGGGGGGGGGGGGGGGGGGTTGCATAGTTTGCAAGCCAAATCTCCATCCTCGATGAGAAGGAGGTGCTGCAGAGTTATTTCTACATTTGTGATGGTGTCAGACACAATGGGGCCTTTTAACTTTGTGTGGAAAATGATGATAAGTAACATAACATTTAACATTTACAAAGAGTTGTTTACCTTCATGCAGCTCGCTGTGGCTGTTCCATCACACGTTTAGCTGTCAGTGTTAAAAGCCAGTGTTTCCGCCAGTGGTCCATTACAAATACATGAAAAAGAATCAATACAATTCTGGAGGAAACACTGAAACCCTTCTTTTCTTGGTATTTTCATGCCATGAATATTATCACATCATGGCACAACATATAAACAAAAAAGATCCTCTACCTTTCAACAACAAACTATTAAGAGTCGACAAATGTCTTTGGGGCGGGGCTTCATAAATAACTCGTACACATATGTCAGTTATTAAGATGTGTTGCAGCTGAGAGTCACTATTTGCTTCATTAAAATTATCGAGATTTTTATGTATTGATTCTATTTATTGTCAGCAGACAGTCAATGTATTTACATTCAGTAATAATTACTAGTCTGTGCAGCTGTGTTCATTGATACTGGTGGAGTCTGGCATAGTACACACACACACACACACACACCCCCCCCACACACACACACACACACACACACACACACACACACACCTGTAAAATGCCCTGTCAATCAAAAGCCCAGTGACAGAGGAACAGTCAACCTGCAGTGACATCATGAGCGAGCACAAACAATTAACCTGCTAATTACTCCCTCGTTAATTATCTGGCAGCTTTACAATACGTAAACCCTTTTTTTTTTTTGGATCCGAGACCAGAAGCGATCGCTCTCATTACGCCTCTGCAAACAACCGCTCACCTGACCTTTCTACAGCAATGAAAGCTGCTCCGTTGGCATTTTTTCGCAGCGCTGCCAAAAGAAACAAGGAAACTGTTCACACCTCTGGGAGACGCAATGTAGCAGCTGTGAGGTCATTATGGTCTGGTGATGATATATGCACATACAGTTTGTAGAATGTAGGAGATCCACTTCCTGCAGTGGTTCGGTGGCTTCACGTCACAGAGATATAACCATGGGTTCCATGGAAATGACTGGAACTTAGTGTTTGTTTTGCATAAATTGTTCATTTGCGACTGTACTCAGTTTGGTGTTCAAAATAATTCCTGAAAACGCTGAATATATCCAAATTGAACGTGTATTGACTAATTTAGATGTCCTAGTATCCTACTTGTGAATTTCTATTGAAATTGTTGTGTATACTTGTAACCTGTTCTAATACATGTTTTAGGGTGGCGATGTGATTTACATGTCCAGGAACTACAGGCAAAAAATACGCTTTTGGGATTTAAAGCTACTACGAGGAACTTTAATGTTGTGTTGAATGTGGTGCTCCCTGTGGACTAAAGTGGTGGTGTTTCTGAGCACCAGAGTCTCTTCAGAAAACCTCTCATTTTACTGCAGCAGGGTCTGACAGTCTGCCCCTCTCAGTCCTGATCTCCTGTGCCTCCCTTCCCTCCAGCAGGTCCACCAATACATCCTGGGTCTAACTGATTAATGAAACACTATTTTACAACTATTTTGATAATCGAAACAATTCCCAACATTCACTGGTTTCAGCTTCTCAGATGTGACGAGTTGTCGCTTTGCTTTGTGGGACACGATAGTACACTGAAACAGTTTGAATCTGTTAAAACACAAGAGGAACATTGAATTATCTTATGACATTTGTGGGACTAAACAGTTGGTTGGTTCCCGTGTCTCCCTCCAGTGACAGACGAGCCGTGTCGTGCCAGACCGTGCAGGCGGATTTAAACAGCCTTATCCTGTTGCACAATTTAACAAATGACTTAACAAATGTAATCTCACTTAACGGAATAAAAAGCCTTTGCTTGCCACAGGCCAGGATTAACCATGAATAAAACATGAAGCAACCTTTAATATTAAGAGAGAAAACCCAACATTAAGATGTGTGCCTCCTCGCAGTACAATGGCAAACTGCTTAGTGTTTCATCTGAAATACCATTTGTGTTCATGGCCGATGTATGCAGAGTGCAGCCTGCAGCGTCTTTAATGCGTACATTTAAAACACGGATGTTTGGTGAGGCTTTGTGTTGGGACATGATAAGAGGAGCTTCAGACGGGATTTGAACTTCGTCCGATAAGGAAAGGACGATTTGGACGGAGAGAAATAAAGACTGTGACTGCTGGGCTGCAAATCAGTAGAAACTAAAATGCATTCATTCACATGAACATGTGAATAAATGTCTTTATGTCCTACAATATTAAATGCTATTTGCCACCAATACAGACAGTAACTTGTCACAGAGGCTCCATTTGAAAGCTGCTGTGTTTGACGCCTCAAATACAGCGTTTTAGTGAATATATCTTGTTTTATTGATCTATAGGCACCATTTTCTGACTTCTTTCCATTTCTTTACTTTGAATCTTTAATTTCCTGCCCGTTACAAAAACATATTACGTTAAAACGAGATATTTTTATGTTGTAATGATATTTTGTCATCTTTTCATTGTTATAGCAGCAAATAAACATAATCATGTTTTACTATGAAAAATAAATAGTGCGTTAATGTGACTGTAAAGCATAGACTGTTCATACGAAGTAGACTTAGTCACTGCGACGTCACCCATTGGTTTGTGCACTTCGGTTTTGAAGCCACTAATCATGCTGTATTGAAGAAGACTTGAAACTAGAGATTGAGACCATAAACTCATGTTTACTGAGGGAATAAATCAAGAGTCATTTTCTCATAGACTTCTATACAACCAGAGGAGTTTTAGCATTAGCTTCACTTTAAAGGGACGTTTGTTTTGACGTTTGTTGTGACATGTGACGGGATCCGTCACATGTGTAATAATAAAAACACATTTTGTGATATGAATCAAGTCAGATCAAGTGAAATGCATAACAGGAAAACCTTGAAACAATTTGACAAGGGTATAGTCAAGACCAAAACTTCAACTATGGTTTTGATAAGGTGGCAGCAGAACCCTGCAATAGTCTTTGATAACACCGTGTCCTCTGACCTCACAAGTCCACTGTGTGATTGTCACCGGCTGCAGGTTTGTTATTGCAGCACACTGCAGGAAACGCATCAAACAAACAGGCACATGTAAAGCCAGAGAAATGTTGACAAATAATGTTCTTCTTTTGCATCCAGTAATATCTCATACAGTCAGGATTCAGATAGAACAAACATTTTATGGCGTTGCTTTGATTGTTTTTTTTGATTCAAGTGAGAGAAAGCGGGAGGTGGAGCTTGGCGTTTCCTCCCGTGATGACTAATATGAGGGCTTACGGATCACTGCCTAAACTCATTACCCTCACTGTTTCTGCCACTCTACCGTGACTGCTCGTAATTAGAGGCGTCTTGTGCTGGCATCATTTTCAAACGCTTATCAAAGTACACAAGTATGATATCGATGTGAGCATAAATGTGGACCGTTTGTTAGTTTGAAGATAAATCTATACGGACTTTAAAATGTCACATTAATGGGGATTTTTATATTGGTTCCTAATTAATCCAATTAGCTGCACTTGGTATTGTTTTGCTTGTTGCTTGTGATGCTGATACCAACATTTGACCACCAGTATCATGGCTCTTGACTAACTAGGAGTTCATATGACAGCCTGTGTTTCCTCTGAGCATAAGCTTTTACAGGTCCTATTTATTTAATAACCCTACTTGTGAGATGCAAGTAAGTTCATGAGCAGTGAATCCGGCCTTATGTTGCATACTGACTGTGGGGTTCATCACCCTACGGAAGCATTGAATACATTGATTTGAACAACCACGTGTCAGAAAATCAGGTAAGTGAGCAAGACAACTCAAATCTGGACCGACAGGGCAAAACACTGTGGAGAAAGTTTGACCTAATTATTCTTTTTTTTGTACGGATTCATTTTATGTGGATAAAATCTAAATTTCTGCAAAACATGACATCTCAGATGGAAGGCGGTCTGTTTCAGGCGGACTTTGCAATCTATACTAAAAAGTGAATTCTACATAAAAAATGCATCGACTTTGCAAAACATTTGTATTTCATGCAAAATGTGCTGCTGCTCCTCTGTAATAATGTACAAATGAGTCAAAGAATGTCTATTTGGCCAACTGTCCCGCATAAATAACTGATAAAAGAAGGGAGCTGTTCATATGTCGACTGTGTTGTAACAATAAAATCCAATCAGATGTTTCTAGAATTTGGCCTGAAATCACGTTACACAAGCCTTTTTTTTTTCTTTTTTTTGAGCAAACATTCAAAAATGAACTCTTCATATTCATAGAGCGTGGTTATAGGCTTTCCAGTCAAGCTTTAATAAGATAACCCTTCTTATTGGGGTTAATCAGCTTACTGCAGTCCTGCGTGGCGCTCCCTCCCCAAACAGGTCGGAAAGTCACTAAGCCAATTTCATTTCCTCCTGGATTACTGGATTTGGAGAGCGGCTGAAAGTCAGAATATTAGCCATCGCAGTCGTTTGGACCGTCTGTCACACAGCGAGTCAAGAGGAGGTGGATTACTATTGGTGGGGAGTGGGAGGCGTGTCAACTGGCCTTGGTAAATGGTAGTGGTGGATGGCTCCGAGTGCAAGTGTGGAGGAGATGGACGCATTGAAATCGCATTCATTCCCTTTCACAATAAAAGCCAGAGACCCATAAACTGCACCAAGAGGCAACTCAACAATATATCTTAACATTTAGTTACATAGCCCAACAGCTTGTTGGTGAAGTGTTGGTGGGTTTTTTTCTTTTTTCAGGGTAAAATGATGGAGAAAACCTCAGTGTGGTTAGTTTGTTGTACTCGTTCCATAATCTACAGCAGGGGTTCTCACACTTTATGGGGGGCCGGGGACCCCTGAAAGGGGAGAAAATAATCCCAGCACCCTCTTGTAATCCTGACACAAATTACTAAAGACGTACTCTTAGATGTCATTGGAACCATTTGTATTCTAAAGCTTTCTCCCTAAATACTTCTGACCCGTTTCATTGTGATAAACAAGAACACATTTCAATTTGAATCACGTTAACACCACTTTGATTTCTCCCTGATGTTCTGGGTACTCTAGTCAGACGTCGCTTTAGTTTGGCTGTCTTCATGGCTTCGTTCGCTAGCACCTGAAGACACATCTTGGTCTCCCGTCGCTGTTCTCGATAGAACCAAATTAGAACTTTTGTCATATTTTCTCTATTAAGTTAGATTGGGTTTCAGGTCTCTTGATGTTGTGGACTGACTTAAATATTTCTCCATGATCGCCAACTAGCTAGATGGTTAAAAAGCAGCGGCAGGAAGGATTGTGAAGCGACTGATTCATGACAGATTGATGCGTCAGTCGTATCAGAGGTTCTACCGGCCCAAAGTTAATGTGTAGAGGCGTAACGGGCACACTGTGCCTGTTTAAGTGCCGCAAACGGACACCATCTGTAGCTCAATTTATTTTATAGCCAATTGGATTATTGAGAATAACTTTGTTATGTAACCAACAGAGTTCAGGAAGGGGTTTTAATCTGAAACCTAATGAAATTATACAAATTACATGAATGAGCACATGCAGCGTGTGAGCACTCCATTGGCTGCTGTGTTCATCATAATGCACGGGACTTGCTGGTGGCCTCAGGCTTGATGTTGCTGACTTTGTCATTCTGGGTTGGGAAGAGCTTTGCTGCATGTCATGCCCCATCTCTTCACCCTCATGTCCTGTCTGCTCTGCACCGCATACTATTTAAAAAACATTATTCCTTCAGCCGATTCAAATGTTCTGAATAAAGTGTTGTCTGATGACGCCACAAGCTGAAACATGTTGGTAACATTATGAGGATGTCCTAAATACTACAAGTGAATACTTCAATGAAAGAGCGAGGCAATGAGGTGAATACAAGTGACCTTGTTGTGTTTCTTAAAATCTACTCGTCTCTAATCATATTGCAGAATTTAGAGCCAACAACCACAGTTAGAGGATGTGTTCTTGTGTAATTAGAGGGATCCATACTCTGGCTAGATCACCCAACAGGTTTTTTGATGCCAACCAACCAATTCCATTTGGGTTCATCTTTGTTGGCACCACAGTTTCCCATCTGCAGATGTTTGGTCGACGATAAGGCTCTAAAGGTCACGAGTCAGAGGGCAGCTCGGTCTTTGTTTTGGGACCAGGAAGTCAAGTGGAAGGACGTGAACATCCACCTTCAGCCTTTCATCAAAGCAACCGAGTCGTCAAGTCATAAGACAAATACTCAGAGAAAGATCAATCGACTGGACCGCAGCTCGGTGGCAAATGTTTGTGGGAGTACAATTTAACATCCATCTTGAAATTGTCCTGCCCTCTTCTAACACAGATGTGAAAACACGCACATCATGTGGAGGAATATTCTATTTTTGGTTACAAACAGCGCCAATGTATTTCAAAATTTGGTGTCTTTTGTCTTTCTTGGTAGATTGGAAAGAAATAATTTTTATGTTTGCTGTTTATGACATATTTTGGCACAAATTTGGATATTTCCTCATTAACTGACAGCTAACAAGTGTCATCATCGGTGTGAATGAAGCCCGCTTTTGAATGAGACCTCGACACATTCAGCTGGAAGAAACTGGCTTTTACCGGAAGAGCCGGCGCTATTTCCACCTCAGCATGTCACCGTTCCCTTTATAGAGGCAACAGTCAGCACTTAAAGCAGAGAGAGTGTGTGTGTGTGTGTGTGTGTGTGTGTGTGTGTGTGTGTGTGTGTGTCCTCCCCTCAGTTCAAAGCCAGGCATGTGGAGGATTATAGAGCATAGCATTGGACACCAGGTATTAAATGAGCACAGCACAAACACACACAGAAAATAAACAAGTACAAGCAAAGCTTGAGGCCAACGTTTGGCCCATGACTAATAATCACAAGACCAGCAAGTAGCTAACCGCTATAAACACGTCTAACAGATACTCCCACTGCTGGCCGGCCTGCTAATTCCATCCCCGTGGCCTCAGTGTTCATCAATGTGTGAGGAGACGGGCAGCTTTGCTATGACGAGGTTACATAACCTCTCGAGGCATGCGTGCGTGTGTGGCACTGTCCAGTCTGATGCCAACGGAAGGTTAACAGAGATATCTCACACACACACACACACACACACACACACACACACACACACGCGCACACGCGCACACGCACGCACACACACACACACACGCACACACACACACAAGGCTCAGAGGCAGCAGCAGCAGCAGGAGGTTGTGCAACCGGTCTGTGTTTTGGTCTCAACTTTCATTGATGGCAGATTGTCAGAAAACAGAAACGGGACACAAAGTCAAAAGGTTTCAGAAAGTCCTGCGCTCGGACTTGAAGACCAGGAGGAAACATATTTTTGAATCCAACATTGTGATGTAAGCACATTCCTGTATTTCAGCAACAGGCAGGCGAACGCATTTTCAGTTGAACTTGGGGTTTCTCTACTACAACATTTGACCTGTATTTGTCTGATACCGTCTGGCAGAATATTCCTGTATTCACCCTCTGTCTGAAACGCTCCGTTTTAGCACCCGTCTCTTTAAGACCCTTTGAGAAGGTAGCTCTCAATCCGTGGGTGGAGAGAACATCTGTTCACAAAAAGAAAGTATTACTAAAACATTATTTTTAAGTATTCTGAATCTGAATCTTCTCTCGATTTTCAGAATATGATTTTGTAGGGAAAACATTGCCAGAAAAATCGAATGTCTAGACCGAGGCTGTGAGATGTGTAAATAATAAAATCGTCTTTTAAACTGTATCACCAAGATCAGTGCCATCCAGCTTTGATGATTTGAGACCTTAGTCATCAGTAACATAACGTTGTTGTCATCACTCTTCATCTGGACGGAGTCATACTGGTGGTCAGAGCCACTAATGCAGCAACGAATTGGGATAATTGAGAATTAACGTGTGTCAAAGAGGGAGGTGGTGGTTTTAAAGGTTTATTGGATGATGTAGTGAAGAGACAATGTACTTGTCCTCATCTTAAAGAGGGAAGCAGTGAACGTTATGAGGAGTAATGGATAAAGAGGGAAAAAATGAAGTCATCCTTCTGAATGAACTTTTGCAATACAGAACACTAAAAACAATACTGTAATGTTAATTGATTATTAATTGACGAGAGTGGATGATGACGTGTCCGCACAGTACACTTTGGGGCAAACCCGATAACATCACGCTGTATTTCTGATCATCTGCCATTAATGTAATAAATTCAACAGGGCCATGTGGAGCCCTGTCCCTGACACCGCCTGGGTCAGGAGTTCAATTCCCACTGAGACCACCCATGTGAGAATGTCAGCACTCGTGGTACTGTATGTATGGGGCTTTGGAATAATCTGTCCTCCGAATGGCACTCATCACATGTGGGCTCCAACAGGATTACATCTCCAACTGGACCGAAAATGTCAGTGGGGTGTCAAAATAACATTCTTGCTCTCAAGTATTTTATAGATAGCTGTCGTTGTCTGTGCTGCTCATCAGGTTCAACGGTTCAACAGAGAGAAAACGGAAGACGATGATGAATGGACACAATGGTCTGTTTGGCTCTAAATGGACCATAATGTAGTAAATGAACATCATGCTGTAGTGAAGAAGACTTGAAACTAGAGATTGAGACCACAAACTCATGTTTACAGGCATGTCGGAGAACTACGGTGGCCTTCGGGTATAAACGTCAAATGCTCTCTCTCGGGAAAGTGTTTGGTTTGTCCGTTCTGGACTACCACAGAAACATGGCAGTGCAACATGGCGGACTCCATCAGGAGAACCCGCTCCCAAACGGCCAATTCTAAGCTAACGAAAACACAACGATTCTAAGTTTCAGGTGATTGTACACCAATGAAAACATAGTCGTGAAAATGATGGTCCATTTCTGCTAATAGATCCACCGAAATGCTACACACTGAACCTTTGGTTCAATAACAATAATCTCGCCGAGGCCATGACATTTGGAATTACTCAAAATCATAAATTAAACCAATTACTAGCTTAGTTGGGTGCATGTAAAGACAGAGGGTGTTTGCGTGTCGTAAACATGACTTCCTGCATCCCTTTAGCTGAAAGTTACTGTACTTCAATACACTCCGTTAGCACTCTTGGCTCGTTTCTGCTTCCAACTATGTTACAAAACACACACACACACACACACACACACACACACACACACACACACACACACACACACACACACACACACACACACACACACACACACACACACACACACACACACACACACACACACGAGGAGGAAAATGCAGCACTCTGGTGTTGGCTCACGTCCCCAGCAGTGGGTTGCTGTTCTTGGAGGAAGATCAGGCCTCTGAAGGAACATACTTTGGCGTCTGCCTTCTTTTGAGAAACACGTTTACATAACCAGTGCCCCTCACACCAGGCTTATGCAAGCGGCCTGGATTTTAAGAGTTAAACACACATCGTTCGTGTGCCACGTACTTACCGTGCCTCTCATGGTCTAGAGTTATGCAACGGATGCTCCGGGTCCGGGACATTAGTAAAGGGTGAAAAGAACAAAATGCTCAAATGAGCAACGAGTGAGAACATGTTTTGGCCTCACAGTCGGACAGAACATGCTGTAATTGAAAGATCACAAATTTCCAACTTCCCTGAATCAGACTTTGTCGAGAATTTGTCACAAAATGCTGAATCCTACCCGGCCGATGTAAACAGCTGCAAGTATGAGGATCAGCTAAATGGCTGAATTTCAGTAAGAGAAATCACGATAAATCGTAATTCCTATTAGTGGATAGTTCACCGTTTTGGGAAACAAACATAATTGCTTTATTTTTGAGGGTGAGATGAAAGGATCAACACCACTTTAATGTCTGTATGTTTCATAGGGAGCTAGAGCCCGCAGGCCATTAGCTTAGCTTAGCATAAAGACTGGAAGAGGGAGGGGTTAACAGCTAGCCAGTCTTTTTCAAAAGGTAAAAAAATAAAAATCTACCAGTGCTTCTAAAGCTCACAATTGTTTTGTGTCTTATTTGTTGAATCTGTACACAAACAGAATGGAGTGAATTGACAATTTGCAAACCTCGCGTTGACGATACGTAAATAGTTCCCGGACGCAACTCTGCCTAAAACCACAAATCTACATTTGTGTACGGATTAAGATGAATTGTGTTAATTAGTGACGATCAGAAGCGTTGCTAGATCTGTTTTGAACTTTGGACAGCCAGGCTAGCAGTTTCCACTCACTTCTAGTCTTTATGCTAAGCTAGGCTAATCGCCTCCCGCTTCTTGCTTCATACTCAATGCACGGACACGAGAGTGGTATAGATATTCTCATCTTACTCCAATAAAGAAAGCTAATAATTGTATTTCCCAAAATACCAACATGCTTCTTTACTGTGAGGATTTGATGGTTGTTTTATATCATTGCAAACCAAAACATCTTTGGATTTAACACTTTAAGTAAAACGAAACAAGCTATTATGGGCATTTTCAGAACTAAAGTACGCATGACAAGTCACATTATTTAAAGATGAATTATCCAATTTAATAGCAGAGGACTGTAAACACAGCCACCATCAGGCTTAATGGGAGACACTCAATGTGATACCGAAACCTCAGCTTCATTAAAATTCACAGTATTTGCTTCCTCAGTCGGCCTCCTGCTTTCGTTGTCATGGGAAACCCATCCTCATTAACGGCCAAAGATTCCCGATTACAAGCCATTTGGTGCCGTTTTATTCATCTGTTTATTCGTCTTTAATTAAAACCAACAAGCAACGCGACTGTCGACAAATGACTGCAGTAAATTATCTTTCATTAAATTACAGCAGTCATGAAATTAATTACAGTTGCAGCAAAGACTTAGCAGTTATCGAGAACCTCAGAGGAAATCTTGTGAAATGAAGGCTTTTTATTCCGGTTCTTCTTTACATAGTGTTCATCCCAATTAAACCTCTTAGTTCATCGATAGAGGAGTCAAATGCAGCGGCATTGGTGGATTTATCGTCCATACGGGTGAAAAGAAATCAATTCGATTTAGTCGCAATTCTGGCTTTATTATTAGATTAATCCCACAAAGCCCCCCGATGCATGGAAGTTAAGCCGGCTGTGGTGATATCATGGCGGCTGCCTCCTCTGGCTGCACGTCCCACAGAGCGCCATTGTTCGGTATGCACGATGTTAGCATAATCCTCGGCCAGCGCCTGCACCCGTTCCACCTGTTGTTCCTCCTTCACACTTTTGAGGCCCAGGCAACAAAAAAAAAAAGAATCCAGAGGGGATTTCTGTCAGAGAGGAAGCGAAAACCTAACCTCACAGTTCTTCAGGAGGAAAAAGGGGAAATGAACCACGAGTGGATCATCTGCAAGACTTAAACCAGCTACAAAGAACGCCTGCTATTATCTCACATGGTGGTTCTCAATAGCTTCAGCCCATGAACCCTATAAAGTCTGATTTGTGACCCCCCAATGGGTGCTCATATGCAGAGTGGGGTGATGAGGATCAGGATCAGTTTAGCCTCTTTTTTAACTGGATTTGCTTTTACTACTTCACAAAAAAAGCCTTGAAATGATTAGGCACCAAATGAAATGAATATGACATGCAGGTCAAAATAGCAATCGACAGTGTACAAATTACAAATTTGAGATTCAGAGATGATTATTGTAGCCATTAAAATCAATATTTGTGATTTTTTTTTCCAAGGTATTTTGTGGTACTAGTCTGGAAATTTAAAATGGAAAATAG
Organism: Lycodopsis pacificus; assembly: GCA_028022725.1. Taxonomy (NCBI): domain Eukaryota; kingdom Metazoa; phylum Chordata; class Actinopteri; order Perciformes; family Zoarcidae; genus Lycodopsis; species Lycodopsis pacificus. Next base: position 12,237,995 of record CM051692.1, read on the forward strand.
TTCTCAAACTAAATATTTTGTGATTTGTGAAAAAGCATCCCAGAGAGCTTTGTCAAGCTGGCAGCTCTTTTTACTTTTAGTCCCAACCAAAGAATGATGTATACAGTGTATCAACGGGTGTGTTTCTGTTAGTGGTCGTCACTTAACATTGATTTTCTAAAGGTTTCTTCCTCGCCCAATGATAAAAGTAATTTCTGCACCGCCGCTGTTATGGCAACATAACGTTACACCATGCAACATCGAACCTTTTGATATTTATTTTGGGTAAATAAATTGTTTTAAATAAAAAAATGTATCTTTACAATAAACATTACGTTAGCTATAAAGATGAATCAACTGATTGAAAAAAGAATCGGACAATTAATCGATTAAAAAACAATCCCGAGTAGAACTTCGGTATCTTTCAGAGGGATTTGGGTTCACAACCAACAATCCGAACCTTAATGAAGTCTTAGTGTGCCAGACTTTTCCTCTTCAGGACAGCTGAAAGAAAACATGGACACATTCCAACAAACGCCAAACATCAATAATCCGGTCTGGCTTTGGACCAGGTTTGGTTCTTCACTCTCAAAAGGGTTTTCATGACCAGGCTCACCAATATATATTGTACCTGTGAATCAAACACTGGACCGCCCACCCACCTGCTGCAGTCCATTACTGAGACCAGACTGAGAAAAGACAGAGGCCTATAGACAGAGCATCCTGCTCAAAGATCTGGCGGAGCTTTGGAGACATAAAGGGACGCTTTTAATGCTTTCCAATGAATGGGAAATGGACGAATCCATAAATCTGTCGGATTCATTGGGTGCTGCGGGGCTAAGTAATTAAACAAGACAAGTGCCAGTTGGCACAGACTCACCACAGACTCCCCTCCTCTGGTAGATCTAGCCAAGCAAACAACCAGGCAGCTTAATAATTTCCTTTGTTGCCGGTTAATTGGCTTTCTGTGGCGTCTGCCATCGCATTCGCATCACACAACAACACAGAGACCGAGGAAGTCTTTGTGTTCCATCAAAAACGGGACATCGTCGACAAAGAGACGAGATTTTCCCCATCTGTCGTGCAAGAAAATGATTGAACGGTGGACATTATTTAAAAAGAAATGTATTAGTATGAACACAAACTTAGATTCCACCATATTTGGAGGGAAAACTCAGCTCTGAAAACACACACACGGTGACACAGACATCTGTTGCTGCTTCTGGGAATTTTTATCCTCAGGAATTTGGGGTTAGTTAAAATTCTCATTACTTTCCATTTTTCAATTAATTCCCAACTTCACCCGAAACACCCCTGAAGACCCAAACATCCTTGTTTGCGTTTCCATGATCATTCAGTGAAAAACAGAATAAAAGTTCATATTGAGGTGACTCACCAGTCTGTTGTCAAACAGCGCTCTCTCATTGGTTAACGTCCCAAAGATTGTTGGCTGAAGAGAGGAAAGAAAAGGTTCCGTTACTTTCACGAACGCACCAACACATGGTAGGAAATCATGAATCATTGGTATTGATCAGCAACACTTTCAGCCTCTCATACATAGAGTATATCCTGCTCATCTTATCCAATGAGGCCGGGAAATCACAGATTTATTGATTCTCCAAGTAGACTGAGCATGCTTGATTTAGTATTCTGATATACAACACATTAGGGTTATTAAAGGGACTTGCTGAGGTTTCTGCTCACTGTACATCCTGGGAAATCCCCCAATAGGCCACAGAAGTGATGAGGCTTTGTGGTGAAGAGGGAAAACACAGCAAGTCCAAGTTCTTTTAAATTACACAAACAAATCTGCCTTGAGGCTGGGTGGAGGGAAAGTCTTGGACGCCTGTCACAAATGTTGTCCAAGGCCTTGATTGACAGGTGTCCACCCCAAAAACATTTCTTTTTTTGCACGTCAAAGCATCTGGATCCTTCTGTGATCCAGATGTGAATGTAATCTGTACAACATAACTACATTCTTGAGACAAAACTCAATCCAGCAAGCTGAAACATCACCGGGGCTCTTTTGATCATTTCAGTAATCATTCTACAAAAACACATTCGCGCTATTTGAATATTTTGCGCATTATGTCCATGAAAATCATGTACTAACTGGCCGGGAACAACGCAGCTCTGACTGTTTGTCCAACGCCCGGTTTCTATTTATCACTGTGACTCGCTTTGAGAAATATCATCTTACAAATACTTACTCCTCCGAATGTTGATTTCAGATGGTTGCATTCATACAATCGCTTCAAAACAAACTTCAGTCTTCACAGGAAAATACTTAGTTAGGTTTTGGCAACAAAACTACTGAGTTGTGGTTTGGAAAACATTTTGGTTTGGGTTCAAAAAAACTACAGAAGAGAAGTTACTCAGACAAATTAGTCAACGTTGACTTCTGGCTTCACACTGGACATAACAACCCCCCCCCCCGATGTGGAGTTTGTCGCTGTGTGTTTGTCAGCGTACCCGGTCTTTGGCTGTAACTCAATTTATCCAAGACATGTAATAAACGCCGACACATAATTCCACGAGCGCCGATGGGAACACAGTGTGACCCGTCTCTGTTGTGCCCCGACCTCTCCCACAGTACAAAGCCGTATATTATGGTCCTTCTACTGAACAACGGTCGCTCCCGTCTCAGCCGAGTCTGTCGGACACAAGTGATCCAACGAGGTAGAACAAATAAATCTTTTGGCAAGAAGCAGCGACCGAGCAGAAAGCTGCTGAGCTGTGGGCATTGTGGCGAGAGCAAACTGTCGGCCACAGGGGGAGAAAATAATGACGCTAATAAAAAAATCCAAATTTATTGCGGCGGGGACAGGTGCCTTTCCCGAGAGTAATCGTAGCCACGTGACTTTAATGTGGACCTGGATGCCGGAGCGGCACGTGCGCGCTAATCAAAGTTGCGTTTCTAAATACAGAAGGAGCCTACGGAGCAGAAATAAGTGCTTCTCTTTGCAAGTCAGACGACGACCCGACACAGAACAAAGCCAGGTCTCTACATGCAGAGAGGTGACTGGATTAAAAAGAAGCAAGGCGAAGCTCTGTGAGCCGAGCATGTCATTAACCGTGTTTGTCGCAGCGTTCAGAGGCGACGAGATGAGACTATAAACAAATAGGAATTATGGAGAGCAAACAGAAGTGATTTTACAGACTGTTGATTCAGCTCTCTTGTGATTAGCGCACACAACTCTTGAGTTTTACAAATTAATCGCTGAACGAGCTGCAGAGAAATAAAAACAGGTACAATCCCATATATCTCAGTCCTGTTATTTACGCCTTTCTTTAATGTTAAAAACTGTAAACTCAGTATCTCCCAGAGTAGAGATGAGAATAAAACAAAAGTACAGTTTCAAATCGCCTCCATGTCGTCCAGGCAGAGGGTCGAACAACTGAAACTGACCCCGTGGTGCCCACCTCCATGTACCGCTGTCAGGGTGGGCGTTCGCTCAACTTTAATCTCCTAAAGTCGAGCACTGGCAGGGATTTATGGGTAAAAGCCTACAGCTGCATGCTGTCGCATAACGCAGCCCTATTACCCAACCTGTTTCTCTGTGACACAGAAATGGGAAATCAATGGGAAAGGCCACTTTGATGTCGCCACGATGGACGTTGCGTCGTTCCCCTTTTGGGTAGAGGTAGCATGTGTGTGTGTGTGTGTGTGTGTGTGTGTGTGTGTGTGTGTGAGTATTTGTTTGCGTGTTATAGAGTCAAACATGATGCTGAGATAATACAAAAAACGAAAAGAAGGAGCTTATCTCTTCTCAGGAAAAGACTTGCCTGATTCCATAATAACGTAGAGAGGAAATCCTCTTAAACCACATTAGCGGAAAAGAGGGTTTCAAACGATTAAATGCTGGAGGTTGCGAGCCGTTTGTATTATCTAAACGGGATCAAGAGACCAACTCGTACTTCACGACAGCCGAACGCAGTTTACTGCACGAGCCGTTACGCGGAGCTGTGGCAGACCACGCCGGCATGAATAAGGCCCGAAATGACCGATGTCATTTACAAGCCGCTCGGATAATAACCAGCAGGACCGGTCCAGTCGGGCTCTTGTCCAGACGGCCTCCTACGTTTCTGTCTCGTGTAATCTGGGACCTTTCTGACCCTCTGCCGTGCCCGAGCACATGCTGTTCCCTGATATCACTTATCCTTATTAGTTATTAATACAGGCTCAGGCCGGGTTCTATGAATCATTCATGTGGTAGTGCAGAGACTAATTGAAAAGAAAGAACAGATTGTGCAGGTCATCAGTTCAGTGTGCCTTTTTTGTTTTTGTGAGGACCGGTGCAAGAAAAAGTCACAAGGTTATTTTAGTCAGACTGCAGCTATACTGGCAGGGCGTCCATGAACAGCCTGAATACCAAATAATCCTGTTTGAGGACCAAATCCATTAACACCATTATGGACCTACGATGTGGTTCACATTCAGCCGCACGCAGTAATTAGCAAATGTTTAATCGTTACAAAATATTTCCTTCTATTTTGAGCAGAAAGAAGATGACGAGCTGGTTAAAGTATAGGCGTCACATCCAGGAGAACTGGCTGTGTGTTACATTAACTATTGTATTTGTGGAGCACTTTTCTAAAAACTATTTTCACAAAGTGCTTTACGTACAATAAAAGCCCCAAAAATAGAAACAAATGGCAACTATTTTGATAATCCATTTCAGTAATTTTTCTAGCAGAAATTGTAAAACACTTCCAATATTCTCTGATTCCAGCCTCTCAAATGAGAGCATTTCCTGCTTTTCTTTGTCCTAAATCATTGTAAACTAGATATTTTTTGGTATTTGGAACAAAAAACGATTTTGAGGATATCACGTTTGGCTCGGTGAAGTTGTGATGGGTATTTTTTTACATTCTTTCTTTACGTTTCATAGACTAAACTAGTATCAGTTAATATATATAAAAGAGTAGCGTCAGATTAATGGATAGTGAAAACGCTACTGCAGACAGATGTTCAAAAGCCACCTGAGGTTGAGGGTTAAAGAGAGAGAGACAGTAAAACGGAGAACGACAAAGAAAGGTTGACTCGAGGAAGGAAGCAATAAAAATATATTTTTTTAAAATAGCACAGAGAACCACTCAGCACTTTCCTCTGCAGTCATAAGATAATTGCTTCGGGGACTTGGACCTCAGAACGGTGCTGCTACCTGTGACCTCTGACCTGTGACATCCTACAACCACAGAGCTGCTAATAGAGGATGACCACCGGGAGACCTCTGATCTACTGCATCTGATGAAGCCTGGGTTATTATCTTGATGGAAGGGACGGTCTGAACTGGAGGTGACCCAGTAAAGTTGGATTTACATGTTTACAACCAAGCAGAGACTCGTAGCCTTTGAGCCCTCTGACCCCTCCTCTTTATCCTAAACTATTGGTCCTGTTGTCCACATCAATTACTAATGTAATTGATGTGGACAAGAAGAGTCGCCCCCTGCTGGACATTAGAGAGAATGCAGGTTTTTAGACACTACCGCATCAACAATAATACCACTTGGAAACGGTCTGGGTGGGCGAAAGGTTGAAAAGTTGTCTATTGCCACTTTCATTAATTTAGTAGAGCTTTTGCCAATAATTGTTGCGAGGAGACTCTGCAGAAGTTGCTACATATTGATATGTAATCATCTAAATGCTGTTGGCACAATGGTTGTATAAGCTAGACATGAAAAACTTTAAAATTCAACATAATTCAGCACAGTTTTAATTAGAGATGCACAGATACCGATACTGGTACCAGATATCGGTCCGATACTCAAAGAGCTGGATCGGGTACCGTTACAATGGGGCACTCTGGTGTCGAATACCATTATTTAAAAAAATAACAATTTGGTCCATTTATATCTATGTATTTATTGTTACATTTTGTTTTAAAGAGTTGGTAAAGCAATGTCTTTACAGATAAGAGAATGATCCCACACAGTGAGACATACAGCTTTTAATCTAAACCCTGGTCTCGGATCAGTACTCCATATTGGCCGATATCTAAAGGCGAGGTATCGGTGTTGGTATCGGGACTGAAGACGTTGGTGCATCCCCAGTTATAATAGATGCCTAGAGGTCTTCTAACCTTTCAAAGCCCCTTGAGTTTGGAATGAAATGATTTTTTTTTCTTAAAATTTGTGATATCCGGTTTGTTCATTCTGATTCAAACTATCAAACACTCAAATGTTTAAACCTCAGCTGCTCCAACAGCTTTATGATACATAGAAAAAAATCTATTGTGTAAGAACGTTTGGAAACCAAGCTGTTCAGCACAGATTTAGACAAGAATCTGGAGGACCGTTCACTACAAAGGAACTTCAGCTTACATAACCACGACCATCTCGGGGAGAAACGGGCAGCCTGTGCCAGCACGGATTAGGTCAAGAGAACACTCAGAGAAAATCTCCATTTTAAAATCCCTAAATATACCACATGTCTCTGAGGCTCCATTCATGCTGCCGCTGAATGAATTTAAATCTTCAGATCATCCCAAAGCGATTTTGGGTCGCGATTTTCTTCAACTACAACTGAACCTGTCAGGACCGACTGTTGTCTTCTGAGAGGGCGTCATGTGACGTTGTGACAGGACTCGGTCAAAGTTGATGTAATCTTTGGACAGCTGCCCCTGCCCCAGTTCAAAGAGACTTGTGGAACACGTGACTCGGTCCGTCATTCAGCATGAACCAGGTCACGAGTGAATCAGGCCACGCGGCTGCTGAGTGATCGTGTATTTATAGGCAGTTGTGTTATTTTGACATCGGTCACAGGTCGACTACTGTACATTTCATCTGCCATTTAGTGCGATTCCCGTAAAGGCTAAGAATGGCATGTTTACTTAAAACAAAAGACTCAATAGACAACTTAAACACAAAAAACATCGTTTTTTACTAACTGATTGTTAAAAACAAAGCAGATAAAGGTATTCTCTTCATAAAATCAACACTGTATTATTGAAATGAACTGATTTCATGTCAGCAGTAATTCCATTTGTAATGCTCTCGTTACGGTCTCTAAAGATGAATAACGATAATAGACTTCAAACATCAGTTCAAAAATCTTTGAGTCATTATTTAAAAGAAAAACTAGATGAATGGGACGAGTTTGCATAAAAACAACAACAACCAAATGACCAGAAACAGATGCAACAGCTAAAAACAACGGCGGAAATACAGTATGTTGCTCAAACTTTGCACGTTGAATTCAAATCTAATCTAATTATTAAAGTGCTGCTGGTCTCTCTGCTGCTCTTAATGCCCTCTACGGGCTCAGCCTGAAACAACACCACGGACTGAGGATCAGCTCTTTCAGACAAATTGTAATCAGAACAGAAAGTGTTTACCTTGTGCTATGAAAAAGGAAAACAACGCTGACTACACAATGTTTAAATTGAGAGATAATCCTGTGGGCTTTAATGCGGAGATGGCGTGCATATACCGTCGGTCTGATAGGAAATCAAAATGGAATCGGGCCTCAGCAGAAAGCAGATTTGTCAACGCTGAGGGAAAAGAGAGGTCACCCTGTGGAGCTACTGACCGGTCCGAGTGAAATATATGTGTATACTTAATATACATACACAACAGAGGCTGGTCTAATGTTGACCATATATATATGAAATCTCTCATGCGGTCAGAACATTGGGATCTGCATTTTGCATTTCTCACAGTACCTTCAGCATCCAACAGTTTCTTTTCAAACTAAACTTCCATCGTAGGTTGACTTAATTTTTAGGTTTACTTACGCAACAAACCTACTTGGTTAGGTTTAGGAAAAAAAATAGTAGTCCAGGTTAAAATAAGTATGTTTATTACGTAAAATAAGTATGCTTGTTGCGTAACAAAACTACCGTAAAATAAGTCTACTTTGACTTGGCTTCACACGGGACACGAACAACGTTCTCCTGGGTGAAAGTCATGCGTTTGTTTGACCAGCGCTACAAGGAATTTCTTACTATTTAAACTACGTCAGCAGCTCTGACCATGGGTTTACACTGGTGTTAGTTGAAAGCCCGGTGCGTCCGATAAAGACGCTAAAGAGTCCGATACCAACAACCTACGGTATTTGGAGAGTTGGGAGTGAGAACGGGTTAATTTCTGAAGAAAAACAAGTTTGTGTCGAGACAAACATAGCTAACTACAGCTGTCCTGACAATAATTTATATTACACATGTCCCTTTCTGACTAAAACACTCCCGCCTGAACCAGAAGAGGAGTCTTGTGATATTGACACAGGACATTGGTGTGAAAAATGTTCTTTTCCCACCAAATGTTTTCAGTGTCTGCCGACTTTAGCCTTGTGGGTTTGTAGCGGTTCGTCCTCATGAGCTGGTTCATATTCACTGCCTGGAGAATTCTCCAACAGCCGTGAAGCCATCAGTCTTCAGAGCGGAACAGTATCAGTAGTGTATCTACGTGACGATCTATCTCTTAGTTGCAATTGTCTACTTTTCTTGGGCCATTTTTTATTTTCTGTCTTTACTTATTTTTCATCCTTTTAGTGGTTTCTTTGCGTTTAAACTGCACGTTGAGACCGACCGGTGGAGGCAGATGGCGACCCACCCAGACCCCCGTGTGGTCGACCTGTTAAAGGCTGATTCTACGTACGGGTCAGACCCGCTCTATATGGAAAGTGTCTCGAGATAACTTCTGTTACGAATTGACATATAAATAAACGGAAAGATTGAATTGAATGCGATTCGTCTTCCGTTATGTTATTGTTTCACTCTTCTTTGGCCTGAGGCCTTTTAATGAAGTACCGCAGCTTCTTTGCATCATCTGTAGAGCTCACATTCGTCTCTTTTGAAGTTCTTATTCCTTTCAGTTCAATTATCAGCTGTGTGGCTTATGATTCAAACCCGAGGCCTGCAGCGTAACAAAGCCTGCGTACGATGCGAACGCCCGCATCGGAGCGATGCAAAGTCAATTTCATTACACACAAGAGGACAAAGCCATCTTCTCTGATCGGTGCTTCCATTATGTCTTTGACAAGCGTTACGGCGGTCCAATCTCACCGAACTGAAAACACTGAGCCCAACGTCGTGTAAGCTCGAGGCGTTTCATTGTGAGAATAGCCATTAGTTACATACACATCTGAACCACGGGACTGGAATGTGAAAGCCAGCACTGTCATTTATATAAAGAACGTTGAAACTCTTTAAAACGTGTCGCAAATATATATATACTTAGATTTATTTTAAAATAGGCTACAGAATTTCCTAGAACAGCTAGCGCATCTTTCATCGTTTTTGGACAACGATGATGCTCAATTCATATTTGGCTTTGGTCATTTCATGGGTTTGTTGACAATGGGGAAAAAATATAGAATTTCACAGGGCTTATCCTTATAAAAGGACCATCAGTATATCAATTACTCACCCTGTGTTACCTTGAGTTCTTGAAGAAAAGTTCTTTGTTTTTCCTCTCATGCCACAGTGAGCGAAGAATCAAAAGGACAGAGAAATGTCTCGATGAATTGAGGTGAATGGCGGCTGCATTTAACAATAGTGAAAGTACATCAAAACATCCGTTTACAGACTCTCACACAGCTCAGTGCGGTGCAATCCAACTCGTCCTTTATTCCAAGCGGATGTTTGTGCGAAGTTTGAAGAAATTCCTCTCAAGGTTCCTGAGATTATCACCAGAATGAAGGACGGACATGAGGTCACACTTATAACGATATCATCCTTGAGTCCAGGTGGACGTTTGTGTTTTATTTGAAGACCACAGCTGTTGCTTATGCAGAGACGTACAAACAAAGTTTTCTTTTCAAGAATTCAAGGTAACACAGGGGGAGCAATTGAAATACAGATGCTCATTTTTGTTGGGTGAAGTATCCCTTTAAGCAGTTGACGTTTAACTTGATGTTTGCGGTCAGGCTGCACGATCTAACATCTAACCATATTGTTTACTTTGCCCAGGAGAAGCTGCTTCAAAAGACTCATCTCCTGCCTCCCCGTGTCAGCACTCCTGTGGTTTCAGCAGGCCTGACCAGAGAAGCCCAGCTCTGACCTCACGCTTCTCAAATGATCGTCTTTGAGGGCGACTGTGAGCTACATACACCTCCGATACCCTCACCGCCCAGCGACCTCGCAGTGAAACGACAGAGTCACTCGGGTTTGTTTAGCTCTCACTAGACGGACAGAGGGAATCAGAAGAGAGTGCGAGATGAAAGGTGTGTTTTGGCTGCATTCTCAGACAGACAGCGATTAGCCGAGCGGCACGGGGAAGACGGGCTGTACGGATCACGTGACTAATTAAAATTATGTTTTTAGAAATGCTTTCAAAGTGTGAGAATCCTCTTTTTGTGCTAATGAAAGTATTCTGAATCCAGTTACATGATCCTACAGATGAAGGGGATGACACTGAACAAGAAAAGGGTGAGAGGAGAGCGAGAAAGGGGGGAGGAAGGCAGTCAAACACAGAAGATCAAAGCAGTGGCCTCCAGTGATCGGTCCTGAGCGGGAAGTGTGTGTGTGTGTGTAAATGTTATACCATCTTCAAAGACATTCAAGCAGTTGCCCACTGTCCCTGCTGACCTCATGAGGTCTTCCCCCCCCCCCCCCCCCCCCGTTGTGATTCATTCCTCAGAGTGGTTGACAGACAGCTACCTTACATATCAGGTATCTCTTCGCTAACACCGCCTTGTTCGGTCAGATTTGGGCTGTGCACAAGTTTAATAACCAAACTATTTTAATAAATGCATATACAAGTTATTATTTTAAAAGACCTTTAACAATCTTTTCCTACATTGACAGGTGTTGCTGGCGTTTTCATAGGTGAGGAGTAACTTTTCGTAGGATATCATAATAACTGTTGGTATGAGGATACGTTGACTTCACATACTTGAACCGATTCGGTGCATCTCCACCATAACACGGATACATACAATCTCTAGCGTGCCATGTGTGGAAGGAACCTCCAGACAATGTCTTAAAGGACCTTTCACACCCAAAGGTTTGGCTCATTTTGGCTCTCTGATGGGGAAGAAATAGACCCCGAGAAGGTGGATCTCGTTACGGCTTGTTTGTGGCGTGAAAGCCAGCAGATCATCCACAGGACCGTGCGATAGTAGAGAGGAGAACTTAGCATCATTTCAACAGCTTAATAACTGTTGAATCCATCTTTCGGCTGTGAACTGTCAAGAAAACAATCAGCCAATCAGGCGGTGTGAAGCGAATAATTCCACCCTTAACATTGTTGCTGTCCCTGCAAGGCTCCGGCCCAATTCAAAAACACTTTGTTCATAAGGTGTAGACGTGTAAATCCTCTCTGACGTCGCAGCAACACAGACTTCCAGTCTGCTCCATCTCAGTTATCATGTGATGTGTTTGTGTGTGTTTGTGTGTACGTCCTGGTCCTTCAGCGTGGAGGACACAGACACACAACAACAGAAACAGGAATTCATTGAAGGTGTTTTCTTACCCGCTGTTTGGAGGAAGGCCTCAGCCCGAGGAGGGGTTGGCTCCGGCGCTGAGAGGAGGGCAGAGAGGAGACAGAACTGTTATGGTGGAACACCAAGGACAGGGTCCTGATTGAATGGATGTCAACGGATATTTACAATACTTCTTTTGGCTAAATAGTACTCAAGAACTAAGCATTGACACGATGTTGACAGTTGGTTAAAAAACATGCAATAAAAAAAAAAAGCAGTTCAATACAAATATATCAACTAAAATAAAGCCGGCGTCCTTATTTTACTGGTTTCTGCCTTTATTTTAAGACTTGTTTTGTGTACATCATCTTATTACACGAATAAACTTAATTATTATTTCTAAAGTTATTTCTACATTTCGTCTTTAGTAGAGAAAGCACGGATATACAGGGAAGGGAAGAAAGAGGAAAATATGCAGCAAAGAGCCACGGGTTGGATTCGAACCAGGGCCTCTGTGGTAAGGATATGTACCAAGGACCCTGGTACACATTACTATTATTATTATTGCTTTTATTATTCTTACTGTAGGACATTATTGACCCTGCAACTTCACACAATTTGTCACCGACTTCAAGAAAACCAAATAACATCTGAGTACAAAGCCATTTATTTTCCACACACAACAGATAATTTGGCCTCATGCTGAAGTTGTTTTGTTGCATTAACATCATCTAAATGCTGCATGAAAGCGCCAGCATTAAGACGAGACGAATGAAGCCATCAGAAGAAGTTTAAAGAAAGCGTTCACGGAGGAGACGAGAAAACAACGGATCACGATGTCTCTTTAAGAAGCTCGCAAAGGAGTTATTACAAAGAAAATAAATGAATGAATAATGAACTCCCACATGGAGACACACACACACTCTCAACACTAGAAAGACTTGTTTTGATCTAGAGATTCTAAGATTCTACACACAGACACACACACGCTCAAGAACACCTTCATGCACACATTCAAACACACACGTCCTCAAGGGGCAAAGATATTGTCTGATGTCTTAAACATACAGAATTACAAACAAACCTCAGATGAGTTGATGTAAGGACTTCTTGTGTGTGTGTCTCTCTCTCTCACACACACACACACACACACACACACACACACACACACACACACACACACACACACACACACACACACACACACACACACACACACACACACACACACACACACACACAAGATATGATTTGATCCAGATTGAGAAAAACCAGGAAGCAGCAGTAAACCTTTTATTTTACGAGCTGCACCATCTGGAGATTTTCGGGTGGTTTGAGGGGGAGTTTATGTGAGATTGGGGTGATGGAGGGTATAAGGGGGGGGGGGGGCAGTGAAGGTGACAGTTGAGCAGGTGGTCATATGCTGCCACCATTTCTGCTGCAGCAGCGCTCAGCTGACGGGGTCGTCGGCTGGATGGAGGTGATTCATTTCATCCCAGAGGTGCTTGATGGAAAATCTATTTACCTTCTGATACAAAGAGATTATTTTCTACCTCAGTGAGTTTTATTATCATGATGGGGGGGGTCCTTCATGAAAAGGTGGAACACGTTCCTGGAGTTCCTAGATTGGTTTCTACAACCAAAGAAAGACGGAAAGACAGAAAGGAAGAGAGAAAGAGAGAGACAAGAAGAGAGACAGAGAAAGAGAGAGAGACAGAGAGACAGAAAGGAAGAGAGACAGATACAGCGAGACAGAGAGAAAGATATCTACTATATCTGCTGTCTGACGAGAAGGTAAGAGGTGAAGATATTCTAAACATGGCGAACGCTTATTAAACTGATATTGATTCTTTTATTTGTCTGAGATACGTGGCTTTGCTCCCGTGCTGGTACTACTGTAGTAATACACAGACTGTGTAGAAGTACCTCACACAGCCCCACTTCTAAACATGGGAATTATCTCTTTAAGCACTTATTGATCTCACAGCGGGGGGAATCCAGATCCCTCAATATGAGCACACGACCACACGAGACCCTCGTGTGTTCCCCATCTGATCACAAGCACAGCGGGGCATTTTTAGTTCTGACATTTTAGTCTCAGACTTCTCATCTCCGTCCGAGATTCACGTCAAATTACTGCCTCCGCCTGTATATACTGGTATATTTAATAGTCTTCTTACTGTCAATCCCGTGCAATATCCAATACGTTTAAGTATTATCTTACATTTCACATTTTTACTCCGTCTGTACATACTGGTATATTTTGTATTCTTCTTTACTGTCATTTTTACTACTGTTTACTGTTTAGTCTATTTATACTACTTGATTTTTTATCTTCATTTATTACTTGTGAGCGATGCTGCTGTAATCCTGTAATTTCCCCACTGAGGGACTAATAAAGGATTATCTTATCTTATCTTATCTTAAATTAGAAGCAGGAATAGCTGGCGGAGTGAGACGACTGTTTATCGAGAAGGGAAATGAACCACAGGCTGAACAGCTGGAGAGTTAGATGTGACCATCAACTGTCCCAATGGGCCGAAATATGTTCCTTCGGACCGGAAACCCATTCATCCGACAGCCTGTTGTTCTGAAAACACACACTCTCCATGCAGCAAACAGAAGCACGCGAGTAATTCAGAGTGATGTAATTGGACCTAGGGCTGGGCAATAAATATATATATATATATATATATATATATATATATATATATATATATATATAGTGACATGTGACTTGATATTGTCTGAATCTTTGTTGCTACTTGCATGGGGCATTGTATAGCGTGAGCCTCCACAGATGGCGAGCGAGCTGCGAGCTCATACGCACACATGGTGCTTATGCTCAACACGTGAACCCCAAAACCAGTCAGCGGGATGGAAAAGCAAACATTTCCTTTCAAGAAAGGTAAACACGCTGTAGACTCCAACATGGTTCAATTACATTTAACTTAAACACTGTGAACCCACAGCGGATTCAAAATGAACCTCGGCTCGTCAATCAACCGATCCTATCTGCTCAACTCGTCCCGGTGGGCGGGGTCGACCCCGGCGACCCCTCACTGCTGAACCCCCCCGGCGGTTCAGTGGGTCACACACTCACCAGGGAAATGTGTGAAGGTCAGATTCAGAAGTGTGTGTGTGAGAGAGAGAGCGAGAGGGAGAGTGTTTGCAGGTCACACATCCTGTAGTAATGAGGTACGAGGCGTCGGCGGGGTCACAGCGGCCCTGGGGGGGGGGGGCTTAACCCTGCTAACAGGTTACGGTGAACTCTGCAACCTTCTAACAGTGTTGACTAACAGCATCAACGTCGGCTCAGATGCAGTCTGCTCACGTGGGTTTGTTGACGGAATGAGACAAAGTGGATAACAGTCTGTGTTGCGTCGGTGATACAGACGTAGGTCATCCTGCTGTTAGACTTCTACAGAAGGAGAGTATGTCCAGCTTGTACTCGCACACTTGGGAGTTTGAAGTTGGCAAGTTCAACAACGGGAGGACGATCCATCTGGACAGCAGCTGCAGCACCGGCTCAGCCCTGGTGGTGACATTACACATGCCTTATACTGTGATGAAAGAATTAAAACCAAGTTCTGTGCAGACTGCACTGCCTCCAGTGGTGTAACGGACCGCTGTTGATCCGTGTTCTGCACAGTTACAACGTCACGTAGTCAACAACAAATCTGTGTTGAAACTGACAGGAAGAAAGAAAGCTGGTAACTTTAGCAGCAGCGCCAACGGCTAATGTACCAAGGTTCCATTCAGTTACATTATGATGGGTTATATATATATACACACACACACAGTATATATACAGTACATGTGCGTATATACACACACATACACAGTGGGTCACAAGAAAATGTGAGTTTGTTGTTTTGCTCGACACTCCTCTCAACCTTGAATCTCTGCACAACACTCAAATATTCAGATTGTCTAAACTCGATCCATTAACATGCACATATTGACAAGGGACCCCCCTCTGCTGCTGTTTGCATGTACAAATGTATGTATGCAGTCGTATCAGCAGTGACTGTGTGTGTGTGTGTGTGTGTGTGTGTGTGTGTGTGTGTGTGTGTGTGTGTGTGTGTGTGTGTGTGTGTGTGTGTGTGTGTGAGAGACTGTTGTGTGCATTTGAATGGCAGGGGGTCTCATCTTCCTGAATGCAGAGTGCATCCAGAGCGTCTCATTGCTATTCATGTGAATGTGTCTCCTGGAATCAAACGGCAGCCAAAAGCATATTTGCACAGCGTTAGAATGCATGCTGGTACCAGGAGCAGAAATCTACCGGAGTGTCCTCCGAAAGGAGATCTGCCTCACTCCAGGTGGCCTAATATTTACAGTGCAACTATTGAACAGTGGAGAGATGTTCCCTTCTATGCCTGGGTTGGTTTCTTTTTTAGCATGTGGCACTTTGTGTGTCCAACTTCACTTTTCTCTTTTAAACTTGAGCTGCAGAACTGAATTAAAAACATCAAAGCACACTTAAAAACTCCACCAATCATTAACTTCTTACACTGCACTGGAATAATTCCATTTGAGCTTGTTTTTATATTTGGTTCTCTTGGCTCTTAAATGACCGTTTTGACTTGTATTCACACCTTTTGCAGTGAGTTTATTTTGCACTTTGTCTTTTGATGCTTTGACGCTGAATTGTTCTATATAAATAAACTTGTCTGTGCAGAAACCGCCAATACTTGCCTCTATTTTTTACATAATTTATGTTAAAAATGCAGCTTTTTGTGGCATTTAAAACCAAAAAAGCGCAGCTTCTTACGCCGCTTTACATGTGGACTTTATTCCTTATGGTAAAGAGCCCCTCCTTCTGTTCTGCATAGCCAGTAAAATTCAAGAGTAAAGCCAGACCAAAGCCGTGCAAGTGCTGCAAGTGTCTGCCATTGATATAGGATGTGATCTGCGTTGGTAATTTTCCTTTTAATATTATCACCTTGACCTTCATTGTCTTTTAAAATGACCTCTTTTAATGACTGTAGTGTAAATATAAGTATTGGGTTCTATCACTAGATGAGGAGGACACTTCACTGATGATCACCTTACCTCCTCTTTAAAAGTTACTTATAAAAAAGCAGCATTGTTTAACATAAATTGTGTGAAAATACAGGCGTTTAATGGCACTTTCTGCTTTCCATAGTCACCAAGTCTCGATCCTTTCAAGGAGACAGGAAATGTCCTCACTCTGAATGTCTAAAAGTCCTCACAAAGACAGATGTATAGAGCACATATATAGTTATATATACTTACAAAAAGTCTCTAATCAAATCCTTTGCAGGAAGGTCAAATGAAGGAAACATTCATGCTGTTGAGCAAGGCACTGCCTGAACCAGCGGCACACGCAATGACCGACAGCTGCCGACGCCGTGTGAAACTCCCCATCACGCAGTTCCCTGCAGAAACACCGCCACGGCCGACACCCAGTGCTTCCTTCCCTTCCTTTCCTTATCCCCTCCCCTGTCATGTTCACACTGATATGATAAAGAAGGGTGTGTGTGTGTGTGTGTGTGTGTGTGTGTGTGTGCCGCAAGGCCAGCTGACAAAAGGCTCGATTTTCCACAGCATCAGAACATTTTGCTTATTATAAAGCGCCTGTTTGGAGCCAGCAATGTAATAGCGGTGATATATTTTCATTGAAAGCAACAACCCTGAACTAAAGAAACACGACAGAGCAACATCTCCTTGGAAACAGTTTGCTGCATGACTCTACAACAGCTGATGTTCTTAAAGCATCCTAAATTGTTGTTTTTGTCAATAACAACACATGGAAATGACCGCAAGTAACAGCATGTACTGTGGTGCTCTGAGAGTCAGTGGAGAAATCACAGTCCATCACCTTCTCCCTCTCTGGACCACCTGCTGACAGATAACCAGTGAGCTAGTTATATGTTGCACACCGCCCCCCTGTGGTTAAACCACCAGAGGGGTAAAAACATGGGCAAGGCCAAGTTCCACTACATGTAGACTGAATAATGTAGAGAGGAGTGCATCCACAGGAAGATCATTTTCTGGAGCTTAAGCTCAAGTACCAGCAACAAATGTGGAGCTCATTCATCATCATGTACCAACAGAAGAACATAGAATGCGACTTCTGTGGAAGCTAATTTCCTCCAAACTAAACCCGCCACAGTAAGTTGTTTTTATCCCCGTTGTGATTTATTGAGGAAGCATTATGAGACTGTGAGCGTCTATGAGAAAGTATCTCACCGACGACTCCTTTTGACACAGTATCTTGTTTTTCATGTTGAGATATTATGTCACAATTTGTGACAAACGTCTTCATGCAGCGTTCGTGACGTTGGTCCAAATCTCCAACCTAAAGCACTAAACCCCTCTGAACAGAGGTCGCCTGTGTGCACAGCTATGAACGGAGAACTCCATCATGACATGACAACGCATTACCATCAAAAAAAAAGTAAAACAAAGAAAGCCAGTCAATAACATTGTTTTGCTTCAAGACGACCAAGGTAAGACATAGACTTTAATAGAAACGGACGCACTGTAGTCACCGTGACTTCCCTCACTGCTTTACTTCATACACCATTTTTAGGCAACCAAAAACCCTACGATGAACTTTCATGATCTGAAAACGCACTGTGAAAGGGTTAACGTTGTAAGACAAAAACACGGACAACTCTATGGTAGAGACCTGTCAATCACAAGTTTATTCTAACCCTGGATTTGGGTTTACCAAATGCTCTAAACTTTGTTGTTTTTTTCAGGCATAAAATCTAAATCTGTCAGAGACGGTGACTCCTCTCTGAAGCGGAGGTCAGCGACAGCCTGAGAGGTCTGCCAATCACCTCAATCATTTCTTAAAAGATACTTCTCTTCAGGTCTTTAATATCCTCTTAATGGAACAATCATTTTCTAAATTGCCTCTAAGACTCACATTATAAGAAGTCAAATTAGCATTTTAAAGCAACGTTTTTTGGAGATTTGCTTTGGTTGACTTTTGAACAGTTTCCTACGAGTCGGTATTTAGCAGCCGTTTAGTGAAACTGGCTCCTCGGGGACTTCCAGGATGGGCTTCACCATTCAGCGGTGGGGGTTGACACTTGATCACCAGCGGCTGTGGATAATGGGAAAGCTGGTCGCTCTTGTGCTTTGGCACGTTTTAGAGGAAGCACAGCTGTTTGTCGTGAAGGGAAAAGAGGCTCCGAAAATGGAATTCATCAACACGGTTGTTCCTCTGCCAGAAAGGGGAAAAAAAAAAAAAAAAAAACTCTGATTAAAGGTTGGGTTTGACTGACAGCGCGCTCTGAAAGGGACAATTCGGCTGAATAAGTCTCTGCTGCAACTGGCCTGGTACCAGGCTCACAAGGAAGCATCTTTTCACAGTTCCAGTAAAAATTAAGTTAAAAATTCACACGTTTATTGTACACCAAACAAAGAAAACTTTAGCGCGACGAGATTACATACAAAGCATCCCCTGCTTTATGGTCTGTTTGACTCTAAATGGACCATAATGTACTAAATGAACATCATGCTGTATTGAAGAAGACTTGAAACTAGAGATTGAGACCATAAACTCATGTTTACAATGTTTACTGAGGTAATAAATCAAGAGAGAAGTAGAGTCATTTTCTCATAGACTTCTATACAACCAGAGGAGTCGCCCCCTGGTGGACATATGTTGAAATATTCTAACTCGAGCAAGACATTTGCGTGACGCTATGTCCCAAAAGCCTATCGGCGTTGAGGTTCTCCTGTCGTCTTGACGTTGTTGAATCAGAAGTAGCCGTAGGTGTTCACTCAGAGCTCTGCGATACCTCATGTTTGTACACAGACCGGACGATGAACTATGTGTATAAACCACATGGTACAAGCGATGACGCTGCCGTATTTACGCCTATTAACATTATTTTGAGTGTTGATGGAGCTGCTACAATGTTAGCAAAGCCTAGCACCGATCGATCCGAGCTCCATTCAGTAAACAAGTATTTTAAAAGTTCTTTGCTTGTCGTCTTGCTGACGGACCTAACGAAGCATGAATTCAGACTTTTTACAAATCGGCACGTGTTTGTTATTTCGGCGTCCTTTTTATCCGTTTACTGCGATTAAATCACAGTAAAATCTGTTTATTGTGGGTTCATACAGCTGTAGAAAACCAGCAGATGTGTGGCTTGCTAGATACAGTAAATACACCTCGTTGTCTCCATGGACGGAGCCGACATGCAGCGATACTTGATATTTTCAAAGTTTTAGTAATTTATCTTGCTTGTGTCTTATATATCTTGTTGCTTATCTACTGTGCTATTAGTAGTTGTCTGCTGGTCTGCTCCTCTTCATGCTCCGTATATAAAAGCATCCATATGGCGCCATCAGTGTGATGGATGGACTTCCTGTGATGATCTCGCTCTCAGTGACACAAGAGGAACTACAGTAAAACTTGATCTGTGCTTCACTTCATGCTGTTGATGATTTATAGCAGATAACTCTTCTTCCTCTAACATTTCTCCAATGGCTGTAGAACATTGTCTGGATTTTAGATTGTTTGTTTCTTGGTTGTTGTTTTTTGCAACTTGTAGTTCTTTATTGTAAGCCATCGTTATGTTACATGTTCTTAACATTGTTCTTCTTCTGCTGGAGTTTATCCAGAGTAGAGAGAGTATCATATGTGCTGAACACGCACTGGTGTACAGACTCTTTGTCCTTGGAGACATTTACAGAGGGAGGACTGAGGATTTTTATTGGACCAACCAAAAAAAAAAAAACACCTGACGTAAGATGATCTGATCCACACTATAAAAGCAGACAGCTTTTCACATGCAGATGCTGGGAAGGTAAAAGTTCAAATGAACGTGATACTTCCACAAAAGTGATATTGTGACGCCTTAAAATCTTGCAATAAATCACAAGTGGACAGATGTCAGACAGATATTCAGCTTCTGTTCCTTTAAATCAACTTCAAATGATCCGTCTGCACTACGAGGTATTTCCTTTCTTATCGTACAGATAATTAGCTTCAACTGTTGTCGGTCTGAGCAAGAAATGAGCACATGTGAAGAAAAGCATGTTGTGAGTTGAAAGACCAATTTCCCGCACCATTAAACTTCTACATCTCTGTCACATTAGGAGCTCAGTGTGGCTGACATCCACATCGACATCCGTTTGAGAGTTGACAGAGAACTGAAACCTGAATGGTTTCAACGTGAAAGGTTCAAGTTGAGAACATGAATTCGATGGCGTCCGCTGTCAGCCGAGTGAAGCTTTGCTGCCGCTTTGCTTCAGTCACAGCTTTCAAAGGTTGTCATAGCAGTGGAAGCTTTAGAAACGGTATTCTTGAGATTACCTTGGCTCTCTTTATTCTTTAGCTGTCTTTTATCCACTTTTTCCTCTCTCGCAATAACACCACCAACGCACTTGACATAAAGATGGCGGTTTACACCCACTTGAATGCTGCTACACACACTGTTACAGCACTTGTTCGGTGGTGCAGGAAACACACCGACCAATGCGCTGCAAATCACATCAGGTGATGCAGCTCAGCCAATCAAATAAGGGTATTCTGACTCGAGCGAGGTTTACACACACGTGACACACGGGGCTAAGACGAGGAAATAGAAAGGAGAGCAGGGAAATTGCACTGATAGAAGAAGTTATCTCACATGACGTTCTCCAAAAAGAGAAACGTGTTCAGAGAGAATAGAATTTATAAGCAAAAATGAACAGAATCTTATATGTTAATTGTTCCCACAGGCAGTTAAATCCTCTACCACTGTCAAGCGCTTTTCCCTGCAGGTGGCTAATCATGATTTCCAGACCCCTGCCCTCTGTAAACTATCAATGGATGAATCAAAAAAAAGAAAAGACACTGAGGAAAATAGAGTTTAACTGCGTGGACGTCTTCATTTGCTTTCACTGCCAACGATGCTGGCTTACCTGTATGCTCCCAGAACAAACACACAGCATGTGCTGAAAAGTGTCACGCTGGAGATGAGCGACAAAGAGCGACTGAGTGTACAGCGTTGGATCCACTCAGTAGTCCTGACAGCGTTGCTACAGCAGTTCTCCACCATTAGACTCTCATAACACAGAAAAAACCTCCAACAAGACTTGTGGTTAAAAAAACAATTCATGTCCAATTGATATACTGGCAACTGTCCCCCTATTTTCAAGCCATAACCACTTGATTCATATTCAACAACCTCGATGTGTCGCAAATAATTACAGAAACGTGTTTATCGGCACAAACGACGTAAACAAATCCACGCAAATTAATCTCGACAAATGAAGCATTCGATTTCAATTACAGGGAACATGATGCCCGGTTACGCTGAACATCCTTGTCCTTTAAAATACATTACACACACACACACAAACAATGCCCTCTCTGGACCCAGACAGACTTATGTCACACATCATCCTTCTTATGATTAAATTTGACAGTTTGGTGATGCCGGATGACGAAAGTGCACAGAGTGTTGGTGAAGTGGAATGTGTTGTTTATGTATGTGTGTGTGTGTGTGTGTGTGTGTGTGTGTAGCACAAATGCACGTTTCTTTGTAGTTTCTAATGAGTAAATAAATGAGGGGAAGCATACGTTTGACTTTTTTTGTCCTCGATAGCTTTTCCACGACAACACACTTAGCATATTTTACTCTCAGTGTTCGCTGGTGCTTCGTGTTTTTCTCCAACTCTTCTTCCACTCCTTTGGAGCTCTCTGACTTTGCGCAGAGATCTTTTTCAGAAGTGCAGACAGGCCTTGAGAGTACAGTGATGTTAATCTTTCCCTTTGCCCTTTGAAAGCTGAAGAAAAAAAAAAAAAACAAGCTCTCCGCCACGAATAAAGAGCTTTAAGGCAGCGGAGAATAAAGCGGAGGCTCGGCAGCGGTAACAGAGAGTCCGTGAGTGAAGGACGAGTTTGTAGCTGAGAGAGGAAGACCAAGAAAGAAATGTGCCCGAGGAAGAACGTGAGCACCAGGAAGAACGTGAGCACCAGGAAGAACGTGAGCACGAGACATAGAAAAGAGTGACGTCACAGGAATAGGAATCCATCAACCTGTATGTTACCGTTTTCATTCAGAAATGATAAAGAATGGTGAACTTTGCAACTGACGTTCTTCTTGTTTGGAGTTGACAAAGAGAAACATTAAAAAGCTCCTCGGGGACAGATTTGCTGATGTTAGCACAGTTCAACTGCATTCTAGCAGCAAAACACGAGGCCGACGTGTGTTCCTCTCTCGACTGCTGCAGCTTCTCCAGTCAACTAAATGGAAACATGATTTCACAAGGAATCACTATTATAAATGCAAAGCTAAGATAAGGATTTAGTGTTTCCTTGAAGCGAAGACGACATTATTTTCTACACGGGATAAGAAAATCAGGTCGACATATCCTCAAACAACGGTTCGTATCATATCCTACGGAAATGTTACTCACCATTTTTCAATTTCTGCTCATTACACGTATACAATATTCTCAAAATAAACTTAAATAACTCTGTTAGGTTTAGATAACAAAACTACTTAGTTTAGGAAAAGACCCGTCCACCTCCCGTCCCAACCATGCTGTGTAGGTCTTCATACTTCCTCCTTCATGATCACGTGGATAACAAACTAAATCATTTTGTAGGATATCTTTGAATTACGGCGCTTTATTGTTCATAGGTGTAGCTATGAACGCCGGATGAGACCAGCCTGAGCTGGTACATCATCTGCATAGAAGAACATCACATCCTCACAAACTGCCCTCTGTCTCCTCTCATGTTTACATGATGGACGTCCCTTCAAATCTATGTCACAACTCCTTTGGAGGCAATTTATGCCCGATGATGCCCGATGGATTAACAATCCCGTAGTGGTTGTGGATTACGGCCGGTGTGTGTGTGTGTGTGTGTGTGTGTGTGTGTGTGTGTGTGATGAGAATAAATCTCAAACCGTTTTTCATTTGGAGCTGGTTGTGTAATGCCTGTCAGGACCCGTTCAAAATAAAAAGACCTGAATTACAAATTACAGACACAAAGATGAATTGTGTTTGCTCTTCATAATATTTCCATCATGAATACACAACATCCTGCAACAGGCCTGATCTGTTCTTTCCAACTTTCTGTAAGATATCATACAAACTGTTGCATGAGGATAGGTTGATATAGTGATGTTTGGTTTATGATTTATGGGATTTCATGCTGTCTTGTACTGTGAGTTCCCCCGATCACGAGTGCAGTTGGAGGTCTCAGGTTTTTCCCGAAAACTGCAAACCAAGCCCTCCTTTGCAATAAAAAAAAAGCTGGTCTGGTGACACAAATGTTACGCGTCTTGCTGTATCTTTGCACCAAAGAATTTCCTTCAGCTGCATCTTTCGAACAGTGATTCACAAGGAAAAAGCTAAAGTGAATTGAAAAACAGTCTGAATTCTGAGTACAACATATTCATACATTCATACTGAGCCCTCAAGACTTCCTGCAGGGCTGCAACTAAAGACTATTTAATTGCCAACTAAACTGTTGACTATTTAGCTAATACATGAATAATTTAGTCAACAACATAACAACAACGTTCAGTCACCTAACCGTCAAAAACCTAAAGGCTTCCAGTGTAATGATGAGAATCACTGATTCCATCACTTTGTTCAGTTCATTTCACAGACTGTGTTGTTCAGTATGTGCATCAGTAAGTGAACGCATCACCATTCAAAGCAAACTTGAGGGGATGTTTGCAGCAAAACATTAGTGTTTTTTTACTTGATTCATTAATGAAATAATAACTCAACAATCAAAAGTATCATCCATTAATTCCATCTCAATGCACTCAGTAACCATCTCTTTCTGTTAGCTTTGGTAAATAATTATATGACACAACAGCTCTCATACGGAAACAGTTATGCTCTAAGAAATCACAGTTATTTCACACCACATGTGTCCATCAGTTCATGTAGAGCTAAAAAAAATATATGTGAACAGACACGGAAGTACTGAACAGGTTGTGTGTGTGTGCGTGCGTGTGCGTGTGTGGGGCACACTGACCCAAATAACAGCAGAGTATTTTCTTATGGCAGTATACACTTCAAATATCATTAAAAAAAACAATCCACCATGACAACACCACAGCGTTACAGCGAGATAGAAAAAAACACCCACAAAGTAAAACAAGGTCATTACAAACTGTTCACGCGCGCCAGAGATAAAAGCGTAAGGGGATATTTTAGGAATATTACAGTGATTTTTTTTCTGTGAACGCAAAGAAGGAACATGCGCGTTATAATCCTCAGCTCGCAGCAATATACCGCTGGATAAACACCTTGTCAGCGCGTGACACGGTGAGCGCGCGGAGAGCTTTAAAAACCTGCACCCGTTATTAATGAAGTGCTTTACAGCGTAGCAACTGTCAATCATAGGGATGAACAAAGCCTCAGCCTCCTGTTGCCATAGAGAATGTATGTTAAGAAACAGGCATGCGCATTATTTATTTTTAACCATGAATATAAATCATAAATTCATGCAAAAATACAAATATGAAGTGGATTTTAAAGCGTCCTTACTTCGAACAAAGGTGGAGTGCCCTTGTCTGGAAGTGTGCATCCCAGCAATTCAGCCAGGAACTTTGCCATGTATTCCCCAAAAAGGTGCGCAGCGCTGAATCAACAGGAGAGTCCTCTTTCCGCCTGCCTCGTGAACTTCTTTGTCGCGTTCACGGACTCCCTGCGCGCATCCCTCCTTTCTTCTCCTCCAGCTGCCTGGAAAATAATTGAACAAACAAACCCGGAGAGGAGGCAAGAGAAGTGCCGCCCTGTGGATGTGGAGCTGTCGCCTGTATGAATCCCTGTGTCGGTGAATGGATTTTACCGACAGCAGCCGGTGTGGACTCGTGCAGGTGGGGCCAGGCGGAAGGGGAGGGAGGTGGGCGGTACCAACAGGTTGTCAGTCGGTGTTCATGAAATAATCACCAAAATGCAATCTATTGATTTTCGTGTTCATGGACACAAATTGTCTGTTTTCTTTTCATGTCACTCAGCACGAAAATAATGCCAATGGAAAGACAGTTATGAGCCTTATTTGTGGTGGACAAACAAATTAAATGCATCCATGTGACGAAGGAAAAGTCAGAGCAAGGGACTACTTTATGACATCCAAAAATATTCGACATCGCGGTTTTAGTTTTTGTTGCCTGAACCGAACTTTAATTTTTAACATAACGTCCTGAAAATAAAAGTTGTTCCGAGTGACACGAAAAAAAATGGACGTTTCTCTGCAACAGGCGGCAGTTCTGCCAAGTGAAGTTGATGCTGAAGCGTCTTAAAACCTGCATTCTCTCTCGTGTCCAGCAGGGGGCGACTCCTCTGGTTGTATAGAAGTCTATGAGAAAATTACTCTATTCTCTCTTGATTTATTACCTCAGTAAACATTGTAAACATGAGTTTATGGTCTCAATCTCTAGTTTCAAGTATTCTTCTATGCAGCATGATGTTCATTTAGTACATTATGGTCCAATTAGCGTCAAACAGACCATAAAGCAGGGGATGCTTTAGGGCGGGGCTTACTGTGATTGACAGTTCGCTCTATCTCTATGTCACTCCTCCGAAAATACTAACAGACTTAAAAGTGTTTATGAGGGGGGGAAACCGGAGGGTGGGGTGCTACGCTTCTATGACGGCGACGTCAGGGACAGCGTGCATTATCAGCGTTATTTTCTTCAAAGAAATCGGAAAATGATTTATTATACTTCATGGATTTATGGATGGATTTATGGATTTATGGATTCATGGATTATTGTAATGAATCGCAACTTAATCTTCTATGAATTAATCATTTCTGTTTATCTTTTCATCCACTTTAAAGTATTAGTTTGATGTCTTACAGAGGTGGTATCTTCATAAGCCATTTCTGGCTTCTAACCTCTCCTTCACAATGATCAAACTCGTTTAAATGTTTTAGTCTTAGGTGCAAATAAACTAAAATAATGATCTGAATATCATATCGAGAACCTTTTAAAGTTTGACCACAAATAGTTTCACCAAATTGCATACAGCATGTTATTTTCCTGGCTGTTAGAATAAAGATTTGACATTAAATCAGGAACATCAAGCGGGAAAATAACATCATAACCTCACTTTGCTGCAATTTCCCCATTGGGATTAATAAAGTACTCCGTCTATCTGTCTGTATTCATCACTTATAAATGCACAATGAGCAAATTGAAATGTCACCAGGGGGTTTAGTTTGAATATTCATGGTCTCACAGGACACCTGGATCTGAAGCCTGCAGGGGGATCAGGAGGAATAGCTGTGAGCACAAGGGGGGGGGGGGGGGGGCTTTTAATATTCTCGTCCCACGTTTGCATCTTATTACATCGTTATTTCTCACAAGTCGAGCGAGACAGTGATGTATCCGTTTGTCTCCTGTTGTTAAATTATTGTCGTTTTCTAAATATTCATCAAATACTTATGATTCATTCGCAGCTTTTTGATTTTGGTTTGCCTTCATGAAAAGGCAAAAACATCCTTTTTTTGGGGATTAATATTTACAGCCTCTCTGATTCTTGCAAGAATTAATCTGAAAGCCTGTAAATCATTTGGTTCGTGTTTAACATATTTTTAAATTTAGGCATTCAGGAGGCGTTTGGGAGCACTTCGGTAAGACAATCGACAAACGGATGATTGAATGTTCAACAGAGAGCTTTAATTTCAAAATAAGATATGCAACATTTAAGGGGAAAAGCTATTAAAGTTTCGCATTTCTAAAAGCATTTGGCTGATTAAATAAAAATTAAAATGTAATCTCACAATTGCATTTTCATTTCCCACTTACATACGCATTAATTGGGACAAAATTGTAATTGTCATTCAATATGAAATTTTCATTTTCACGACTAGTATAGGCGTTATCTGACAATATTAAAATAAATGAAACATTTCATTTTCAAAGACTTACCCTGCTTGACAACAAAATGTTGATTAAAATGGGAAAAATGGGAAAACACAAATTACTTGACAATGTTGTCAGGCTGTTTCCCTGATTAAATGAAATGCAAAGTGATAATTTGACATTTAAGTTCCAGCAACCTGTCAGTCATTTTTGAAAAGGCGGCACTACATTAACTTGCTAACGGAACTATTACAATATTTATATTGCATTTTTATTTATTACATTTGTAAACATGAGTTCATGGTCTCAATCTCTAGTTTCAAGTCTTCTTCAATACAGCATGATGTTCATTTAGTACATTATGGTCCATTTAGAGTCAAACAGACCATAAAGCAGGGGATGCTTTAGGGCGGGGCTTACTGTGATTGACAGGTCGCTGCTGCAACCGTCTCGACGTCTCTCCTCCGCATTCCAAATATGGTAACTTCCGTTCATTGGTTGCCAAAAAAACAACATGGCGTCGTACATCGTAATGCAAAAGGTCACCTCGGATATACAGCCCTTCAGCTCCACTTCATTTCAACTCAAACTTCTTTTTGTAGATGGATCTTATTTTCAAATCCCCCGTGACCTCCTCTGACATCCTTCCTTTCTCCAATTTGCTCCTGATCGTTGTTGAAGTAGCGCTGCTCTCAAATGCAGCAGGCGTCTGTTCATAAGCGGCTCATGCTCCCCAGGTACGCTCCTGTTCTCTCAGACGCCTTTCCTCTCCTACTCCCTCCCTCCCTCATATCTGTCAAGAACTTTCAGCTCGTCTCCTCCTGCGACGTGAGATTCATACGCGTCTCTCTTGCCAGAGTGAGAGAGGTGAAAGGTCGGGCCGCATGATGTTGTCAAACCAAATAGATGTAAGTGAATGAATCTCTGGGACCTCTCTTCTTCTCTCGCGACACAAAGGACAGTGAATGTAACTGCTTTGACAGGAACAGAGGAGGCAGACGAGAGATCGTGAAGTCTGAAGAGGGAGAGAGAGAAAGGCAGAGTTCGTACATGGTGAGTTTTTAACAAGGGGTAGATTGTGTCGTCAACATTGTGCTCCATGAACAGCAGATTGTGTCCTTGGAGACTTTTGGAATTTGACACAATGTATATTCTCTGCACGGAAAACAGTGGATTGCGCCGCGTCATGTTGTGTGTCACTGCCATAGACTTTATATAGGAAGTGGAGGTAGTCATCATGACGTCACGCATTGATTTAAGGACTGTCGTTTTGAAGCATCGAGTTTGGCAATTTCGCCGTCGCCATCTTGGATTACGGCTGTCGCCATGTTGTTTTTTTTCACAATGAACGGAAGTGACCATATCTGGACTGAGGAGGAGTGACGTAGAGACGCCGTATACGTCTCTGGTAGAGACCTGTCAATCACTGTGTAGCCCCGCCCTAAAGCATCCCCTGCTTTATGGTCTGTTTGACTCTAAATGGACCATAATGTACTAAATGAACATCATGCTGTATTGAAGAAGACTTGAAACTAGAGATTGAGACCATAAACTCATGTTTGCAATGTTTACTGAGGTAATAAATCAAGAGAGAAGTAGAGCCATTTTCTCAGACTTCTATACAACCAGAAGAGTCGCCCCCTGCTGGTCAGCAGAGATAATAACAGTTTTAAGACACTTCCACATCGGCTCCACTCACAGAACGAGAGGTTGCCCCCTGGCCACTGCCCCAAGCGAGAGAGTTCAAGTATCTTGGGTCTTAATCATGAGAGAGGGTAAAATGGAGCAAGAGGAGATCAAAGGCTCAAAGCATCAAATATTAGAATATGTTTATGTACAACTGGTCCTTAACCAACACTCTCTGTATTGTAAAATATATCTTCAGTGCACACAGCTGCAGAGTACTTGATGTACACTAGAATGATGTCTGCTGTCCATTTGTCTTGTCTCGTGTAATGGCCCCTTATAGATGTAATGAGGTCCTGTTCTCTTTCTACCACGTCTGTCACGGTCCGACTTGTCAAAAACCTCCCTGCATCAGTGACGCCGACACAAATTGCATTACAATAATGGTGCGACCGTTTTATTCCAATTACACTGACGGTGATTAAGATGTTTTTTCTCGTGCACGCTGTCTTTACTCTGCGTTGTGTTAGTGTTTCCGTCTCCACGAGCCTGCAGTAATTGGTGGGCCTGTAATGGGCTCCATCTATCACTTCTATCTAAAGGGAATCTCCTCCACCCGTTAAAGGACTGTGGACACTGAGCCAAATGACTCCAGTGGACATTTCTACATGGCCTCCCACTCAACACATACGTACGCAGGGCCACTCCATCACAATGGAATTATTGTGCAACTTATATATCTTTTCGGTACCGGAGAAGATAATTACACTGAAGAATGGTAAAATAATATCCAAGCTTCTTGGAACACAACAGTATTTAATTTCAATCCACAGAGTTTAATAAAGAGTGATGTACTGTACTTTTCTTGGACCCTTGGTTCCCTTAAATTGTACTGTTTCTTTCTTATGTTGAGTACTAAAGCAAAGGTGCCACAATGTAAAATAAAACTGCAGTAGTCCTGTTTAAAAGGACTAGAAGTCAAAAGTCAAAAGCAGGACCAAACTATTGAAGTGTTGAGTTACTTTTTACATTAGACTGACTGATGCTTTTGTCCAACTGTCAAGGACAGACAGGAGTTGGGGATCAAACCAACAACCTGACAATAAATGGCTGATCGACTCTGCTACTTGAGCTACAGCCACCACTTCCTCCCCATCTTCCACCTCCCCTTCCTTTTCCTTTCTCAAACCCTTTTCCTACCGATGTAAATGATGTTCTCAGCTTTTTTTTCTTGGAACCAGATGAATATAAACTCCTGTATGCTTTCACTCAACCACAAGCAAACCTTAAACTTTATCGTGGACAAACTATATCCTCTCTAAACAAGTCTTTTTCACACAAAGTTCACAGTAAATGGTTATTTTTAGGGCTAACACGCTGTTAGCATTGAGGTCTCGCGTGGGAGTTCTCGGGGCTAACGCAGTAAACTCCACCACCAGGAATACTCCACCTTCCATGGGTCGGATTACTCTAGGGTAGGCAATACTTGTTGGAATGGTCCTGGATACTTCCTGGCTCTGGCTATTAGCCCCATCAGCATGCTGAGCAGGTTTGTCCCATCAATACGAATTTGACATTTAGCTTTTATGGGGATCAAACCTATAACATCTCAGTTTGGTGTTGGTCCCTCAAACCGTTGGAGCACCACGCAGGTTTGCCATGTTTGCCATGTGACCAAATGACTTTGATGTGACAACCCGCTGTTCCACCTGCTGCCCCGGGTTGTGTTCACATCACAGAACACAAACACACACAAACAAACCTCCCACAACCCCAAAAAACCTAATTAGTCAATTTTGAGATGAATAAACCGTATTTATCATCTAACCTCCATCACAAAGACGGCAAACTGACAGCATGCACTTCCCACCAAACAAATTGTTGACTAAAATAAAAATAAAGGAATCATAATTAATGAAGCAATCAGCCAGCGCCAGCCGAGCCTCTCATTGACGCCCCGCTGTTGTAT
The DNA here is from genome assembly GCA_028022725.1 of Lycodopsis pacificus. Taxonomy (NCBI): domain Eukaryota; kingdom Metazoa; phylum Chordata; class Actinopteri; order Perciformes; family Zoarcidae; genus Lycodopsis; species Lycodopsis pacificus. The sequence continues at coordinate 12,268,749 of CM051692.1, forward strand.
GAGATTTTAATAATGCTGTTTAATGACATGCTCCGTGTTGGCTGGCAAACGCAGCTCCATATGTTGTTACAGCTGTGGGGGAGCAGGGACTACATGATCCACACAGCTTCAGAGCGGGGTCCCCTGCTGGGCTACAGGGCGTTATGTGTGTGTGTGTGTGTGTGTGTGGGTGGGGGGGGGGGGCTGGAAGTACACTTGAATTGGCCATAAAGAAAGACTATTTCTTTATTTTACTCGCTTGTGTATGCTTCTGTAAGAATACAGTCAATGTTGTGCCTGAGACGTGTTTTGAGTTTACTTCCTCTACCACACATAATCTTTTTACTTATAATTGCCCAAAGATTGAAAAGTATTTCTTCTTTTCTTTTATCTGTCTTTCGTGATCTCATACTTAGATCAGATCATGATGACACCAAAAGTCAATGTCAAATCCATGTTTAGTGTCAGAAAACGTTTTTTTAAATGACTCTACTTCTCTCTTGATTTATTACCTCAGTAAACATTGTAAACATGAGTTTATGGTCTCAATCTCTAGTTTCAAGTCTTCTTCAATACAGCATGATGTTCATTTAGTACATTATGGTCCATTTAGAGTCAAACAGACCATAAAGCAGGGGATGCTTTAGGGCGGGGCTTACTGTGATTGACAGGTCTCTGCCGCTACCAGAGCTGTATACAGATGTAGAGCAGATGTAAAGACATCTGGCTAACATGCTTAATGTTGCTTACTAAATGTTCCCATGATAACATACTCATGAGCATGTTAGCATGCTTATTAAAGCATCCACGACGCCAGAATTAACAAAGTAAAGCAACTATTACTATTTTTTAACCGTCCTGAAATGTATTTCATTGATTCAAAATTCCTTGAGTTATTGTTTCTTTTAATGATTTATTATAAACAGCTTAGAGCTATAGTGTTGGGAGGTTAAACAGGTCATAATGCTCTATTATCTATTACATATTACTGTGAAAACAACCTGATTTATTCCAGTTTCTCGCCAAAATTAAATTTTACAAGATTACATCTGAACACATCATGATGACGTCATAACGCACCTCATTTTCACTGAACAGAGCATGAAGGCAGCGTAATGTAACTCAATGGAACAACCGTTCGATACCAGCTCTCCTGCTGCCGGTTCCAATGCTGAGGATCTGTACAGATCGCGGTTACACACCTAATACAATGAGACGGTGCAATACAGAGTACAAAAGATGAGGTCTACACAAAAGCTTCATACAATATTATTTAGAATCCACCGGCTGCAGAGATTCCATTGATCATAATTGACTTCAATGAACACATGAAGCAGACAGAGGCTCTTCTCTCTTCAACTGTTCTCCAAACAGCCGAACCAACAGTTATTGAGTTATGCGTGTTCCATTATTCATGCGTCTTACATTTATCTCTGTATTTGTGTCAGTGCATATTGTTTATTTTACACACTGTTAAAAAAAAGAATTTAGTTCTTATGACAAAAATATCTCAAATATAAAACTAATGTTGATATTCAAAGGCCAATGACAATGCTATTACAGTATGTACATATATGTATGTATATATATATATATATATACATATATATACACACATACTGTATATGTGGATGTTTTCTTTCCATTATTCTAAGTTATGGAACATAAAAAGCCCAAACTCTCAGAATGTTTATGCCTGCAGTATCTCAACATAATGACGCTTTAAGAAATACATAAGAGATAAAAAATAAACCAAATATAAAGATATCACAGACTAATGATGTCCCTGTTTTTACAAAGCAAACACTATTTGTACAAAGTAGTATTCCTACGAAGTAGTTTCCTGTGAAGATGAAGGTCTATTTTGAAAAGGCTGCATGCGTAACGAGCGAAAGTTGAAACGCGTTGCTGGACCTTCGTAGGAAGAAACGTGGAGTAACCTTTCGTAAGATATGCAAACCACCGTATGGAGATACGCCGTTAAAAAAACAATGTTTTTTTTCCGCTTTAATGAAAGTCCAGGTCGCATCCCTCACACCCTGACTCTGCTCCCCTCACACAACCCTCCCTCTGTTCACTGCAGCAGCTGCCTAATGTTGCATCAAAGACCCAGCCGTTCACAGCCAAGCCTGTGATGGAGAGAGGGGTTTTGTTTTTTTCCTCTCTCTTTTTATCACCCCCTCTGATGGATCTTCACAGCGTTGAGGCCACGTGCCAAAGCTGCCGCTCCATCATCAAACCCCATAAACTACTACACAGCTCCAGAGAGAGAGAGAGAGAGAGAGAGAGAGAGAGGAACATGAGCAGAAAATATAAGAGAGGATCAAGAAAGAGGACAGAAGAGCTCTCACTCACTCACTCACTCACTCACTCACTCACTCTCTCTCTCACACACACACACACACACACACACACACACACACACACACACACACACACACACACACACACACACACACACACACACACACACACACACACACACACACACACAACAGAGGGTGTGATTTATCCTCCCGTTGGCCAGAGGGGGAACCGGGTTCCACCATTAGCAAATGAGCCCTAATTCACCCAGACAGCGGAGAACTCACTCCCTTTAGTCTTTTAGTTCTTGACTCGCAGCCCAAGGCCACGTGCCAATGCTGCTCAGGAAGCTGCCTTCTCCCCGAGAGGTCACCCTCGTAGGTTCAATTCCCGTCTGCACAGTCCTGAGCGGGAAATGATCAGTGTACTCTGGGTTTCACTGGAAGTTGGTACGTGCATGGTGGCCTCATATTACCTGGTGTTAAGAAAATTGAACTGACGTAACACAGGCGTTGCAGATTAAATAGCTCCGCACGCTGCAGTAGACGCATATGACGAAGTAGCTCAACTCAGCTCGAATCAAAGCAAGCGGAGAAAGACGCGGCAAGACACGTCACAAGTGGGAAGTTACGCGAGAAATGACTGGTGTTTTTAATCTTAATGAACTGAAATGAATTCCAAAAATGTTGGACCTTTGCCTGATTCAGCCAGGAAGTGAACAATGGAGTACCACATGTAACACTTGAAAACCAAGTCTCTGATGTTCACACAACACATTTGAATTAAACCACAAAAATATAAGCACTAAACTGCGGTTATGTTTTTTTCCCCCTGCAACATGCTTCTGTTTGGTGAATCATTCATGAGGATGGATTTGAGGGAGCGTGCTGGAGGCTCCTCACTATTAATAATGTACTGGAGACAGAAGGCAGGTAAGAGGAACACAGAGTTTCTCCAAAAGTCTCTTCTGAGACTCATCAGATTATACCGAACAGATACTGTTGAGGTTTCACTCGTTAGTTCTTTGTCTTTCAGTGATTTTGATTGTTTTCGGAGGAAAATCATTAACGTTCTTGTCTTGACGTCTTAAATGGGTTTTATTGTGAAGGAAAGTTGTAGAATCCCAGTGTAAGCTCATGTATTCTCTCCTAAACAACAAAAAGAGAGGCTATCTAAAAAAAGTAATAAAATAAACAAATAAATAACACATCACCAGCAATGAATAATAGATCTAGAGCTTACTTCTTACTGACGTCTGTCTAATGGTGTTGAATTCAACAATTTGGGGACCTGAACCGTGTACAACTGGAATCAAGGACCAGAAAAAAAGAAAGGGCAAGAAAAGGTAATAACACATTGTGACGGATGAGGCTCAAGCTTCCAAAGAGCTGAAACCCAATAAGGCATTCGTTTTAATTTAAAGTTGTCAAAGTCAAAGTCGGAGCACTGAAGGGAAGCCGTGCTTGTGATGTCGATCCTCCTTGTTTGTTATGTACATGAGATGAGTGTGTGACAAAAGAGAAGAGAGAGTCTGATCAAGACCTCACATGCTGTGTTGTGGGAGATGAAATCATTCCCAACATCAAACACACACACTGATCTGACAAACAAACACACACGCACACACACACACACACACACACACACGCACGCACACGCACGCACACAATTTCCCTTCCCGTGAAACTTTCATCGTGTGGAGCTCCGGTCTTGATTTATAAATTCCGGTGCTGGGACGGCGGCCCCCTCTAAGTGAGATGCAATTTTCGGGTAATAATGTGAATTTTGATTCATTCCATGCATCGACTGAAACCAGATGGATCCGCCACGCCATCCACTGGACACACACACACACACACACACACACACACACACACACACACACAGTTTATCTACCAACACACACACGTCTGATGTGAGATTTCTGCTTTCAGCTATCTGGTGTCAAAAAAGGGAATCTCCAGGGAAATGAAAATGTCAGATCCTGAGTTCCTCCATCTTGTTTTCCTTCGTGTGTTTTCTCTCAACTCTTCAGTCGACACACATTAATGAACTGTAACACAAACATGAAGTGTCTGTCAGCCAATATGCTGCAAAAGCATCATTTGTCTCCTATGAAAGGTTTGAGAAATGTGCAAATAAACAAACACATTTGTAAATAAATGTGTTAAATATTGAAAAATATGAAAAGAATAAAACAGAATTGAATAAATGTACGTAATCAAAAATCAATAAAACTAAAGGAAATCTAATACAGTGAGAAACATAAAGAACCAAAGAAACAAAATAAACAGTTCTCTAGATAAATGCATTATTTTAGCTCTGATCATTGCTATTTCTTAATTGTTTACTTTGCACTTCTAAAAACACAGAAAGAAGTTTCTTAATAAAGAGGAAAGACAGAAAATAAACAGTTAAAGCAATAACAGCGAGGTATCACAGACACAATAGAAAGAGACAACTGTTTTAAAGACGTTACACAGTCTGATGCCATCAACACTTTCTCACTTCTTGACTGAATGGGTTTATTTACATGAACAATCATTGTGGGATAATAAACATTTTGAACTTGATTCATAAAGTCTCCTTCTTGGTGTTCATCTTCAGTTCCCAAATGTCACCGTGCTCATTGTTCTAAATGCTAAATATTAAACTCTACATGTACAGTTATGTTCTGTCACTGCATCGATCAGAATCAAAACCAGCTGCTTTCTTCCTCTCAGTCGCTTTCTTTTACTTTTATGAATAAGTTTTAAATAAGAAGCCATTAGAGGACGTAGCAGATAACTATTCCTTATTTAAGCTAATCAACAATCAACACTGTAATCAGAGGAAGTAGCGTCCTCTAATTATGCATAAGTAGAAAAATATCACAAATCTTTCTTTTTATTTCTTCTGTTTTGCATCAATACCAATTTGTTACACTTCCTCTCTTTCTGAGCCTCATTACCTTCAACTTCCCATCCACTATCAATCACACACGCACGCACGCACGCACGCACGCACACACACACACACACACACACACACACACACACACACACACACACACACACAGACATGGACACAGACACACACACACACACACACACACACACACACAGACACACACGACCTCGAAGGTGGATGAATGAGAGTGAGAGGAAGAGACAGAATCTAATTGAAAAGGGTAAACAAAGATGCAGTGAGCTGTCTTGTGCATAATTACTCTCCATCACGGCTTCATCTCGTTCCCTCCCTCCTCTTCCTCCCTGGAGGGACTTTTCTGTTTGAAGGAGGTCAAAAGCGTTTGACCGCTCAGCGAGACGAGGCGTGACACATCTGTGGTTTTTCACACAGCGGACGAAACAAAGACTGTAAAAGCGTTGAGAGAATTTAATTCTGGGCTAAAAAATATATAAATTATTGTAATAAATGCAAAATGTCTAATTTGGATATTTTTTGCAATTGCAACATCAATACACGTCCATCAAAACTAACACCTCACAAGACTCCAATATACAATATTTGAAAGGAATAGTTTGGGACATTTTCTTGGTGAATTAGATGAGATAATCATATATATATATATATATATATATATATATATATATATATATATATATATATATATATATATATATATATATGATTTTATATATATATATATATATATATATATATATATATATATATATATATATATATATGATTATATATATACATATATAATCTGCTGTGGTCTCCACTGAGTTCACTGGTGATTTTACGCTGATAACAATAAATTCCAGGATGTCACTGATGAAAGTTACGCCATGTAACTCCCCGTAAACACATCTTACGTTTCTGTTTGCATGCGGATTAGCGCTGATGCATTCAGTCTTTATGCTAAGCTAAGCTAATTACCCGCTGGTCTAGCCCCTCCCCAAAATGTCTATTATGTGAGCAGTAAAAGTCATAACGAGAAAATTATGTCTCACACGGTGCTGAATAAAACTAAAGTGCTCAAAAAAGAAAAGAAACATGGAACCCGAAGTCAATGAAAGAGCTAAACATGTTTAATTAATAAAGTGCTATCAACTGTCAATCAACATTCATTCAGTATTGAAATTATGCTGGCTATTAGTAGCCAATAAGTGTGTTTTACCAGCAAATAACTTAGCTTAGCATTACTCTTGATTCACCCTTTTAATTAAATAATTGATAAAAAGATTCTCTAAAATAAAAAATGCACATAAAGCTTTTGTCACATAAAGAGTTTGTCTCCACGTGACATCATTTGTTTCCATTAATTACAAACAGGAACCACAAAAATATGACACTGATTAAATCTGTAATCTGTAATAATGAATTTGTTGTTGTTTTCCAAAAGCCGTTTTTTTCCTCAGCGACTCTTTGGTTTTGTGCAGGATTGTGCACTCTGCCCACATCTTGCTCTCCCTCCATCCTCTCATCACTGTTATCTCTTTGCCATTCGTTCTGTCAGGTCATCTTTGAAAAACTCTGGCACCGCTATTAAAACGCTGATCCTCGCTCTCGCTGTTATCTCTTTATATTCCTGTCGATAATAAAAGGAATCAGACGGCGGATGCGCTCATGAACTCCGTGGGAGTTTATTTCCTACGGGGGCCCCTCGCTTTGAAACGAGCTCCACGTCAGCGTCAGAGAATGTTTTAAGACTCGAGAGTCGTTAATTCAGTCCTGCTTACAGTCTAGAAGGTAGAAGTCCCACATGGAGGAGGTGACTTCTACGGATGTGTAAAGGAAACCTGGGATCAAACCGGCACCGTGATGTATCATGTGATGCATCATCACTCGGGATGGCCCCAAAAACCAGGTTCAAAACGGGAACCGGTCTAAACACAGAGTATCAATGTGGTCTGGAGTTAGCGGTTCTGCTATACTTTCTTAGTTCTGGAGTGAGACGTCCTCTCTCTCTCTCTCTCTCTCTCTCTCTGTCTCTCTGTCTCCTCTCAGTACAGCGTGAGACTCACATCATGATCAGAGAGGAAACATTGTAGAACTCTGGTCGCCTCAAACACAATAAAACCCTCACAAGTAAGTTCATCACATGTGACCAACAAGCAGAACGTCAGTCTGTTTGTGGAGCAGCCGTCAGGTAACGGTAATGATGTCGTACGTTAGTGATGTCATACATTAGTGATGTCATACGGAGTTAGATTTTTTTTCTCACAAAACAATCAAAAAGAACCGATAAGGAGTATTGATAAGAGTAGTGGTATCGATTAAATCCTAGCGATAACCGTCCCTAGTGACGACTGAAATGAAGAGACCCAGACTGAACAAAACGGTGCTTAAAAACGTGCATTGTTACATACAAATTGTATTACATATAAAATTTTTCCTTTGACGGCCTGCAGTGAACTTGTCCTGGTGGTGACGGTTTTAGAATAAACACACACACACACACACACACACAAATGTACAGATATAAAAACACCTAATCGTCCTCGTGTTTTTTGATTCGTGCCTTTATCCCGTTTTGAAGTGAACTCATTCCGTCCTCTTCTCCCCGTGGAGCAGTTTGAGATGTGTTTGTTAGAAATGCTGCTCAGTGTGATTGGACTTTTAAAGGCTAATGGCATTCATAAAACGTTGCCTCCACACCGAGCGACACACTGGCAGCAGTGGAGGTGTCTCAACTCAGACATCAGACAGTCTTTAGCTCTGTGCGACGCTAAAACCCTTCCCCCGATGCTCTTTAATGATAACGCCCTCTGTGCTGATCCTGTCTTACCCTACTGCCGCTGCCCTTTCCCCGGCACGTTCCCCCGGCTGGCCCTCGTCCTCCGGATGATCGCATCTTATCCCTCAGAGAGAGAAAGGGCCTGGATATCTAGTGGAAGGGTTTACGTTACGTTAATGGCGTCTCAAAAGGCTTGGACTTTACACACAAAAACTCACAGGTTCCACAGCTAATTCTCCACCAGCTACTCGAGTGGTGTCGCGATTAAAGAGAAATTGCAAGCTATACTCCACAAATGACAGATTGGAAGCGGGGTCAATGTGGCGGTGGAGAGGAGGAGGAGACAGGGGGCGAAGAAGGAGAGGAAATGAGAATAGGAGAAGAAAAGAGGAGAGGAAATGAGGATAGGAGAAGAAAAGGAAGAGGAAAGGAAATGAATAGAGGAAACGAGCACTGGAAAAAGCAGCGCAAGGAAATGGAAATTTCACACAGGTACACATGAAATAACAAGACTAGGTTGAATCAGTATCAATAATAATTGAGGATGGCTTTAATTTCATTAATTCAACAATATAAACATGTTGTGGATTACGAGTGTTATTGTCCTCTTTCAGTCACCTGTCGACTCACAGTGGACAGGCAGCGTTTTGCATAACAGTGCTTTGATAAACAGACCAGACTTCGGTCACGTCCCATGATGATGATGATGAAGAACATGAGGGCAGTGGGGAGGAAGACTTCACTTGAGTCTTGAGGAGCTGCAGTGTTTTACTTTTCAAGGACAAACTGAAGCATAACAATGTGTCGGCTTCACTGTACAAACCTGCACGATGCAGACATTTCAACATAGAGCCACAGAAAGAAGAGGAAAGGAGGAAACCGGGAGAGAAGATGAGGAAGTTGTTGAAATATTAATTACATGGACCTTTAAGTAGAATGTTTTCTCTTTTTTTTTTACAAGAGTGATCATTTTGTGTTCACAGCTTGTTTTCTGTAATCTAATTTATTATTTTAATAATAATTTAATAATTTAGCATCTCATCAGCCACACGAGTTAGACCGCAGGGCTGTTTCTGTTTATTCCTCTAAAAGCAGCCGGTGTATGAACGATACAGACGTTAGCAGGACGCTTCGTCTGTGTTTCACTTCAGCCTCTGGTTGAACTAAGAAGTCAGAAACAGAAAAATGAGACGAGCCGTCTTCGTGTGCTCGCTTCACGTTACTCGTTTGCTTGCTTACTGAGAAGTTTTGCACAATATATCCCCGAGAAATGTGCTGCTTGTGTCATAATTGATTTGTATGTTACAGAAGGCGAAGCCCACCTCAGGTTTAAAGTGCTGCAGAAAGTCCTTCATATCAAACTGTACAATATGGGATGTAAATTAAAAGGAAAGCAGCCTTTCATATTGATTTCTGCCATTATATAGAGTTGTTTGGGAGTTTCCAGGAGCCCAAAGATGTACGGTTTTTGAAGTATCTCAAACTAAATAAACTAAAATGAGATTGTTTGCTTTACATGAGCTCTTTGCTCCTCAAGGAAATATACATTTTTGCGACGATCTCAACCGAAGGACGGTCTGACTGTACGTTACTCGTGTGTGTGCAGCATTAGTTCAGAACACATGTGTGAGGAGGGACCTCTGCATGAACACAGAGTATGTAGGCCACACACAGCTTTAGCTCCAATCACACAAACAGCCAGTAAGCCAGCGAACTGGCACCAGACTAACAGGAAGCAGCGACGCAACACAACTTTCACTCGATTTTCAGACTGGAAACCATAGAAAACAACTAAAAGAGAAAATAGTCCCACATATGCATACACAGATCCTCTGTGATGAACCTTCTATAATAAAATACTACTGTTGAGCATATTTCTTCCTCTTTTCCTTCGCTCACACATCACAGAGCAAAACCATTAAATCTGCCCCTGCACAGGTCATAAAACAGTCTCATCAGGATTCTGTGAATTTGATCTCATTAAGTTCATTTTCAGTTTCATTTTCTTGCCAAATTAATTACATTCATCTTCTCAGAGGAGTTGTTTGTAACCAGCCATGGAGGAGGGAGGGAGGGAGGGAAGAGGGAGGAAAGAGGGGGAGTGTCCCATCTCTCATTCTCCGTTTGACCGAACTGTACGGCGGCCAAGCATTGTTGGGCCGGGTGTCAGCAAAGACTCCTGGGTAATAGGGATTGAAGTAAAGGCTCATTACCTGCCTCATTTCCCTCTGACCGGCTAAAACACACCGCAGGCCTTCTGGGTAATTCTGAAACGCAGACTGGGTCCAGATGTGTGTGGCCTCAGGTGAGCTGAAGTCCAATTTGATGCTTTTATTCTGCAGAATAAGAGAGAAAGACATGAGCATTTTAAACCAGATCAAATTACATTTTGAAACAAAAGCTTTTCTCTGAGGTGCATTCTGTTGCACAGGCCAATATGATATGCACAAACGGTTCGATAACGTAATTAAACCGAAAATGAACTCCCTCGTTATCAGACTATTCAATTTAAATTCTTGGAGCTTAAAAAAAGAGAATTAATTTCGAGCTAAAGCAGAGCTTTCATAGGCTGCTGTTCACTACATTCAATGGCAGTCTGACATCGCTTTCTTGTTTCTCTGGTGGGAGGATTGCGTTCTGCTAATAAATGTGAGTCAGTATAGACTATAACTATTGATACAGGAACATTTAGAAGATTTCCATGATACAAATGAGTGTTTCCGTCTTCTAAACACCGCCTTTGGTTTGTGTGAATTCATTTTTGAAGCCTCGAGTTTGACTTTAAGTGCCATAGTCATCTTGTAGAAGGTGGAGCAAAGTACGAACGAACGTTGAAGAAGACATTCTCAGGCGACCAAAAGGTTACTACTAACTTTCATGAACTGAAAACATGCTGTGAAAGGGTTAAAGTTATAACACGGACAACTCCCTGACTGGACAACACCGTGGTAGCAACCTGTCAATCACCGTGTAGCCCCGCCCTAAAGCATACTCTGCTTTATGGCCTATTTGACACAGGCGGCAACCTGAAAAGTGAAGCTAATGCTGAAGTGCCTTGATCTTGCATTCTATCTAGTGTCCAGCAGGGGGCGACTCCTCTGGTTGTATAGAAGTCTATGAGAAAATGACTCTCCTTCTCTCTTGATTTATTCCCTCAGTAAACATCGTAAACATGAGTTTATGGTCTCAATCTCTAGTTTCAAGTCTTCTTCAATACAGCATGATGTTCATTTTCTCATCCACTTCTATACAACCAGAGGAGTCGCCCCCTGGTGGACACTAGAGAGAATGCAGGTTTTAAGGCACTTAAACACAGACAGTGGCTGCAAACAGAAGACTGTGGTCGTACTGGCAGCTCTCTGGTGTGACTGCAAACTAGGACGGTGATGACAGAGAGCATGCTGTACAAGTGTCACTGAAGTCCAACCTAATATCTGAGTCGTGGCCATTCTTCCATGAAGCTGGACGCGGGTCAAAGTGATGAGCTCAATCTCTCTGCAGCTCTGATCGAAAGCGCAAGCCTCTCTCATCTCAGACCATCCCTCAGAGCGTCCGCCTCCGGCTGAGGCGTGTTGACACCACACAGGCCAGGTGTAATGGAATTGACCTCCACCGACAAATCGGCTGACGTTTTCGCAAACAGACACATCGCTGCTTTGGGGCCAGTGCGGCACGAACTGCAAACTCAGCGGATTGTTAAATAAAAGGTCTGACGGCTGCAACAGCAGAGACGAGCCGTCCTCTCTTTCAGGATGTCTTTGCAGCTGCAGGACGAGCAGAGAACTGTGGGCTTCTGCATCCAATGTGAATACGATAGAAAAGCTACATCAGTTGTTACAGTATAGTAGTAGTAGTAGTACTTGTAGTAATACTGCTGGTGGTGGGGGTGCTGGGCTTTACTTGATCCCAGATTGTAAATTAATTCCCTTTAAAACGATGGTTTTAAAATGTTGAAATAGCCATAAAATTACTATTTATTGTTTGTTAATGGTTTTTGAGGACTAGTTTCACATTTTGGGAGACTTTATTGGAGTGGGGAAGGCAAACAGGTTGCCTGCTTTCATTTTTGTATGAGTACCGATGCAGACTTTTATGTTTATTTTAAGTTATTTAAAAAAGCTTAACAACAGATGAAAATCCAGTTTTTTGCTGCCATCCACTAGTGTAACTACTTACTTTGCTGCAGTTCCATAGAAGTGTACTTCAGGGTGTCAGTAGAGCCATTAGTGATGCTGGCTGGGGTCTGGAATCTTTCACCGACGGAGGGCAGTGACAGAAACCACTTATCTCAGCATCTCCAGACTTATCTCCACAGCTCTGCAGAAAGGTCTGGCTCAGCCAATCAACATTCAGCAACAAGAGAAAAAAAACACTCTGGCTTGTTTGTATTTCTTTAAACTGATCACAATCGTCTCGGGAAGTGACACTAAGCACAAGATTCAGCGACGGAGCCTTCGGTAAAATAGATAAGACGGCAGATAGGGCTGCAGGGATGATGTATTTGTGTAGGCCAACACAGGAAGTTAGCGTCGCATTGGTTCCCTCGACAAAAAACAAACAAAAAAAGGGGATTATTCCATTGGATTATTGCAGTAAATAAATGTTTATGATATTTACACCTTTTGTTCAGCAAGAAAAGCTTCACTAATGAACTCCGCTTTTATGATTTTTGTCGTGTAAATGTAAATTGCCAGAATAAAAAAAGCTAGCGTTTAAACTAACTGCTCCACGTTGGCATTACTTCACATCGAAACCGCTAAGCTAAAAGACGTGATGACTCTCATTTAGTCACTTTCCCATCAAACCTTTATGATTCTCAGCTGAGGTTTTGAAATATGGAGCAGGATTTTCTCCCAAACTGCAATAAGGTCTTTGGAAGGAAAAATCCTCATTAGAGGTAAAATGTTCCTTCTGTGATTATGTCTCCCATTCCCTTTCTCACTTTCAGAGTCTTCTGATTAACGCCAGGGATTTAAAATCACACCTGGACAGCTCTGACATCTTCTATATTAGAGAAGAGACCCGTCTCGGCCCGTCACACCACGGCTGGTCACCAACACGTGACCAGAACGGGAATGAGGAAATCAACGACCGCAGAGCAGAAATTTAGGAGGAAACGATACGTTATTATCAGACATTTCTGCATAATATGATGAGCTCTTTGTAACAGTAATATGTATGTATATGAATATAAATAATGTTTGTTATTTTCACACTTAAGTTCTTATTGAATGAGGAAAATACTGACTTTTTATTTAACTCACACGGGACTGTACAAAAATAGGCTTGTGGATATTTCAAATAATCTGTTTATTTATTGAACGACATGCTGTGTCATGATACATATCTTTATTGATGTCGTGATAGAAGATTTTGGCCATAACGCCAAACTGCTGATCAATAAGTCAGAGATTGTGAAGCATGAATAAAACCGCTGATGACAATTTATTGTAAAAAACAACAAACATAAATCGGTTTATTTGAAGTGCATAATGAATGAAAATACACTTTAATAATGTCTTGTTTGCTGTAGCAACGTTTGACCTGAATATGATACTTTCACCAAAACTATCTTTTTATTTTGAATAATAAATTAAACTCAGCTAATAAACCATTTGTTTGAAACAGATCTTCTGCAGACTTGATTTTAGAGTGCAGGTACCGCATATAAAATGATTTAATCATTTTGCAACGTTATCACAGTAATAATCATATCCGCCTTTATTCTTACTTTATCTAAGCTGTATTTTACCTGCCTGGGACTGATTATACTATAAATGACATTGAATATTATATGAGATTGAGAACATTCAACACATATCCCAAAGCTCTATGCTGCTCTGAGCTTTAAGTTAATTTGCTGATTAGTAATTAGCAACATTGGGAGAGAAAAAAGCCGGTTCATGACTTCCTCCTATAACTGCTCTGAAAGTGTTAGAAAGTCAAAAGTTGGCAGCAAAGAGAAGCGAGTCTTTGATTTTGAGTTAACACCTCGGTCCAGCCTCTCCTCCGTCACTAATGGTGTGACTAACACATCTGTATTAGTACGCGTCACCTCTCATCTCATCACAGCAGAACCTGAAGGCCAACATGTTCTTCAAGCACCCAGCACTCGTTCCCTGTAGTTTGATTGGTTCTCTGCCGTCAGTGGATTCAAGGCCTGGTTGTTGGAATAAAAAGGATTTTATTTGGGCTTTCTGCTTGATAGTCTGTGTGTCGTCCTGCTGCCTCTCTTCTCTATACAGGTGTTTAGTATAGTAGCCTCACACCACTGAGTTTGATGCTGTCTGTGTGACAACATGCACACTGATGCACATAACAGATGATCTCTGTGTCCGATGTCTTCATAGAAATCCCTATATGAGCATTTTGAACACAGAAATAGATCTGTTTGTATTCGGTTTTATCGTGATGGACATGTGTCTGCTAAAGTGCGTTTGTCCTGTAGTGGACTGGCAACCGGTCCAGTCTGTACATCCCCATCCCCCCAATGCATGCTGGGAGAGGCTACAGCCTCCAGCGACCCCCAAACAGGATCCGTGAGTACGTGCGATAGATGGATACTGTTTCAGAGTTTCAACACAGACCTCAATCTGTTGGATTACTGTAGCGTGGATGTGTGCGTTTGACTCAAAACCCGCCATTTTCAAATGTGTCCACATCAGTGTGGACGTGGCCTCCACTAACCCTGAGTTTTTAACCTCATAACAGGTTTTTTTTGTTGTTTTTTTTAAGGAAGGCGCCACCGTCAGCAGGCCCGTTACATCTGACAGAGTTTATTACGGTGAGGTGATGAGCTGCAAACCCAGACAGCAGGGGTTGTGATGGCAGACACTTCTCCTGTCAACACTGATTAAGGTATCAGGCCTCATGTCTGAGGAGAGGGGAGGCGGGCTCATGGGAGGGAGGGAGGGAGGGAGGGAGGGGAGTCAACAGTCTCCACGACTCAGTAATGTCTGAATAATGGGGATGTGGACACACGGAGAGGAAATGAGGCAAAGAGGTCAAGAGGACGGGGATGAGGAGATGAGTCCTCAACAGATGGGCTTCCTCCTGGAAGTCTCTCCAGGGAAATATAGCTTTTGATGCGATGTCAAAATGTGAGGAAAGGCCGGTAGGGTCAGGAGATCCCTGACACTACGTTTGGTGGTCTGTGATGTTGATGGGACGGGTACTGTGGTGGTTTATGCCTTTTTGTTTTGACTTTCTTTCTGCGTCAAGCGCGAATTTACCGCAAAAAGTATCTTTTTACAGTATATTGAAATAAAGATACAGCAACAATATTACAACTAAAGTTCAGTCGATGTTTCTGTGTCACAGACATGAAAGAAGTGAATACATATTTCCAATTCAACACTTTCCGTTTCAAAATAAAAGCTTACTAGCATTTTTCTGTGGACAGACTCCCTTCATTTGTCAACAAAAAGGCTTTTATTCTGAAAGATTTGCAGGACAGTGTTGTGGGAAATGCAGTGACTTGCACAACTCCATACATGACGAGAGTGCCTGCTTTAAATTGTGGATTATGATTATTATTATCATGAAATCAAATGAAACATTCTGGCCAATGTGAAAGGCAAACTCTAAAAGAAGAAGAACTGTGGTGGCGCTTTCATCACATACCAAGATGTTAGGTGAGATGATCAATGGACAAATATCCCAAAAGTCAATATTGTGAGGAATTTAAACAGAAGGCTGCATCAGCAGTATTTCATCGGTCGGACTACATGGTGCATTGATCCTCTCTGTCCTCTCATCATGTGAGAAGGGACGCAAAGAAAGTGTGATTTTACAAAATATATTGTGTTTTTTTGTTGCTTTTTTTCAGCTCGTCCAGATGTTTGGCTTCACAAATGTTCCGCCACATGTTGAGAAAATGAGCTTGACTTAATCTGCAGTCTGAAGGAAGGAGTTAAGCCATGAAATCCACAATCTGCACCATGTTATGTAATCCTGTGCCACTGATGGAGGTCTGTTATCTTTTTACACTGCTCTATGAATTACATATTATGTATTAATTGAACAATGGTGCATTTTTTCCTGGATTCCTCAAGATAAACTCTAGTGGCCAATAAAAACAGCTGTGACATGAAACTATAAGTTTTATTTTACAGTTTAGTTATTTCCTAATCATTTTATTACAATTTCACAGCTTGGAATTTCTTGGAATTTTCATGAAAATAAATGTAATTTACAATGAATTACAGAGACGGCCACCTGTAAATATGCTCCTGCACATTAACAACACTGTAATTGTCATTGTAATTAAAATGTGTTGCTAATGTGTTGAACAATTGCATTTTACAGTTGGAGCAGGGATAAAGACCGCTGTAGTGTTTCTGTTTCTTTCATTGTTTTGGTTTTCCAACCACAAACTCCACAATCTAGTTTCCAGCTGCAGCCGGACAATGATATAAAAGACAACCCTGTGGTGAACCCGCTGTACGCTACCTGACCAGCAACTAACAGACTTTTTCCCCAGGAGTCGGTGGAGAACGAGAGCTGAAAGGAGAGCCAATATTAGACAAGCGGTTGCGAGAAGCATGACCACAAATGAATGCTAAGCATCTGTTTAAAGCATTTTAAGCCCTCACAGCCTCTCACACTCAACCACTTACCAGGTGACGTCAGTAAAGCCTTGAGGGTTCAGGGTTTGAGGCTGTAGGGGGGACACTGGGATTGGGCCTGGATTTCATCTCTCAGCTTGTTGTCTGCTGGTCCAATAGCGACATCTTGTGGCCTCTTTCCATTATTACTTCCAAGTTTTTTTCCCGTGAAGGTAAAAAGGGACCAGGAAACGGACAGCCGTTGTGCATGAACGAGGCGTGAATGGGCCACACAGGAGAGGTGACTGCTCATGGACTGGACTTGTGGAGCGCTTTTCTAGTGAGGAAGAAGAGAAGAACAGTGTTTCTAAAGGGAGATTAAGAGAACAGAACATAGAGGCATACTCTTATTACATTGTCCAAAGACTAATCATTTTAGAAAAAAAACCTGTGGATGATTAGGACGTTTATAAACATGTCCATTTTATTATTTTAGCAGCTCATGTAAAACCTCCTTGTACGTTTTGATAGTCTTTATAATACCATGGTTTTCTCGCTTTAATAAAGAATGAATAAAATGAACAGTTAAAGCAATAACAGCGACATATCACAGACACAAATACAGAAGATAACAGAGAGCTCAGAAACTGATGAAAGTCAGTAAATAACATGAAGTCAATAGAAAGAGAAAACTGTTTTAAAGACGTTACAATGTTAACTTTACAATGTACCTTTCACATAACTACAGGATAGGAACCAGTGTTCCCAATGGAATATACTACCAGTGGTGTATAAAGTACTCAAAAGCCATACTTGAGTAAAAGTAAAGATACCTTACTGGAAAACTACTCAAGTAAAAGTAAAAAGTCACCTATTAGAATACTACTTGAGTAAAAGTCTTAAAGTATCTGATATTTATTGTACTTAAGTACAAAAGTACTTTTCTGATATTAAATGTACATCATAACCTGAACATTAAATGAACATCATAACCTGTTCATTGAAAGTAAAAGTACAAGTAAATGCTGGCAAAAAAAGCAAAGGGTCAGAATTTTGAGAATGATGACGTTTATTCTTTTAAGTGCTGTGGCACCATGACCAAGGACATGGAGCTGTGCTGAACATAACTGGGCTGGCTGTGATCCATCCAGGAGCAATAATGTTCACCATAATATATTGTCTACTATGAACTTATCATCATAATTCCCCGAAAAGCAATATGACACTATAGGAGTTGTAACAGTGCGTTTATAAGTCTGCTCATTAGACTAGAGGATGTAGAGGACCAATGCATAATATTGTGTTCAGCAAAAAATATCCACTTGATGCTTCAGGTCAGTGTTTAGAGAAAGGACGCCTGCCTTGTAAACTCCTATGGGCCTGATTTGAACACAATAGACCAGGGGTCTCTAACTGGCGGACCGCGGTCCGGATCCGGACCCAGACGCAGTTGCATCCGGACCCAGGACCTAAAATCAATATTTCAGAATCACACATATATTAGGCAGCGAGTTTGTACTTTAACTGGTAGGGTTGCACGGTGTATCGATACTAAAAAGGTACCGCGGTACCTGTACGTTTAAAAACGATACGATTTTGCATATTTTTAGTATCGATACTTTATTAAAACAGCTCGATCAGAGCGCACTCGCTGCTCCACTCTGTGTCATGCTGCCTGCAGGCATGCAAGGGGGCGGGGCTGCCCAGCGCGCTCACAGCAACAGGCAGCGCGCGCACTCACAGAGAGTGATCACAGGGGAGACATGCACGAGCTTTTGCCGACCGTCGTCGGCTTCTTGGAAAACAAGATGCAGAAGTATCATGTGGAAGTACTTTGGCTATATTGCAGACAGTGAAGGAAAGCCCACTGACCTACAGAGACCCGTCTGCCAAACGTGTTTCAAACCAAGTGAGGCAACACGTCTAACACGCAAAGCACCTTTCAGACAGACACCCCGAGCCTTTAAAGAGTTCAAAGAACGACGGGTCAGCAAATGTGGTTCTAAACATGAACACTCCCAAACTCAATTAATCAATTTAAAGCTGCAGGACAATTCAGTGAAATTCATTTTTCTAAAATGAATTACTTCAATTTGAGATGCACATTCTTCAAAAGCTTTCTGTTATGTCAGTTATTCTTTAATCCAGCCATTATTTTACTTGAAATGAGAAGAACATTTATTTATGTATTATTTATAATCCATCCAGTTAAATTTGAAAACTGAGAATAATAATTTGTTAAAATATAATTTATGTGTACTTTCTTTATTTGATTTGACAGTTGACTACACAGAGACGTTGTGCCTACTACTTGGCTTATATATATATATATGGCACTAAATAGCGCGGGTTAAATATTATTGTAATGTTTCGGACCTTTGCCCGAGGAGATTTTCTCAATCTGGACCTTTTGGAATTTTAGTTAAAGACCCCTGCTGTAGGAGCTGCTAAGCCAAGGTGGTGGGGTTGGTGCTTCCAGGTGGTGGTGTCTCCCTTTGTGTGCTGTGTCGTTTGGTGTGCCCCGGGTTGAGACCCTCACGTGTAGTTGTGTGTGTGAGTGTTGTGTACACGGGTGATCGGGGTGCCTCCTCTTTTCGGGATCCTCACCTGCACTGGCCCACCTCGCCACTGGTAAGCCTCAGTCCTCCTCTTTTTAAATGTATAACGGCTCTTTTAGAATTTCGTGTATAAACTGTAACGGTGCATTTTTTTTAGGAGAATAAAGATTATTTTGTATTGGAACCACGTCTCATGCTCATTTGTGTAATGAACCTGAGTGTCTTTGGAAAAGTGAATCTTCAGGTGCACCTCCTAGGGTGGCGTTGTTGTGCTCTCTAACTACTGGCTGTTCACCGAACTTTGAGAGACGGCCCATCCGCCTCTCGCCACATATGAGAATAGCTCAGTTACGCAAACGCTGGTTGACAGTTTATAGATGAGGAAGATACGGTTTGTACTATAAGTACTAGCGTTTTCTGAAGTCACTAGTTCCATGGTAACATCTGCTAGCACGTTGTCGGGTCTGTAATGTGTCTTTTTCCGTCGAAATGCTGCAAGATACGACTTGCAGCGGTTATGGCGACTTTGGACAGTGTGTGTGTGGGCTCCTTTTGTGGAGAAACCATAAGAAATGAAAGAAAATCGATGATTTATTTGCAAAGATGAGGATTTCGGGCATGCTGGGATACCAAACACGGACAGGTTTTGTGACGTATTTGCGCAAACAAGCCGTAGGAACGGAAGGGGAGGGGATCGAGGATGCCGGTGTCCTCGCGGATGATACAATGTGATGATCACAAAGACCTTTATTATCATGTGTATGTAAACCTGCATACACAACAAGAAGCCCAACAGGCCTTCCCACGAGCGTTGGATGTTTCGTCGCTACGTGTCGCTTTATTTTTGAAGGCTTCAGTGCTTCGTTTGATAGCATTAGCTCACATTCCACACACTGAGCCCTCGGCTCTGCCTCGTTGCCTCCGTTCACAAAGCCGTACTTAAGAAAGTCAGGGTTGTACTTGCGCACACATTTAGACTTTTGGGGGGTATGGCACCACTGTCGTCTTCATTTTTTCTTTTTAATAACTTATCCATAACTTTCGCTACAGGCTAGCGGCTAGCTGAGTGTCTTCTTCTGCTTATTGCAGCTTGTTAAACAACTGACTGACGCATTACCGCCACCAGGTGGTGGGAAGCTATATTGTAACTGAGCGTCTCATGGATAACAGTGATATCTCTGGTGTCTTCAATTGATAACCTATGCAGTCTCGCAGCCCACAGGTACAAAACTGAAAGTTTTTCGCGGCCCTAGACCAACAACATAATCTATCTTTGAGACATTAAATCGAAATTGTAGCTCTCTGTGTCCTTGCCAACATAAATAAGTTGTTTGTCTCTGTACACCTCAGTCATTGTTTCTCTCTTACTTTCCCTCACGAACCATCAGCTTAAATGGTTCAGCTTCAACCTTTGTTATGACTGATTACTTTGGGTTTTGTAGTCTTTTACTAGACGCCATGTTGGTTTGCTGCATGACACCACCTCTCATGGAATCCCAGCATGTGTTGCCATGACAACACATACAAGCATACCTGGTACCCCCATGATTCAAATATATACAAGCTGGTAACTTAGTTTCTCATATCACACAAGTCCGGTCAACGAGAGAGTCAATCCTCTACAGACAGTCTTCTGAAAAACCTCTACAGAGAAATACAACTCTAGTCTACAACCAACCAGTCATCCATGGACAGAACAACCAACCGCAGATACCGGCCGAGAAGGTTAGCGTGGGTCGACCCGCTCCCCGCACCGACCGTCGAGGCAAATGCCGACCCGCTCCCCGCACCGACCGTCGGGATATGTTTCTCGGCCAGAGTCTGGCCGAGAGCCCCTCTGCTGCCGACACCGAGGGTCGACCCGAGATACGGGCCGATACCCGCTCTGCTGCACACGCCGAGGGTCGACCCGAGATACGGGCCGATACCCGCTCTGCTGCACACACCGATGGTCAACCCGAGATACGGGCAGAGACCCGCTCTGCTGCACACACCGATGGTCGACCCGAGATACGGGCCGATACCCGCTCTGCTGCACACACCGATGGTCGACCCGAGAGGGTCAGCGAGTGCCGATCCGCTCCCCGCCCCGACCGTCGAGGAGAGAGAGGATCAGCTCTCCGCCCCAACCGTAGAGGCCAGAGCCGATCCGCTGCCCGCTCTGAATGTTGAACCGGAGCAACAATGTGAGGGAAATAACAACCTGGAGGACCTCAAAATTCCTCAAACCAAAAAGAAAAGATGGGGCTTCTCGTTCTTCACAAAGAAAAAGCAGGAGAAGAGCAACAAAACCGGTTGTTGGCGCTGGTTGAGCTGCTTTCGCTGCAACAAGAGAGCCAGTGAAAGCAATCTGGAGGAGAGTGCTGTAAGGTAGCTCCTCCATGTCAAAATATTTTACATCTTGCTGATAACAAAATTGACTAAGGTTTTGAATGCAGGACATTTACTCGTTGTGGATTGTTTCATCAGTATGTTATTAGTACTTTTACTGCAGTGAATTACTTGTCAGTGATTTAAGTTTGGACAGGACTCACTTGGCAAACAGTTATACAAACAGTGGTTCCTAACCCTGGCTCCAGATCCTTGACGAGCAAGAATTTGGACCCAGTCAAGGATCTGGAGCCCCTAACCCTAACCACTGTTTATTAACTGTTTGCCAAGTGAGCTCCCAAACTGAAAATCACTGACAAGTACCGTAATTCACTGCAGTAAAAGTACTAATACCACACTGATGAAACAATCCATTATTGTTATTGTCTATTAGTACTTTTACTGCAGTAAATTACTTGTCAGTGATTTAAGTTTGGACAGGACTCACTTGGCAAACAGTTACTATACAAACAGTGGTTCCTAACCCTGGCTCCAGATCCTCAAAGATCGCTCAAGGATCTGGAGCCCCTAACCCTAACCACTGTTTATTAACTGTTTGCCAAGTGAGTTCCCAAACTGAAAATCACTGACAAGTAATTCACTGCAGTAAAAGTACTAATACCACACTGATGAAACAATCCACAACCAGTAAAAGTCCTGACTAAGGTTTTGAATGTATGTTACCATCAGCAAGATGAAGATTGACAGTGATTTGCCTGCAATGGTTTTGGAATCAAATAAATAATCAAAATGAAGTTGACTGTATTGGCTTTTCTGACTGAATATATACAGTATAAATACATATCTTTGGTGTTTTGGTGAATATAAAGTAGAAGTGCTGGTATCTTTTTAAATTGTGATTTAAACAACACTGAAGGTGATCAATAAAGCAAACAAAGTTACAAATATGTTAAAAATTGTATTTTAGGTGCTGGTTAATAAGGTGCCGATGGGCGAATAAACAATAATGACAAACAGGTGACAATCATCCCTAACAGGCGTATGAATATTTGTGGGTTTCGTAGTCTTTTACTAGACGCCATGTTGGTTTGTAGTCCTTGCTGCATGACACCACCTCTCATGAAATCCCAGCATGTGTTCTGTCAAAGATGCCATGACATCACTGTGTTCCATGTGATTCAAATATATACAAGCTGGTAACTTAGTTTCTCATATCAATGACCGTCACATTATTCTTTCTTTCTTTGTCTGTCTGTGTCTGTCTCTGTCTGTCTCTCTGTCTCTGTCTGTCACACGCTTGTGCCAGTTATCTTAGATCAGTGCAACATGCAAAATGTACTAAAATCGCACGCTCCGAGGCCTAAACAAAACGCCACACAAGTCAGTAATGTAGTGACAGTTCATTCAAAGTTTAGTACCTGAGTGTGTCAAATTTAACACATTAATTCAGATTAATAATACAAAAACAATTGCACGTTAAAAAATTAATTGAATGCACATAATTTAATGTTATGGCCCAATTTTAGGCAAATTTTAGGCAAAGTGATAGGCTTAAGTTCAATGAATAAAAAGTCTGAATATACGTATATTGACAATGAATAAAAAACGTCTGAATATATGTATATATATATATATATATATATATATACCTATTTCCGACAAGAAAATGAAGTGATAAGACATTTACTTTAAAACTCATTTATTAATCACTACTGAAATAAAGGTACAGGCACCTTAACCCTCTCATTACTTCAGGGTTCTTGGGAGCAACGTGGGACTGTTGGTGTTAGGCTGTGGTCATTACAGTGACCAGTGTGATGAGAGGACATGCGAGCCCTTGTTGCTGTACTTCATCTCCTTGGAGCAGAGGCTGCATTTAGCATACCCTGCCTTATCAATGTATTTAAAACACTGACAGCAGGAAGCTGTACTCACGTCTGTTTAGACCTCCACCTTTATCCAGGCCCAGCTCCACCTTTATCCAGGCCCAGCTCCACCTTTATCCAGGCCCAGCTCCACTCACAGCTCAGCCCTGCGTCAAGGTGCGCTACAGACAGCCTCCTCTCCCTGAAGCTCTTTGGCCTCATCATGTCATCAGTATCTGGGCCTCATGTTTCGTTGTCATAAAAGTTATTCTGACCACGAAGTCGCCTCATTCTACTTTGAGTTAAAACAAACAACCTGCAACCAGATGCGCCGGTGTTCCGGTTTAACGTTAACGAGTGACCGCGTGAACTGAACCGGAACA
The DNA here is from genome assembly GCA_028022725.1 of Lycodopsis pacificus. Taxonomy (NCBI): domain Eukaryota; kingdom Metazoa; phylum Chordata; class Actinopteri; order Perciformes; family Zoarcidae; genus Lycodopsis; species Lycodopsis pacificus. Next base: position 12,292,401 of record CM051692.1, read on the forward strand.
CGGGGGGGGGCTGCATGTTTCATCACGTTACGTTTTTTCCTTCTAAATCGCGATTATGAGGAACGTTGACAGGTAACGGAACATAACGTAACTTAAACTTTAACGGAGGGAAATGAAGACGCTGTACACATCTGAACGCTGATTGGCCGAGACTCGACACATCAAAGATGTTCTATTGCGAAGATCACCACATCACATTTTCTCCTCGTCTCACTCCAATCGGAGAAACGCTGGCTGGCCAGTTGTCACATTGTAGCATGTAGCATCCTGGGCATCACTGGGAATCACAACACCGCGGCTTTGAGAGCATTTGTTTGCAATTGTGCATTAACGTGATTAACCAACGATTTAACTTGCTGCTAGCACCACTGATTCACCAAACCTGCTTCTTGCAGTCTGTGTTCCACCACAGTCCCCGACGCTGCTCTCATGATTCATTTTGTTTCTAAAGATAGATTTGATTTTGCAGCGAGTAACGAAGGTTTCAGGGGAAATGTAGTGAAGTAAAAGTATCAGTTTTCTTTGGAAAATGTAGTGAAGTAAAAGTAAAAGTCACCAGAAATACAAGTAGTAAAGTAAAGTTACCCAAAAAAACGACTTAAGTACAGTAACGAAGTATTTCTACTTCGTTACTATACACCACTGTATACTACCATTACTACTAGCTTATTCTGGTTTTTATGAGTTGGTGATTAAATCAACACATGGTCTGTTGATGATTTAAAAAACATGACCTCACATTCTGAGTGTTTGAGACGACGTGAAGCCAAGTTATTCCTAAAGTGTGATTGGTGAAGCCTGTAAAGATTTCCCAGTTTATTCCTGCATGCTTGTTGTGGAATGTTCAAAAGTTGTGTAATGAATCTGAAAGTGACATTCTGCTGAAACGTCTTGAAATGTTTGTTTTGCAAAAGAGTCACAATTTTACACGAGGGGCTTATTTGATCGTCTTTTAGTTCTTGTCTCTTCACAAAATAGCTTTAAAAAAAAAAAAAACAATTCAATGGAAATCAATTAAGTAGGAAACAGACAGACGTTTGTGATGCTCTGGCAGTGAAAGGAAGAACACCGTTTTTTAAAGAATAGCAGTTTATTGATAAAATGCTGACATGTCACTATTTATTTGCAAGATTTTGAACATTGACTTTTCATAAATGTTTCCAAAAACAATTAACTTCACTCTAACAAAGATGATTAACAAATTGTTTTTCTGAATATTACATGTATTATGTCAACACAATTTACTGTTCATTTTCTTTGCATACATTTAAAGAAACGTGATTTCTTTTTCACAATTTCAGTGAATTGCTCTGATGAAACAAAACTTAAATAATCGCCACAGTCCCACCCACTATGTTTGATTGCTGCAGTGCAGACACCTCTACAGTTACTGTCTGGAGGTGAATCATTATTTAAACTCTCGTCTACTTGAGCTCACACAACTTGGCAGAGTCTCCAGGAGACAATGGAAGCCACAATCCTAGAATGTTTCATAAACTCAGCTCTGGTTCTGGGCTCTGCTTGAGGCAGTAAAACATCTACTTCACTGCCAGAGAGATCTTGCCTCACTCAGAACAGCCTCCAGTGTATCTCTGGCCTCCGACACCGCCGCTGCCACATCCTTAAAGGAGCGCAGCGGATGGAGATCAACTCTGGGTAGGTCTTCAGACTCACTCAGACGGGACAGTGAGGGGTAGTTGTTCAGGAAATGGAGGTGATCCTCTGTGCGTGAGAGCTGGTCCAGTTCGGCATCTTTCCTCCACAGCTCAGCGATCTCCTGCTGCAGCTTCGCCTCAAGCGCTTCAGCTTGACTCACTTGAGTTTCCTGCAGGGATCTGATCTGCTGCTTCACCTCAGAACTTATTTTCTCAATCAGACGCATCAACTCACTGCACATCTTCTCACTGTCCGTCACAGCGTCGTCGGCCGAAAGGTTGATAGTCCCCACCTTCTGTCGAAGCACCCTGGCGTCGTTCTCTCTGTCCTGGACTCGCTGCTGGATCTTTTGCCGACTCGCCCCGAGCTTCGTCTGCCTCTCAGCCCTCTCTACTGCAGCGGAGACGGCGTCGTGGCCTTTATGATCATCCATGGAGCAGAGATAGCAGATGCACTGCTGATCAGTGCGGCAGAAGATCTTCATCACCTCGTCGTGGCGAGAGCAGATGTACTCCTGGAGCTTTAAAGTGGCTTCAACCAGCTTGTGTTTCTTTAAAGGGGCAACATCGTAGTGAAGCTGGAGGTGTTGCTCACAGTAAGAGGCCATACACACCAGGCAGGACTTGAAGGCTTTCAGCTTCCTACCAGAGCAGAAATCACAGGCCACGTCTCCAGGTCCCGCATAGGAACAATCAGATGAAGCAGCTTGATGTTCTAATTCCTTCAGTTCCTCCACTAACTCTGCTAACACTGTATTTTTCCCAAGGACAGGCCTCGATGTGAAGCTCTGCCGGCACTGAGGGCAGCTGTGCGTGTTCTTGTTCTTGTTCTCCTCATCCCAGCAGTCTTTAATACAGCTCAAGCAGTAGCTGTGCCCGCATGGGATTGTCACCGGATCCTTTAGGAGATCCAGACAGATTGAACAGCTCAGTTTTTTTCGATCCCGCCAAATCCCTTGCTGTGCCATTTCTTCTCCAGACGACAGCGAGTGTTTGTAAGTTTCTCTCTCTGTTTCCAGATAAAAGTTATGTACTCATTCCCTCAATGTGTGCCCACTGATCTGCAGTGTGTGAGACTCTCACCGTTGATCACATGGTGTCTACACCCATCTTTTAACTTGCAGATCTGTGGAAGGGGAGGGAACGCCACACCTGAGCTGAGTAGACTTTGATTATCTTAGAACACAATTCTGTTGGACAAAAACAGATTTTTAATTAAATTAGTTTTATAAATACAATATATTACATGCATGCAAATGGCAGTAAATATAACTTTAGAATCATATTTTAAAATGTTATTAAATTATTACAATGTCAATGTAGAGCATTTGTTTTTAATTAATGCACTTTTTAAAGAATAGGTGTAAAAGTGCTCATTTACTTGGTGTTTATTCACTGATCTGCAGTGAATGAGCTTTTCAGCTCACAAATTGAATCACATGTCTTTTATGAAAGAGGAGGGAACAACAAATGGAGCCAAATAGACTCAGAGTTTGTCAGAGCGGGAGCGGGTTGTTGCTCCCAAATACTTAGGATCGGTTTAATACTGAATTTCATGTATGTACTTGTATACATGTGACAATTAAAATACGTTTTTTGTGCTTTATTCCCTAGAAGTGTCACGATTAGTGATGTTAGGAGATGTGCCGACGCTTCGAAGCGTGTGTCGAGTAATGGAGGGGGCGTTTCCGCGAAGCGCGTATCGAGGCTTGCTTCATTGAGGGGAGGAGCCAAAAATGATGACGTCCGAAGCCTCGCTGCCGGCTGTACCACGTGACTGCTTCGGGAAGTGGTTCAGAGTTTGCCGGGAGGTTTGACAGCAATATAAACCCCTCAGGCTCCATTCAACATGTGGGTTGTTGGTGGAGAGTTGCGGTCAGTTGAGAGTTTGGATAGCGTTTATATAGTTATTTCTGAATAAAAATGAATAAAATGTCCCCTGTCCTGTACATCACTGTCCAAGTTACACAAGCATATTCAGTCCCCTCTTCCTAGTTCCACAAGCACTTTCCCTGTCCTCTGCCTGCTTCAGCCTATGCCATTTTCCTAAAGTGACATAATAACATTATTACACAACCTGCCATATCATATGATACTACCATTTTGGGAAAATTTACACACACAGAATACATTCAAAAAATATTTTATTATGCACATATGTGACAATTTATGTACAGCAATTATTTGGTCATACATTTTTGTAATTCATAGTCATTCCCAACAGCCATAACAGACACAAAAATTCAATGCATCACATTATGTGGTTCAGATACAGCTGCCTGTGATTATACACTTGGCCAGTAGGTGGTGTCGTGTGCACATGAAGCTTCGAGTAATGAACCCTTTCTCGAACCAATTGGCTGAAGTGGTTCGATGCCTCATGAGGCTTCATCTCGCCATCACCAGTCACGATGAGGCTTTGCCTCCTGTGTCTCCTTCCGGTTCCCTCCTGATTACATTCATTCAACTCACCTGCCCAGTCCACCCAGCTGCCTTCCATCTAACCCAGTGAGCACGAACCCGGATTTAAACGTTGATTTCTGGTTGAAAACGCGTTGAAATGGGGTCTGAACGTTTTAGACCTATTTTCAACCGGCTAAATTACGGATACAATATCAATGTGTCACAAAACACCAATTGGTTTTAAAATGTTGATGGTTTGTTCAGTTGTAGGTTGAAAGAGACGCGATTTTGGTTACTTTAAACATATTACTCCAAAATAATATTACGCTGGCCGGTGTTGATATGTGGTTGGCCAGTGCACTTTACTTCGCCGTAGTCTGCTGGGGGAGCAGCATTGGAGCCGGAGACACCAACAGACTTAATAAACTGGTTAAGAAGGCCGGCTCCATCATTGGCTGCTAACAAGACTATCTGGAAGAGGTGGTGGAGAGGAGGACACTGAAGTAACTATTATCCATATTGGATAACCCGGACCACCCTCTCCATCACCTACTGCAGGAACAGACTGATCCAGATACAGGAGAACATTCTGCTATAAGACTATAATAAATCACCTGTGAACAGATCATCCTTCACATGACTACAACAATACACTGTCTTTGCACTATACTGTTTAGTTGATGTAGTTAGTTCATTTAACACTATTATATTTCATACTGTGCATTTTTTTTTTGTATTTAATATGTTCTACTCTGTTATTTTATTGTATATATTGTGCATTTTTCATTCTTAATAATTTATTTTTACTCTGTTACTTCGTTTGCTGAAGTTTATCTTTGCTGCTGTTATAAACTAATTTCCCCCTGGAGATGAATAAAGTATATAATTGGTATTATTAGTTTATATTATAAAGTACAGTGATCATGTGTACAGACATAAACTTCTCTAAAGTCTCTCCAGCTGTTAAAGCCGACTGACAGCTGTGATCAGCTGATCCTCCGTCATCAGAAACAGACGTCGCTTCACGTGACGCACCTGAGGAAAGGACGTCTCCTATCTCCTTTCATCTCTCCTTGCGTGACGGCCCCTCCCTCCCTGTTTCCTTTAGTTTCACTTCTGGAGGTCGTTGTGTCGCAGCTTCTTCTTCTCTGCTTCTAAAGGTTAGTGAGCGACTCCTCTCACTGAGGGACTCTCGGAGGACTCTTTGGTCAAATAATACTTGATGTTTTTCTTCAGTCAGCTGAACACAAATGGATTTAATGCGAAGTTTAGTATGTGTATGAAGTCATCGTCCGCCCTAAAGATACCGTACATCACTCCAATGAATACTTCCGGTCCGGATTTCAAAGTAAAGGATCGCGTGAGTTATTTGTGATTAAAGAACAAGAGTAATTTAAGATCCTGTTATTTATTATTATTAAAGCTACAGTCAGATATAATATGAAGTATTTTACTGTGTACTATTTGAATCCCACATTGAAGTTAGGAAAAATCACAAATCACAAATAACTCACGCGATCCTTTACTTTGAAATCCAGACCAGAAGTACTCCTTGGAGGGATGTGCTGTAGCGTTAGAGCGGACAATGACGTCATACTGTACATACTAAACTTAATTTAGATTAGGACCTATTGTTCTTCAAATGTTATTATTATTGATTCTGATTATTATGATTTTTTTTATTATAAAGATAGAGTTTGGAGAGCAGAAATGAGCTCACAGTAGTTTAAAGTCATGTCAGTAGGCATCAGTATAAATGACCTGTAAAGCAGTAAACGCTGAGATTCAGGTTACATGTCACAATAAAGGATGCACACTATATTGTGACAACACATCAGTAAACATCTGCAGATGAGAGCTCACAGTGTTTCATTGAAGGGTTCAACTAACAGCCAATTGAGCCCACTTTCCTCTCTCAGCCTCTGGATCCACTGCCGGTCCTTTTCTCTGGACTCCTCACTCGTCTCCTCTGCCAACGTGTTCTACTAGATTACTGTCAAACCTCCAGGAGACACAGAGAGTTTAGAGAGCTGCTTTTACTTTGACAGTCTGTTATGTTACAAACACTGAAGCTACTCTTAGTGGCCGTCTGCATGAAGAAGCTGTTCAGCTGATGTTAACCCGTTTTCAAAGAACATCAACCCAACAAATAATGAGGGGTGTTTTATTGTGGAAAGCTGTAAACGGTGAAATGCGTCAGTTCAAGGTGACGGTTTCCCTTTGAGCCACCAGATGGCGACATCCCCATTAACAGCTCCACTAACAGCCTCATTGAGAGGAGACATCAGTGTGACTCCATCACAGAGAATCAGGACGTTGATGTGAAGGAGGAATGAGTGCTGATGTGCTGATCAATAATTGGATGGATGCTTTCAGCTCTGCTCTCACTGGTTCCTCTACACATGAAGGTACACAGTGATGTGAATTCAGCAGCAGCTAACAAGGTCACATGACTGATTTTGGATTCTTGGACGAGCTGCTTCCTGCTCTGACTGGATGTAGTAGACGTGGAAACAGAGGAACATTTCAAACGTTGAAGAGCTTTTCAAAGTCACTCAAATAGAAGTGAAAGGTGACGTCATCCCCAAAGACAGGCCAATAAAAAGCCAGATGAAGAGTCTTCCTCTAGTCTTCAAACAAGCCAACAGACTAAAGAGCGTTGTGAACGTCATTTCTTAGAGAGGACTCTGCAGCTCAAAGTGACAACAACATGGAAACTGTCCCATGAGTGTCTTTAGTATTGAGGTGAATGAGCTGTGTGTTTGTCATGATGAAGAGAAATAATGTTGTTGTGTTTGTGTGAAGGTGTGGACTCTGCTATGAATCAGTGCGAGGACAGAGACGAGGGAGTCCCTCCCTCTAAAACCAGCCACACCAAAGCTCAGAGGTGAGATGACCATCTCTACCTGTCCATGACTCAAAGTCTTTCATTCACTGACTCTGTTTCTACACATTTGACCAGGATCCATCAGGGACCACACTGTTCTGGACCTGGACCTGGACCTGAACCTGAACCTGCACCTGCACCTGAACCTGAACCCAGCTGTGTGTCCATGAAGAGTGACTGGTCTATGCCTCATCCTATTAACTTCAAAGATGGATGCCACTCTGTTGATCAAAGGTGAGGATTTCAAACTGATGATGATGATGATGATGATGTCAGATGGTCACTCAGGTAAAACTCTTTTACACCACATGGTTCCTCTCTTCATCCTGATTGGACAGCATTGCGCTTCAACCATCATGGTCACCTCACTGCATCACTTCCTGTCTTTGCTGCACTGAATACAGCTTCAACATCAACACTGAAACATTTCTACATGAAACATTGATTTCATACTAAACGTCTCCTAAAACTACCAGAATACAAATACACAGAGTACAGTAGGTTTATTACTTCACTGAATGTATCTGGTGTTTCTATCAGGAGGAAGCTGGAACGACCTGAACCTGGACCTGGACCTGGACCTGGACCAGGACCAGGACCTGGACCTGAACGTGAACGTAAACGTAGACGTAAAAGTAAACCTGGACCGGGACCTGAACCCAGCTGTATGTCCATGAAGAGTGACTGGTCTATGCCTCATCCTATTAACTTCAAAGATGGACGCCACTCTGTTGATCAAAGGTGAGGATTTCAAACTGATGATGATGATGATGATGATGATGATAACAATAACTTTATTTAAATAGCACTTTTCCAAAATAAAGTTACAAAGTGCTTCACAATAAAACATGAAAGCAAATAAGAAACACAATCAAACCGTGAAATAAGATTTAAATAAATAAAATGCGTCAGATGTAAAAAATAAGTCAAACGGTAAAAGTGAGTCTTCAGAAGAGGTTTAAAGAGGAAACTGAATGTTCCGGCCTTAGATTACCAGGAAGAGAGTTCCACAGCTGAGGGCCCGGACAGCCAAGGCCCGTTAGTACGGTGTGGTGTAGAAACTATATGATGGTACGAGTGAGTGCTATAATACTGAAATAAGGAAATGTGAGGAGAGAAAGTTTGTCTTTGGAGTATTTATTCTCTGTGCAGAGAAGGTTCAATCATCCCACTGAGCTCCTGTGTGCAGTCTGAGGGATGAAGAGCCCCGTGTGCAGGTCTCTCCATCTTATAAAGGACCAGTGCACAAGGGTGGGGGGGTAGGATGAGTCCTCACTAACGCATCCGTTTCTGGTCCTGACCTCAATATTCTGTGGTTAACTGTCTGCACCCCCATTCAGTTACTTCCTCTTATGGAATGTTTCTCCTGTTGATACCAGATCAATGTGCATTATTAGATAAAGCTCCCAGACTGGAGGAGAGATCATTAATGCAGAAAGGGGCCAGCAGGGGTCATTATAACTACAAGACAGGACAGTGCTGGAGCCAGGCTTAATGGGATGTACAACTGGGTATCATCTGCGTAGCAATGAAACTCTGTATTATGTTGACGTATGATGAGTCCTAGTGGTAACATGTAGATGGTAAACAGGAGGGGACCCAATATAGACCCCTGAGGCACCCCACAGAAGAGAGGAGGCCTCTCCAAGCATTACAGAAAAGAACCAGTTCAACAGATAAGACATCAACCAATCCAGCTCCACATCACTGATGCCACAGAGTTCTTTAGACGACGGATTAAGACTTTGTGGTCCACTGTGTCAACGGCTGAGCTGAGGTCAAGAATAATTCAAATGAGTACAGGCAGAAGGTCATGTGACCTTGACCTGAGAAGTCTCAGAGATGTGAAGAGAGTGAGAGTCAGACTGAAGATTCTCAAACATTTCACTGTTATTCATGAAAGAAATCAATGGAGTGGAAACAGTCTTTTCTAAAATCTTGTAAAAACGGTAGCTTACAGATGAGTCTAAAAAGACTTAAACCTGAGGGATGTAAACGGGGCTTCTTTAAAAAGTGGAAAAGAGCAGCATGTTTAGAATCAGAGAGGAGATGCCAGTTGACATGGAGCAGTTAATAACGACTGAAACATCCGGACCAACCGTCTAAACACAGCTTTTAAACATGAAGTGAATTCAGTCTCAGAGGCAAGTGGATGGTTTTAAAGTGTAACAGTGGTTCAAAGGTTGACAGAGAGATTTCACTGAAGTGGGTTAGTGGTGAAGATAAACAGGAGTCAACATCAGGCTCAACAAGGTCAGTATTAAAATGCTGCAGAATCTCCAGCATTTTATTTTGAAATGATTTATAAACTCCTCACATCTCTCTGGTGTTGAATCAACTCGTTGGCTAAGATCAGAGTTTATGGTTCTAAAGAGGATTGTGACTCTGTTTAGTGACCAGATTGTAGAAATATGAGTTCTTTGCTTCTTTAATCGTTTGCTGATCGGTCGACATTAGATGTTCTCGAGATGCAACGGACCCACTGAGTTTATCCTGTTTCCACTTTGGTTCTGCCTTCCTGCATTCTTTAAGTTCCTCTCATCTTCATTAAACCACGAGAGAGAAGAAGGATTCAACTTCTTACATCTGAATGGAGCTCTGGAATCTAAAATGTTTGTGCAGGAACTGTGAGACGTACCGAGGAGCTCCTCTGTGGAGAGGCCAAGTTGTTCACTGGTGTTAAAAGTTGTGCGTGATTCAGTGAAAGGAGAAGTTTAGGGGGTGGGAGTGAAGCATTGTGGGGGTTTGTGATTAGGAGAGAGGAGTGGAACCTGGATAAGCACTGCCTTGTGATCACTTAGATTCACATCATCCACACAGAAACCAACCCAGAGCACAAGGTCTAAGGTGAGTCCTCTGTCATGCCTCGGTTGATTCACAAATTGTCTCAAATTAAAAGAATCAAAGAGTTTGATAAAGTCAGAGGTAAACGAGGAAGAGGAGCAGCAAACATGGATATGAAAATCACCAAGAATAAGAACTCTGTCATATTGTTCCAGAATGAAAGATCAACAGTAAGATTAGTGGGTCTGCAAATACAACTAAGATATTCAAAGCAGGGGAACCAGCTGATCCAGATAGCGGAACGACTGAGAACATTTCTGTGAATCACTGCATGACTCAATAAGAGGTGCGATCCTCAGAGCTAGTCCAACATTCTGTGATCATAAAAAAGTGAACATTGTCGTGATAAAATCCTGGCAGATCAAAGACTTCTTGGCAAAAATCATGCGATTAATCGCGATTCAAATTTTTTATCGTTGCCCAGCACTAATCATGACGGAACACAAAATCTTTACCTAATTGTTGTATTTGTGTTAATGGTACAAACACAATGTGAGCTGGTTGTTCATGATTCCTCCACAGAGAGGACCAGGAGAGCTCAGAGGTTCCCAGAGGTCCGTCTGCCCAGCAGCATCAAACACACCTGGACTCCATATTTATGGTCTGTACATGTACAACTACTGTTACATCTATTGTGTTCACAATCATCTCCATGCTGCACTTTGTAGACCAGTGGATTGTCAGTCTGTCCAACATGGATCTGATGTTTCCTTCCATGGTTTTAGTTTGTGTCATTCATAGAATATTCTGTTCCAGCTGCTGGAGGAGACCATCGTCACTTTTGTGAAGAACGAGCTGAAGAAGATCCAGAAGGTTGTGAGTTCAGATTACCCAGAATGCTTAGAGAGTCAGAGGGAGGATGAGAAGGTGTTGGACGGTGAAGATGAAGAGCAGAGGAGGAGCAGCAGAGAGGCATTTGTGAAGATCACAATGAACTTCCTGAGGAGAATAAAGCAGGAGGAGCTGGCTGACTGCCTGCAGAGCAGTAAGAGGATTTCTCTAAAGATTTAACATGCTGGATAAATGGGACGTTTACTAACGTCTCAAGAGATGGACCAACATATATTCAGATATGTTGACATATTTCTCTGATAATGTATTCATTGATGTTCTTTGTTTTTATTCAGGAAGTCATTCAGGAGTTCCTGCTGCAGTTTGTCAACGTGAACTCAAATCTAACCTGAAGAAGAAGTTCCAGAGTGTGTTTGAGGGAATCGCTAAAGCAGGAAACCCAACCCTTCTGAATCAGATCTACACAGAGCTCTACATCACAGAGGGAGGTACTGCAGAGGTCAATGATGAACATGAGGTCAGACAGATTGAAACAGCATCCAGGAAACTACACAGACCAGAAACAACCATCAGACAAGAAGACCTCTTCAAAGCCAAACCTGGAGGAGAGGAACCAATCAGAACAGTGATGACAAAGGGAGTGGCTGGCATTGGGAAAACAGTCTTAACACAGAAGTTCACTCTGGACTGGGCTGAAGACAAAGAAAACCAGGACATACAGTTCACATTTCCATTCACTTTCAGAGAGCTGAATGTGCTGAAAGAGAAGAAGTTCAGCTTGGTGGAACTTGTTCATCACTTCTTCAGTGAAACCAAAGGAGCAGGAATCTGCAGGTTTGAGGAGTTCCTGGTTCTGTTCATCTTTGACGGTCTGGATGAGTGTCGACTTCCTCTTGACTTCCACCACAATGAGATCCTGACTGATGTTACAGAGTCCACCTCAGTGGATGTGCTGCTGACAAACCTCTTCAGGGGGAAACTGCTTCCCTCTGCTCGCCTCTGGATAACCACACGACCTGCAGCAGCCAATCAGATCCCTCCTGAGTGTGTCGTCATGGTGACAGAGGTCAGAGGGTTCACCGACCCACAGAAGGAGGAGTACTTCAGGAAGAGATTCAGAGATAAGGAGCAGGCCAGAAGTATCATCTCCCACATCAAGACCTCACGAAGCCTTCACATCATGTGCCACATCCCAGTCTTCTGCTGGATCACTGCTACAGTTCTGGAGGACGTGTTGAAGACCAGAGAGGGAGGAGAGCTGCCCAAGACCCTGACTGAGATGTACATCCACTTCCTGGTGGTTCAGTCCAAACTGAAGAAGGTCAAGTATGATGGAGGAGCTGAGACAGATCCACACTGGAGTCCAGAGAGCAGGAAGATGACAGAGTCTCTGGAAAAACTGGCTTTTGATCAGCTGCAAAAAGGCAACCTGATCTTCTATGAAGCCGACCTGACAGAGTGTGGCATTGATATCAGAGCAGCCTCAGTGTACTCAGGAGTGTTCACACAGATCTTTAGAGAGGAGAGAGGACTGTACCAGGACAAGGTCTTCTGCTTCGTCCATCTGAGTGTTCAGGAGTTTCTGGCTGCTCTTCATGTCCATCTGACCTTCATCAACTCTGGAGTCAATCTGCTGTCAGAAGAACAAACAACCTCCCGTTGGTCTGAAGTCTCTAGAGACAAACCTGAACTAACACATCTCTACCAGAGTGCTGTGGACAAGGCCTTACAGAGTCCAAATGGACACCTGGACTTGTTCCTCCGCTTCCTCCTGGGTCTTTCTCTGGAGACCAATCAGACTCTCCTACGAGGTCTGTTGACACAAACAGGAAGTAGCTCACGGACCAATCAGGAAACAGTCCAGTACATCAAGAAGAAGATCAGTGAGGATGTGTCTCCAGAGAAAAGCATCAATCTGTTCCACTGTCTGAATGAACTGAATGATTGTTCTCTAGTGGAGCAGATCCAACAGGCCCTGAGTTCAGGACGTCTCTCCACAGATGAACTGTCTCCTGCTCAGTGGTCAGCTCTGGGCTTCATCTTACTGTCATCAGAAAAAGATCTGGACGTGTTTGACCTGAAGAAATACTCTGCTTCAGAGAAGGCTCTTCTGAGGCTGCTGCCAGTGGTCAAAGCCTCCAACAAAGCTCTGTAAGAGAGTTAGATTCATAGATCATAACTTAAATACGCCAATATCTTTTCTACTTGTTGTTTATTTCTTCTTCATCATTGTCTCTTCAGACTGAGTGACTGTAACCTCTCAGAGAGAAGCTGTGAAGCTCTGTCCTCAGTTCTCAGCTCCCAGTCCTCTAGTCTGAGAGAGATGGACCTGAGTAACAACGACCTGCAGGATTCAGGAGTGAAGATGCTGTCTGGAGGACTAAAGAGTCCACATTGTACACTGGAGACTCTCAGGTGACCCTGTGAATTACTTTTCTTGGACTAAGTACTAAGTTTAAAGTTTACACACAAACAGATTGGTGATGACAGTAATACACATAAACCTTCCAGCCCTCACAGTTCCCTCAGATCATGTGACATGTGTGTTGTTTTGTGTGTTTGCAGCCTGTCAGGCTGTCTGATCACAGAGGAAGGCTGTGCTTCTCTGGCCTCAGCTCTGAGCTTCAACCCCTCTCATCTGAGAGAGCTGGACCTGAGCTACAATCATCCAGGAGACTCAGGAGTGAAGATGCTGTCTGATGGACTGAAGGATCCACACTGGAGACTGGAAACTCTCAGGTATGAAGAGGCCTGCTGCAGCCACAGACAATCAGTCTGATGGAGGAGGTAGAGCTGCAGACTTGTTCTCTGTCACACTGTCAGCCTGGTTAATATGACCCTGATACACCAAGCTGACCTCAAACTACCAGAGACTCATCAGACCATCAATACAGACAGAAGTAGTCATGGAACAGTAGCCAGGATGAGCCCAACAGGGAGGGAAGGTGATGAAACTGTTGTTTTTCTGTAGCGTTGTCTTGGTTCAACATTAGTAAATAGGACAGTGGTGCATCCTGACACGCTGACGGGCATCATGGTGGGTTGACATGAGTCAACGTCGTCACGCTGCAGGTTTGTGGGCTCATATCAAACAATAGCAGATGTTTTGATGGTCGTGTGTGTTGCTCTTTAGTCCAGACATTATTGTGAAAAGACAAACAGACAAAGAAACAATCTGTGACGGGATGTGAACAGCTTTGTACAGCCAACCATCCCCCCCGACCTCCTCCATCAGAGGGTTTGTGGCGCTGTAGTGATTTCAGGCAGACTGACTGTAGAGGAAACTGAGTGTGAAATGGATGATGATGGTCAATATAATACTGATAATAATACATCATGAATAAGTGAAGATAATGAGCTGTCGTCATGGGCCAATTAGAAGAAGCTCCAGTGAAGTCAAAGAATATGAGCTGATGAATAATAAGTGCTGCATGTGAAGATGAATAACAAAGCTCCGTGTGTGAGAGCGATGTAATGTCCATGTCTCCATGCTGCTCTGACCGCCCTCCTCCTTCCAGGGTGGAGCTTGCTGGAGTCCGATGGTCCAGACCAGGTCTGAGGAAGTGTAAGTGTGCTTTGAGTTTGATTCATGGAAACAAAGCATCTTCAAACTGTGACATCACTCATTCACATCTCTGATGTCATCATCAAACGGATGATAGATTAATAACTGCAGCTGCGTTGTGTCTTGTTCTCTCCATCAGATTCCTGTGAACTCGCACTCGACCCAAACACAGTGAACAGAAGACTCAAACTGTCTGACAACAACAGGGAGATGGCACTTGTGGAGGAGGATCAGTCATATCCTGATCATCCAGACAGGTTTGACCACTATCTTCAGCTGCTGTGTAGAACTGGTCTGACTGGTCGCTGTTACTGGGAGGTCGAGTGGAGAGAAGGAGTTTATATATCAGTGAGTTACAGAGGAATCAGAAGGAGAGGAGACAGTAGAGACTGTGAGTTTGGAGAGAATGATCAGTCCTGGTGTCTGTGGTGCTCTGATGATGGTCGTTACTCTGTCTGTCACAATAAGACAGAAACATACATCACCTCCTCCTCCTCCTCCTATGGTAGAGTAGCAGTGTATGTGGACTGTCCTGCTGGCTCTCTGTCCTTCTACAGAGTCTCCTCTGACGCACTGATCCACCTCCACACCTTCAACACCACATTCACTGAACCTCTTTATCCTGGCTTTGGGTTCATCTCCTGGTCCAAGCCTGGTTCCTCAGTGTCTCTGTGTTCTCTGGAGGAGGGAGAGTCTCCTCCTGCTAGAGGAACCTTCTCTCTGCTGACCAGATAGTGCAGTGTGTACAGCAGGGGTATTCAATTAAAATTCCAAAAGGTCCAGATTGAGAAAATCTCCTCGGGCAAAGATCCGGAACATTACAATAATATCTAACTTGCGCTATATATATTCAAGAAGCCTAGTAGTAGTAACAACGTCTCTGTGTAGTCAACAACTGTCGAATCAAATAAAGTACACATCAATTATATTTTAACAAATTATTATTCTCACTTTTCAAATTTAACTGGATGGATTATAAATAATACATAGAGATACATAAATACATGTTCTTCTCATCTCACGTACAATAAGGGCTGCATTAAAGAATAACTGACATAACAGCATTGTAGCGTTTTGGTAAAAATGTAGCTGGTTCATCTTCCTCGCAGAACACCCCCAGCATTCTATTATTGCCAAAAGACAAAGACTTAATTCACATGAGAGGTCCCGGGTCCAAACCCCGGACGAGCCCAGAATATGTCTTTGGCTGTGCCAAGACACGCCGACTTTATTCATATGTCTTAAAATAATGTACTTAATCTTGTAAAAAATAATTTCACTGAATTGTCCTGCAGCTTTAAATTCAGGTGTGAAGTGATGTCAATCAAAAAAGCCACAATATTCAATTTTTCTCATCTTGTAATTAGAGAAACGAGTGAGCATGGACTTTGTGTGTTTATTTAACTACTTGTTTCAGCTCTATTCTCCCTGTTAACATCATTGAACGGTGAACTAATGTGTTCGGATTGTGATCATACTGGCCTCTGAGATTTATTTTCTATGATATAATTTCAGATGTGAGTGGGTACGTTTGTTCAAAAAAGTTGTGCTTTGTCTCATAGTGTCTCTTCATTTACCGCTTTTAATAATCGTCACGGTCTCTAAACATGTGAGACACACTGGTTATAAACAGTCCGTGTGAAGAATTAACCTATAAGAGTCTGTTCATTCTTGGTTAAAGACTCTGGTCTCTTTGACCACTTTTCTCTTTTCGGAGAACGTCATGTGAAATAACTTCTCTGACTCACGTATTATTCTCCTGCTCTTCCTTCTCTTTCCTCGTCTCTCCCCCGATGTGTGAACATCTCACTCGATTCAGGAAACGTGTCAGAATACCCACATTTGATTGGCTGAGCTGCATCACGTGATGTGATTTACAACGCATTGGTCGGTGTGTTTCCTGCACCGATGAACGAGTGCCGTAACGGCTGAAAAAGCTGCGCCGGTTAAAATAGAAGCACTCCGTTAAAATAAAATCGATTTTAGGTCCTGGGTCCGGATACAACGGCGTCTGGGTCCGGGTCCGGACCGCGGTCCGCCAATTGGCGACCCCTGGTGTACAGGATCACACACAGCTGATGTGAGTTCGTACCAACCTGATCTCTCAGTGGTTGTAGATGCAGTTGGAGCAGGTGAGGGGTAACTGAGCTGGTCTGGACTCCGGGGGGTTGAGAGCTCTCTGAGACTTGTGGTGTTGTAGATGGATGTCTGAAAGAGCTGAACGAGGTCCATGTAATGACCTGAAATGATGTGTTGTCTGAGAGAAGCTGTGAAACATCTTTGACTTTGTGTAGAAAACTGAACTTTGTTGTGTTCAGAAAAACCTCCGAATGTCAAACAAGAGTCTTTCTGGATCAAATCCAGCATCTGTGGAACAAGAACCACAAGTTGTGAAGAGTTGTTTTGATTTGAACAAACTAGATTCATCTTCTTTGATCATCGTGTAACAAATGAACAAAGTTTGAGAAGTGACGTTGAGATCAAAAGAAATCAAAGTTTTGGATGATTCTAGATAATAAAGCACATAAACATCACGTCAAAGCAGAAATGTCCAAATCCATCAGAACACTGTATCAAATGAAGGATTAGTTGAATGCAGCTTCGTTCTTCACGGCGTATTGTTCACTTTGACTTCATTCATCACTGACTGTGTGCTAGTTTGATGAAACTCATAGAAACAAATCAAGAGACAAAAGAAGTTTGAACCAAACTACTGATCAAGAACCAACTCAGCTGTTCATTCAATGAAGATATATTATCATGCAGAATGTGTCGTGATTAAACTTTTCATTCTTTTGGTTTGTATTCTTACTGATCATGTGTTCATTTAATGATGATCATGTTTCAGTGATCTTCATTCATGTATTCATGTGTGATTTGTGACGAGGCTTATTGGTGATCTGAGCTTTTGAGGTTTTTGACATTATCCTTTATTTTCTTTACTTTTCACATCATCTGTTTCTGTAACCTTTAATGTTTTTATTGTATAAACCAAATAAAACTGGTTTGTATTTTGTACATTCCAACCAAAGTCCAGTGTTGCTGGTCTCCAATATGAATATCACATGACTGATGAACAATGGCGGGGGCGTGTCTACTGTTAAGACACTGGAAGTCTGTTCTCGTGCGTCCTCGCTCATGTCTCCTAAGAGATCCCTCCTCAGAGCAGAAATAAGAGATTAAAGACGGCCGTCAATATGGCGGCTCAGAACAACTTCCGGTTCAAGCGAGGATCGAGGAAATGACAGATAAGAGACTTGGGATGTACCCAGGAAGTGTTTTAACAGAAGACACGCCCTCTCATTGTTCATCAGTCACGTGATTTGACGCTGCAGCCGATCGGACTGATGAGATTTTGCTCAACATGTAAACAGTGAAGATGGATCACAGATTAAACTCAAGCTTTATATTTGATTAGTTTTCTGATTCAACATCTGGTTTAAATAAATGTTCATTGTAGTCTGAACAACAAAAGGACCACAAACGACTTTCTTTATTGGAGAGATTTGTGTTTTCATGATCTGATATTTCCCTCAATAACTTTTATTGTGGAAACAATTAAAGTCAGAGCTTTTTACGTCATTGGTCATCATTTCATCCAGTCACGTGAGGCGGATCATTCCTGAGTTTTTGAGTTTTATCATTTAAGTTTAACCTGAAACATGGAGCCTAATAAAATAATTCCAGTGTTCAAGAGAAACTGTAATCATATTCTGAGTTATTTAATGATGTCACAATCTGAATTTATATAAATACAGAGGCAAATAGTTCATAAATATGACAACGCATTCTGCTGTTAGAAATCGGTCCTACACTTATTAACAGAACACAG
The DNA here is from genome assembly GCA_028022725.1 of Lycodopsis pacificus. Taxonomy (NCBI): domain Eukaryota; kingdom Metazoa; phylum Chordata; class Actinopteri; order Perciformes; family Zoarcidae; genus Lycodopsis; species Lycodopsis pacificus. The sequence goes on from CM051692.1 coordinate 12,310,379, forward strand.
TATAAATACCACAGAATGTGTAACTACTCAATGCAGTTTGTTAAAGAGGTAATGGGCTACAGAGAGAAAACACCTGATGACTACTGTGTGTCTTTAGTTGCCCTCACATCTCATGTGACGAAGGTGCTGGAGAGGCTGGTCTTGGCCCGCCTCCGGCCGCAGGTGAAATCCTCACTGGACCCTCTGCAGTTTGCATACCAGCCTCATGTGGGGGTGGACGACGCCATTATCTGCCTGCTGCAACGAGCTCAGTCTCACCTGGATGGATCCGGTGGCTCTGTGAGAATCACTTTCTTTGACTTCAGTGCATTCAACACCATCCAACCAGTGCTGCTGAGTGAGAAGCTGCGGGTGGTGGGGGTGAACGCGTCCACCGTCTCCTTGATCACTGACTACCTCACGGGCAGACCACAGTTTGTCCGACTGGGCCGTGTGCTGTCTGATGCGGTGGTCAGTGATATTGGAGCCCCACAGGGAACTGTTCTGTCTCCCTTCCTGTTCACCTTGTACACCACTGATTTCCAGTACAACTCGGGGTCATGCCATCTGCAGAAGTTCTCTGATGACTCTGCAGTGGTCGGGTGTATAAGGGACGGACGGGAGGAGGAGTACAGGGCAGTAGTGGATGACTTTGTGGAGTGGGCCGGTAGAAATCACCTGCTTCTGAACGTGGCCAAGACCAGAGAGATGGTGGTCGACTTCAGGAGGAAGACGACCGCTCCACAACCGCTGAGAGTTCTGGGAGAGGACGTGGACATGGTGGAGGAGTACAAGTACCTGGTGTCTCCATCGACAGCAGACTGAACTGGAAGACCAACATCAACGCTGTGTACAAGAAGGGGATGAGTCGACTCTTCTTGAGGAAACTTCGATCCTTCAACGTGTGAGTAGCAGTTGTGTACTCTCTCGTTTTGCGTTGTGTTTAATTCAGGCACACTTGATGTCTTTATGGCTCCAACCAGACGTTTATTCAAAGCACAGCATTTAGATAGCTCATCTGGTAACAAACAGAACAGTTTCAGTTATTCTCACAGCCCACCTCGTGGTTACAAGCTCCGGAACACTGACAAAGTAAAGAGACAAATGCTTAAGCTAGCTGTTGTTAGCATGTTACTAAATGCTAAATAAAGTTAACTTATCAGTTATCAGTTAAAAACATTTGCTCTAGAAATTATAAATTAAAACAATTATACGAACAAAAAGGAACTTATACAGATATCTATATCTATATATATATATATATCTATATCAGATATCGAATGAGATGTTTCACAACGGAGCTTGTCACAGATCAACCTACCAAGGAGACAGCTTGCTTCAGACTAGTTAAGGAAAGCAGGGCGCACCATTGGGATGTACCCCTCGTTTCCTCTCTCCTTGCGTGACGGCCCCTTCCGCCCTGTTTCCTTTAGTTTCACATCTGGAGCTCGCGGTGTCGCAGCTTCTTCTTCTCTGCTTCTAAAGGTTAGTGAGCGACTCTTCTCACTGAGGGACTCTCGGAGGACTCTTTGGTCAAAGTCACGTTTGAGTTCAGTCTGGCGAGAAGAAGTTACAGAAATGCTTCATGTTTTTCTTCAGTCAGCTAAACACAAATGGATTCAAAGCGAAGTTTAGTATGTGCAGTATGACGTCTACCTCCGCCCTAAAGCTACCGCACATCACTCTAATGAGTACGTCCGGTCCGGATTTCAAAGTAAAGGATCGCGTGAGTTCTAGTTTTCGTTCTTTGCGATTAAAGAACAGAAGAGTGATTTAAGATCCTGTTATTTATTATTATTAAAGCTACAGTCAGATATAATATGAAGTACTTTTACTGTGTAGTATTTGAATCCCACATTAAAGTTAGACAAAAATAATTAATCTTGGTCTCTGGAAGGAACTTTGACATTAGATTATTCAAAGAGTACACAGTAAAGTACTTCATATTAGTACTGACTTTAGTCTTAATAATAATCAATAACAGGATCTTAAATTACTCTTCTGTTCCTTAATCACAAATAACTCACGCGATCTTTTACTTTGAAATCTTGACCGGAAGTACTCCTTGGAGGGACGTGTGGTAGCTTTAGAGCGGGCGATGACGTCATACTGTACATACTAAACTTCATTTAGATTTGGACCTATTCTTCTAATGTTTGTTATTATTATTGATTATGATTATTATGATGATTATTTTTATAAAAAAGAAAAAGAGTTTGGAGAGCAGAAATGAGCTCACAGTAGTTTAAAGTCATGTCAGTAGGCATCAGTATAAATGACCTGTAAAGCAGTAAACGCTGAGATTTAGGTTACATGTCACAATAAAGGATGCACACTATATTGTGACAACACATCAGTAAACATCTGCAGATGAGAGCTCACAGTGTTTCATTGAAGGGTTCAACTAACAGCCAATTGAGCCCACTTTCCTCTCTCAGCCTCTGGATTCACTGCCGGTCCTTTTCTCTGGACTCCTCACTCGTCTCCTCTGCCAACGTGTTCTACTAGATTACTGTCAGACCTCCAGGAGACACAGAGAGTTTAGAGAGCTGCTTTTACTTTGACAGTCTGTTATGTTAAAAACACTGAAGCACGTTCACAGCTTACGTTTCTTCCTGTTTGTAGCTGCTTCCTGCTCTGACTGGATGTAGTAGACGTGGAAACAGAGGAACATTTCAAACGTTGAAGAGCTTTTCAAAGTCACTCAAATAGAAGTGAAAAGTGACGTCATCCCCAAAGACAGGCCAATAAAAAGCCAGATTAAGAGTCTTCCTCTTGTCTCCAAACAAGCCAACAGACTAAAGAGCATTGTGAACGTGATCTCTCAGAGAGGACTCTGCAGCTCAAAGTGACAACAACATGGAAACTGTCCCATGAGTGTCTTTAGTATTGAGGTGAATGAGCTGTGTGTTTGTCATGATGAAGAGAAATAATGTTGTTGTGTTTGTGTGAAGGTGTGGACTCTGCTATGAATCAGTGTGAGGACGGAGACGAGGGAGTCCCTCCCTCTAAAACCAGCCACACCAAAGCTCAGAGGTGAGATGACCATCTCTACCTGTCCATGACTCAAAGTCTTTCATTCACTGACTCTGTTTCTACACATGTGACCAGGATCCATCAGGGACCACACTGTCCTGGACCTGGACCTGAACCTGAACCTGGACCTCAACCTGGACCTGAACCTGCACCTGAACCTGAACCCAGCTGTGTGTCCATGAAGAGTGACCGGTCTATGGATCCTCCTATAGTCTTCAAAGATAGACGCCACTCTGTTGATCAAAGGTGAGGATTTCAAACTGATGGTGATGGTGATGGTGATGATGATGATGTCAGATGGTCACTCAGGTAAAACTCTTTTACACCACATGGTTCCTCTCTTCATCCTGATTGGACAGCATTGCTCTTCAACAATCATGGTCACCTCACTGCATCACTTCCTGTCTTTGCTGCACTGAGTACAGCTTCAACATCAACACTGAAACATTTCTACATGAAACATTGATTTCATACAAAACGTCTCCTAAAACTACCAGAATACAAATACACAGAGTACAGTAGGTTTGTTACATCACTGAATGTATCTGGTGTTTCTATCAGGAGGAAGCTGGAACAACCTGGACCTGATCCTGGACCTGGACCTGGACCTGAACGTAAACGTAGACGTAGATGTAAAAGTAAACCTGGACCTGGACCTGAACCTGAACCTGGACCGGGACCAGGACCCAGCTGTGTGTCCATGAAGAGTGACGGGTCTATGCCTTATTTTATAGACTTCAAAGATGGATGCCACTCTGTTGATCAAAGGTGAGGATTTCAAACTGATGATGATGATGGTTTGGATGATTATTCCAAAATAAAGTTACAAAGTACTTCACAATAAAACATGAAAGCAAATAAGAAACACAATCGTAAAATATGATTTTAAATAAATAAAAATGCGTCGTATGTAAAAAATAATCCAAACGGTAAAAGTGAGTCTTCAGAAGATATTTAAAGAGGAAACTGAATTTTCCAGCCTTAGATTACCAGGAAGAGAGTTCCACAGCTGAGGGGCCCCACAGAAGAGAGGAGGCCTCTCCAAGCATTACAGAAAAGAACCAGTTCAACAGATAAGACATCAACCAATCCAGCTCCACATCACTGATGCCACAGAGTTCTTTAGACGACAGATTAAGACTTTGTGGTCCACTGTGTCAAAGGCTGAGCTGAGGTCAAGAATAATTCAAATGAATACAGGCAGAAGGTCATGTGACCTTGACCTGAGAAGTCTCAGAGATGTGAAGAGAGTGAAAGTCAGACTGAAGATTCTCAAACATTTCACTGTTATTCATGAAAGAAATCAATGGAGTGGAAACAGTCTTTTCTAAAATCTTGTAAAAACGGTAGCTTACAGATGAGTCTAAAAAGACTTAAACCTGAGGGATGTAAACGGGGCTTCTTTAAAAAGTGGTAAAGAGCAGCATGTTTAGAATCAGAGAGGAGATGCCAGTTGACATGGAGCAGTTAATAACGACTGAAACATCCGGACCAACCGTCTAAACACAGCTTTTAAACATGAAGTGAATTCAGTCTCAGAGGCAAGTGGATGGTTTTAAAGTGTAACAGTGGTTCAAAGGTTGACAGAGAGATTTCACTGAAGTGGGTTAGTGGTGAAGATAAACAGGAGTCAACATCAGGCTCAACAAGGTCAGTATTAAAATGCTGCAGAATCTCCAGCATTTTATTTTGAAATGATTTATAAACTCCTCACATCTCTCTGGTGTTGAATCAACTCGTTGGCTAAGATCAGAGTTTATGGTTCTAAAGAGGATTGTGACTCTGTTTAGTGACCAGATTGTAGAAATATGAGTTCTTTGCTTCTTTAATCGTTTGCTGATCGGTCGACATTAGATGTTCTAGAGATGCAACGGACCCACTGAGTTTATCCTGTTTCCACTTTGGTTCTGCCTTCCTGCATTCTTTAAGTTCCTCTCATCTTCATTAAACCACGAGAGAGAAGAAGGATTCAACTTCTTACATCTGAATGGAGCTCTGGAATCTAAAATGTTTGTGCAGGAACTGTGAGACGTACCGAGGAGCTCCTCTGTGGAGAGGCCAAGTTGTTCACTGGTGTTAAAAGTTGTGCGTGATTCAGTGAAAGGAGAAGTTTAGGGGGCGGGAGTGAAGCATTGTGGGGGTTTGTGATCAGGAGAGAGGAGTGGAACCTGGATAAGCACTGCCTTGTGATCACTTAGATTCACATCATCCACACAGAAACCAACCCAGAGCACAAGGTCTAAGGTGAGTCCTCTGTCATGCCTCGGTTGATTCACAAACTGTCTCAAATTAAAAGAATCAAAGAGTTTGATAAAGTCAGAGGTAAACGAGGAAGAGGAGCAGCAAACATGGATATGAAAATCACCAAGAATAAGAACTCTGTCATATTGTTCCAGAATGAAAGATCAACAGTAAGATTAGTGGGTCTGCAAATACAACTAAGATATTCAAAGCAGGGGAACTAGCTGATCCAGAGAGAGGAACGACTGAGAACATTTCTGTGAATCACTGCATGACTCAATAAGAGGTGCGTTCCTCAGAGCTAGTCCAACATTCTGTGATCATAAAAAAGTGAACATTGTCGTGATAAAATCCTGGCAGATCAAAGACTTCTTGGCAAAAATCATGCGATTAATCGCGATTCAAATTTTTTATCGTTGCCCAGCACTAATCATGACAGAACACAAAATCTTTACCTAATTGTTGTATTTGTGTTAATGGTACAAACACAATGTGAGCTGGTTGTTCATGATTCCTCCACAGAGAGGACCAGGAGAGCTCAGAGGTTCCCAGAGGTCCGTCTGCCCAGCAGCATCAAACACACCTGGACTCCATATTTATGGTCTGTACATGTACAACTACTGTTACATATATTGTGTTCACAATCATCTCCATGCTGCACTTTGTAGACCAGTGGATTGTCAGTCTGTCCAACATGGATCTGATGTTTCCTTCCATGGTTTTAGTTTGTGTCATTCATAGAATATTCTGTTCCAGCTGCTGGAGGAGACCATCGTCACTTTTGTGAAGAACGAGCTGAAGAAGATCCAGAAGGTTGTGAGTTCAGATTACCCAGAATGCTTAGAGAGTCAGAGGGAGGATGAGAAGGTGTTGGACGGTGAAGATGAAGAGCAGAGGAGGAGCAGCAGAGAGGCATTTGTGAAGATCACAATGAACTTCCTGAGGAGAATAAAGCAGGAGGAGCTGGCTGACTGCCTGCAGAGCAGTAAGAGGATTTCTCTAAAGATTTAACATGCTGGATAAATGGGACGTTTACTAACGTCTCAAGAGATGGACCAACATATATTCAGATATGTTGACATATTTCTCTGATAATGTATTCATTGATGTTCTTTGTTTTTATTCAGGAAGTCATTCAGGAGTTCCTGCTGCAGTTTGTCAATGTGAACTCAAATCTAACCTGAAGAAGAAGTTCCAGAGTGTGTTTGAGGGAATCGCTAAAGCAGGAAACCCAACCCTTCTGAATCAGATCTACACAGAGCTCTACATCACAGAGGGAGGTACTGCAGAGGTCAATGATGAACATGAGGTCAGACAGATTGAAACAGCATCCAGGAAACTACACAGACCAGAAACAACCATCAGACAAGAAGACCTCTTCAAAGCCAAACCTGGAGGAGAGGAACCAATCAGAACAGTGATGACAAAGGGAGTGGCTGGCATTGGGAAAACAGTCTTAACACAGAAGTTCACTCTGGACTGGGCTGAAGACAAAGAAAACCAGGACATACAGTTCACATTTCCATTCACTTTCAGAGAGCTGAATGTGCTGAAAGAGAAGAAGTTCAGCTTGGTGGAACTTGTTCATCACTTCTTCAGTGAAACCAAAGGAGCAGGAATCTGCAGGTTTGAGGAGTTCCTGGTTCTGTTCATCTTTGACGGTCTGGATGAGTGTCGACTTCCTCTTGACTTCCACCACAATGAGATCCTGACTGATGTTACAGAGTCCACCTCAGTGGATGTGCTGCTGACAAACCTCTTCAGGGGGAAACTGCTTCCCTCTGCTCGCCTCTGGATAACCACACGACCTGCAGCAGCCAATCAGATCCCTCCTGAGTGTGTCGACATGGTGACAGAGGTCAGAGGGTTCACCGACCCACAGAAGGAGGAGTACTTCAGGAAGAGATTCAGAGATAAGGAGCAGGCCAGAAGTATCATCTCCCACATCAAGACCTCACGAAGCCTCCACATCATGTGCCACATCCCAGTCTTCTGCTGGATCACTGCTACAGTTCTGGAGGACGTGTTGAAGACCAGAGAGGGAGGAGAGCTGCCCAAGACCCTGACTGAGATGTACATCCACTTCCTGGTGGTTCAGTCCAAACTGAAGAAGGTCAAGTATGATGGAGGAGCTGAGACAGATCCACACTGGAGTCCAGAGAGCAGGAAGATGACAGAGTCTCTGGGAAAACTGGCTTTTGATCAGCTGCAAAAAGGCAACCTGATCTTCTATGAAGCCGACCTGACAGAGTGTGGCATTGATATCAGAGCAGCCTCAGTGTACTCAGGAGTGTTCACACAGATCTTTAGAGAGGAGAGAGGACTGTACCAGGACAAGGTGTTCTGCTTCGTCCATCTGAGTGTTCAGGAGTTTCTGGCTGCTCTTCATGTCCATCTGACCTTCATCAACTCTGGAGTCAATCTGCTGTCAGAAGAACAAACAACCTCCCGTTGGTCTGAAGTCTCTAGAGACAAACCTGAACTAACACATCTCTACCAGAGTGCTGTGGACAAGGCCTTACAGAGTCCAAATGGATACCTGGACTTGTTCCTCCGCTTCCTCCTGGGTCTTTCTCTGGAGACCAATCAGACTCTCCTACGAGGTCTGTTGACACAAACAGGAAGTAGCTCACGGACCAATCAGGAAACAGTCCAGTACATCAAGAAGAAGATCAGTGAGGATGTGTCTCCAGAGAAAAGCATCAATCTGTTCCACTGTCTGAATGAACTGAATGATGGTTCTCTAGTGGAGCAGATCCAACAGGCCCTGAGTTCAGGACGTCTCTCCACAGATGAACTGTCTCCTGCTCAGTGGTCAGCTCTGGGCTTCATCTTACTGTCATCAGAAAAAGATCTGGACGTGTTTGACCTGAAGAAATACTCTGCTTCAGAGAAGGCTCTTCTGAGGCTGCTGCCAGTGGTCAAAGCCTCCAACAAAGCTCTGTAAGAGAGTTAGATTCATAGATCATAACTTAAATACGCCAATATCTTTTCTACTTATTGTTTATTTCTTCTTCATCATTGTCTCTTCAGACTGAGTGACTGTAACCTCTCAGAGAGAAGCTGTGAAGCTCTGTCCTCAGTTCTCAGCTCCCAGTCCTCTAGTCTGAGAGAGATGGACCTGAGTAACAACGACCTGCAGGATTCAGGAGTGAAGATGCTGTCTGGAGGACTAAAGAGTCCACATTGTACACTGGAGACTCTCAGGTGACCCTGTGAATTACTTTTCTTGGACTAAGTACCAAGTTTAAAGTTTACACACAAACAGATTGGTGATGACAGTAATACACATAAACCTTCCAGCCCTCACAGTTCCCTCAGATCATGTGACATGTGTGTTGTTTTGTGTGTTTGCAGCCTGTCAGGCTGTCTGATCACAGAGGAAGGCTGTGCTTCTCTGGTCTCAGCTCTGAGCTCCAACCCCTCTCATCTGAGAGAGCTGGACCTGAGCTACAATCACCCAGGAGACTCGGGAGTGAAGATGCTGTCTGATGGACTGAAGGATCCACACTGGAGACTGGAAACTCTCAGGTATGAAGAGGCCTGCTGCAGCCACAGACAATCAGTCTGATGGAGGAGGTAGAGCTGCAGACTTGTTCTCTGTCACACTGTCAGCCTGGTTAATATGACCCTGATACACCAAGCTGACCTCAAACTACCAGAGACTCATCAGACCATCAATACAGACAGAAGTAGTCATGGAACAGTAGCCAGGATGAGCCCAACAGGGAGGGAAGGTGATGAAACTGTTGTTTTTCTGTAGCGTTGTCTTGGTTCAACATTAGTAAATAGGACAGTGGTGCATCCTGACACGCTGACGGGCATCATGGTGGGTTGACATGAGTCAACGTCGTCACGCTGCAGGTTTGTGGGCTCATATCAAACAATAGCAGATGTTTTGATGGTCGTGTGTGTTGCTCTTTAGTCCAGACATTATTGTGAAAAGACAAACAGACAAAGAAACAATCTGTGACGGGATGTGAACAGCTTTGTACATCCAACCATCCCCCCCGACCTCCTCCATCAGAAGGTTTGTGGCGCTGTAGTGATTTCAGGCTACTTCCTCCTTTACTTCTGAGAGACAACAGTCATTATTACAAACAGCAGACATACTCAGTTAGAGACTAGCTGGTGAACATATTGGAGCATTTAGCAGCTAAAGAGACAGATGTTTCCCTCAGGAGGTGGTGGAGACCAAACACAGAGCTACAAGAGAGAATAGTGGACTTCCATTCATCGGGAAACACAAAGACTCCTGATGAGTCATCATGTTGATGTGTAACTGCTGGATGTGGAAGCAGCTGGTTGATATCATGTTAGACACAACTACTTTATAAGCTGATAAGATGTCACATGTTGTGTTCACAGCTTGTTTTCACTGAACCACAAGTGGACAAAGAAATCAATAGATGCAGGTTTAAACATGTGATTCACTGACTGACTGTAGAGGAAACTGAGTGTGAAATGGATGATGATGGTCAATATAATACTGATAATAATACATCATGAATAAGTGAAGATAATGAGCTGTCGTCATGGGCCAATTAGAAGAAGCTCCAGTGAAGTCAAAGAATATGAGCTGATGAATAATAAGTGCTGCATGTGAAGATGAATAACAAAGCTCCGTGTGTGAGAGCGATGTAATGTCCATGTCTCCATGCTGCTCTGACCGCCCTCCTCCTTCCAGGGTGGAGCTTGCTGGAGTCCGATGGTCCAGACCAGGTCTGAGGAAGTGTAAGTGTGCTTTGAGTTTGATTCATGGAAACAAAGCATCTTCAAACTGTGACATCACTCATTCACATCTCTGATGTCATCATCAAACGGATGATAGATTAATAACTGCAGCTGCGTTGTGTCTTGTTCTCTCCATCAGATTCCTGTGAACTCGCACTCGACCCAAACACAGTGAACAGAAGACTCAAACTGTCTGACAACAACAGGGAGATGGCACTTGTGGAGGAGGATCAGTCATATCCTGATCATCCAGACAGGTTTGACCACTATCTTCAGCTGCTGTGTAGAACTGGTCTGACTGGTCGCTGTTACTGGGAGGTCGAGTGGAGAGAAGGAGTTTATATATCAGTGAGTTACAGAGGAATCAGAAGGAGAGGAGACAGTAGAGACTGTGAGTTTGGAGAGAATGATCAGTCCTGGTGTCTGTGGTGCTCTGATGATGGTCGTTACTCTGTCTGTCACAATAAGACAGAAACATACATCACCTCCTCCTCCTCCTCCTATGGTAGAGTAGCAGTGTATGTGGACTGTCCTGCTGGCTCTCTGTCCTTCTACAGAGTCTCCTCTGACGCACTGATCCACCTCCACACCTTCAACACCACATTCACTGAACCTCTTTATCCTGGCTTTGGGTTCATCTCCTGGTCCAAGCCTGGTTCCTCAGTGTCTCTGTGTTCTCTGGAGGAGGGAGAGTCTCCTCCTGCTAGAGGAACCTTCTCTCTGCTGACCAGATAGTGCAGTGTGTACAGCAGGGGTATTCAATTAAAATTCCAAAAGGTCCAGATTGAGAAAATCTCCTCGGGCAAAGATCCGGAACATTACAATAATATCTAACTTGCGCTATATATATATATATATATATATATATATATATATATATATATATATATATATATATTCAAGAAGCCTAGTAGTAGTAACAACGTCTCTGTGTAGTCAACAACTGTCGAATCAAATAAAGTACACATCAATTATATTTTAACAAATTATTATTCTCACTTTTCAAATTTAACTGGATGGATTATAAATAATACATAGAGATACATAAATACATGTTCTTCTCATCTCACGTACAATAAGGGCTGCATTAAAGAATAACTGACATAACAGCATTGTAGCGTTTTGGTAAAAATGTAGCTGGTTCATCTTCCTCGCAGAACACCCCCAGCATTCTATTATTGCCAAAAGACAAAGACTTAATTCACATGAGAGGTCCCGGGTCCAAACCCCGGACGAGCCCAGAATATGTCTTTGGCTGTGCCAAGACACGCCGACTTTATTCATATGTCTTAAAATAATGTACTTAATCTTGTAAAAAATAATTTCACTGAATTGTCCTGCAGCTTTAAATTCAGGTGTGAAGTGATGTCAATCAAAAAAGCCACAATATTCAATTTTTCTCATCTTGTAATTAGAGAAACGAGTGAGCATGGACTTTGTGTGTTTATTTAACTACTTGTTTCAGCTCTATTCTCCCTGTTAACATCATTGAACGGTGAACTAATGTGTTCGGATTGTGATCATACTGGCCTCTGAGATTTATTTTCTGTGATATAATTTCAGATGTGAGTGGGTACGTTTGTTCAAAAAAGTTGTGCTTTGTCTCATAGTGTCTCTTCATTTACCGCTTTTAATAATCGTCACGGTCTCTAAACATGTGAGACACACTGGTTATAAACAGTCCGTGTGAAGAATTAACCTATAAGAGTCTGTTCATTCTTGGTTAAAGACTCTGGTCTCTTTGACCACTTTTCTCTTTTCGGAGAACGTCATGTGAAATAACTTCTCTGACTCACGTATTATTCTCCTGCTCTTCCTTCTCTTTCCTCGTCTCTCCCCCGATGTGTGAACATCTCACTCGATTCAGGAAACGTGTCAGAATACCCACATTTGATTGGCTGAGCTGCATCACGTGATGTGATTTACAACGCATTGGTCGGTGTGTTTCCTGCACCGATGAACGAGTGCCGTAACGGCTGAAAAAGCTGCGCCGGTTAAAATAGAAGCACTCCGTTAAAATAAAATCGATTTTAGGTCCTGGGTCCGGATACAACGGCGTCTGGGTCCGGGTCCGGACCGCGGTCCGCCAATTGGCGACCCCTGGTGTACAGGATCACACACAGCTGATGTGAGTTCGTACCAACCTGATCTCTCAGTGGTTGTAGATGCAGTTGGAGCAGGTGAGGGGTAACTGAGCTGGTCTGGACTCCGGGGGGTTGAGAGCTCTCTGAGACTTGTGGTGTTGTAGATGGATGTCTGAAAGAGCTGAACGAGGTCCATGTAATGACCTGAAATGATGTGTTGTCTGAGAGAAGCTGTGAAACATCTTTGACTTTGTGTAGAAAACTGAACTTTGTTGTGTTCAGAAAAACCTCCGAATGTCAAACAAGAGTCTTTCTGGATCAAATCCAGCATCTGTGGAACAAGAACCACAAGTTGTGAAGAGTTGTTTTGATTTGAACAAACTAGATTCATCTTCTTTGATCATCGTGTAACAAATGAACAAAGTTTGAGAAGTGACGTTGAGATCAAAAGAAATCAAAGTTTTGGATGATTCTAGATAATAAAGCACATAAACATCACGTCAAAGCAGAAATGTCCAAATCCATCAGAACACTGTATCAAATGAAGGATTAGTTGAATGCAGCTTCGTTCTTCACGGCGTATTGTTCACTTTGACTTCATTCATCACTGACTGTGTGCTAGTTTGATGAAACTCATAGAAACAAATCAAGAGACAAAAGAAGTTTGAACCAAACTACTGATCAAGAACCAACTCAGCTGTTCATTCAATGAAGATATATTATCATGCAGAATGTGTCGTGATTAAACTTTTCATTCTTTGGTTTGTATTCTTACTGATCATGTGTTCATTTAATGATGATCATGTTTCAGTGATCTTCATTCATGTATTCATGTGTGATTTGTGACGAGGCTTATTGGTGATCTGAACTTTTGAGGTTTTTGACATTATCCTTTATTTTCTTTACTTTTCACATCATCTGTTTCTGTAACCTTTAATGTTTTTATTGTATAAACCAAATAAAACTAGTTTGTACATTCCAACCAAAGTCCAGTGTTGCTGGTCTCTGAGTGTGTCTGTGTTGTCTCCATGAGGTCAGAGAGCTCCTCTCTGCTGACAGCACAGAGAGAGAGAGAGAGAGAGAGAGAGAGAGAGAGAGAGAGAGAGAGAGAGAGAGAGAGAGAGAGAGAGAGAGAGAGAGAGAGAGAGAGAGAGAGAGAGAGAGAGAGAGAGAGAGAGAGAGAGAGAGAGAGAGAGAGAGAGAGAGAGAGAGAGAGAGAGAGAGAGAGAGAGAGAGAGAGAGAGAGAGAGAGAGAAAAGAGCCCTCTTATTTACGTGATGAAATGTGATGCAATCCTCTGAGCCTGTGCGTGTGTCCTCACCATCCTGATTGCTCTTTAAAAGTGACGCCTTGTGGAACTGAAAGTTATTGAAACTTTGTTGCAGTGTTTCAGGGCGTTTTCACACCTTCAGTTCGTTTGCTTTGTTCTGATTCAGGGATTAATATGATACAATGTTGCAGTTGCCCCTTCGTTCGGTTTGTGTTCACACTGCAACATTTAACAGCGGACTAAATATTGTAAACAAACGCCACGCGCGAGCAAACTGTTCTCTCATTGGTCCGATTTCTATGCGGCTAATAGGCTCTGTTGCTTCTTTTTTTTTTAAGGTGTGGGGGATTGGGGGTGCGTGAACCCGGTCGGTATGTAGAAGGGGGTGCGCGGCCTAAAAAGTTTGGGAACCGCTGACCTAAGTGATGATGACGATGTGCAGCGGCAGTGTTAATTGTATGCTCAAGCTAATATGCTGGCACGTAAATTGGAACAAATGTCTGTATGTTTTTAACAACGAGTGACTTTTTTAACTGCAATGATTACACCTGTGTCTTGGTGTCCTCGTATTGTATTGTATTTTATATATTGTTGTTGTATTTGTGTTTTTTTTTTTTTGATACTATGTGGACTCATGAGTCTGAAATAAATGTTGAAGATATATATTACATTTATATATTATACTTGTTTTCTGCAGCCAGCAGGTGGCGCTCTGTGGAGTTTAATGACCCGTCAATTAATGACTTATTGTTGGAATGCTGTTAAGCATTCCAACTATTGTTCTTCGAATATTTTATTGTTGGAATGCTGTTGTTCCAACAACAACTGAAATGCTTGTGATGAGCCTGTCATTTAATAACCGGTTTGTATTTATCTAACATTATGATTCTGTCTCCTCTCCCCTTCTCCCCCACACCCCATTTCAAAATAAAAGCCCCAGAGAGTGAATTCTAACTGAACTGCTTGTGATGAAGCCTGTCATTTAATAACCTCTGTTTATGTGTGTCAAACATTATGATTATGTCTCCGCTCCCCCTCCCTCCCCCACCCAGCCCCACCCCCCACTAATACTGCGACAACTACTACTGCTGCTGCTAATATAGTATTACTACTACTGCTACCACTACTTCTACTATAACTTTTGCTGTTGCTACTATTACTACTACTGCTACTGCTATTACTGCTACCATCAATATTATTACTACCACTACTACTATTACTTATATGACAACTGCTGCTACTACTACTGCTATTCATGCTACTAAAAGTAGTAATACTACTACAGCTATTCCGTCTGTATATACTGGTATATTTTGTATTCTTCTTTACTGTCATCCCGTGCAATATCCAATACGTTTAAGTATTATCTTACATTTTACATTTTTACCCCGCCTGTATATACTGGTATATATTTTGTATTCTTCTTTACTGTCATATTTTTATTACTGTTTACTGTTTACTGTATTTATACTACTTGATTTTTTATCTTCATTCTATTACTTGCGAGCAATGCTGCTGTAATCCTGTAATTTCCCCACTGAGGGACTAATAAAGGATTATCTTATCTTATCTTATCTTATTAGTACGACTGCTACTAGTACTACTACTACTGCTACATCTTCTACTGCCATTACTATTACTACTACTACTACTACTACTACTGTGATATTAAATACTACTACCAATACTACAGCTATTACTATGACTACTGATACTACGTCTTCTACTACTTCTTCTAATTACTAATACTTCTACTGCTAATAATACTTCTACTACAACTACACATTCTACTACTACTACAAATATCACTACTACTACTACTAGTAGTTTTTCTAATGCTACTAATACTTCTACTAATAATACTTCTACTACAACTTCTACTACTACAAATATCACCACTGATGATTTTTAAGCCACAGAAACTGTTCAAATATCAAAATGTTCAGCTCTTTCAGGAGATGTGTGATATGACTTTTCATATTTGTAATCTTTAAACTTTTTGAATTATTAAGCTTTTTGCAATTTGTTTTCTATTTATTTTCAGCAATGTTTTTGCGATTAATTTCAGTTTTCAGCATTCCAACGCATTTTCAGCAGGAAATGCTTTTTCTAGTTAGTAAACTGTGTTTAATCTGCTTCACATTCTTACAACTTCAATTGAGGATGTTGTCAGGTCTAATGTTTTCAGCTTACGTCTCTTTATCTTCTTCAGTCTTGTATTCTTCTTCTTTATAATATTATTAACGTTAATGTATCTTCATGGTCTAGGCCTAGGGTACATCCCAATTCCCAAGTCTCTTATTTGTCATTTCCAACTTCCGGTTCAGGCGAGGATCGCATTCCGGAAGTTCAACCGGAATCGAGGAAATTGTCTCTTATTTTTCATTTCCTCGCTCCTCAACAACTTCCGGTTGAAGGAGGATCATTTCCTCGCTCCTCGATCCTCGCTCGAACCGGAATTTAATAAAAGTATAATAAACCAAAAAATGAATATCCACATGGAGAAAAAAAATACTGTATCCGTTTTTAACCACCGAGTGGGTCCTCTTCCCTCAAACAAGCGATCTTTTGTCGACAACCGGAAGTTGACCGTGCAGCTGCTTCCGGTTTCCCCGCCCTCTCTAGTCAGCTGTCTTCTGGGTTGTTTGCAAACAGTTCCGTCCTCCGGGTCCGTGGGCTCCCCTCCACGATGGGGGAAAACGTCGACAGCGAGATCATTGAGCACCACATCGAGGAGGCGATGGAGAAGAAGGACGCGAGGAGCCACGCAGCCTCCTCCTCCTCGTTCCTGGAGAACTTTAGCGCTCCGTCCGAGTCTGACAGAGAGGCCCACAGCGGCACCCAGTCCTCCCACAGACTGCTGGCCTACAGCGACGCTCTCATCTCCATCATCGCCACCGTCATGGTGAGACACCCGAGCCTCGAACCGTATCATCATCATCATCATCATCATAATAATAATAATAATAATAACTTCATTGATATAGCACCTTTAGAAACAGAGTTTACAAAGTGCTTTGACAGACAAAGCAAGAAAATAATAACAATAAGCTCAGTGAGACAGTCGATACGATAAAAATGAAATAATAAATAAATAAAATAATATATACATATATATATTTAGTAAAATAAAAATAAATAAATAAAATAATTTATTAAAAATAAAACTGAAAATCGACAACATCACATAAAAGCCAGTGTGTAAAAATGTGATTCTGTTAACTCAGGCTTCATGGTGGTGGTGGTGGGAACAAGTATCAGGGATCAATAACATTATTATTATTCCATGAGTTTAGTAAATATCTTGCAGAAGTAGTGTGGAAACAAACATTAGTGCATTGACCCTAGTACTTTAAATTGTACTACTTAATACTTCTGTTTCACTACATCTCAGAGGGAAAAATATACTTTGTACTGCATTTAAACTACATGCGATTAATATGTTGTTGGTTAACTAGCAGGAATCAAGAGAGTTTGAATTTTAGCAGCCAATCAGCACTTAATATTGAACCACCAGCTTGTGTTAAGGTCTGATAATACTTGTCTCCAATAACCATAATAAGTCATAACTGCTGGAAAGAGACTATATAGTCCCTTAATATTAGAGAGGATGCAGACATCTCTACGTTGATAGATTGATAAATAGCAATAAAAGGTAAGAAGAAATGTATGTCCCTTTAACAGACAGAGAACAGGCTTACCGGTCAGTGTGAACTCAGATTGTTTCTGCAGATGTTTAATATTATGTGTCTCCCTCTGAACGTTTGATATTTCCTTTATTCACAGATTTTACCTGTTGCCCATACGAAGATGGAAAATAATGAGGTAAAGTCTGACAGTAGGACTAGATGTGTAACAGAAGATGTCATTATTTTATTCCTGTAAAGCTTATGAGGACGATAATAAATGTTCTGATACGATAATAATAATAATAAGAGGCGAGATGTTATAAATGTGTTTGTGTGCCCTGCAGGAGTTGAGGGAGAGTGTTCAGCTTCTGCTCACAACTAAGATCGCTGTTTACTTGATGACGTTCCTGATTGTGACTGTTGCATGGGCTGCTCATATCAGGTGAGTTGTTATTATTATTATTATTATTAGTGGTGGTGGTACAGCAGATTTTAAGGTTTATAATTCATCACGTGCTCATTCTTTGTGTTGAACTTCGCAGGTTATTTCAAGTTATTGTCCGTATAGACGATTGCCTCGCGCTGCTGAACCTCGTAAGTATCACTGTGTGTTCAACAACAGGACATCGTGGATATTTCATTAAAGAGGATTCGAGAAAGTATTTCACAAGTGTTGAGACTGTAATAATAATGGATTGTATGACATGCAGCGCTAGTTGGTTGCATTTTATGTCTACGTACTGTAAAGTTAATTTATTGTCCTGATTTATATCATTTGATTAGCTTGTTGTTAGCTTTGATTGTCCAATTAGTTTCCAGCTGCTTTAATGTACAAAGAGATCTGCTCATGAGCTCACACATACAGAATGTGTTGCATAAATTGGTAACTGATTTCTTACACAATTACGTCAGAATTAATACTCAATAAAATACTCATCATCTTGCCTATTTCCTTCTCCCTGAACGTTGACATTCAAATTATAAATCAACTTTTAAATGCTACACAGCTTCTTTTTGTCTATTCATTCTGTTCAATTCCGGTATTTCTAATATAGTTATAAAGATCAGGCTACAGTAATATTATCAGTAATATATCTATTTATTTAATCATATTACAGCAGTGGCTGCGTAGGATTGTTTCTGACTCGTGTGATCAAAACATTTCCAATAACTTTGGAGCATTTTAAAGTACAAAAGTCAACTTTTATTGATAAAAGATACATGTAGTAATTTCCAAAATTCACATTTTTTAATCTAAGGAAACATTCAGCATCAATCCATATTTTTTTGGGCATTTAGTCTTAAAAACAAAGCTTTCACTGCAGTTCAACATGTTTGCTCTCCCGCTTCCTACACACCTGTATTAAAGGGGCAGTTCATCAGCAATCCAACAGCATCATAAATTACATTTAAAGAACCAAAAATGGACAAAAAATAAAAAGATGTCTCATTTGTTTAATGGTGATAACGTCATGAAATATAACAAAATACATTTAAAACCTCAATAGAAGCTTTGTAAAGAAACGACACTCGGTACAGCTCGAACTTTAAGTATTTCACTTAAACTTTGCTTTGAGCACTTTGAGCAGGTTTCCTTCTTTCTAATGTGAAGCTCTGCTTCCGCTTCTCCTTCAGGCCTGCATGATGCTGATCACCTTTCTGCCGTACACGGTGAGTTTGAGGCCCGGCGGACGCCGTCTACATGAACAAATGTTCAGCTGGCCGACGTCGTTCACGCCCTCTTCTCTCTGCAGTTCTCTCTGATGGCGGCCTTCCCCGAGAACATCCTCGGGCTTCTACTGTTTTGTGGCTGTGTGATGGTGATGGGCGTCATCCAGGTGAAGCGTTTTATACTTTTATAAAGCGTTTCATTGTTGCTGTCTTTATCTATTAGAACAAATCACAATCCTACACACCTTGTTTCCGTAGTCGGTGATCGTGTTGTACGCCTTCAGCCGTCCCTTCCTGCTCAACGAGCAGATCCAGATCTCGGAGAACCAGAACTTCTACAAACACCACATCCTCAAAGTCATCATGCGGGTTCCCCTCATGTGCTTCTTCGCCAGCATCTTCTCCTTCATCTTCTTCCAGCTGGTAGGTGGCAGAGAGGGAATTTTGTTTAAATTCAACGATGAACTGATCAGACTTTGGTGGTCAAAGATCGATGAGATCTCACTAAACATAACTCACGAATATATATGCTAATTATGAATGAAAGCCTTGAATGTAAACTGGTTGTTGGAGACATGCGGTAATTCTAGTTAACAGTTTAAAGATGCTACATTTAACTTAACACCAGCAGATGATTGGACGGTTTGAGATCATCTGCTTTGAGGCGTCTCTTCATCTTGTTATACGTTTAGGACTTTATTAAAGATGAATATGACATTCAGTACGGCTCGAACTTAAGTTCTTTGATTAATGATTAAATCTATAAATTAAAGTTTTGATAAATGCATCACTATTCCCAGTCAGGAGCTCCTGCTCTGTCTAAAACACAGACACATTACATTACGACGATGTGAATCTCTTCTTTGTCGTGATGTTTTCATTTGTCTCTCAGTCTTACGTGCTGTTGGCGGTCGTCATCTTCCTGCCATACATCTCGCAGTCTTTGAAGTGGTGTCGCAGCAAAGCAATTGGTAAGAACCACGTTTTTACATTGACATGTATGGGAAACGTGAAGTAGAGACCTGTCAATCACCGTGTAGTCCCGCCCTAAAGCATCCCCTGCTTTATGGTCTGTTTGACTCTAAATGGACCATAATGTACTAAATGAACATCATGCTGTATTGAAGAAGACTTGAAACTAGAGATTGAGACCATAAACTCATGTTTACAATGTTTACTGAGGTAATAAATCAAGAGAGAAGTAGAGTCATTTTCTCATAGACTTCTATACAACCAGAGGAGTCGCCCCCTGGTGGACACGAGAGAGAATGCAGCTTTAAGACACTTCGGCTTCACTCTTCAGAAGCGGAGGTTGCCGCCTGTATGTGCATCACATTTTTAAAACATAAACCAGATCTTGTCTATTTCAGGTCAGGTGCCGGAGAGTCCAGACTCCACGTTGTTTTACACCTACCTGCCCAACGAGCCCCTCAGCAAGGACCGAGTGGAGGCTTTCAGCGATGGAGTTTACGCCATCGTAGCAACGCTTCTCATCCTGGACATATGGTGTGTTTTTAACTCTATTTCTTTGAATGGGTAGACCTGGGAAACAAGCAGGCAAGGATTAAAAACACAAAGCTGTGCAGGAGATCCCACGATGTAACGCAACCATCATGTTGCTTTATGAGGAACATCTTGGGCTTCATAGGCAGTGAATCCGAGGTTGGCTTTCACCTCGTTGAGGGCCCAACTTTGAAAGTTGTGTTTACAAACAGCAGCTGACAAAATCCTACTCATAGTGCCTTTAAGTGAAGCTACCTAACTTCATGGCTAGGCCCTCGTTTTAGTGACATCTTCATAGCTGCTACGAAATAGTCAGAAGGTCAAAACACCCGACTACCGAACAAGATTTTGCTCAATTGCCGCCAACATAAAACTATGGATTAAGTTTGGTTAACAGTGTGAGAAAAGTGTGCTTTCAACGTTCATCCTCTCTGGTTCCTTCCCGGTCAGCGAGGACAACGTTCCAGACCCGACCGTCGTGCAGAAGCAGTTCGGCGGCAGCCTGATTGCAGCCCTGCGGGTCTACGGCCCGGAGTACCTCGCCTACTTCGGCTCCTTCGCCACCGTCGGCCTCCTCTGGTTCGTGCACCACTCACTCTTCCTCCACGTGACCAAGACGACGCGCTTCATGGGCCTGCTGAACACCTTCTCCCTGGCGTTTGTCGGAGGTCTGCCTCTAGCCTACCAGCTGACGCACGAATTCCCGGCCGACTCTCGCAACGAACTGGAAGCCATTCAGATCAGCTGCGTGATCATTTTCTTCGCCGGCATCTTTCAGCTCACCATCTGGGTGGTGGCTCTTTACAACGAACGGGAAACTCTGCACCCGTACGTGCGATACGGCGGACGCGAGCACATATTCATGCTGGCCAAGCTCTCTCTGTACCCCTGCGTGGCTCTGGGGACGTTTTTCCTGACGTGCATTTTGAGTAAATTCAGCGCCGCGATTTTCCACCTGATGGAGATTACCGTGCCTTTTGCTTTTATTGTGTTGCGGCTGCTGGTGCGCGTCGGGCGAGCTTCGCTTCGGCTAATCTTCTGTCCCGACAGGCCCGACCAGAGGGGCATCGTGGTGGAGGAAGATGACGAGACGAGAGTGCCGTTCAGCGCTTTAGTCACCTAGCTAGCTTGAAGGGGGCGTGGCCACAGAAAATATCACGCTAACTGACGGAGCGGTGAGGCGGCGCTGGCCTCAGAACAGAGTTACTGTAAAGGGAGTTGGGAATCGAGAAGGAATCAGTGAAAATAGGATTGGCAAGACTTCACACGTTGAGGGCGAAGTTTGGGAAGTAGAGTAGAGACAGCAGGACACCGACGGCCCAAAGTCTATCCATTCATTTACTCTTATAAACGATGACTTGAAGAATATGCTAATGCTAGTTTTGATTAGCAAACAATCATCTTCAGGCACTCAAAGCTTTGAAATAACCAACAAATATCCCACTTTTAATTTTAAAGCTCACAAAGGGTCAAATATTTGAACTATTTTCTGTTTTCAGCTTTAAGTCGGCAGTTTGTATAAACAGGAAAAACAGGCTTCTTATAATTATAGTTAATAAAAGTGTGCCGATGAACGGTCCGTCCAACTGGTTTGGTTTTAATTCTGCCTTTTAATTTTAGACAATTTGCTTAACATGTTCAGACATGTTGCAGAAAAAGGAAATACCTGAGAGTCAATACACAAAGTATTTAAATACTTTGTGTATTGACAAGGAAAAGTTCCGATGTCTCAAGTTTGTCTCCTTTCAGACTTTAGCGCCAATATAAACGTTGGAGTTGGCCAGTTAGCGACTGACAGGGTTCACGTCTGTAGCGTATGCACTTTAAACAGAACGGGTACGGCCATAAAATGGAAAATTGCACCGTTTTAAAATAGTCCGATTCAGAAACGTAACTTCAGATTACCCTGAGAGGCAAGAGGGAGGAGAACGTGGTGAACCAGTTTCTACATAGTCGACATGTCTTGTTTTTATCTGTGAAACAGGTGGAAAGAAATGTTTATTATTGTAATTATCATTTCGGCCACAAGAGGCTAAACTTGAGCGTACGATGCATAACTTAACACACAATTAATTCACCTTAAACTCACCTGGAATAAAATGCTTTGTCTCATTTAGAACACGGGTTCGTGGTGCGTTTCACCCTCTTGTGGCCAAAATTAGTATTACAACAACAAATCACCCGAGCACCTGTTTCACTGAAGGAAAAATAAATGATTTAAGGAACTTAACGCCTGTTCTTCAGTCATAACCACATGAGAAAACGGATTTTCCACACTTGCCTCTCAGGGCTTCCGTAGATATTTGTGTATGTAATGTCACCTTTTTTTAGCCATGTCACAATGTTTATATTTCTATTCCTGCGGTTATCTTTTATTGGACGACTGTGCACTTAAATGACCCCGAAAACTGTCTGTTTAAAAGTAGAAAAATGCTGACTGTGCATGGCTGCTGTTGATTTTAGGTTCAGTGATGATTTCAGGATTTCTGTCTTTAAAAAGTAACGTCAACTTAGTTATTACAGGACGTTAACAGAATGAATCTATTTGTTTTCTTATTTTTATGTTGCGGTTTGTGATATCATGTCGGGTCTATTCCTCCAGAAGAGGTCACTGTTTCTGTTAAACTGTCCTGAAGAGACTTTCGTCTCCGATGATGATGTGATGTACGTCTGTGTGTTTGATACTCAAATCTGAGACGCACTTTAATGGAAACCTGTCAGGTGACTGAGAATATCGACTAAACAACAGACTGGAATCGTTACTTTTAAGACGTATTGTCATGTTTTTATTCTGTTGAGGATGACTTAACCGCAGCTTCTATATCCGAGCTTCATTTAGAAGCAAGTCTGTTTTTATTTATTCATTATTTGTATCTAATGATCTGCAAGCAGCATTGGTTGATTTGAATGTGAAATAAAAGTAAACTGTCCGACATTCTCACCAGATATAACTCGCTCGTGTTGAGGCCAGAAGAGTCTCTGAATATTCACGTTGTCTGTTCTGTAACGCTGCGTTTGCTCGTTCACATTGTGCACAATCTGTTTCTAAATGTCAAATCAACAACTGTTGAGCTTTGTTTTGTGAATAAATCTGTTCCTTCAATGTGAAAGTGAATTCTCAGTTATTAGGAACCGAAGTGAACAAAATGTACAAGGTTTTAAAGAAAAGAAACTTTATTCACCTCCGTACAGTAAACAGCTTTACAATCTCCCCAACAAGATATCAATACATGGTTTGTACATGACTTCGTATTGCCCCTTTAATAACAAAATAATTCCTCAGTATCGTTGTTATTCACTCCAAAAGCTAATCGATCTTCATTAGAAAACATTTCTGCTCAAATCAAAACTGAACAAACAGAATGATAAATTAAAAAGACCAAACATCGGAAACTACCGTTTTATTTCCTACGTTGACGTTTGAGTAAAAATATGAATTAGTCCAAAACAACTTCGATCTCATCTGAACTATTACTGGAACTCTGTGGAGTCTCCAGCGCACCAATGAAATAATACACTTCATCTTAATAATTATGAATACTAATACGTATTATGAACAATTTATCAATACGGTCTTTAGAAAAAATACATTTAGACACGTTTACAAACTACTGCAAATTGTACTTTTGTTATTCTGTTTGCATGTGTATCTAACGAGAGCTGAAACAATAAGTCGATTAATTAGCTGATTGATCAACTATTTTAATAATCAAATGAGTTACTTATCAAAACGCTAGTGTTACGAAAAATAAACTGACTGAAAATCATTTAACTTAAAATGCAAGTGTTCATTAAATGAAAACTAAAGAATGAAAGCAGAACAAAATAAGTTAAATTGTAAAATAATTATTTTCAAACCTTTAGTAGTTTCCATGATTCAAAGCTTTTGAATCAAACCTTTTTAAACCTCTTCATAGAATTATTTCATTAACAGAGTTGAATTATTCCAGTGGCACACTTCAGACTCCATGTAAAACTTATAAATATATATGTAGACGCATCATTTGTTCATCTGCTGTTTGTGTTGAGTTTTGGTCAGATTTCTTCACTGTGTGTGTCTGTGTGTGTGTGCGTACGTGTAGTCCTAGATTCATACAGTACAATACAGCTGGTCCCAGAAATCCACCCAGCAAAAAACACCCTAAAAATATACGTCTACGAGGAAAACATGAACAGACAAATAAATGATGACAGTCTTCGTCCAGATCACCCCCCCCCCCCATATGTTATATCTTCATATATCAGAAACAGAGGGGACGGCGGTTTGAATCTGGGCCCTGGAGCCGCTTTTCTTTTCCAATAACAGGAGGAAGTCCGTGTTGATCAGACAGAGCTTTGGTAAACGCTTCTCTCTGAAAAAGGTCTGCCTCACCGACCTGGTAACATGCTCATAATGCTTCTTCGTCACACGAGCGGCGATCACGTGATTAATCATAAAAACGTACTCCGGTCTCACGTTATCGTTGAGAACATCTTATATAGCAAACTACATTCAAAACAGAATAATTTAACAGTGATTTAACGCATAAGAAGACTTTAAAATAGCAAACAGTCTTCAAACAGTTTCACAAACATCGAGTCCGAGGCTGTGGGAACCGTCGGAGTGGTTTGATGCACCTCCCCCCCTTCACCTAACCGCTACAGTGCAAATTAAATCATTGGTTTAATTGATAAAGGAAGCGCAGTCTTTTATTTAGTTTCAAAGGAATAGTTCACCATTTTGGGAAATGCGTTTCTTTGTCCGAGAGTTTGAGAAGATCAAAATCACGCTCATGTTGTGTACGGGTTCCAGAGCTAGCCGGCCGTTAGCGTAGCTTAGCATAAGGAGTGGAAGCGGGGGGGAGAAGCTTTACTTCCCTTATATCAAAGATACGCCTCTAAAGCGCTTCAGCACATCGTTTGTTTCATCGTATACAAACAAATGTAAAAACTAGCGCTGCACCCTTTTAGTCGATCAGTCGTTTTTTATGCTAAATTACTTTTAACCAAGAAACGTTTGAACACATCTCTGGAGAACACAAGATTGAAAGTGGTGCTTCTGCACAATAGTGGAGAAACTCTGTTAACTCACACTAAAAAACAAGAAACAAAGACTTTCTTTGGTCGAGGACTTCGCTAGAAGAACAACTGCTTTAGCGCTCGATAACGCTGTTAGCGTTATCGAAGCTACAACCATAAATACATGAACGAGTTTGGGACCAGGTGTTATATTCGGAGAAAAACTAAAAAGAATATTACTTCAATAAAATGTTTTCCTCGATTTACGACTTCATGATCAGAATAAATTACTTTATGAACTAAATAATCTTATTATTATTTAATAATATCGTACATTTGTTTGTAAATTTACTACTTTAATCTCAGAGAATATTAACAACTTTAATCTTCAACTGTTAACCGACTTAAAACAAATGTTATTTTACACAATTGTAGCTTTCACACAAAATGTGCAAGTCAGATAAAGCTTGACCCCACAAACTAATTAAAATAAAGCTAAGAAACTAAAATAGTGATTATAGAACCGTCAATTAGTGAGTTGTGTAGGCGTTTGAGACTCTAAATCTTTACGCTCGTCCCGGCACCGGTCAGTATCGATCCTCTGAACCGATTCTCGGCATGAATAATCAGATTTTCCAAATGTCAAAGTATTCCTTTGAGTTCACCCAGCACACCCTCTAAATCAGCAGCGACCTCAGGTCTACATCCCTGCCTCATACAAAGCTAAAGTGTTCATGCTAAAGGCAAACTACACATGAGTTACATCTCTGTTTTTGCATATCATTTCTCATAGCTTTAAAGTGTTTTTCTCCCCCCAGCAGGTCACACAAGTACTTATATTATGTGTAAGATATTCGCTCAGCTAAATAGCTTCAGTATATTTATGTACAGTACATGAACTCGAGTGCTGGCGCTCTAGTTTCTGCGTTAACATGCCTACAGTCAACCTGTATTGACTTTACTTGTGCGAGTTATTTTAGATTCAGACAGAAACCTAAAAGCTAAACGTTTCACGCTGTGGAAGAAGAGAAGAAACATGGCTTTGTTCAGCAGAAGCCCGACACAGGACTTGCGTACATGCTACATGTTTTGTTTTTTTGTATGCAGTGAGGTTGGGACCGTTAAATAGAGCATAGTATATAAAACAGTAGTCTACAGTATTCTGACAACCCTGCTGCATCATTGCTTCGCCCCAGAGAGACAAATCTCAACAGTCTTGTTAGCGGTAGCTCAGGTCCCCGTGCACAATGCTGGTAAAAGCTGCTTTAAAAACCGTCTGCTCAGCTAAAGTCAGTGCAATGTTTTGCCGTCCACAAAAAGGAAACGTCCACCTGCGCTGAGAGAAGCCGTGCGCTTCAGAGTCCGACGACAGATTTCATCTTCAGAGTCCAAAGTCGTCATGAGCTGGTTGGAGCCGACGCTTCTGAGATCACACGCCATACTTTAAGAGTGTGTGTGTGTGTGTGTGTGTGTGTGTGTACATGCTCACACACACTCTCTCTCGTCAGTCGTCAGCCCCGTGAAGCCAGGCGGCCGTTTTCATTCAGCCGGGGCAGCAGCGGGGGGGAGCATGCCCCTCGCTCTCAGGTGGGAGTGCAGAGTGTGGAAAATGCCGAGCTGCTGTTCGGGCTGAAGCATCAACAGCTGCTGCAGCACCTTGCTGGGGTTCGGTCCTCTGCAACACAACAATCACATGAGGCACAGGGGAAACAGACGAGTGGAAAGAATCACTGAATCTGAACTGAGAACATGGTGCTGGCATCAGAACAGTGCAGTAATAACGATCATCTCTTCATGAGGAGTCCAGTAAATGCTTGTTTTTGTTTTACTTCCGGACACGTTGTGAGCTCTGATGGAGCCAGGAGTGAAAGGTCACCCTTCTCTAAATATTGGGGTGTTTTCTAAGTTTCCTTTTATTTCACAGCCATCTGAAGCTTTCTAAGAACTCATTTAGAAACATATGAAACATTAAACTGGAGACCAGCGGTCGGTCTCACATACCAGACGTTTAGCCGGTCACATTTAGAGTAAATGCAAGTTATGTCATAGTCATTGTTTTATTATCAACATGTAGTTGAATTGAAATTGTCGATGAAAGATGTAAATTATAGTTTTGAGAAAGACGTCGAGACATTTTCAAATATTTGAATCCGCTGAGATAATTGCCATCGGTGCATTTCTACTTGAAATGCCTGTGAGGGAACCTGATACCACATTTCTTTTAGATTTCACTCTCTCCGCCGCCGGCCCTCCTCTTACCTGATGAAGCTGGCTATGTAGACGTGCGTGAAGGTGGCCATCAGGTACTGACAGTCGAAGCGATCCATGATGCCGCCGTGGCCGGGGATGGTGTCGGCAAAGTCCTGCAGGAGGAGCAGAGACCAGAGCGTCGTTACACCAGAACTCGGGCCCGTGCCGAGGTGTTACGCGTCTACGTGCGTTATCGGAGTATGATTTAATCTCATTATCGCTGTTAAATCTCACCTGAAAAACTGATTCAAGTGAAATCTGTACCCGGGAGAGGCTCAAACAATAACATGACAGGAGAATAAGACGGAAACACTTCTCAAAAGAGAGAAGAAGAGTTCTGCTCTTTACTTTGATTTTGAAGGCTCGCTTGAAGCCGCTGGCAAAGAAGCCGCCGAAAGGTCCGATGAGAGACCCGAAGGACGAGAGGAAGACGCTGTGGATCTGGAAGGGGCACATCGTCACCGTTTTCTAACAGAGACGAGGGAAAACATTCATGAACGGGATTTGATTGAACAGCAAAAAGACTTCCAGATATGATGATGCTGGTTCTCCAAAATCCGTCTACTGTCGTAAAACACTGATGATGGAGAAGAACCGCACACAACCACACCTCAAAACATCTGAATATCCCTTAAATGGCATGACATGAATTCAGAACAGCTATTGTATTTCAAATGGTTTTAGTTGATGCAAGCATTTATTTTCTTTAATTAAAAAGGAATTAGAAGTCTTACCCATGTCACTATGTTCTGCACCACAGCAGGAAGCGTGTACTCCTGCATCACGAACATATCCGACGGCTCACATTCAACCGTGAACCCGTTGGTCTCACTGTTTAAGCCCACGGGACACACAAAGTACTGGAACTGAGACAGGAGGTAGGCCAGCTGATGGGTCAGACAAAAACAACAACATTTAAGCACCGAAGCCGATCCCGTCTAACAGACGTGTACGAATTTAAACGCTAATAAACATTGAATATTGACAGTAAATGTAGAGAGGATTTAATCACGATGAAATCCTTAATAAACGTTCTTTGTTGGAACAGAAACTAGACGCCATGCGACAGTCACAACACAAACAACCCGTCAACCTTTGGCAGAAGTTACGCAGAAAACATCTCATTCTGTTTTCGGGAAAAACCACAAAGTGTACTCACGATGAAGCCGAAGACCACCGTGGCAAAGAAACCTCCGATGAAGCCCTCCCATGTCTTCTTGGGTGAGAGCTGAAGGGGGGGGGTAGAGACAGAAACAGAGGCCGTCTTTCACATCATCATGATATCAAAACAAGCGCTTCCTCGAGTATCAGGGGAGCGGTCACGTTGCTGCACAGACAGCCTGTTTAAAAGGGATGTTGCAGCTGCAGTCCGGTGTAAACAAAGTAATATATTTTATATTATCCAGGCAGTGAACGCAGGAGAAGGAAAAACCTTATTCAAGTCTCATCTTCATGCAAAGATGCGTTAATAAGCAGGACTTCAGCACATTTCATTTAGGATACAACGTTTTGTAAGACTTATATTTGGTATCGAGGAGATGCTCCATTTGATGCAAATTAATTGAATTGGTAGGAATGTAGCACAGCAGGGAAGTGAAAGCAGCGATTATCATTGCGGCTCCATCGTGCAGAAGAACAGGGAGGATAGACTGTATAAACTATAAACTGTGTGTTCTGGATCTGCCCTGAGAGCTCGTCTCACTTCCTGGTCTGATGCAGAACCACATCAACACAAACGAGTTCATCGGTTCTACTCCGCTCTCCATTCAGTCGTCTCACTCTTTCTGTACAGCTGAGCCCACATATCAAACTGTACAAACCATAGAAGAAGAAACAAAACTCCATTTCTTTTGTATATTTTCAGGATCGTCCTCGTCTGGTTGTTTGTAGTGATGCTGATCTGTTCACAGAAGCTCCCTCTACTCTAATTCTTAAAGAGACAGCAGCGAAGCCGCTACATGTAAATCTAAAACAATGAGAGCGACGTCAGAGAACATCTGACTTACCTTGATCAGCGGAGTCCTCCCGAAGAAGAAGCCAAACAGGTAGGCCATGATGTCGTTGCAGATGACGATGGAGATCGGCACAATGAACCTGGAAAAAGGGAATTTGCACGATGTTAAGAGGGAAGTGAAACCATCCACACATCAAAATCTGATCAATTCCGTCTCTGGCTTGAAAATGTGTGGACAGACAACAACAAATGTATGAAAATAAAAGATATTTATTATGAATCTCGTTGACTAAAATCGCCATTCTCTTAGACAGGTGAACTAAAACAGAATTAGCTTCATTTGTATTTATATTAGTCGTAGCTTTGTGTCGCTCTCTGTTCCACTACTTAAACCGGCGCGAACACGCCTACAACGAGTGGATATTCGGAGACAGCGAGGCTCGTTCCTCCGGTCCGTCTGTGTGCCGCTTACCAGATCATCCCTTCAAACAGGTTCTGAATGACGAGGTGCGACTGAGTCACCACAATCAACAGGGTCACATGGGTCCACGCAAACTGGAACGGCAAAACACAAACACACACACACACACACACACACACACCACAGAGTCACTGCACTGGAATGTAGCCGCGCCTGCTCACAAGTTAGGAAACGGTGAAAAGAAATGACACGAACAGACCGACAGACGAGGAGAATGACACGGATGGTAAAGCAAAGGTGTGGCGGTGAGAGGAGAGCAGGCAGCGAGTGGAGAAAAATAAAACATTTGTCAAACGGTTTCCTTCAAAACAAGAGTTTTGTGAAATTGCATGCAGCAAAATAACACAAGAGGCATAACGTGACTGTGTGTTGAAGCGGAGTAAATATTATTTACTAGCTCACGCTAACTAGCTCTCATCCTGTTGATTTAAACACGAATGTCTTGTTCACAATTCAACATCAGAGATCAGCGACTAGAAAGCATTCATGCACATCTGCTGATCGCACGTTGTTACTGAATATATGACGGAAACAATCACAACAATGTGCTGTTAAGATGTCTTTTAGTTCGTGCTTAACATTATTTTGTATTAGTCGCCTGCTTTCTAAATGTCCTACTTTACAAACTGCTGCTTTACTCATTTAAAGCTTTTTATCCTTATCAGCTGTTTTGGTTTCTCAAGTTCTGATTGTTTATGTTTGTGTTTTATTTGGCGTTTTAAAAGCCAATTTTAACATCCGGCCGAGAGTGTAACGTTTCTAACACTGGTACATTCACAGTGATGTCGATCGATGTGCATGAGATTAAATAAATGAATATCCAGGATCATATCAAACATATTAATGGGGACAGATATGTGCGTGTTTCAAAACAGCTGAAGAGTGAATGAATGGCAACATCAGAACAAAAGACGAGTTTAAAAACAATATTCTCAGAAGGACATTTCAGGAAGTAAGAAGCAGGTGAAAGAGATGGACGGGAAGCTTAGAGGAGGAGGAGGAGGAGGAGGAGAGGGTTACTTGGCTGATACACACCATATAAAACTGCAGGCGGTAATGTTTCTTCACTAAACTCAGCACAAACATGCAGAAACCTGTGAAAGAGTAGACAACATGCTGTCAGGTAAACAAAGTATACGGCAGATTAAAATAATAATATGAATCACATTGTTTTTACTGTTCGCTGTGTGTGCAGCATGCCTGTGACTGAACAATTCACTACTCTGTTTCACACAAACATCTGGAAGCATTTTACAGTTTTAGCGGTATAGATGTGATGTTTCAGATGCGTGAATTAGCACGAGGAGGCTGTCGGCTGAGAGTTTGTGTACGTGAACCTGGCGAGAACCTCGGGGAGCCGTGAAAAACAGACTGAGAGAAGATGCGGTTCAGGTCAGAATGTCCTCGGGTTTAAAGCTGCAGCTGACGGCCCGACTGAACGTCGGCAACACTGAAGGAGAACTGTGTAGAAACCACACTGAGAACACAGAACCTCTCTTCATCCGACTCAGAGGGAACCTCACTGTCCCACAGAACCTCTATTCATCCGACTCAGAGGGAACCTCACTGTCCCACAGAACCTCTATTCATCCGACTCAGAGGGAACCTCACTGTCCCACCACCACAGAGCTGCTCCTTGCTTTGGATCATTAAGCAACATTCTGTCCTCAGTCAGCTTCATGCGTTGAGCGACGGGCTCACAAAAGGTAGAGATTTTTCTCGTCAGTCTTTCATGCACTAAATCTTTTCAAATATTTAATTGACATGAATCCCACCCAGTCCTGATGAGGCCGATTAGCTGAGTAACAACTTTTAATATGAAATAATTAAACTTTTCTTGTTGCCAAACTTTGACAGTTTGAACTTAATGTTGTACAAAAAGACTGAAATGTTTCCCGGAGCTTTAAGGATGTTATAAAATACGCGTCTTTGTATCCTCACAGTATGAGAACCAGCTTACAGAGACACTGGATGTTTATAAACTATTGATACTTGAGAGTTAAAATAATCAGATACGCAAACACATAATATACGATTATGAACCAAACATGCACTGAGCATTGTTACAGTTGAACAACAAAGCTGTCGAACTACAATAACTGCTGGCTATGTGGGTTTAAGATGCACCTCCGGCCTCAAGGCTTCACCACACTGACTTCACTGGAGAATACGACTCTCTCGTTGTTCTTCTCATCACAAGTCTAGACGCTAACGTTTGTACAGTATGCATCAGTCTGTGTGTGAGAATGTGTCAATGCAATGGATTCCTTTTGTTCTGGCGGGTTTTTCACGACTTCACCTGCTCCAAGAATCACTTCTTTTATTTTACTATTGTTATTATTCCATTTTATTAATAAGGTTGTATTGTTTAATCTATTGTACTGCTGTATCTGCTTTAACTTTTATCTTAGTTTGTCGTTTTCATTCTGTACCGACATGAAGGACGGGAGGAAAAAAACATCATACAAGTTAAAACAATGTGGCATCTTTTGAAGCTATTCAGCAGCAGACACCGGAATGATCCATTGCGTTATTAGGAGAAACTCGTATAAACTTCCACTTGTTTTCACATACAATACGTGTGAATCATTAGTGTACCGAGTATCTTGATAAAGGCCACAGCTTTATGGTTTTACGACACATCCTGCTGCAGTAAACGTCTAGAAGCTCCGAAGAAAAAGAGCCGATGAGCTCATGTCGTC
Organism: Lycodopsis pacificus; assembly: GCA_028022725.1. NCBI lineage: Eukaryota > Metazoa > Chordata > Actinopteri > Perciformes > Zoarcidae > Lycodopsis > Lycodopsis pacificus. The sequence goes on from CM051692.1 coordinate 12,342,911, forward strand.
GTAAATCAGTCTGTAATTCTCCCCGAGGTCTTTGTTTCTCTTTGTGGTCCATTTTCTCCCCCACTAATGGTGTTCGTGTCTGGTGCAATCTATTCCACCTCTACAGGACACCGTGAGTGGAAGCAGAGGGGCCAAAGAGCGCCTTGTGTCGTTGGAGATACTGCGGGGCGGTTTCTTTTATGCTCGTGAAGCAGAGACCCACCTGCGAGGTACAAGGCGAAGGAGATGAAGCGGTGATAGCGAGCCAGGAACTGCAGCGGTTCCTCCCTCTGCACCAAAGCCCCAAAGTAATCCGCTACAGTTTCCCCGTAGAAGAAGTAGTTGACGCAAATCAGGAAGTACCTGAGGCAATAAAACAGACGGCATTACATTTTCTTCCTCCGTAAACAGAAATGTTGTCACCCTCTTGAGCTCGGGAGAAAACATTTGCTTCAGAAAACTTTTTGTTGTTGTTCCTTTGTATTAGTAAAGGCCTTTACACACCGGGGGATGACATATAAAACACACCAAAATGCAAAATACTACATTTCGCATCAAAACTGTTCATACCAGCAGCGGTGCAAATGTGTGAGCGTTGAAATAAAAAGGTTTGAACAGATTTGAGCAGGCAGAAGACAAACTACCAGCATCTGTCTGAGGTAAACTGTTGTACAGCCTTTAAGCTACTGCAAGACATCTTATTGTGAAAGGTAAGAACGGGAGGAGTGGATCGTCAAGGTTGAAAGGAGTAATAAAGTTGGCCGTCGTGGTTTCGAGTACTGAGCCTCCGTGTTCTAAGAGTGTGGGCTTGAACTCTGTGTTTATGTTGTGAACTTCAGTCTGAACTCTGTGCTGCTGTGTTCATGTCACTGAATGTCTACCTGTGTTTCATGCCCGCTGTACATTGACCTCGTGTGTGTGTGTGTGTGTGTGTGTGTGTGTTATGTAGAAAGGCCTTGGAGAATGTTTCAACAAGCTTCATTTGCTTCCAACAAGACAGTGATCTTTGCTCCTGGCTGCACCGAGCGCTGCCTTTACATACCGTGTGTGTGTGTGTGTGTGTGGGGAGCAAAAACTCCGGCACAGTGGTCTAAGGTGGACGCTGTATATTCAGAGCAAATACCTGCAGAGGAAGCTGGCCTGAGTCAGCGTTTCACTGGAGGACCAGGAGAGTCTAATAGAGTGCAGCTGCCAGAAGAGATTACTAAGTGGCACCTTTAAGAAGGAGAAATTCTGCCGTTTCTGGCTTTTTAAAAAGGGTTTACATATTATTACACCATTAAGACGGCTCAGGATGCATATAGACCCCACCTTCAGGTGAAACAGTCCACTTTGACGGGCTGCATGTCGTTTATTTTTACACTAGAGCTGATACGGTGCCGGAGCCAATGATATGAATATTCGAATAGCTTACATTGAGAAATAAAACCATTTAGCTCTTTTAAAGAAGTGTTTTCGTGCCCTCACATCAATTGCTGTGAATGTAGACGCATGGAAGGCGCGCAGAAGAAGTTAATCCTTTTGACTGTCTGTGTTGAAATTGGTGCCGCATGAAAACATAGAAAAACGTACAACAACCAGAATGCACTGGGCTGGCGGTGCGCGACTCTCATAATTCCTCCGTACTGTCTTCTGGTTCATGTACAGTAGGTAGTTTGAACATCAGCTCTCGAGCCGCTAAAGACCCGTGATGTCTGGCAACATGGAGGGAAGTTCAACATTTCTTTTGCACATACTACCAACATTGTAATGGTTGAAAAAGTTCCCTTTTAAAAAGGGTAAACCATCTACAGATGATCGGCTGTGAAAGCAATGCTCTCCTCACCAGCTGAGCGTCCTGAACCAGGGCAGCTCGTAGGAATGGTAAACTCTGTAGCCGATGGTGATGATTTCTTGGAAGCACTTGATTTGGACGGTCATGACCTACCGACGAGACGACGGGAACGAGAGCAGAAACACGACGACAAAGAGAGAGTCAGCGCTTTCAAAATGTTCTACTCACAAACGGCTGCAGCATCAACTCGCTGCCACTCACCACTAATATTAGAGTGACGGGTCCCATGTAGATGATGAGGAAGAAGCCCGAAATCATGGCCAAAGACAGAACCCCTCGTATCCAGTAGTTCTTCCATCTGTGGAGAAAGGAACCGTTGAATCACATGAATGTTTCATTAATTCACTTTCAATCAAAGCGTGAAAGAGAGAGAGTGCAATATACGACACTATACAAGTACTGCAGAGACTGTATAGTCCACATCCTCACAGAGACCTGGTTCTATCGTGGTCCAGGATCAAGCAGCACTTGCCGGACAGAGACTCTGGTCATATGAGAGGAGGTGGACTCTGTGCTTAATGATGCTTGAAGCTCAAACACAGTCGATGTTTTTCCTCATGTTGAGTTTTGAAAGTGAAGATGTCGGCCATATTATCTGCCCGGAGACTGTTTACATTCCTCCTGATACATGTTCAAAAAAATGCACCACAGGAATGTACGACTGTTACGTTCGTCTGCTCTCCGTTGTGCATCCCTGTGTTGCATAAAGACGTCAAATGATCCTTCAATGCCATGAGGCTTTCCTGGAATGGTACCTCTAGCCCTTACAACAGATACTTCTACCAGTGCACTGGTAGTACTGCCGGACCGCCTGGGAGCGAAACAAAGGAAGAGGAAACGGCAAAAAAAAAAGCTGCACAGGAGCCGCACAGGAGCCACACAGAGCAGAGAGGCTGCTGTGAGAATGGAGAAGAGAAACTGCTGCATCATGAAAAAAGAAAGGTTCCTCTCAGCACTGTGAGCTCTCTGATCATCACACCATCGCTCTTCACCTTCTCTCTGCTGCTCACCTCCACCACATCTCCCCATCTGTTTCTGTTATCCCCCCCCCCCCGCAGTCTGTTCATCCACACGTCTCTCTGCAGCACTCGGGATTAGCGCTTTCCTTCCTTGTGAGCCTTTAAGCGCAGTGACCTGGCCGTCACTTACTGGTCACACCGTCCTCTTGTTCATTTGTGTTCCAGGCTCTGAGCCGCACAAGAAAACTGATTTTAATAGTTTGTTTTGTGTAAAGTTGTATCTCCATCCTTCCCAGACTTTACTTTATTGTGTTTATTGTAAGGTCCCTCTCATTCTACTCATCCCATATAACTCCATGAATGAAGCTTATTCTCCATAAATAAAAGACAAGGGTCAAATATTTTGGTTATAAAGAGAGAAAAACAACATTTCCTCTTTGCGTGCACAAAACGATCAATGCGATGAAATTACCCTTTTTCTTTTCCAGCTATAAGTCGAACTAACCTGAAAGAATAGAACCACTGCAAGTTCTCTTAAAGTAAAGCTACTACCAGCCGTCAATGACACCAACATGTGAACATATTGTTCCACAGTCAGAGAAAACAAACCCGCACCAGAGTCCCAACAACACTTGACAGAACAGGTTGCCAGCACACCTTTGCTTCTCAGAACTTGACATTCAGGTTCATAAGAAATACTTTAATATAATAATGTGTGATGATTCAATGATGAATTGCAGGTGTGTCAACTGAGAGAAACAGATTTCTGTGTCCCTCAGGCCTCACCAGCTGATTCATCCTAAAATCTAACGAGAGTTTTACCACAAACATCATATAACTGTCACCGTTTATCTTTGTATTGTACATTGTAACTTGCCTCACTTACTCTACTGCTGTTAAATGCTAAATGTTAATAGATCCTTGACCTCGCCACACAACAGAGGAGCAGAATTAAAATCCAGGAACAAACAACATCTGCTGGTATCCACCTCTAATGAGTATCTGTGTACCTGGGCGGCAGGCCCGCCAGAGCTTTGTTCAGGTACTGTGGAGTGTTGTAGGTGTCCGCTGTGGAGAGAGGAACATCTGGAGTGTCTGCTTTGGAGTCGCCGTCGCATTCTCCCTCTGTGTCGCCTTGCAGGCCCAGCCTGTCATCGCCATCGGCCTCCTGTCAGGACACACAAACGCATATTCAAATACTCACTTAAGATAAGGAAAGCTTGATGTGCACGGAGAGCACTCGTGAGATGCAAATGACAAGTTAATGTAGTCAAATAGAGTCCAGTCTAAAGCACCTCGGGGCGGGGGGGGGGGGGGGGGGGAAGACTTCAGTCCGGCTGGGATTCTAGTTGACCTGTGCCTACATGTGGAGGAGCATCAGACCGTCTGTGACTTCATCACGCTCAATAATATCTGATAGATAAGGACTGAAAGTGTGACACAGGATTTACTGTCGGGCTCAATGTCCACATTTCCTGTTTATGAAAGAGGCATAAAATTCAACATTAAAGCCATGAAATGATAACCTTTGAACGTACAGGGCTGACGTGTTCATTAATATCAGCTGACTAGTGGAGTTAAAGGGGATGTGGCGATAGAGAGGAAGGCTGTGGCTGAAGAGACAATATATGGTCACTTGTATATTTTAAGGGAATCAGAACATAGTAATTTTTCCATATTTCAACCCAACAAAATCCTCAAAAGTTCATAAAAGGAGCGAGCAGCTGGAGGATTAGTGGGCGAGCGCGACTGAAAGTCTACACCTGGTGTCGACAGGTTAACAGTCTGCTGTCCGGGAGGCAAACTTCTGATTGGCGTCAATGAATCTTTAATCTGGATTTAGACACCGTCAACAGACGCACGAGTCGCTCTTCTGTCACCTCTTCGTTTCACCTAAAAAACTAAAAGAATGGAGTTTAAAAGGTTTCCACGTGGATCTATTTCGCGTCCAGAAGCTGCAGAGTTTCAGCTCCATGAGTTCACAGAAACACAGGTCAGCACCAGATAACAAAAAGTTAAGATAAAAACACTGGGATTGATCGCCGTAGACCTAGAAATACAAGTAAAAATAGATGCAAACTACAATGCTTTAAAAATGTCATTACAGATTTTAGATTTTTCATCTAAAATTACAATTATTCAAAACGATAATTCATCGTCTTTCAATGAAATCATATCGTGATGAAATAATTTACTGAGATATCGCGCTACACAATCATGTCATCAACAAGAACATGCCGACTCAACTTCCTCCAAAAATCGGATTATTTTGCACTGACGAGAAAATTTTCTCACTGACGAGAAAATTACTTGATTCACACGGCAGTATACAGAGCCATGTGCTTATTTCATACAAACTATTTATTTATTGAATAACCAGGAAACACGCTCTACATCGGTAGAGATTTGAACTTAACTGAAGCAGGATAAAAGATCCTTTAGAGAGTTTTTAAAAGCATATATATATATATATATATATATATATATATATATATATATATATATATATATATATATATATATATATATATATATATATATATATATATATATATATATATATATATATATATATATATATATATATATATATATATATATATATAAAAGAAATAACTTAATGATCGGCTGTATTAATACACAAAACAAACGATCATGATCTAAAAAGAAAGGCCCAAACTGATGCTGCATCATCAGCTGTAGCAGCACTAGTGTGGACACTCAAACACCATTAATAAGGAAGCAAAGTGACATCCTAGTACTGAAGCCGGACGCTTCAGTTGTTGAGTGAACACCAGTGAGGATCCATCACAGGACAAAGCAGCCTTTTCTTTCTGCTATTTATAACAAAGTGAGCTCACAGACCAAATGTGGAGGATTAAGTTCTCTTCTGCACTCGAGAGGCTCGCTGATTTGTTTCTTCTTCCCTTTCATGGCTGCTTTCACTCAGACGTTGCTAAATACGGTCAGTGGGAGCATCAGGGTGAAAATCGGAGAGCTTCACTTTCAGAAACACGGTCGGTGCTCTCGGACAGACGTAATTAGCTGGAAAGAGGGATCAGGCTGGGGTAGAGGAGGGTCACTTGAGTTGGTGTTGGAGCTCAAGAGGGATGAAGGTGTACTTGAAGATTTCTACTCAGGTTTTAATGAGGAAATGTTGCAGCCTGCAGTACAAGATGACTTTTATAGGAATAGGGAAAAAAAAAAAAAAAAAAAAAAAAAGGACAGAAGAGAGAAAGTTAGACGGACCGGTGTCTCCAAGCTCTCTCTATGAATACTCATGGCACTAAATGATTAATTTAGCCAGATAACTGACACAGAAATATCTCTCTCTCACACACACACACACACACACACACACACACACACGAAATGTCTGTGAGAAAGATTGGAGGAAAACATTTGTGTCCTGATCTTTACAATCAGACTAAACTTTGTGTAATTAAGTCTAGATACAAGCAGACATTTGAGCACTAGAATCTATTCCTCGTTCTATAGAATCACTCTGGTGAAAAACGTAAACGTGCCCATGTGAGCATGCTTGGCTTTATTCCCATTTGTTATAAGTTGATTTGATGAATAACCTTTTATGAAGCAAAAACTTCAAACATGCTTCGGTTGCAATTGTGACGATTTTTAAAAAAGGGAATAAGTTCGTTAAAAACAAGCTATTTCAGGACTTCATTGTTGGGCTCTTTACCATTTTCTCATATTATACTTTTGATTGAAATCAAGAAAAACCAGAAATGGAAGCCCTGCCATTGAGAAGACTGACAGCGAATGTGTTATACAGAAGCACAGATTGCTGGGATGAACATTAGTCTTCATTTCTAAATCACAAAGCGTGATACGACGGTCTGAAGTGCTTGTACCAACAAACCCGATGCAACAACGTGTGCAGCAACTTCCATCTGTCGGTGATTTATCTCGCTGGTTCACAATAACTTCTTCAACATTCGGCACATTACTTCACACTCTGAGGTACACGGTGTTACGCACTAATCCGGGTGAATGCGCTCAAGATTGTTAATTAAACTGTCAAACACTGTTAATCTTTTAATAAAGGCGGCCAACCGCTGTGTAAATACCTCACAGTCAAACACAAACAATCCTGCAAATCTGCATGATAACAATCCAAGTTACGCAATCGAACAAGTCCAAATATAAATACATATGATAATTATAACATCTAAGTACCACTTGAAATGACAAGGTACAACATGTACACCATGCTTTGGTGTTTCATGTTTACCTCTTCCTCTACGATTGAAGAAGATCTTAACAATGAGAATATGTATCAAACTGAATTTAAATCAGACGCTGTTTCTAAGCTTGTTTACACGATATTTAGTAAATGCTATAAACAAACTACATGTTTGGAAGGATGAGAAAAACACTGAATAGAAATGCTATTGACCCTTTCAGCCCATAAAGAACTCAAGAAACAGTCATGTTTTGGGTTCAGCTCAAACTAATTCCTCCCAAAGTTAAACCACTGATAATTAGAAACGTTTGTTTAATGTTTGTTGTACGATTTTGTTTTGCCCAATCTCTGAGTTTTCTGCTTCCCAATATGTATATACACACACACACACACACACACACACACACACACACACACACACACACACACACACACACGAGAAAATGCTGGTTTTCTAACCACGCAAACGCTCTGCTGAAACCAGGCTGTAGACGTGAGTTTTGGTATGAAAGGTTTACGAAACGTAATCTTTCAGGAATAGATGTTGTAAGCTTTAAGATGGAACGCATTTATAAAACTGCAGACGTGGGATACGTTGGGTGAGCGTGACAGGACGAGGTTGAAAGGCACTCCATACACAAGAACAACAGAAGTAAAGCAGGACTTGAACCATCAGCGCTTCAGCTCAGAAAATTGTGTCTTTACCCGCCGCCATGTTCGGTACAGCGAAGCCTCAACAGATGAGAAGGGAGCGAGATGGCTCACTCCTTCAGCTGCCGCCATCATCTCTTTATTTACAATTTCATGACAATCCATCCCAATAGTTGTCAAAACGATATCCGCCCAAGTTGCCACAATCAGCAAAAATCCTCATATATATTCCGTCTTTTATTCACAAAGCTCGAGTTTAAAAAACACCAAAGAGCCCCAATGCAGAGCTGTCCAAAGACATTTCTAACTACGCCGAATGAAGCTGTGAGCAGCAGAGCGCTAAACGGCCAGCTGCCGCCATCGCCACCACCACCACCTCTGCTGCAGACAGCCCACCGAGGTCACCAGTCATGTGGAGCCTTCAGCAAGGCAACAGTATATGCACGACCACGATGAAGTGAGAGCGGCGGTGTGAAGAGATCCGGGTCAAGATGAGATTCAAACAAACACAATGCTGGGGATGTGTGCGCGTGTTGCTAAATAATTAACGAAAGTAAATATTGGCCAAGGAGACTGCACACAGGGACGTATGAATACACATATATTTACATCGGTGTGTGTGTGATGTCCAAGCCCATAAAACACTCATGTGAACATGATCTGCTCGGGTGTTGCTGCAGTGACACGACACAGTGACCCTTTAACCTCCGAAACACCACCTACTCTACTCAGGGTAGACTCATCTCTGCACTGAAAAGTCTGCTTCTAATTAAGAGCGACGCAAACTAGCTGACAGAGACGACAGAAGGTTTTATTTTCAATTGACTGACGAGTTAATTTATCATTGTTCTCGTGGATCACACCTACAGTTTGTTCCTTCTGGTCTGAATCATAGAAGAAGAATGAGTTTGTCGGTTTAAAAATAAGAAATGAGGCGCTCACCGTCGAATTACAAAGCAACACGGGCTTCTTAACAGAAGTCACAAGCAGTTAATTAACTCGGCTGAGGTTTGGCTACTTGGCGTCCTGCCAGGTTCACAGATTTTGGCAGCGGGAAGTCAGAACAAAGCCAGACTCCGGTGTGTAAGCCCGGCAGCACATGACGGCCTCATCTGCGTATTTGAGAGGTAAAGTCCCTCCTATTCAGACAAATTATGTTTTGATACCATTTGAACTGTGGCGTGAATTACACACAGGATGTTTGTCAAAGTAAGAGATAATTTTGCACATCAAAGAAAGTTGCATTTTGTCATAAAACTGTTGACGTGTAAGATTGTGAAAATACGTAATTAGAAAGACTACACACCCAAAAAGTTGCGTACGTGACACCTCTCTCTGAGGCTACGATGTACCAGAATGTTCTCACGACAATAAAAGAGTCGTTCTTTTGCTTTCCGACAGAAAATAAGAGAAAACCCATCAGGTAAGATAATGTTACATTTGAGCGTGGAACATAGCTATGTTAGATAGCTAAGCTAAGGGCCATGTTGGTGTTGGCGACGCACCGTGAGCGAGATGAGAGATGTAGTTCACCGAGCGGGTTTCACACAAAAATAAATGCTCCTACCAAAAATCTGCGACTTTCTTGACAAGCAAAATCATCTTTCAAATTTAACGAACATCAAATGTGTAATTTATGGGACCACTCAAACAATTTCGCTGTTGACTGTTGCACATATTTATTTATGAAATAAGGTCCCATAGGGGACACTGGAAGTGGAGCAACTTAAATACCGGCAAGTAAATATGAAAACATAATGTGATGTGCGTAAAATGAATCTTCTTCAACATAACTAAATTCAAGCGATCAAAAACATTTATCCTTTTTTAACCTCTCAAATATCTATGTTGGCCCCAATATATTGGTAAATGGATGGACTTGTATAGTCAAAGCGCTTTAAGACTCACCCATTCATCCACACCGGCCTCCATGCAAGATGCCACCTGCCCATCAGGACTGTCATCACCAGTAATCATTCATACACCACATGCAGGACCTCCTCCGTCACTGAGCCACATCGACGACTGACAGTAAAAGGAAAACCATAACCATGAAATATGGTGCGAGGGACTTAATCATGTATTCATCGATTGCCTCGTAAAGAGCTTTCACTTCCACAGAATTAATGGCCGTATGAGATGAAACGGATAAACACGGCAACATGTATAAATGCACCGTAAAGGCAAGTGTCAAATAGCCTTAAACTTAGAGTAGAGTGAGTAAGTGTGTCACAACAGATCATCTCTCAAAACCGATGTCAGAGTAGGTAATGTTAAATCTTGCATCACATTGTCAGTTATTCGAAGCCCCACCCCTTTCCGGTGTCCCATTGGACATTATTTCAGATAAATGATGTACATTAGTCAACAGCAAAAAACTAATAATTTTCAGCGGTTTGCCAATTTAAAAAAGGTAAATTTGCAGGTCAAGAAAGTCTTTTCCGTAGTAACATTTAGGTTTGCGTGAAACCATTCAGTGACCTACATCTCTCGTCTTGCACAACACCAACATGGCCATTACCTTGGCTTGCCTGCTAGCTAGCTAACTCGGCTGTATCCATGCACAAATGTAACGTTATCTTACCCTGTGTGTGTTTGGGTGTTTCTAATTGCGTATTTTGACAGTCTTAAGGTTCAACAGTTTTACGACAGTGTGACTTTCTTGACGTACAAAGTGATCTTTTGAATTGACAAACATCATATATGTAATTCATGGGAAGATGTTTTGTTTCTCGCACACGCACACACACACACACACACGGTGATTTGCATGTTTTTAATGTAATTTACGCTTTCGGCTGGTAGGAACATCTCACCTGAAGGTTAGGATACAAACAAGGCAACAGCTCTTCGTCACTAAGGTTTTTCACTTGATAAGGACATTGAGAATTAAGGACATGAAAAGAGTTAACATCAAAAAACAATACATGATTTTCTCTGACCAACTGGACGAGTTTCAGTCGTCCAAATAATAAAACTACCAACTTATTTATAAAAATAAAAGATATAGATAGATATATATATTCTTTTAACCCTGAAAATGCACACTTTTCTGTTCTTTAATGTAACGTTACTGCCGCAACAGAGCCTCTCCCAGCTGTTAGCAGACTGTTAGCGAGCTTTACCCAGCATGCAGTTCGGCGGAGAAATTTTATAAATGTACAATTATTAGTGCTACAAATTGTTTATCTGTCAAACTGTTGAGTCGTGGTGTTTTGCCCTGTTAAAGAGCATTAGTTGTGGGTTGTTAATTGTTGTTATAAAGTTATGACCATGACTAGGGTTCCCTCTCAATACAGGTAAGACAACTAGCTCTGTCCGTAGCACTCCTTGCAGCGAACAATATATTTTGCTGTTGAAGAGCAACAGAAGTTGTTTCGGCTGTGCACGGTATATGAAAAATTCATATCATACAGGAAATTGAAACCGGTTGAACCGGTATACTGCCCAGCCCTAATGGAGGCGTTGTTTTTGAACTCTTAGGCACAGTTTCAGAGACATTATGCAGTGTATTGGTCAGAGAGCTCTTCTCTTTGTGAGTTAATCAGTGGGCCGGTGGGGTTGCTCAACATATGGGATGGTGGTGGGACGGGTTAGTGGAGCAGTTAGGTGGGTGTCGACTCTAACCTTTGAAACAGTCCCACTGACGGGACGACTCTGGGGAATAAGGAAATCTAAAAAGTTAGCTGTGTGGTAGCCGTCCACACACGCATGAAGAGAACAAACCGCTACATAAAGATTCATTTTCTCACTATTTTTCTTCAAAAATGGCTTGAAAAGGTGCGTTTAAAGTGCTATTTTTTGAAGTAGGGAGTTCCGGATGTGAGTAGGAATCAAATTTCTAGTATAAATATATTAAAATATTACCATGTCTCCCTCCCTTGAAATCCTGATTTGTTATTGACTGACGACCATTTAAATCAATGTAGCTTCAAAGGCAGATAGTCAAGTATTTTGGTGATCTTGGTGTTTTGCAAAGACTGGTTTAAAAACAAATAAATCAATTTTTTTTTTTGGAAAGCATTAGACCCTTCATTTCCACCTGAGCACCTTTATATCGCTCCCACTACAAACCCCCCCAAAAAGGCCCTTTTTAAAGCCTTGCACCTGTTCTAATGCTGCATTCAACCCACACAAATCCAGCAGGTGCACGACATTGATGGGACTATTTCGTGATGTCAGTGTACAAAATAAATCAAAAATGGTGTGACATTCCCAGCCATGAGGACGTGAAAACCTCACACCAAAACAGAAGTGGTTGTTACGTCTTAACGCGGAGCCGTTTGACTGTGTGTTGATGTTGTATAGCAGGATTACCCGGGAAGCTAACTAACTAGCTTAATTAGCGAGCTAACTAACTTAGCTTAATTAGCTCCCGCTGCTAACCGACAGCTCAGCTAGCTCGGCTAGTTTCGGCTGACAACAACAAAAAACGGAACTTGTTTTTAACGGAGAGGGTCTCGCGGGGGTAAAAGTCGCCGCGGTGCCGTTTACCTTGTCGCTGATATTCTCGGTGCCTCCGCCTCGCTTCCTCAGCCCCGTCATGTTTCGCTCGTTTCTCTGCCGGGACGTTAATGTGTGTCACATAAGCCGAAGGAAGGAGGGAAACAAATCCTTTTTTTTCCAGATAAAGTCCTGGGTTTCTAACCCGGGTTTTTGACTTTAAAGCTCGGTGCGTGAAGAAGGTCAGCCGCTGCTGTCAAAGCACCGCATTATAGATACCAACGGCTGTACTGCGTGTGTTTGTTTATCACCGCAGTCCCGGTCGTAAGCTCCTCCTATCGGAGTCAAGCTTTATAGAGTAAAAGCACGCAGATTTCCGGTGGGAACTTTCAGAGTAAAATAATTAGATGAAATCATGGATTTATGTATTTATGTCTGCTTCCCTTTCCCGCTAGTCTGCTGTCTGATTGTGAGGTCAGGCTGATCTGATATCAGCTCTTTGGCTGCAAAATCTCCGTCAAAGTTCTCCGCTCAAACGACACTTGGAGGAGTAGTGCTAGCGTTGGCGCTCGCGCTCGCCTGTAGAGACTTCTCCTGACGAGAACGCGCAGCGAGGGGGCAAAATCTTTTTGGCCCCACACTGAATCTATTTGAGGGCGCTGATTGGCTAAATTGTATGTCAGTCATTTATATCTTTAATCAGCAATTGGCTAAACTGCTTCATAGACCCGCCTCTTACTTCAGATTAATAAAAACCTCAATACACGTGAACCATAACTGATTATTTACCAATTCATTTGATTTTGTATCTCACAAATTAAATTGTTGTTTGATAAATCCATCACGGTAACGAGCTATCTGTGATCCTAATGTTTATATTTTTATACTGTATTTCTAGTGATATTTTTCAGATTTATTTCCCTCAAATCATCACATTTGTTCCCTTAATTCACAAAAGATTACCAGACATCCTGAAGACGACTTGCCCCAAAATAAAATGAGTGAGTCAGTTATTTGGTGGTAAACAGCAATTATTTATTGAAATGAAATTAAAAAGAATAAGTACCGGATCTATTGCATTATTGTAACATTTTGTTTCTGTAATGGGGGGGGGGGTTACTCTACTGTTTGTTTTTTTCACTCTTGTAGGATGTAGTGAACACAAATATACAAGGAACATTCATCTACCACAGATTGCACACCAGATACTGTCGTAATGCAGTCTAATACAAGACCACTGAAACAAATCCAACATTTTCTCTTCTTCATCGTTCGTCTTTAATCTTCCCATAAAGAATACAAAAGTCCACCCAGAGTTGGGGACACGTTCTCCGGCTCTGTACACAAACAGCTCGGTTGCTAGTTTTTTAACTCTCCAAAAAAACAATGAAAAGACAAAAAGAATAAAAACCAACGAAAAAAATAAAATAACGCTGAGAACATGTACAATGCACTGACACAGAAAGTCAGCTGTGTTAATAGACATGCAACAAGTAACACAACTTGCTGAAATCGCAATAATCATGAAAAAAAAAAAATCTAAAACCAGTTATAATTGCATAAATACTTTGTACAGTTCATTTATCTGCTGGGAAATGCACCCTTCTGTTAAAATGACAACGTAAAACTGCATTCAATAAAATCCTGTGATTCCTCTCGACTCTTTTGTACACGTGACGGTGCGAAAAGAACTCTTGATTGATAGAAGACGACTCATGATTGCACGCTAAGATACAATACATAAACGCAGAATGATATAAGGGCAATGACAAGAGTGCATATTATTATTAGAACAACATGGGGGTGAATATTTAAGTGTTTTCTATTCGTTTACATGTTTGGGACTCTGTGCAGAGCAGTGGGAGACAAAAAGAAACCAGTTCTCTCTGGGAAGGAAAGGAGGAGGAAAGGAAGAAAGGAAGCAGCATTTGAATGCACAGTTGTCCACAGAACCACCAACAAAACATCAACGCATGTGTGACGAGAGAGGCCAAAGAAAACATGTGCATGCTATACATTAAAAAACACTTTCTTAATGTCCAGCTGTTACACCCAGCAGCAGCAGCAGAATAAAACACGTGTTTTATGGTGATAAATTATGAATTATCAACAACAAAACTGTTGTGTAAGTCACATTAAACGACAGAGAAACCGATGAACCGCCTGTGATATTAACGAGTCATCATGGCAGCCCTGTATGGCGGTCAATCAGTGCCAAAGCCAACGAGCTGTATACGGTTTGCAGATCTTACTGAGTATTTCACTGGTGAGTTTAAATGATCGGAGTTTTACTGTCGTTTAATATTTGACAGGAAGTCGGACACACGAGGTTACATCTGTGCTTGAATTTGAACATTACGTACGGTGGTGAAAAGACATTTTTTTGTATTAACAAAAAACGTATGCAATCAAAATTTGGAAGATGCTGCTCTAATATATAAATGTTGAATATGTCTTTCTGTATTTGCTTCGTCATTGTTATTGTTACGGTCCATCACAATTAGTGTTGCTTTTAGTTTTCTGACTACAAAATTATTGAATAATGAATGTTTTCTGTTTTTTTTTTTTTCTTTCTCTTGGCCCATGAGCTGTTTTGTCTGTTCTAATATGAATTTATTTATGACTATAATGAACAATCTGTGACACAACAGCAGGAATAACAACCAGGCGATCTCACAACAAGCCTTAACAAGTGAGTAACGGTGAACGTTGATTAATGTGCACAATCTGATTTTTGGCACGACTGTAACCTCATGAACGGTGTCATCTCACCAAAAACTTCAACAAAATATATCTTTAGCCAATTAAACTCCAGATAACGGAACTAAAATGTTGAATTCAAGTTTGATTGACTTCATTTAGCTGAAATCATGAATGTATATAATTGGTTCTTAGGCATCCTCGATTCAGACATTACGTCCATAAATGAGCGAAAACCATGAAACCATAAATCAGATTTAATGCTACGACGCTCACTCTAAATCTATGAAAGGTAAAACAGCAGTTCTGTCTCGATGTATTGAACTTTTTTAGAGAAAAGATATTTGGAAAGTCTGAGCTACGACGTTCATAAAGTGTGAATAAAGGGTTGAAATGATTATTTACATCTTCTCCCGCGTCTCTGATAACTTCTTCCTTAAAGCTGCTGCTCCTGCAGACAGGGTGACGTGTGTGGAGGATCACATCTGATGAAATATTAAAATCATCCGATTAGAAACCAACAAGGAAATAAAAAATAGAAAACAGACAATATACACAAAGAGTCCCTTTTTAGTGTGCATCGACGCTGGAAAACAAATGTGCAGCAACATTAAGTAACAAATGAGTATTTTCTCTCACAGATGATGAACCCATGATGGCTTCTCTCTCAAAACAGAGAACATCTTGAAATAAACGGAGTGATATGGTTTAAAAACACGAGTCAAATAAAATCTAGAATGATAATGTGTCCAGTCTTCAGACAGCAGCAGCAGCAACAAAAGAAATCTCCAAAATGGGAATTCATATAAAAGGACAGAATAGATGATTAAAAAACAAAAGAAAGTAATCATAACTGATACATTAAAAACATTTTGGCAAAACAACAATCTGATCATCAATCTCTCTGTGTTGGCGATGGCGTGACACTGTGGGCAATAAACTTCGTAAACAACAACATGATAAGGAAATGAAAAAGAAAATAAGTCATTTTGCATAACTAGACCCACGAGTAAAGTCGACCCACGGACATTAATTATTGACATTCATAAATCCCTTCCTCTGGACTCGCCGTGACTCGTGACCCCACACACACACAATCCATTCTAGTTTCTTCTCTTAAAGCCAGGAGTGGTTAGTCACATCGCTATGTTACACACTTTGTTTTTCCGTATTCATATTTTTTTTGTTCTGTGTTTGTTCCTCGTAAAATGAAAAAGGCCATGGTAAGTATTTACAATATTAACAAGTTTGTTATGTGGTGCGAGTAGGAAGGAGTTCTTCCTGTTCTTGGTCTCAAAGCAACAGATAGCGGGTGATTGATCGAAGCGTGCCGCGGCGACGGTGTTCTCGCTTTCTTTTCCCTCCTCCGAGTGAGTGCAGGTGGTAAAAGTGGTGATTGAGGTTTTTATTTTATTATTTTTATACATTTCCTTTCAACATTTCCTCGTTTTTTTTCTCTCCCACCTCCTCCGCTGAGACAGTCTGTCAGTGTGTTACAGTTCATGTGTTTACTGGACGTACGACAGGATATTGGGGGGGGGGGTGTTTCTTCAGTTTCTGCAGCCGTCCTCGGAGCTCCGCTCATGTTGAAGGTTGTAGTAACAGTTCTGACAAACGCGTACCGGCGACGAGATCTTCAGCCTTTTGATCTCTGATTGGAAGCGACTGCACCTGCAGAACAAGGTGAGACGAGGCGCCAGTTTAGGAGGAAACTCAGGATGTCACATGTATGGAAGCCCATTGCTGACAATGTGATGAGAAAAAACAAAAAAGATCCTGTCCGTCATTTTAAAGATAATCATTCTCAAAGTAACGACTCAGTACCTCACAAGAACGACTCAGTACCTCAAAATAACGACTCAGTAGGCAGGAAAGGGTGCTGTGCTGCTGTAAACTCACTTTTGGCAGAAGAGCTGGCCGCAGTTCCTGCAGTGGTGTCTCCGCTCGGTGAGGGAGAATCGGACCGTGCAGGCGGAGCAGCTGTCCACCACCTCGTCCTTCACCCAGTGGTCGGCCGCCGAACGGCCCGGCTGGTCGCTCACCGACCAGCTGAAGACGCGACCGCGACCGTCTCCCACCAGAATCTTACTGTGGTCCCTGAGGAGACGGCGTCACAGAGGAGGAGAATGACTTTTCTAAGATGTTTGTCTTCGATAGTGGAGAAGAAGCTCTCCACACGAATAGAAACAATTACAAATCTATCACAGTGAAGAATTCGTCTTTGTCGGCCTGGAGCCAGACGTGCTGTGCTGCCCTCTTACTTGGAGATGGCGAGCGACGTGATCTCGGCCGGTTGAGCGTTGTCCTTGCGATCGAACGCCGTGTGCATGGTGAGTTTGCTCCGGAAGACCAGCTGGCGCTCCCATCTGTAGCCTGTGGACCCACAGAAATAAAACACGTCAACACTGTGATCGGCGTACTTTTTACGTTTTTGTTGTCTTCTCTGATCAGAGGAGAACTCTCGTCCCTTCACTGACTTTAGAGCTAAAAAACAACATGTTCAATCACTGGACACCCACCGGCCCGGAGCTGGTTGTACGTCCGTGCGTCCATGGTGGAGGGCTGTGGCACCGAGCCCTGGCCTGGGTGAGGGTGGTGGTGGTGGTGGTGAGGGTGGTGGTGGTGGTGGTGGGGGGGGTGAGGGACCTTAGTTTGCCCCTCGGAGTAGTTGACGAACACGAAGCCGTCCTTCTCGTCGATGCTGAGGGTGTCCGACCAGCGGTGGGAGTCATCAGAGCTGCTGTCCATCGACCACGACGCTCCGGTTCGTGCTGAGGGACCTGAGAGGGAACAAAAAACGAAATATGTGGTAAATAACCAGACAGACGGAGCTTTACGGGCGTGTGCCGTCACCGTAACAACAATCCGAATTTTCTTTTGCATTAGTGATATTACAACGGAGTCAATGTCTGTTTCACTCCTATTCTATTTCTATGTACAAGACACATGGAAATTAACAGAAAGTGATGTAATATTATTATATTGTGCTTTAAAGGCACTTTACATGGTAAAAACAAACAGTAAAAGCGATGACAGTTAAAAAACACAGCAAATAAATGATCGTTTAAGTGAAACTTTGTATAATGTCTGACGAATTCAACTGAGATTCAAAAACATGACGAGTTAAATGTATCCGCGTCTGTGTTTCTGCGTATTATTTGCTGCTCGTTGTATTTACTGTGAGCAGTGCACTCAGCTCAACCACAGACCGTCCGTGCTGGTGCTGAGAGGAGCGCTTGCTTGCGTACCTCTGGGTCTGTGGACGGTGCTGCCCGGTTGGCTGCCTCCACCAGTCGACGGGTTGCGTGGCGCTTTGGGCTCCTGACTCGGACTGGGCTCGTCTCCGTCCGACTCGCTGCTGTCCTCATCGCCGTTGTGATTCTCGGCGCCCTCTGCGACGCCGACAAAAACTTTGTTTTACATTTTCATAGTGAGTTCATTCTGCAAATACTTAAATAAAATACACGCAGTGTGTTTTGGGACATGTCACTGTATCACTGGACAGAAACATCAGTTTAACCGTCACATGCAGAAGCTTCTAATCGCTTTATTTATTTATTTTCTCCCATCAGGACTCACCGATCTTCTCCTCACCGCAGCATTCAGGCACATCTGGCTCTACCGGCTGTGGAGCAGGGGTTTCTGGGACTTGGAGGAACTCCATTCTCCAAAACTACAAGAAATATATAAAGACAGTTTGGTTAAACTAAGGGCGCTTTTACAAGCCTCTTGGTTTGTTTTCTATTTAGTTTGGTTAAAGCGGACCGAATTAAAAAAAACTCTGCACTGATCTACTGTTTTATCTCTAATCACTTAATAATCGTCACTATTTCTGTGGACTTTATTTAGCATCTTCTGTATGTTCTCACGGTAACTTGTGTCCATCCAGACAA
Source organism: Lycodopsis pacificus (assembly GCA_028022725.1). Classification (NCBI taxonomy): domain Eukaryota; kingdom Metazoa; phylum Chordata; class Actinopteri; order Perciformes; family Zoarcidae; genus Lycodopsis; species Lycodopsis pacificus. The sequence goes on from CM051692.1 coordinate 12,361,574, forward strand.
ATACCTGCACATTTGCTTCACTTCCTGCGTTTGGGTCGGATCATGTTCTCACTGCAGTCGAACCGCACTAGGGTTCTCTTTAACTTGCCAGGAATAGTGATAACAACAAAGATCCTCCGGTGCTGTTCAGAACTCTTAATCGTTATATTCTTGTTTTTAAGAAGACCTACGCACATGCCAGTGTGATAAAGCTGATATTCTGTAAGATTTAAGAAGGCACAGTTACCCTGACCACGCCGTCCGAGTGGCCGGTGACGATGACGTTCTGCGTGTCCCACTCGTTCATCTCCGACACGCAGCAGCACAGGATCTGCTGGCTGCGTCCCGTGAAGGTGTTGGCGCTGGCGATGGGGCTGCCGTTGATGCTCCACACGTGGATGTAGGTTCCTGCACAGGACACAATGTCCCCCTGCACACACACACACACACCACATGTTTGTTTATCAGCTCAACAGCTGTTGTGAATCATGTTACGCTTTCTGTGGCTCCTCAGCTCATATCAGAACTCTGAGCTCACCGTCAGCTCGTTGATGCACAGAGCGGAGACCGGCGCTCGGTGTCCCCTGAGCTGCGTGACGAAGGAAAGCTTGTTGAGGTCCCAGATGATGCAGGTTCGATCCCGCGAGCCGCTGACAACGATGTGGTACGCCGACGACGCCGTCAGACACGTCACGGCGTCCGTGTGGCCCAGTAACGCCTACGAGGAAACAGCCGGGGACAAGGACACGAGATCGGACTCGACTATGTTCAATACTTTAAAGCTGACACTACCTTGTTCTTTTTGTTTACCTGTTTGAGCGTCAGGGACTTGGCCCTCTCCTTGGAGGTTCCCGTCTCCCACACACAGATGGCGGTGCTGGTGGTGCCGCCGGTGATGACCAGCTTCAGGTTCGGACAGATGGCACAGAGGATCTGACCCCACTCTGACAGACACTCGTACACCACCAACGCCTGAGGCAACATCCAGGGTTGGAGGTTGGTGTCAGAGGTGCAGAAATGAAAGTTTAGGACATTAACTTCGTCTGCAACTCAACAACTCTTTCACTTCTCTTCTTTAACGCACACACAGGTGGCTTCTCTGCTGTATCCAGGCTTTTGGAAGTCCTGAGAAGATTTGCAATTGTAGTGAGAGAACAGGAATAACTCCACTATCAGGAGAACCAGAGATCTCCGTGTTCAAAGTTAACGTCTAATACAAAGCTGCAGATGTATAAATCTACATTTCTCCAGATTTTTAAGAATTATCATTTTTTTTAAATGAAAGGTAAAATGAGACTGAATGACTCCATTCCCTGATTTGAAAACTGCAAGTGCATCTTTATTCAAGCACCAGCAGGGGGAAACATTGTAATCATTTCTCACATTCACTTCTCAACTTCAAGGTGAAATAATGACGGAAACCTACAGGAGTCCATGTTTTAGTCTCTCTTAAAATCTAGACTGTTTGATTACAAGTAACTCTGGAGGAGGAAGTTAACAAAAATACAGTATATGCCTTTCTGTTTTAATAACCGGTACCTTGTCAGATTCGTAGTTAGCCAGACGGCAGCTGAGGTCGGCGTAGCCCCAGGCGAAGGTCTTGCTCCAGGTGGGGGGAACCAGAACCTTGTTCTGCTCCACCGCAAGTATGCCCTTGTCGGTGCACATGATCTGTCCCACGGGCTCCTTCAGCTCTGGAGACACAAAGAAACATGCGAGTCTAAAGGGAGCCTCGCACTGTCTAATGTACAGAGTCCATGGTCGGGGCTTAACTGGTACTGCAATGGATTTAGCACAAGAGACAGAGAGTAAGTGTGTGTACTTGTACCTTTAACTGGTGCTAGAGAAGGTCGGAGGTTGTCCAGGTGATGGAAGAAGATCTTGTCGCCGTTGGAGCTCGGAGGAACGCTCGCTACGTCACCGTTGGCTTTGCCGCGTACCCGTTTAGGAGGATGTGGCTTCTTAAACAGCTGAAACACACAAACACATCAACAGTCAGCGAGGACAGAAAAGGACTTTGACATCGACCAATAGCCGGATGCTAAAACATTTGGGCTGTGGAAGGTAAGTCTGTCCACTAAGTGAGAAATGCAGAGCATCCTCAGACTGGATTAAAGCTCCAGAAACTTGATGGTTGGAGACAACCAGGTCTTCATTTGGCAAAATGTCACGAAGAAGCATTTTGGTTGATGAAGTAGAGGCCGACAGGAGATGATTCAGAGAAACAGACAGGACTCCGTTGACAAAAACAGCAATTGTATCCCGTTGAACACGAGAGTTGCTGGTCTACCGCTGCCGCCATTCTTTGTGTTCAAGGGTCTATTCGGATTCACCAAATTCACACAAGAACACGCGCAAACTAACCGATGGATGCAGCGGTAGTCAAAGGAGTCAGTACAGCGGTACATTGCTTTGCTCCCGTCCTCCCCGTCTTTCTAAACTAGTGGCGTTCAACCCCACTTCAACAAATCCGGACTATCCCTTTAAACTAGCCTGCAGATTTAAGATATCAGCATCAGTGGCGGTGATCAGCAGCCAGTATCTGACCTGTTTGGGGATTTGCCCGAAGTTGTTGATGAAGCCGATGGTGGCCGTCTCTTTGAGCGGGTCGTTGATGTTGTAGATGTCCACCTGGCCCTCGTAGAACAGGTGGTGGAAGACGTTCACCGCCTCCACGGCCGGCGGACCCTGCTGCTTGTACCCGAAGATCAGGTCGATCCATTCGTGGAGGTGGGCCGACACGTAGTCGCACTCCAACGCCTGCAGCCAGACAAGAGGTTAACGTGCACCCGCTGGCAATCGGACCTAAAATGTCACAAGAGGGTTCGATCCTTACGTCTCGGTGGACTCTGATGAACTCCCGCGGGTCGCCCTTGGCCCAAGGCGGCAGGATGACGTCGCCCAGCTTGGTGCCATTCTGCTTGGCGCCTGGTAGATCAAACAACAGAACATTCATCTTATTATATTCATATTCATGCACTCAGATTGACTCGTGCTTCACCCATACTGACCCAGGTCGAAGTTGTTGGCGTTGAGCAAGAACTCGGGCAGGTAGAAGAACTCGGGGATGAGCTCCTTGACGTCGGCCATGTTGTGTTTGGAGGCAGAGAGCCAGGCTTCACGCACACTGTGGAACATCCTGTCAGCCAGGTCGAAGTGACCTCCCTGGTAACCACACAGACGCACAGTTTCACATTAAAGTATTTTCTCTTCACCTGGTTCGCAGAGGATTTTATTTTGAAGGAACTTAAAACGATTATTCTGGCAAAACGTATATATTTTTTTACTTGTTCTTAAGTCATAAACACAGGAGAGAAAACTATTTTAATCAGATCACGAGCATTTCTTTCCTCACTTGCCTCTCAGAGCCTCCGTTGTGCTTAATGTCTGCAACTGCTAAAAAAATGTTTTCGGTCTAAAAACACACTTCTGGTTTGTATGACATTTCAGAAACGCCCTGACCAGCGGAGGGAAACGTGGATTCAGGGAGGCGAAGAGAGTTCAGATCAAACCTGAAGTCTGAGGAAGATCTGTGTGAAGGGCTCCATCCGGACCAGATAAGAGGCTACGATCATGGCGGACGAGTAGTGGGTGCCGTAGTGGTACGCTGGGGTTTCACCTGGTGGGACAGAAAACAACACGTCCGCTTAAACTGGCCTAGGACAACATGTGCAGTGCAGTCAAATGTGACTGGCATGAAGTAAGAGCTAGCCGGTTAGCTGGATCGTTTTCTCTTAACTCCGTGTCTATTCTAACTTGACATAACAATAAAAGACTGGATCCTGTTCAATGAGATCTTACCGGTGGGGTCCTCCCAGTCCTTGTACCTCTTCTTGTACTGCGTCAGTCTGTCGTCGGTCTGAGCGCCCATCGGCTTGGCGAGGTTACGGAACGTCTTGGGGTTGCTCAGGTCCAGTTCCTGGTGAACAAACGTGACAGAAACCGGATCGTTACAGCGAACAGACGCGCGTTCTTATCGCGTCGTCTCGAAACCCTGCGGTCACCTCTGAGTCGAAGTCGGCCAGGATCCAGGGGAAGACGGGGTACTGCATCAGGTCGTTGTAGGACCGCCCTGCCAACGTGTTCAGGTG